>PEGC01000010.1:0-1200000 GCA_002921095.1 Cladosporium sp. SL-16
GGTATTATCTTGGTTGGATGCCAAGGAATTCAAATTCCGTAAACTTATGAACCGTCGCTGTAGAATGACCCTAACCCTCTTTATGCACTCTTTCATACATGCACATGTATTTCGATTGGTGCTCACATGCTATATGTGTAGATTTTGGATGTTCACTCTACCTACCACTATCGCTGATAAGAGATAAGAATACTATATGATCAGGCTTCGACCGACAACCTAATCTTGGTGGCAGCCATGTGTAGGCTGTATGCCCTGTTCAACAACTACACCTATAGAGCTAGTTTCGGCGTTTGCCCATATCCTTTCTTCAACCCTACCATTCACAGACAGGACGCGCCGACGAACTAATGGATGTGTAATTATTTCAAGACAGCCATGGCACTAAACAGTTGAATTATTGATTGATCTTTCTTTTCTCAAGTTGATTTATGCTTATTAGCGAGAGTTTGAATGATGGTGGATTGAAGCTTCGAAGTTTAAATACAGCATCCGTCTCTCCGCTAATGTGCATACCTAATGTCACGGCTCGTTGAGGGAAACGACACAGATTGACCGACCTTCATGATATTCTTAGCCAATTCATGGGCTTACTCTGCTTAGTTGTAGATTTTGGTATGACCTTACTTGCCATCAAGACACCGAAAGAACAGCCGCCGACGGGCTGAAGTTTGTGTTCAATGGCCAGCAGCCGGACGTTCCTTCGACCTTCCTCTTTCGGCCTCGTTCACGAATTGACTCGTCATGTTCAGCAACCATCCAAGTCTTATCTCTTTCGATGTCACGCTGCACCTTGCCGTCGGCGGGTGTAGCGCTGCACGATCCCCAAACGCTACTGCAATCATAGACGAGCTAAGCCTTGACAAGCAGGCACTTGTCCCCTCGGCGAAAAGCTTTGCCTGCGCAAGAGGTGGTGATTGGACATGGCCATCGTCGTAAACATGCTTTTACGCAAGGGCAACATACTGCTTCAATCTTGGGTCGTGACCCCGGCAGGTCAGTGACCGACACTCGGTTACGTTGTGTTATCATGGGTCTAATTCGCAGCATGACGTGGTATCCCGGCAAGCTCCAAAGTGATATCTAGGCCTACAAGCTCTCATAAGTACTTTCTTCCCAATCGCGTTTGCTTGCTACTTTCCCTCGTCTAGAGCAATACCAGCTTCCCAGTATGCGCGGACTCAATCTTCTTGCCCTCGCGGGCACATCGCTCGCGATGTCACGCAACCCAGCGCATGTCAACAAGCGTTACCTCCTCGAGCAAGCACGTCCTGCAACCCACCTGAACACTCGCAGTGCTCCTCCTACCTACGGAAGCAGCAACAAGACCTACATAATCCCTCAGAATGCCAATACCACCAAGTTCGCCGTCGATGGAAGCGCTATTCCCGATGTAAACTTCGATATTGGCGAGAGCTATGCTGGTCTCCTCCCAATCTCTGACAAGGCCAATGCCTCCGAATTGTTCTTCTGGTTCCAGCCGTCTGCCAACGAGCTCGCCGGAGACGAGATCCTGAGTGCGTATTCCGTGAGAGATGCCTATTGATTCCAGTCATTGTACTAAAATTGGTTACAGTCTGGCTGAACGGAGGACCTGGCTGCTCCAGTCTCGAGGGCTTCCTGCAAGAGAATGGACCTTTCTTGTGGCAGTACGGCACATACCAACCTGTCAAGAACAACTGGGCCTGGTCGAACTTGACCAATATTGTCTGGGTCGAACAGCCTGCCGGCACTGGGTTCAGTCATGTCGGCAGTGACGGCGCACCCAAGGATGAGATTGAAGTCGCTGCTCAGTTCCTCGGATGGTTCAAGAATTTCGTGGATACGTTTGCGCTGTATGTGCTAGCTACGAAGACACGCATATGGTTGCCAGCTGCTGACACTGTTGTTTAGTCAGGGTCGCAAGGTGTACATCACCGGAGAGTCCTATGCAGGATACTAGTAAGTTTGCCTTGATGTTACTCTCCATGACCAGGTAGCTAACATGAAACCTAGCGTCCCCTACATTGCCGATGCCATGCATAACGCCACTGACACCACTTACTACAATGTTGACTCGATCATGATCTACGACCCGTCTGTTTCTTACGACGTCATCACCAACGATATCCCATCCGTGCCCTTCGTCGATTACTGGTCAGGTCTGTTCAGCTTCAACGAAACTTTCGTGGACCACCTCCATGAGAAGTGGGAGTCCTGCGGATACGCCGACTTTTACGAGGAGGCTTTGACTTTCCCGCCCAAGGGACCTCTCCCCAACCCGACTGTCGGCAGTAACGTGACTGATTGCTCCCTTTGGGTAAGCCCGTCCATCCATGTGACAAAGTTGTAATGTTACTATCTCAGTACTGACTGAACCAATTAGAACGAGGTCTACAACGCTGCACTATTGGTCAACCCTTGCTGGGACGTCTACCAGGTTGCGACCACATGTCCTCTGCTGTGGGATGTGCTTGGCTTCCCCGGTAGCTTCGGATACCTTCCGGAAGGCGCATCCGTCTACTTCAACCGTACTGAAGTGCAGAAGGCCATCAACGCTCCCGTGCAGGAATGGGAAGAATGCAGCAACGGCGTGCTCGACGACGATACCTCTCCTCCGTCCGGACTTAGCGTCCTCCCTCGCGTGATTGAGAAGAACCAGCGCACAGTCATCGGCCACGGCATGCTCGACTTCATCCTTCTTGCCAACGGAACCCTCATGACCATCCAGAACATGACCTGGAACGGCGCACAGGGCTTCAGCAGCTACCCCGAGAACGACTTCTTCGTCCCATACCATGATGAGCTGAACCTGGGCTCCCTTGGTGGATCTGGCAACTTTGGCAAGTGGCACACCGAGCGTGGTCTTACCTTCGTCACTATCGATCTCTCTGGACACATGGTGAGTCTGAGATCAGTTACGGCAAACGTAATCTGCTTACTGATATAACTTGATAGGTTCCTCAATACGCACCAACCGCCGCATACAGGCAGCTAGAGTTCCTCCTCGGCAGAATCGAGAACTTGGGCGAACACTCCGACTTCACAACGCAGAGTGGCAACTTCGGTAACGAAATTGCAGGCAAGCAGAATGCTACCGTCAAGCACCGCTAGAGCCTCGATTCTTGGAGCTGGAGTTGTAATGTAGTATAACTTGCCGTGTACATACTCGTTAGAAAGAAAGGGCTACTTCGATATCCCATTATGCGCCTGTCAGTAGGACAACGATATGTCTTGCTCAGAATATGCTTGAAGTCGTCATCAGGCAGTTTGAGAGTGGCAAGCTGATTCTGCACTCCGAGCGTGTATGAGCTGAAGATCACTTTCTGAAGACACTCGACGAAGGAGCATACAGAGTCCCTAAGTTTTTGTACGGTATACCTGATGAAGCATCGAGAGGCCTACTTGCGAGCACAACCAAAAAAGAATCACTATCAAAGCTTGGTATATATCTTGATCTTCCAACTTAAATTTTTATGCCTGCGATCAATCTCACAATGTCTATAGTTGTAGTTGAGATATGGCTAGTAAAGCGATCACAGCGTATGCAAACTCATGTGCAACTCGAATTAAGGTTTGGAGCACGCGATGGTAGTACCAAATATTCTTGCTCATGTGTACAAATGAGCATTGCGATTGCCGATGACATACATATCGACCGTACGTGATCGTGTGGAGTCGAAGACATCGTCCGCCCTTCGAGTACAAACACCAGACATCCTTGATTAACTCAGAGAAGCGAAGCGCAATCGTATCAGACGACCCTCCGAAAATCAAGTTGGACTTCACATTGCTATCGACGCTGATTGTATAGCTTGCCACTTAACAAAACAAAATGTCTATCAAGAATGTGTGCCTCTTAGGCGCCAATGGCAACGTCGGTCCCATGGTCCTGCGCGCCCTGGTCAAAGACGGCTTCAACGTCACAGTCCTCAGGCGTGCATCCTCCAAATCGTCATCCGACTATCCCTCTGGAGTCAAAGTGGCCGAAGTCGACGATGCATTCGCCGTCGACGACCTAGTGCCCATCTTCAACGGCCAAGACGCCGTCGTCGTCACGATCAAAGGCACCCAAGTTGACATCCAGAAACGCCTGGCCGACGCCTCCGTCAGAGCAGGCGTCAAGCGTTTCATTCCAGCGGACTTCGGATCTTGCGATTCCTCGAGCCCGCACGCACAAGATTGCGTGCCCCTCTTCGCCAACAAGACCGAGCTACGGAGCTATCTCACCGAGTTGACCAACAAGAACGAGAGTTTTACCTGGAGCAGTATCGTGTGTGGCCATTTCTTCGACTGGGACACCGCGTTCCTGCACCTCTGGCCCAAGGAGAAGCGCGCCGACATCGTCAAGGATGGCGATCTAAAGACTTCTTACAGCACCCTCGCCCGTGTCGGCGAAGCAACCTCTCGCATCTTGCAACGTCCTGCCGAGACGGCCAACAAGGTGCTTTTCATCCAGAGCTTCTGCGTCACGCAGCCGGAAATCGTGAAAGCGTTCGAGAAGGCTAGCGGCTCTAAGTATGAGGTAGCGTGCCTGGACGCTGATGCGTACGAGCGCGAGCAGAAAGCTAAGCGTGACGAAGGAGACAAAGACGCGCTTGAGAATTTGGTATGGCTGCTTGGTGCTATCGAGGGCAACTGGGAGGAGAGGGACGAGTTTGCTATGGGCCTCCTGGGCTTAGGGAACGAGGACCTGGACGAGGCTGCTGCAAAGGTTGTCAAAGACAACAGCTGAACTTCTTGAGCGGATAGGCATGGATGATTGCTCCTTCACTTATGAAATAAAGGCGCATGAGAACATAGCGACATAAGCGAAAGTAGTCTGAAGTATAGATGTGATGCCTTGTGACTATTGACTCACTGTTGTTCTCGAAGACAGATAAAGATGTCCAAGAGGCAATCTTCTCCTCCTCAATCATCTCCATGTCGACGATAAAGACCCATGCAGCCAGCTCGATGTTTGCCTTCCTGGTCGGCCAAGGCACTCTTGTTCCCCAGCCTTTCAATACGAAAAGACCCTCCCTCCCTGATCTTTGTGGTACCTCCACAATCGCAGCTCCAGTATGAGTGAATCGTAAGACCTCTTTCAGTCACTGTCAGTCGCTTCATCGACCCGTAGCGCGCGCGTGACCTAGCCATATTTGCCAAGAAAGTCCGGGCCACTGCCGTCCTGGTGTATCCAAAGGACGTCGATTGTCGCGCTCCAGACCAAAACCACCTCTCGACAAAGCGACAGGCCAGACCAAAGAAGTCGCAAGACACCGCAAGACTTATAAACCCGACAAACACCCCTCTCGCCCAACATGCCGGGCATTCCTATATATCCGTATCCAATGTATCCGTCCGAAGTTGCCAGACTGTACAGAGCAATGGACAACTTCTTCGACTTCGGACCGACTGGCGTGATTGACTTTGAAGAGCTGGTATGTCGTTTGTTGATCTCCACCACGCTCGTATCAATGCTAACACAACTCCAGGACCAGAAAGAGGTCGACAGCTACGCAAACTTCTCGTACGATCCAGGCTGGTTCGACGATAATGCTGTCCACGGGCAGTATGGGCATTATCATCTCGAAGGCTGGACCACACAGAGACAGGTCCAAGGGCTGCAGGAGACTGTCCAGCACTACGCCCAGCAGCAAGCCGCGTACGACCAACTGCAAGCTCAACATCTCCAATACAGAATGCGCATGGACAACCAGAGACAACTCCAGAACTCGGTTCGCGGGAACGTGCCAGCGCAGACTGCTCCTCCAGCGCGTACTCCTGTTCCAGCGCGCACTCCTGTCCCAGCGCGTGCTCCTATCCCAGCGCGTACTCCTGCTCCAGCGCGTACTCCTGTTCCATCGCGTACTGCTGCACCTGGTCAGCATGTTCCACAAATCATCACCGCGCCTACTGCGCCAAACCCTCCGATCGTACCGCAGATGCCAGCCGCGCTACCTTCAGCGCCAGCGCAACCAGCGCAATTACCTGCTGCGCCTCCAGCCGTATCTCGACCAACTCTCCCTCCAAACCTGCCTCTTCCGCTGGCGCAGCGTCCTCCGCCACCAGCCGGATTCACCGATCAGCCGCGGGCGAGAATGCTTCCGGGCAGCTATCTCACTCCCCATCTTGGTACTCCACGTCGCAATGTCCAGTGGCCGGAGAACATCGAGATCAGCCTCATAGAAATCGCCACATTCTGTCCTAACTGGTTCCAAAACCCCGAGGTCGTCGGTAGAGCCATTCGCAATGGCTGGTCACGCGAGGACATTGCCAAGACGCAACTTCTCGCGGAGGACCCTACAAGTCGCGATAGACTCCAGACGCGCAGCGGTAGAGTCCAGAAACAGGTCTCCGCTTCACACAGGCTGTTAGAAGACCAACTAGACATGCCCAGGTCCAACGCGAATGCGTTCAGGACCCATCACGGCGTGCAGAACGACCTCACAGCAAACGCTTGGGACTTCAGACACAGCTACGACCCTGCGGGCAATGCACTCGAGCATCTCGGTGACATGCCGCTGAGCTCGTTCTACGTACACGTTCAAACCTGGCCTACCGGCAACGATCGTCTTCTTATGACCCAGTGTTTGGAGTTCGCGCGCCAGAATCCAGGACGCCAGCTCGATTCCAGTCACTGGGACTGGATCATTACCTCACAGGGCCTTGCAGCACCGCCGCCGCTGGCCAATGGTCAACACCGCGATCTCGAGGCTCTCCAGAGGTTGAAGCGGCTCCCAAACCCTCGATGAGATCTTGTTTGCAAATGACACTGCACTGACAACGGATTTCAAGTCGAGTACGGGTCGGCAGGCAACAGCGTGATCCGATCGATCACCTGGAGCGAGGCTCTTTGCAGACACCGAGTTCTTAGCCAGACGCCTGGCTACTGGTGATAGGCCTTTCTCTTTTCTCATTTCTTGCTTTTTTCCCCTGCTTTACCGTCATTCGTTCTGTTCCGGGCAATCAGTGTTCCCATGGTGTCGATTGTACACACACACTACACACCCAGAGAACGTGGGTATACGTGTAATTTCGAGTGCCGAGGCTGACAGAATCTGGCCCAGAGAGGTCTCAGCGCGCAGATTGAGCACACAATTGCAGGCTTTCATAGAGTTTCAGATAATCGACTAAATGTTGTCCTTTCCACGTGCCTGTGTTTGTGTCGCGATTGAGATAAGGTTAACCGGTACGCATGCTCCCATTACCTATGTGGATCTTGGAAAACTTGTAGTATCGTGCGATGGTGCGCTGTGTTCAGCATGGGGTGTAGTCGGTGGCCATGATGGATGAAGGTGCCATGGAAGCCAGTGAAATGTTGATTCGAAGCCGAACAAAACACTATGCCTCAGGCATGAAGATGCCCCTTCATAAAATGTGGCGCGCTTTCACGGAGGCAAGCGAAGTGCATATCAATATCAACACGTCAACTATCTTCGGCACAGCCGCCTGGGACACTCTCTCCATATCAAGGCATCCATGCCAGATGTAGTTCTCACTTGCTTCATTCAGGAGATTCCCCGGCATCTTGTGCAATTGTGGGAAGAGCTCCCTCCGCCGACAGTCGTCCGGAACAAGTTTTGTTGTAAAAAGACAGTGGAATGCCGATGAAGTCGACAGGCTCAAGGAACTTTGCCGGCAAGGCTTTACTTTGCAACAGATGGGCGCTGAATTGAATCGCTCGTGCTCGTCGGTCAGCTGCCGCATCGACAGACTAAAGCACGAAGCTGTCTCTCATACAAAGGAGAAGAGAAAGACGAAGTCATGGAGTGCTGAAGAAGATGCTTTGCTACTGTAGAAGTTTGAGCAGGGCCTGAGTCGAAAGGAACTCGCGAAGCTGTTTCCTGGGCGGACTCGCAATAGCGTGACGACTCTTCTCCGGGCGGTGAGATCGGCGGCTTACGGTCATGCAGAATTACTAAAGGAATCGTCACGACGAAAGCGGAAGTATACGGACGTGTTCATTCAGCGCTTCAAGGACCTGAGACTGAATGAAGCCAAAACCTTCGCTGAGATCGCTGGTGACTTCGATTACGCTCGGCCGTCGCTCATAACCCTATGGGCAAAACGGATCCGCCCATTTTTGTCTAAGGAGGAGCTAGAATAACTTTTTGCGCAACAGAAATGGACTCCAGAGGAGACGAAGCATCTCCAGGAGCTGCAACACAGAAAGATGATGTTTGATGACGTACCCTTGTAATTCCCTAGCAGAACGACTGACTCAATTCACTGTAAGATTACGCGTGAACATCTTCGATTTCCTGGACCACTCCCTAGGTCGCGACCGGTTTCGGCATTCAAGCCGGCTCAACCGAGTGCAACTTCAGGCAAAGACGGCACACAACCGGAAGAGCAGGGCTAAAGACGTAATGAATGTGAACGTCAGCGTGCGCAGACATGTCACGGCCTTACATCAGCTACACGACAGGGCAGTGGTCAGGAGAGCTCCTCGGTTCCAAGCTCTCTGGCGGCGACTGTCAAGCCATGGGATGTGAATGGTGTAACGGAACTAGACTGAGCGTCACATCAATGGTGTGGACCCACTGGAGAACAAAGGCTCGCCACCCCGTCGATCAGTGGGCCCTCAAAGTCACGCCCGTTGGAGCTGATAGACATGAATCTCTGCATCAGCCCTCGTGAGCATCTTTGCTCCGTGCCCTGGGAATCGCGAAGGGCTTGAAGTGGACAACATCATCTTTGGAAGCGTCGTCATCTATCTGGGCCCCCGGCTTTATAATGAGGCAGTTGTGGTGCGAACGAAGGTCGGCAGGGAGTCTTGTTCCATAGGCGAGGACCTTCACTCGCGATGATGGGACGCAGGGGCGGGCGGGATCAGTCTATTTAGGGGAGAACGAAACACATGCATGTACAATAGATCTTTGGTTGTATGAACAGGTCAAGACCGTATTTTCGGGCTCCCAGATGCTTGTCCCGCTGGTACTTCCGCCCAACATTCTTGTCTCATGCCGTTTGCCAGATCCCATGGACGCAACTACAACAAGTCCTTCCACCACGAGTTGCTCTTCCGCTTCTTCTCGCCTGGCAATCTCAGCTCATCGATCTCCTGCTTCGTCACATTCTGCCACGCCTCCACAGGGAGCCATCCAATCCTGGCACGGTCTCCGAATCCTCCAAACCAGAACACCTCCTCCACAACAAACCTCACATACTTCGAGGTATGCACATCGTTGCCCGGCTGCCAAAGGACGGAATCGGGGTGCTTGCGAACGAAGCACATGGCAATCCTCGCGTTCCTGACATCTTTCATGTCGAACTCTTCCAGACGGCCGTGCAGACTGAAGCGTGGAAGCGCAGCGGGAGTATGAGGTGTTGGGATGTCGCTCGCATCCACCTCGTTGTTGCCCAAGAATGAGTAAGTGTGAGTCTGTGTAGGCCACCAGCGCACGGCAAGCGAGATGTTGCTGCCAGCCTTGTAGTTGCGGAAAGGTGTGGCGATATCGATAGCGAGTAGGGTTGGGTTGCCGTCGTCCTCGCAATCGGCAATGTATTCCATAAGACCGATGGGGCTGCCCTCCAAGCCTGCTGGCAGTCCCCAGAGCGCTTCTACATCCTGCTCACCAAGTTCATTGCTCTTACTGTCTTTTCCTGGGTACGAAGTCACAAGTGTGCCTTCGGAAGCGAGGCTCAAGATCCTTCTGGCCATGACCGCCGATTCATGAACGGTCGGGATCTTGTAATACTGCTCGTCGACGGGAGGGTTGGAGAAGACATGTTGAGGCCCCTCTTGTGCTACCGATAATGCGGATGCTACGCTCAACAGCGAGCCGAAAGTCCAGGAAAGATGCATCTTTAATGATAGATAGATAGATAGCCTATGTTGCTCGGCTGTTGCTGGGAAGCTCTGTAGTAGAGCTTGAGGCAATCTTATCAATCTGAGATCGTCGCATCATCCGCTCGGTCTCTTCCCCGCTCTACCCTACTTCACAACGCCAACACGTCACGTGCACGGCCAGGTCGTGCTTGCCTCAGGCCACGCCAAGACCTCGCTGTGCGGGACTGCGAATTTGGAGAAGGGCGCTTTGGGTGTGATGAACGACACCTCCAGTCTCTCACAGCGACGTCGAATCCATCGAACAACAGGTACGTCTCCGCCATCACCTGCACCACATCGCCAGCGCACCGAAACCGCTGTCCGTCGAATTTCCCGTCTAAGCCACGCACAAAAACCACCCTCCGGCAAAGACTGACTTCTCTGCGCCACCACAGACGACTCCGACGACTCATCTAAAACCCCAGATCAACCGCCAACATGGGTAAGGTCCACGGTTCGCTCGCGCGTGCCGGTAAGGTCAAGTCGCAGACCCCCAAGGTACGATACCACTCTCCCTCCGCCAGCGCATGAAAGCGCTCGCCACCCACCCGGGACACCACCCACGCCATCTCGGGCGCCACCTCGGGCGCCACCCACCACCGCCATCGCACAGCCATCGCCCTCGGAGAACACCAATAGCTGACATTGCACGCGCACACAGGTCGAGAAGCAGGAGAAGAAGAAGGTCCCCAAGGGCCGCGCGAAGAAGCGTCTCACATACACCCGCCGCTTCGTGAACGTCGTCATGACCGGCGGCAAGCGCAAGATGAACCCCAACCCGACCTCTTAAGCGACCAACTTCTCGGGATTGAGCAAAGCTGGAACGCAGGCTTTCGCAGTTGATGGAGGAAACGAGCAGCTGAGGAGGACGAATGGGGAGGTTGCAGTAGCGGAAGCAAATGGAACAAACCCCAAACGGCGTTCATGACCTTTTTGCTGTATGACATCTGGTTTCCTTTGCAAGCAAAGTCATTCATGTTCTCTTGAGCACCTTCGGATCGGAATGGACGAGGGATTTCTGCTTTTGAATGAACGCGGCCTCCCGGAACTACGACGGAGGCTGTTAATGGAAATCACATTGGCGGGATAAATGCGGATTGCTAGTACAAGCACTGTATTTGATGCTGTCCTCCCAAAAAAACATGAAAGTGCATGGAACTTGCTCTCTGTCTACATCTTTGCTTGCACGTCTTGTAACGAAACGCCTACTTGTGCATGTCTAACGTGCGTTGTATCACCTTTACCCATTGGCAAGCACAAGGATGAAATCTCACCACTGCGAGCGATGACTGGCGCCTCGCTCACAGATCGTACTATACGTCAGTTGGTATCTCAATGTCATACCACTTGTTACAGCATCTGGTATCATTATGGCAAATGTACTTCTACTGTACTGCAAGCAAAACATCATCATCCCCACTGATAACAGTCTGAGTCCCAAGCACTCTGCTCCCTTTTCATGTTGTACCAGTTCTCTCTCAATGCCATTATGGGCAAACATCACTCATTCTCCGGCCATTGAAATACTCGCGCAGCGCAGAACCGTCATCAATCACCACGATCCTTCGATTCGTCTTCTTCCGCTGTCTCCTTGCCCTCAACGGAAAGAACGACGTCATCGTCACTGCCATCGCCTAGGCCATAAACATTCAGCCTGGAACCGTTAGACTTTTGAATGATACATTTGAGGGTGAGGATAACTTGCTGGTTGTTTCCTTCATCATCCATGATGTTCGAAAAGATGTATCTTGCCGGTGGTGTCACGGTGTCGTGCGAGTCGGGAGAGCCATCACTACTAGGCATGCGGAATAGTTGTAGGACCCTCTTTTGCTGGCCAAGCTCGGTTTCAGAAGGCACGGCAGTAGCGGGCGCTGGAGTCTCTTGGGCAGAACTTGCGGTCGCAGAAGATGTGGTCCGGCTGTGTGGTGGTGGTCTCCTCTTGACTTTCTTGTTGCGAGGAGGCGGCGATGAAACGATGTGCTTTTCCATCTTTCTCTGCTCAAAGAGCTTCTTGTTGCTAGGGGTCAAGGTCTTCGGAGATTCTGATGGAGTGTGTCGGCCCATGGTAGTCGAAGACTTGTCAGAATTGTTGTCAGATCCGACATCGAAAGAGTCATTGGTCGCGTCGGTTCGAGTGCCGGGTATGGCGATCGATTCGGCCTTGTCGTCATCCTCGTTTGCCTCAGGACTGCCTTCTCTCTGACTCTCGCCTTGCTGTCCTGATCTCTTGTTCTTCTTCTTGCGCTTCTTCTTTGGCGTCTCCTTGAGGTCCGCGCTGCTCGATGTTAAGATCCCGAGCCCAATGACCGACATTCCGCTGGTGTCATGATCGTTCGCGTCATTGAAGTGGGTGTTGATATCAGTGGTGAACACCGACTTGTCGCCGTGCGTACGCTCATCGTCAAAGGTACGTTGCTGAACGATGTGTTCAAGATTGAACATAGTCTGTGGGGCTTCTGCCGGCGCCTTCGACTCCATTAGCCCGTCTCCTGATGGGACATCTTCCAACGATTTTTTTGTGCCAGAAACGATTGGGGATTTTACCCTATTGAAAAAGCCGCCGATAAGATTGCGTAGGCCTCCTTTGCTAGGAGACTCTTGGCCACTCGTAGCTATCACAGCCTCCTCAGAACAGACGACCTCACCAGATGTGGAGCCCGACTTTGAAAGTACGGCGTTCGAGGTTGGTGTATTGCTATCCGTCTCAGTCTTAACGGTGAGAACAGGTTTCTTGTTGGATGCCGAAGCAACAGCAGGAAGCGGTGTTGCAGTGCCGCTCACACCCTGGCTCGTATTCTCGCTGGCAAGATTGGAAGCATTCACGAGCTCAAGCGGCTTGCCCTTGAGCGTGCCTTTTCCCTTGGCTGTCTTCTTCTGTTTCTGCTGTTTCTTTCCAAACATACTGAAAGACTCGGTCTGGCTTGGTCCCTTCTTCGCTGGTGTCTTGGGCTGATCAGAAGACTTCTCTGCAGAGTTCTTGGAAGCTGAGGTTTCAAGTGATGCAGGCGTCGTGGGCGCAGTGTGATATGCTGTCATGGGCGTAGGCGGGATCGAAGTACCAGAGGCCGCATCCTGCGCTCCTAGGGTTTTAGTCCGGTTCCCCTCAGCATCATCTTCATTCTCTGCGAGTGGGATGCTCCTCTCCAAGCTTAAGTCTTTCGCATGTTCCGCAGGTCCGTCGTGAGATTTTGATGCCTCCACAGCGAATGGCTTTTGCTGAGCGCTTGAAGGTTCAGAAACACTGCGGTTCGACGCTGAACGAGGTAGCTTACTATCAATCAAAACGTTGGTCGACTTCTTCTTGGGAGGAGTCGGCGCCTCGACGGAAATCGGCAAAGGCGTTGTAGGTGTGGGCTGGAGGTCAATGGAGGTCGCCTTTGCAGGAGAGACTTCCAGAGTAGAAGTACTGTCATGTCTTGTCGCCTCATCGACATCAGCGTCATGGACGTGCTCATCATTTTGGTTGACAATCTTCTTGACTGAAGAAGAAATGGAGCGCTTGTTCGACAATGTCGTGGACTTTCTCGAGCGAACAGTACTGGAAGGAGTCGAGTCATTGGTCGGCACGACCTTGGTCTGAGACTGTTTGTCTGTAAGTGGCGATGCGCTGGCAGTATGGAAGCTCTCATCGACATGATCCGAATCGGAGACCCTGTTAACGATAGCCGGACGATCTTTGTTAGAGACTGGAGACGAAGCATGTTGCACGTCAAGATCCTTGTCAGTTGCAAGACCTTGAGGTTGCTTACTGTCGAGGGCCACATCTGCTTGGTTGGGGAAGCCTTTCGGTACCTGCAAGCGAGGGGATACTGTTGGAGTGGTGTCGGACTTGTGTTCATCAGTTTGCAAAGACTCGCCGTTGTGCTCAGCCTTTGCAGCCACTCGAGAGTTTTGGACCGAGAGATCGGAAGGCTCTTGCGAATCCTTCGTCTTCTTGCCAGTTACCTTCGATTTGTTGGCGGCCGGTACGGTGTTCGATGATGTGGCTTCTCTTGCTACAATCAGGTCGTTGCTCACAGTGTCATTGCTCGCAAATAAGTCCTGAAGCGACTCCTTCTTGTGCTTGTTCTTCGAAGGCGTCGTGATAGGGGTCGCCGTGTTGGTTGAACCCACCGGAGTGCCAGAGTCATCATGCTCAGCAATTGTCGCATGTGGCGGCGCGACCTTCTGCTTCTTGTTCTTCTTTTTCCTCGGAGTGTTTGGCTCAGAGTTGGCGGGTGTGGCATTTGAGGATAGAACTGTGGACAGACCTGGCTCGCCCTTGACGGCGTTGTATGGCGTAGCCGGCGGGAAGCTGACAATTCCAGGGTGAGGTATCCCACCAGGATGAGTGTTATTGTGGGCAGCCATAGCTGCAAGGCCAAATTGGGGCGGTGGGGCAGAATCGCGCGGATAGCCATATGACTCCGAATGGAACTGACCACTGGGCACAAAGGAGCCTCCAGAAGCATTAAGCTGGTGCCTGTGCTGGCCAGACATGAATGGCGTCGAGGGTTGACCATGCCACTTGCGTGGAACTAGAATGGAAAGTGGCTTGTCGTAGAAACGCACCTCTCTGAGAACAAGCACACGACGAGCAATGTCATGAGTTGGGAGCTGGACAAAAGCCACCTTCGTAACATCTTCAGGACCAGGAACAGCTTTACCGAAGCATGCCCTGACCACCTCGACGTCGCAAGTCCGACTAAAATCCCTCGCCACTTCTGCTTCTGTCAAATGGACAGGGACGTTGAAGACAATCAGCTCGTTGACATGTGTAGCATGCGAACCGATGTACCTCTCATCGACATCGAAATCCGGAACCACGTTTTGATGGTGATCAAGTCTGGCTGGTGTTCGACGATGCTCAGCCTGATTTTGTCTGTCTCCGGTTTGATTGGGCGGAAATGTGAAAGGCGGCAAAAGGTGCGACCCAGCAACACTTGGAAACCCTTGATATACAGGATACTCATTGGGACCAGACAGAACACGCTGTGGTAGTGTGTTCTTCACTTGAGGGTGCTCACTGCCGCTGCGCCATGTATTCTCCTGGTAGGCGCTGCCACGACGTTTGCCATAGTTGGAGTTTGACTTTTGATAAGGCACGTGTGATACCTTACGGGCATACGGTCCCTCTTCAAAGCCTGACGAAGCTTGGTGACTAAAGTCTCTGCCTCGTCCTCCGCCTCGCTTACCGCCTCGAAGTTGATTGGATCCTCGAAGGCCGCCACCGCCGCGCGAACTGAAGCTGCTGCGACGTACATCGCCACTCATAGCCGAAATGTTGTTGAATCCGGAGCTAGCTGACATCTCACTCGGATGCCGCTCCATGTCGCTACGATGGGCCGGGTTACCTCTGTTCGTCGATTCTCCCATGAACATGCCTGGAGTGGTCGAAGATTGCGCATAGTGTTCGCCCGACGGGAAGTTTGGACCGCGTGCGTGCGGAATCGGAGTCCGAGTCGCGAAGCTGTCGTATGGAGGAGCTTGCAGCACCCCAAGAAAGGAAGAGCCCATGGTTGGATACATGGCTGTCACCTGGTTCGGGTGGACCGCTGGACCTGGAACAGGAGGCCCGAAAGAAGCTGGGCCATCGACGAGGGTGCCGTTGGATGGAAACATGCTGGAATGGAAGCGATGCTGATATTCTTGCGAAGCTCGATCGTAGCCTACACCACGGGTGCCGCTACCTGCGCTGCTCAAGCGACCACCGCGCTTGCGGCCCTGGACTTGGTGGTTTGGATACCCGGCGCTCCAAGCCGTGTTTCCATGGTCGCCGTGGCGAACTTGTTGCTTGATTTGTGGTTGTTCCTCGTAGATTGGGAAGGGTGTCACGATTTCGTTCGTTGACACTATTGCCGAAGCAGCTCGAGGAGGTTTCCTGTTGTTGGAGTCACCGATGCCACCGTTGTTGCGCTCAACAAGAGGCGAAGTCACAGAGACCGACTCGGCCCTGACGGAATCAATAGCCATGTTGCTGTCAGAAGCCGAACGTGGCCCGTCGATTGTCTGAGGCTCTTCGACTGACGGGGCCTGTTTGGTCTTCACTCGCTCTTGAATATGCTTTATCACACATTTAAGCAGGGGTGTGCCATACATCTGTATGTCGCGCAAATTGAAGCATGTCTCCGGCTTGACTTCTTCATTGCAGAGAGCGTCGCGCATGGTTGGATCCTTCAGGATGCTGGAGTTTTCCTCCGACTCGAGCCACCAAGTGGCGATGGAGGGAATGCGGTGCTCATAGTTCCACATAGCGATGCTGTACCAAGCCTGCTTTAGAAAGCGGAAGCCTGCACCTTCGCCTTCCGCGCCGCCTTGCATGTGGATTTCATTTTCACTGAAGTGTTTGCGGAGGAATTCCTCCTCGGCCTCCTTGGAAGCACTCTGAGGGAAGTCCCATGGAAGAATGCAACCCCATTTTTGTGGCTCGGCGTAGTAGAGGATGTTGCAGAAAGGTAGAAGGTCGTTAAAGCGATTGCTGGATGCGATGATGCAGTCTGGCATTTGCTCACTCGCGTCGGTAGTTGCTGCACCAGTGGGCGCACTCGGAGTCGTCGCCATGTTTAATGGACGGCAGTAAAGTGATGTAGCCGAGGAATATGTTGGTGGTTGGAATGGGTGCAACGAGGGTGGCGAGTTTTTGGCTGGCGCCAGATGAGCGTGTTGTGCGTTGCGCTCAAGCAGCAGGCGAAACAATGCCGGCTAACTTGAGCGAAGGTGTGTTTGGCAAAGATGTAGCAATTGCGGTGGTGTATGTTGTGAGGATGCGAGAAGGAGAGGGGAGGGGAGGCGAGGATGGTTTGTGATTTTGCAATCGAGTTGTTGGTTGGTGTTGTGGCGTGGCGCGGCGTTTGCAGTCGCGGAAGGTGCTCGTAAACAGGTCAAAATGGAAGGCGCGACTCTGGCTCACAGCGCGACTTTCACATGACTACGAGTGAATGCTTGGGAGGCTTGTGAAAGGATTCAAGAGTGTAGTGAAAACTGAACTCACTCTTTCGTTGCGTCACGCAGCCCTTCGAAAGAAATGCAACTTGGGAGGCTCGCGTGAGGTTGCAAGTTGCCTGCGTTTGTCTTCTGCAGATATCCGAAACGCCTGTCATTAGCGATGCCGCGCTTCATTTAACCACAGTTGACTGTCCATTTCCTCGCTCTTACACATTGAGCTACTCGGATTTGTACAAATGAAATCAATTGAGAGGTATCAACACCGGTCCATCTTACACCTGGGAATTCACAGAGCTCACTCATGCCTTCTCAGTCTCCTTGGGGAGAGTGCGGATAAGCTTCAGGATCTCGCTCTCGCTGTCGCCAACGACTGCCTTAAGTATTAGCTGACTGCGACCTTTCAAATCATTTGTGATGCGACATATGGAATTCAACATACCAGCTCTGGCGTTCATCCAGTCAACTGTCACAGGTGCCTTAAACAAGCTCTCGTTCGCCTTGAACTTCTTGAGAGCATCAGTAGTGCCAGTAGCATCTGTGATGACGCTGCCAGCCTGAGCCGGTCCAAGGTATTCAAGAATGCTGGCCAACTGGTCGGCAGTGGGAGCGGACTCTTGAACGTCTACATGACACACGTCAGTCGGTATCCTTCCATCAGAAATTCAACTCCTTGTCCGCATTATATTCCCACGTACCCAGAGTGAAGTCTGTCCTCTCCAATTTGCTCTTCTTGGAGTGGTCTCCTGCCTGGTCGATGGTAGCGGTCTCTGTGGCATTCGCAGCGGTCTGCTTCAAGAGGGTGTGGGCGCGGATCGATGCTGGCGAGGAAGGGTGGTGGAAGAGTGTGATAACATCCTTCTTAGCGGACTGATACAGCAAAATACAGTCAGTATTGTTTCCTTGGAGCTACACTTCCAGCGATCAGGCGCGACGCGTTGCGAAGCCAGCACGGGAAGACCTGCGATCGCTGGTTGCTTGTATTGCAGAATGGGAGAGACTAGCAAATACCTCTTTGAACAGATTCTTGAAGAAGCTCATTTTGGCGGATGTAATTGTTTCGTGATTTACTTTCATCCAGACTCATGCACTGAAGTTGAGAGTGATGCATCGTAAGAAGCTTTGACCATCATTTCGCAAGTTTGAGGACCTTACATCATCTCGGCGATCGTTCCAATCGCTGCGCAGAGACATGTGACACAACCACTTCGCACCTCACTTGCAGAAGGCGATCCCAACAATTCGAAGAGATGTCAGCTACGCCAATGAGATTTGAGATATGTTGCATGCAGGACACGTCGAGACACGATATACAGAAAGCACATAGCAACAACCTAACATCGGCACTGGTTTGCCGAGGACGGCAATAATCTCGAGCTTGTGCCCCTCATTATGTCATTAGACATCAACATTGACCCTCCAGGACATCCACAACGAATGAGATTCCAAATTCCATAGCAATGCTACGACTACCCATCCTGACTTCGCAATTCTCCAAGTCCGAGGAAGTCCCTCTCCCCCACTCCATCCACTTTACACAACATTTTCAGAGCAGGTCTCAAACACCCAACCCAGATACACAGCTCTAGGAGACTCGCAACCATGTCTACACAATCCAAGGCTTGCTGCACCGTCCCGCCGGTCGTGAGCGAGGGCTACAAAGAAAAGGGCGAATGGATCACCATCAACGGCATGAAGACATACGCCACCGGCCCCAAGGATGCTAAGTCCGCATTGCTGGTCGTCTACGATATCTTTGGATTCTTCCCGCAGACTCTCCAGGGTGCCGACATCCTCGCGCACTCGGACAAGGACCACCAGTACCAAGTATTCATGCCCGGTAAGTGCGAATGAGGAAAGGGCTGTTCGCTCAAATGTTACCCCTCTCAGTCATGGCTTGTGTGCCATCAGCAAACTCTCGGTTCCAAACACCTGTACTCGCAGTCGAGAAGCGCATATATTTCTTGCCGATTATGCAATTAGAGCCATTCGCTAACGTGAAATCAATCCAGACTTCTTCGACGGCAAGCCCGCCGACATCTCCTGGTACCCTCCGGACAACGACGACAAGGGAAAGAAGCTTGGCGAGTTCTTCAGCACACAGGCTGCACCGCCCAAGACTCTCGAGCGCATCCCTAAGGTCCTCAAGGAGATCGAAGGCCAGCGCTCCAGCATCCAGCAGTGGGGAGTGGTCGGCTACTGCTGGGGTGGCAAGATTGTCAACCTGAGTTCGCAGAAAGACACCCTGTTCAAGGCCGCTGCCTCATGCCACCCTGCCATGGTTGACGCGAACGACGCTCCTGGCATCACCATTCCCTTCGCCATGCTGCCTTCCAAGGATGAGCCGAAGGACGATGTCGAGAAGTGGCACAAGGGTGTGAAGACCAAGAACATTGTTGAATGGTACCCCAACCAAGTCCACGGCTTCATGGCTGCTCGTGGTGATCTGAAGGATGAGTCTGTCAAGGCAGACTACGAGAAGGCCTACAAGACTCTTCTCAACTTCTTCCACGAACACTTGTGAGTCGCATCTCTTTCGTCCATAGTGGGAGTAATCTGACAATGCATCTCCAGGTGATTCGTGACTAACGATGTGACTTTTGACAGGAGCAGCAGTTCGTCTCCAAAGATCTGATTGCAGAAGTTTGATCCGATTGACCGAAGACGGCACTACCTTAGGACGTATGTAACGAAGATGAACCAAGCTGGAACTTACCTGCATCGGAACTAAATATGCGTGAGACTCCTCACCGGGTATTGCACCCTGATGGCACTGAGAATACCTCGGCCCTAGAACAAGAAGAGAAGATCTTATCAGACATCCCAGTCATCGACACGCGAGCCCACGTGCTCACCTGCCTTATCAACGTCCATAGCACATGGCACTTGAGACTTGAGCACGACACGCGGCCCGCCTGTCCTTTGGACCGTGTCTTCCACCAGAATAGACAATCACGCAATATCTCCAGATCTGCGGAGTACCCCAGAATCCAAAGAGTCGGTCTTATCCAGGTTTCCAGATAGCTAAAACGCGGTCAAGATAGCACGCCGTTGACCAGGACGTGGCATCATACATTCAATGATAGCGCAGCGTCACGTGGTGTTTGAGATAACCCCAAGTAGGCAGGCAGGACCTTCAACGCCCAGGCTGCAGATCCTCCTCCTGAGCAAAGGCGCTGGTCGCGACATGCGAGCGGGCGGCGATTCGTTGATACTGGCCGGCAGCTTATCGTCTTGCAGTTCGTCGTGATAGATATGAGATAGGTCGTGATTCTAGCTGTCTCACAGGGGAACGTATATAGTTCTCGTACATGCCGTTGCGTGATCCTTTCTGTACTCCCAGAAGGACATGTGTGCTTTCGACTACAATTGCTCCGCACAACTTTGCATCACACAACTGCCGATTCCCTCCTTCCTTCTTGCCGTCGGTTGCTCCTACGCAAATTGTCGGGAAAATCGTGAGCATCCTGTCGACTATCACCGACGAGACTCCACGTTATTATTCTTGTGAGCCTCAACATCGACATGCATTTCTTCCGTCTCAATACCCGGCTCGACGGATGAAAGATCCGCCCGCAAGCGCCTGTCACTACTGCCCCGGCTCCTATCTATGTCGACCCCACCCTTATCTCGACAGCTGTGGGACCTGGACGCATCGCCCACGCAGTCTCGAAGGCTGGATCGTAATTGTCGTATAGCTTGCCTGGAGAGCTGAGCTTACTACGCCTCCACGCCCAGACCTGCGAGATGAGGAAGAAAAAGCATCCCTAAGCTCGGCATGCGATCTTCAGCATCGAAGTGGGATGTTTCAGACAAGCTCGCCAGCACAGCCTGGCACGCCGCAACAAAAATCGCTCTGTCTTATATCCGCACTCGTTGCCGCACTAAAGAGCTGACGTTTCGCCCACTGAGCGTGCACATCTGCATCCGCTAATCTGACACGCTAGGTTCCTTGTGGGTGTGCTGGATGATAAGGGACCTTACGACCCCCACACACGAGTCCATCTCAACCCCGATGCAGCGTTTTGATTCAGATTCGCCCTCCTTGCTCGCGTGCCTGCGCGTGCGAACAGATGAGCCTAATGCCGGAGAACACCGCAGCTCTCTATTGGCAACAATATTGCTGTCGAGACACCTGGGATTATTATTATTGATGCGCGGAGGGATCACCGACCGCGCAGGCCAACCCTCATCCAACCTCCCAAGCATTTGCAGGAGGATTGTCGGCAGTTGAGTCTTTCACGTGAAACCGAATCAAAGCAAAGCCTCGTCCGATCGGAGCTGATTTGCGAGAAACTTTCGGCCGGGCGCTTTTAAACCTCGAGCAGACAGGCGCCTCACAATTAATTCTTCGTGGCACGCCTGCCTTCCGACAAGGTCTCTTGTTGATCTCGAAGTTCCAACTGCACGCCTGCTTACCGCTCTCGTGCTTCTAGCTTCGTTCGTAAGGGACCGAACTTGCGCAACCTCCCCATGGGCGATTAAGTAACAACAACTCTCTTCTCCAGGTCGAGGATGCGCGCCCAGCCTTATCAGCGCTTGCGGGTCTCTTTCCCACTTCCCAGGGCACGGAATCGCACCGGCGTCACACCGGCTCCACAACAACCTTCGACGTCGTCGCCCGGCGTCTCTCCTTCCGGTGGGTGTCAAAAGGGTGCCGGAACGCGAAAATCATCTTTAGGGCCTGTTAATTTGACCGGTGGTTCGCTGAATGTGGCTTGCGACTGGAGTTCAGCCTCCGCGACAAGAGCCCTCCACGACGCTGCTTGCGCGATGAGGCTCCACCGTGCTGCGCCCTGGCTCTAAACATGACTCTGCGGCCCTCGAGATGGTTTCGAGAACCTGAGACTGGTTATTGGGCTCACCGATCGCAAGTCGCATGACGGTGGTCTAACGCCGGAGGCAAGTCGCGGTAGGCTACAGGCTTTCAAGCCCTAACAATATTGATTCACTCCAGCAGCGCCATGATTCGTGTTTTGTCCACCTATCAATATGCTTCCTACTCTTCAGCGCATGACGACACGGCTTTTCTGGCTTAGTCAACGCTATGTATTCAGGTGAGACGCAGGATGCAGTAGCAAGTGGATGGCCGGGATATGTCTTATCAGCAAGACCACGCCCTAAAAGCCGTTCACTCGACGGCGTCGAACGAGCAGTTGCACTGGAGCGTTGAACGATCCTAACGGCTGGACGTCATCGGCCCTTTAATTCCCACGCGACATATCACAAAACACAAGAAAGATGAACGCAATGATGATCCGCGCCCTGCTAATACCGAAGATTTAACAGTGTTCAAGAGCATACTGTTATTGCTTTATTGCTTAGGTTTGAGATCAGCCTGAGACTCGGGCAAGACTGACATTGCTTCGACAGGGAAGATGCATGCTTACGATTAGCGGAGTATCTCGCTTTTCCCGCGAATCCGCTCCACACAAGGTGCTACCCTTTGCTACAACAATGACTCCAGATTCCACTTCTATATACATACAGTCTCCATATATTTCTATACATGCATGCGTTATGTGTTGTCCCAGCCGAGGCCCACAAATGCTATCTTCATGCAAAGACCCTCTTGGATGTCGCAGCAACGCCTCAAGGGTCTGCAATATATCGTTAACGTGCGACGTCGGCGAAGCACCTACGAGCCGGTCGCTTGTGCTGGCACAGGCCGACTCGCGGTCCAGAATCCTTTTGTGACAAGCATTTCCGCACGCGTATCCGTTGCGTGGCGCTCAACTGTGCCCAGGGTGCGTTGCCGATGGGCGTGCATGAGTGCGCGACCCTAACGTCATCCCCAGATGCGCAGCAGTGTCAAATCACAATAATAAAAAAAGTCGAGGCCCTGCAGGATGGCGGAGAAAACCGGTGTTTGACGGTCGACTTTAGCAGCAGAGCAGCAATTGAAAGTGCCATGCTGCTGTCCGCTTCCGAACGCGCAGGACAGACTCGCACTGTTGATCGATCGATGTTCTGGCTCGCTGGTGCTGCTGTGCGATCTGCGTGCCATGCAAGCGACCATCACGTAGAGCAGCATCAACAGCAGATGGATTCAGGTTGCCGCTGCTGACCCTAGCCAGGCCCACGACTCGAGCTTCTCGAAGGGCAGCATGCATTTTGACATGTGATTGGCTTCCTCTTCTGGAGCATGCAGGTGCCCCACCCCCCTTCACCAGCCGTGCGGCGAGCATCCCACGCGGAGCATGCCACTCACAGTTGCACAGTTCGTCTCTGGCTTTTCGACTAGCAGCAGTGGTGGCGCTCGAGCCAGCCGACGAGGCCGCGCCACGGTAGAAAAGAGGCCGAATTATAGCCTTGCGATGTGCAGCAGAGTCGGAGTCGTCGGACTCTCTGGTGGCCTCACAGGAGGCAGAAGCAAAGTGGTGGTGGCCGTGAGAGCATATGGACGATCGGTGGATGGCCGAGAGGGCTTGCAGCGCGTGCAGGCCTTCGGTTAATTTGGTCGACGCATGTTCCTGTAGGGATGCTGTAGCGCGCGTGGTGTCGGTGGCCTTTGCTGTTAGGCTTGCTTTGTTAGCAGCGCGGCCGGCTGGGACCACCTCTCCCAGTTGCGGCCAGGGCCCGGTTGAGGAGCTTGGAGTGGGTTCGGTGACGGCAGCCAGGGCCAGGGAGGGAAGAATACCATCCACTCTCATACTCAGCACTGGCGTTGTTCGGCGCCAGAGTCGTAGTCGAGTGCACGTAGTCAGCGTTTCCGCCGCCCGACGGTCATTGGGCGTCCCTGGCCCTGCTCTCAACTGCCCGGTCGCGCCCGTGACGACGAGCCAGTAGTGCCAGTGCCAGTGGCATACTACCTATACATACATACAGTGCCAGCCATACCACCGCGCGCGCAGCACTAGTCACACCCATACCACTGCTTGATTTCCTGCCGCTACAGATCGCCACCCACTACCGTCGCCACTTCTACCACAACCACCACTACAACCACCACCACCTCTCTCTCGTGGCTTCTCTTCCTCACCACCGCGTGCGTTGTCGCGCAAGACCACCACCACCACCAACCACACTGGCTGCCCTCCCGCAGCAGTGTAGCTAACCCTCTTTCACCCGCTGTCGGCCATGTCCCAAGCCCACGCCCGGCCGGCGCAGCGTGGGGGCCCTTTGCGAACGCCCGATGCGCTCACAGACGACTTCATCGACTCGACCAACCCCAATGCCTATGCCGACAACCCATACGCCAGCCATACCTCGCCCTCGTCGCCGCGGAACGTGCGCATGCCCGCCCACATCGACAGCACCGCGTCTGGCTCCTCGTCCGCCATCCAGTCGCTGACCTCAGCCAGCACGCTCAGCACTCTCGAGGGCAAGCTGGAGGGCTCACCATCCGAAGCGACAGCCCGCCAGGGTCTGTTGCGCGACTCGTTCCTAGACCAATGGAAGGATGACACCGCGAGCGTCGACACCGAGACGCCCGAAGACATGCAGAAGAACGACCCGCTGGGCACGCAGATATGGAAATTGTACCACCGGACCAAGGGCCAGCTGCCGAATGGCGAGCGTCTGGAGAACCTGACATGGCGCATGATGTCCATGAACCTGCGCCGGAAGGAACGCGAGAGGCAACAACAAGGGTATGCAACGGTATATCCTCTGTTGGCAGTAAACGGCGACTAACAGTAGTACAATTAGATTGCCTCCCAGACCGCAGCAGAAGCGCAACGCCCCCAGTGGGATTGCACAGTTACGACAATCTTCCGACCAGACGATTAGGAGCCACCAGACCGACGATGCCATGAACCTTGACGAATTTATTGTACCTACTTCCATTGGAACGCCCGCGGGTATCTCACCAACACCCAGCACGATGGCTGAGATCGAGTCCGCCACCGCCACTGCTCCTGGAATTCCGATCAACAGACGCCAGCAGCAAATACAGGACGAAGACCTGAATCTAGCTCGTGCCTCTGCACCAATAGGAGGGCCTTTCGAGCAAGGTCGTGCGCACAACGAGTTCGGCTACGTTCCCAGACACGTGCGAAAGACAAGTATCGATGAGCGAAGGGTATGTTCAGTCTGATCTACACAGTCTTGCTTCAACTGACATGATACAGCCACCCAAGCGACGTGCGGAAGCCTCACCTCAAGTGCCTCCGGTTAGCAACGGCGCGTTGATGGACCATAATGTCCTTGCGGAAGCCGCACTCCCGGATTACTCATTAGACGGCTCCAGCTCAACCCAGACACTACACCCTCACATGCCGCAGGCACATCTACCCTTCAACATCGATACCTTCAATCTCGAAAACGACCCCATCATCAACTCTGCCGGGCCGATGCAAAACAACTTCAACTTTTCACCAGTAGGCTCGCCCATGATGAACAACGGTTTTAGCAACATGTACGGCATGCCTGCTTCGATGCCACACTCGCAGGCTCCAAGCAACTTCCACTCACCCGTCGGATCGAACTTCCACTCAACAGTATCGACGCCACAGCCAATGGCAGAAGAGCAAAACATGTACTTTGGCGCTCAGCATCAGAACCACTTTGGATCCATGCCCAACTTCCCACAACATCAGCACCACAACGCACCCCACGGATCGATGCCACAGCAGCAATACATTTTCAACCCGAACGGCGAAACAATGTTCAGTGCGTTGACGACTGCAAGCCAGCCAAGTTCGTTCAGCCAACCGGCATTCCAGATTCCCAGCCACTTCGACGGCCCACAGCACATACAGCATGACTTTAATGGACCCAGCAGCTTGCCTTTCGGCCGCAGCGAGAACATGTTCACGTTTGGAGCGGATTCTGATAATGATGAAGACGATGTGATGTCGTTCGGAGACCAGAGCGTCTCCCAAAGTTTCTCTCCCATGGACGATAACATGTCCACGACGGATATGCCCAACAACTACCAATGGGAGCACAACCTTTCAAACCAGTTCAACCCTACCGCTGCTAGGTATCCTGGTGGACCACCACGCAAAGGTGTGACTATCGGCCACGCTGAAATGATCCCATCACCGCAAGGCTGGGACCAAGGTGGTCTTGGAAGGGGTCATGCATCATCGGCATCTGTCAGTGATGTTCGCAACCGTGGAGGTGAGCAGCGCACGCGCAAGATTCCTCGCACGACATCAACACCCAACACGGCCGGCATGGCGACTGGCATGTTCTCGATCAGGCCGCAGTCTTCGCCCAACTCACCTCCCGAGTCAAACATCAGCTCTGCTGCGCCATCCAGACCTGGCAGCCCACGTCCCGGTGGCGACAATGGTGTCCCGACGACTTGCACCAACTGCTTTACTACCACCACCCCGCTGTGGCGTCGCAACCCTGAAGGACATCCTCTCTGCAATGCCTGCGGTTTGTTCCTTAAATTGCACGGTGTTGTGAGACCACTCAGCTTGAAGACGGATGTGATTAAGAAGAGAAACCGTGGTAGTGGCAATCCCGCTACGACCACGTCTTCGCGATCCAAGAAGATGGCCAGCCGCAAGAACTCGATTGCTATTTCTGCGAACACACCTTCAAAATCCTCGGCCAACGATGGCGATTCGCCCAAATCAGTGGCCGGCTCAGCTGGCACTGGCACTGCCGCCACCACCCCTACAAGCGCTACTGCAGAGAAGCCCACGACGAAGAACCCCATCGCTATCGCTCCCGGCCCACCAAAGCCAACCCCAATCGCACCAGCATCGGTTCCCACACGGTCCATTCCCCCAAAGAAGTCGAGAGGACAGAGCAAGACAAGCAACCCCATGGGTCAAGACACAAACATGGATGATGCAGATGACATGAGTATCGGAAGCAGTGGCTTCAGCCGAAGCAGAAGAGACGGACAACCAAGACCGCAGCCCATGCAAAACCTATTCGGATCGCAGCAGAATAACTTGTCAATGCAGGCTCCAATGGTTCCCCAGGGCGGCGGTATCGGAAGCGCGAGCTCCGGACAGCAGGGACCGCCCGGCGTGCCTCCGAGCATGATGACTGGCCCACAAGAGTGGGAATGGCTCACGATGAGCTTGTAGGCGTCCCACCCCCTACACCGAGATCCGCTTCTGGAGACGAAGAGCGGATGCTTGACACGAATATGCGACGCGACGTGATAGAGAGACGACATATACAAGACGCGTCTGATGATACCCGAGCACTTCGAAGCTCCCTTCCATCTCCAATCAGAGATGAACGCCGCGGAAGAGCTCAATGCCACATCAACATTTCCCGCAGCCGTTGTTGGTCTCGGCTGATCAGGCACTATAGAGGAGGCGTTTTCGCTAATGCTTTTTTTGTTTTTGTTTTTGTTTTGCTTTTTGGCAATGTTGCGAGCCAGGTCACTTGCCAGCTTTTTTTTTTTCATCTCTCTCGGTCGGGTTATTGTGTTTTGGAATACCACGAATCAGAGGGACGGACGACGGCTTTGAGGCCGGCTCAAGATCGGTTGAGGGATTTTTCCTTCGCTTTCTCCGGAGGAGGAAGATTATACCACTGTCGCTTTTTTGGGAGGGTCTGCTTTTCTCCTTTTCGACATCGTTTTGCTTTTGCTTTTTGCTACTAACCCCTATGCGCAACGGCATTACACAAGTACTGGTCGAGCCCCATACTGTGGCCGGCCTTGGTGTATTTTTGCCACGAGACCACGACTATTCTTGTATAGAGAGAGAGAGAACCTGTTCTATTTTGCACTGCTTTATCAAATCGACTTAATCCGTTGGCCAGGTTTTTAATTGTGCGTCTCACTGGTGAAGGCTCTAATTCCTCGTCGTTGGTATATGACGTCCTTGGTCTTTTGTGATGGAGCTGGTCAACCATCGCACGTAAGCATAACTCAAGTCTTGGGAGAGGGGATGTGGGTAATCATCGCCATGAGTTTCCAACGTCGATTGGTAGGTTGATTGGTTGATTGATTGAATTGGTTGATTGATTGATTGACTGATCGATCCAATCAAACCTAGAGCCAGCGGAACCCTCACTCCTGACATAATTGCACCACATCAAACCAACCCCTCCATCAACAGTTAACTATGGAATTAAGCCCACATTCCCCTAGGGATCCTATTCTCGTGCCACGGATCCCGCCCAACAACCCGACTAACCCCATCGTCAAAACACACCCCGTCGTCCTCATGCTTCACCCTCCAAGGCTCCACAACCCTCGCGTCGTCCTCGCCCCTCTGCGCCCTCGTCATAGCAACATTGAAACTGAAACTGCTCTTCACGAAACCCCCAAACACGCTGCTCCGCTGCAAAACCTCATAATCGACCAACGCTTGCTGGTCCCACGTCAGAGCTTCGAGCTCCTGCCGCGCGGGCGAATCAGGCGGGAGGAGGTCGAGTTTGGACGTCACAGTGAGAGGGGGCGAGCGCGCGGCGGCTTCGGCCGCGAAGCGTGCTAGCTCGCTGGCGTTGCCGGAGGCGACGTACATTACTTTGAGGTTGTGGGCGAGGGCGTGCGCGATGTAGGCGTCTGTCTGCGCGGAGAAGTTTGTGTTTGGCGCGGAGGTCCAGCCGGCGGATTGGGCGTCTGCTTCGGTGCGCAAGTGGGCGCCGTAGAAAGCCGCGGGTGGGATAGCGGCGAGAGGGTTGAGAGCGAGGGTCGGGTGCTGGAGGGCGAGGGTTTGGGCTGTGAGGGCTGCGAGGTGGCGGATGCTAGGATTCGTGCGGAGGATTTGGGGAAAGTTGCGGCGGAAGGAGGGGGGGAGGGAGCGGGTGTCGATGTCCCAGAGAGTGCGCTCGAGATTTACGAGAGTGATGTTTTCGGGGCTGTAGGATGGTTTGGTGGCGAGCCAGGAATTGAGGTGGGCGCGAGAGGCTTTGCGGGTGTTCTCGAGACTGGCGTCCATGCGGCGGGTTTGAGGGAGGTAGTTTCCTGGCAGAGCGTCGGCGAGTTCTTGGCCTTCGTTTGGTTTGTAGATGGTCATTTGTGGACACGCTTCAGACATGGCGTCGAGGAACCAGGCTTCGTCGAAGAAGAGGTCGAAAGGCGCACGACTGGCCCAGACGTTGCTGATATCGGTTCGACTGCGGCTGGCCATGCCTGGGAGCATGATCGAGGCTCCGGCTTCGATGGCGAAGAAGAGGAAGTCGAGGATGTTGCCGCGCACGTTGCTAATACCGCCGTTCGCATTTGCAAGGTTGAAGACTAGATTGGGGCGCCATTCCGTGGTGTTGCAATACGCCCCAACAGCAGAAGGGCTGAAGGGCTCGACAAGATGCACGCTCAGCCAGTCGCTGACGAAGTCATTTGAAGGTAGACGAGTGACACGGCTCAATGGCGCGTGTGCGATGTGGTATTGCCATGATACGTAGTATAGAGGTATCAGTACAGCAAAGAAACCCGCAGTATACACAGCCGGGTGCTGCTTGTCGATGGCAATAGGCAAGTACATGGCGCCGACATCTTCCAAAAAGAACAACGCTTGATGCGACGTTGCTCGCGAAGGCCAGAAATTGGAGCCCTCGACTGTGAGAGCGCCAAACCCCTTGCTTCCGCTGCAGTGCAACATTCCGCCCCGACACGCTGCCTGCTACTCCTTACATGGGATGCCTCAACGATGGCCCAGAGGACTTTTCCTCGCCTGTCGCACATTCGGAGCGCCGGGCGTTGGCGTAGGTGTAGGTGTATTGCTGGCGGTGCTCGTCGGCGGTGCAATTGACGGCGTACCATCGCCCGGATCCACCGCCAAGCTCGACGTACCATCGACATCAACCGAAAGCCTGTTCCACTCCTTGTGTCCCGGCTTCGCATTAGCACCATAAGCTTTCTGCATATTCTCCGAAGTCAGCCAATGGCTGGTATCTGCGGTCTCGCCTTGTTCGTTGGTCGGTGGCATTTCACTACGGCCAAGCTGCTCTTTGGGATCCTCAGCCGAGTGAATGAGCATATCGTCGCGAAGCGCCATGGCCTTTTCTTCAGCGCGGTGCTTGCGCATTGCTTCCGCACTGCTGGTTTCCGAGGATCGCTCGAAAGCATTGCGTTGTGTGAACTCCAGACGGTCCAGCTCACTCATAAGGTGGTCTTGCGGAGACTCTCCGCTGACATTGGTTTCGAAGCTACTCGGCGCGCGAGGATTGTTGGGTCTTAGCAGTTTGCTGCTATCCCCCAAGAGCTCCTCTCGTTTCCTGCGCCCTTCAATGGCCCACTTGACCAGCATCCTTTCCAAGTTTGGCTTCTTCACCGGCTTGGCAAGGTAATCGTCCATGCCGGACTGTTGGCACTTCTCGCGATCGCCTTGGATCGCCGAAGCCGTCATTGCAACGATGGGTGTGCCCTGGATTCTCGCGTTGCCGGCAAATTCTGACGCGTTACGGATCTTATACGTCGCGCGGTATCCGTCCATGATCGGCATCTGGACGTCCATCAGGATAATATCGGGCGCCGGCCTCTCAGTGGATGGGGTCCGTAGGTAATCCAGGGCTTCTTGGCCGTTCCACACAGCCGTGACAGGGAAGCCCAATTTCCTGATGGTTTTGATGGCGATTTGTTGGTTGATAGGGTTGTCTTCCACGACCAGGACGTTGACCTTCCTCCGCTCTGTTTGGCTGAGATCTGCGACGTCGGTTTCTGCCGTCCCTGAGCTGCCTAGAACTGCGGAATCAGGCATAGCTCCGAACCTTCGAACTGTGTGGGTAGGCGTGGTAGGACCACTGTCCGAAGATGCTCTTGATACGGACATTTCAGAGGCCAGACGGTCTGGGATTGCATCCAAGCCGATGAGCGGCGAACCGCTGCTCTGGTATGGTGCTTTGTGGAAGGGAATTGTGAACGAAGCCGTGGTCCCAACACCCAAGACCGACTCGAGAGAAATGCTGCCGTGCATCAGTTCAACCAGGTTCTTACTGATTGTAAGACCCAATCCTGTACCACCGAATCGTCGTGCAGTAGAGCTGTCGGCTTGCGAGAAAGGTTTGAACAAACGTTTCCTCACTTCTTCCTCGATGCCGATTCCTGTGTCTTGGACGGTGAACGCGATCTCGAGGATGTCGTTGGACTCTTTCTGCACTCTCACGCGCATGGTCACGGATCCTTCCGAGCAAAACTTGATAGAATTAGTAAGTAGGTTGGTCATAACCTGTCGCAATCGTCCAGGATCACCTAGAAAAGCATGCTGGTCAGTGGAAATCCTCGTTATGCTTTGGGTTTTCATCTCATTTACCCATCACTTTCCAATTCTGAATCTGTGGGATGTCATCAATGTACTTGAGGCCTTTGCGCTCCGCGGCAAACGACAGCATGCTGTTCACATCCTTGATAACCACAGAAAGATCGAACTGCACCTCCTCGATGTCCAACCGCCCACTCTCCACCTTCGAAAAGTCCAGAATGTCGTTGATCACCGTCAAGAGACCATTCGCACTCCTCTGTATATTCTCGGCGCACTCTCGCTGGTCCTTGGTAAGTTCTCCAATGTCATTGTCAAGCAAGAGCTCCGACATGCCGATGACACCAGCGATAGGCGTGCGAATTTCGTGACTCATGTTTGCGAGGAACTGACTCTTCATCTTGCTTGCCTCCTTGGCAGCAACGCTCTGTGCCATCAGATTGGCGTTGTCTTGGTTGCGTTTCTGCAAGTCTAGCTCGGCCTGTTTCATCTCTGTGACATCCATGCTGACACCCACAACGCCATCGATGAACGTGTTGCCTTCGATTCCACCTATGCGCTCTTGGCGTAGGATCGGAACCAGTCGTGTTCTGAACCATCGTCCAGTCGAGCTGATCTCCTGCTCAATAGTCTCGTCCGAGAGTCTTCCAGCCAAGATACCTTCAACGGGTTGCCTGTAAGTCTGCAATTCGTTGTCGCGACCTTGGATGTTGAAGATATCCCAAAGGTTCCTGCCCAGGAGACTTTGCTTGGCTTTTGGTAGATCTTTGTTGTCGGGCTCGTACATGGCTCTGCCCTCGAAAAGGGTCAGATTGCTGTTCATGTCGACGGCCCATAGTGTGATGCGAGCGTGTTCGACCACCTGTTCCAGCTGTGCGCGAGTCTGCTTTGCTTCCTCGCGTGTGAGGACCAGTTCGTGGATGTCAGTGCAGGTGCCGAACCATTTGAGTATTGCGCCGCGCTCGTCACGCATTGGAACGGCGCGACCCAACATCCAACGCCATTCGCCAGTTGCGCTACGAGCGCGGTATTCGGTAAGATACTCATCACCAGTAGCCAGACTGTGAGCCCACTTCGGCGCTGCAACCTCCAAATCGTCCGGGTGGAAGCCATTCATCCAGCCTTCGCCTTCACTTTGCTCCACAGTCAGGCCAGTGTAATCGTACCAGCGCTTGGAGTAATAGTCGTGCTCGCCTGTTGGTGTCGTCCGCCAGATCATCTGCGGAATCATGTTTGTGATGTCTTCAAATTGCCTCTCATTGCGTACTTTTTGCTCATTGATCGTGTTCTGGAAACCGGTCACGTCATTGAACACGACCAAGCCACCAATGAACACTCCTTTGTCGTCGAGCATTGGCTCTCCCTGAACGTCGTACAAAACGCGCGATCCGTCTTTCGCCGAATACATTCCGACCCTGTAGCCTTCGAATCGTTCTTGCTCACGCATCAGGCGCATGATTGGAATGTCCTCCAATGGGATCAATTCGTCAAAGTCTTCACGATACAGCACATAGCGTGACAAGAACTCAGTAGCCGACTCATTCGAATCGGGAACTGTATCGGCGTATGGGTATAGCAATTGAATGGCAGCTTTGTTGGGTACACCGAAGGTCTGATCGCGCCACATAGCATATGCTGGGAAGCTCATGCTGTTGAGGATAGCATCCTTGAGACGATTGCTTTTGGTGAAGATTGTCGGCGCTGCGGCTTGAGCAGCCTTGTCTGGTGGACCTCGAGGTGGGAAGGCCATTGGTGAAGGCATATTTGGTGTACCGGCTGGCGAACCACGGCTCCGTCGTGACTTGCGGTTAGGGTCTGATATGCTCGAGCTTGTAGAGCTGACGGCAGATGGGAAACCGGAATTCAGCGATGATTTTGGGCGAGACACGATTCGTTTCGACAGCTCAGTCGTGCTTCCTGAGTGGCTACCAGATCCTCCCGAGAGCGAGCCTGCCGTACCTGGAGCGATATCTGCGGCGGCAGTGAAAGTAAGAGTGAAATATTGACCTTCTTCCGTTGCCCAGACAGATATGATCATCTTGGCCTGCATGTGCGCATTCGCGACTGCCGCTTGTTCAGTGATGGATTCCGGTGCTGGTTTAGGGAGACCGGTATTTGCATCTCGAACCGTTGAGAAGACGATATCCACAGCAGCGTCGTGTACTTCAGTCGTCTTTTTCGCGCTTGAGTGACTACGCTTTGAGGAAGCAACAGAGTGGGATCTATTGCGTGTATCACCCCGAGCTTGATCTTCCTTCTCCTGCTCGAGGCCTTCACAATGTCTTTTGTACGCCTTCTGCGCCTTGGATGCATCATCAACCACATTTTGCAGAATATCTTCCCATGACACAAAGACAGCGTTGCCTCCTTGCAAAAGATCAATTCCAAGTTCTCCGAGAGTCTTTCCTTGTAGCAGGTCCGCTGAGCTCTGTATCTCTCGCTCCTCGCGTTGTGTATTATCTTGGCCATCGTCTTGATCCTCGTCTTCTGTCTCTGACTCGGCTAAATCGATACCGAGAAGCCTTCCTACAGCCTCGTTCGCGAGGACAATATGTTTTGTGGTTGAGAGCACGAGCACGGGCATTGGCAGGTACTGTAGTGCAGTGAACGCCAGGCCGGCTTGCGATTGCGGAGGTGGCATAGCGATAGACAGCGAGGCGCGCCTTCTGCGACGCCCAACATTCGCCAACTCGTCTCCGTCTACGCTGCCGTCGCTGGTGAAGTAGTCGATGCCCTCGACGGCGGCTCTGGCGTCGGTATCGGTGAGGTGGGACTCATATCGGATCCCTTGCGTCTCGAAGGAGACGTGCGGTTTCGCCATGAGGTGTGGAAGGTAGTTGTCGCCCTAGGCGCCTAGGCACAGATTCGACCTGGTCTTTTACGGCGCAGCTGGCATGCGTATACGTCCACTGGACGGCCTCAACATGCGGATTTGAGACGGCACCGTAAGCTAACCGAGGACGAGAAGCACAGCAATTGGCGTATGGGTGTAAGACGGGAGATTCTGGTATATGGCGGGGCTCGCACGCCGACGGCAAGACACACGCGCAGTCACTTTGATTAAGAGAACTCGTGGCGGAGCGCAAAAGCACGGCGGGAGTGATATTGAGTGGTCGTTGGCGGCGTCCGGGCCAGATCTCTCTCTCTACGTCAAATCCCGGGCGGGCATCCGTTAAGCTTCTGCTAAATGGCTGTGGCTGCACGTTGCAAATGGGAGCAGTGACGTAGATGTACAGAACGCAGGGACGGACCTGAGATGATTGTGTCTCTTGTACCTGTAGTCTACGGTTGGTGGTAAGCAGGGCTAAAGTGGCACAGTACAAGTCAGTCCCAGCAGCGTGGGCCGGGGCATTATACTCCAGGCGAGCCCTCGACTTGTTGAAGATCCTGGGGCTGTCTTACTCGTCTTGCTGCTGACAAGAAATACTTTGCTGGGGGGAGACCAGGCCTGCTCTCTACACAGACTGCACTATCCCCAATCTATCGAAGCACGACTAAGATGCTCAAAGCGTAAACGGTGCGATCGCCGCGTCCGCGCTTCCTTCCGTGCTTCCTCTTCCGACCGGTCCGCGCATCGAAAGGCTAAGTCAGAATGAGGATATCAAACACATCCCAAGTCTGGAGTCTATACTAAAATACCACCAACATGCCTGCCTTCCGTCTGGAAGCCCTCGCATACCCAGGTGTCGTCTCCCTCGTCTCCTTCTTGGCTTTCACTTCACAATGGCTGTTCTACAACATCCAGCCAGGCCCGCTGCGGAAAGGAGAGGCATACATCTTCAATGCCCTGGTATTCGCACTGCTCGTCTGCTACACTCGCACATGCTACACTGATCCGGGCCGCATCCCGAATGATTGGCACGAGAATATTCAAACCAAGGATGAGTGTGCACGTGTTGCGGCAGAGGCCTCTTCACGCCAGCGGTATTGCAGGAAATGTGAGATGCCAAAGCCGCCACGTGCCCATCACTGCAAGATCTGCAAGCGGTAGGTCGTCCTGGCTCATGTAGGCATGTAATATACATCAGGGACTGATCAAGTACCCCAGGTGCATCACGAAGATGGATCATCACTGCGTCTGGACAGGTAGGTTACATTTCTTTTCGCCATCGTGTCGTAATCATTGCAAAGTGTGGTAGGTAACACTTTCCAGCCAACTGCATCTCCCACATCACGCTTCCACATTTCTTGCGCTTCCTTTCCTACGCCGTCGCCGCTATGCTCTATCTTCAATACTTCCTCTTCGTCCGGTGCGCTTTACTTTGGAAGAACCGTGATCTTCCCAGTGTAAGTCCTCCCTGCTGTGATTGACATGAAACATACACTCACCACCCCAGTATCTCGGCCCAAGCGCCCTCCAACTCTCCCACCTCTTCATCCTCGTCGTCGTAAATGGCCTCGTACTCTTCGGCCTGGTCCTCCTCCTAGGCCGCTCAGTCTGGGGTCTCGCACTCAACATCACCACAATCGAAAGCTGGGAAGTCGAGCGCCACCACGCACTACTCCGTCGTGCACGCGTCCTCGGCGGCCAACTCGACGGCCCCGACGGCACAAAAGTCCGCATCGAACACCAGGAATTCCCATGGGATATCGGCATCTTCTCCAACTTCCGTCAAGCCATGGGCACCTGGAATTTGCTCGCGTGGGCTTGGCCGTTCGCTTTAAGCCCTCCCATCAACAGTGGCCTGGTCTATGAGCATAATGAGATCGATGGTAAGTCCCTCTTATCATCCTCCCAAGCAGAGACGTCCTAATCAACCACACTCAGACCCCAGCAAGCCCTGGCCCCCACCAGACCCAGACCGCGTCTACAGAGCTCCACGCGCACCGCCCTCCGGCGACGCCTTCACACAGTCCATGGATGTAGACGAGTTCCGCAAGCGCCAGCAAGCAGACCTCCAGCGCCACCAGACGGCAGAGCACGTTGTGCGTAGAAGACCTTTCCACGAACGCTACGCGCACCTCGACCGGTCCGAACGAGAAAATGATCATTACAACGACAAGGACGACGACAACGACGAAGCACTCGAAACAGACAGCGACGACGAAGCCGACGAAGAGATCCAATCACCGTCACTCCTCAACCGCCAGTCCAACGCTGAAGAGGAAGGCGAAGAAGCGTAAGTCTCTCTTGCGATGCAACGATCTGCGGAGTTGTTTTCTCCTTTTCAGCATAACAAGCTAATGAGACTTTCTCGATGTCAGATGGCGGAACAAAGAAGGCGAGCGCCTCGCAGATTTCGGCCTAGATGAGGATGCCGAGTTCTACGATGAAGATAACCTCCCTCTTGCAGAGATCATGCGCAGGCGTCAAGGGAATGCGTAGGTAGTTTACCATGGCCGGAGACTCGAAGTACTACATATATGTCATGTGGTATTAGGAGACGTCAGGATTTCGTGAAGTCGGGACTGCGAAATTGCGTGTGGCTTGTAAGAAACGCGCTAAAAACATTCAAGGCCACCGGAAACATCACAAGCAAGGCAGTGTTTGAATTACTAAGGAGAGAAAAAGATTCATTTACAAATTCGCTTACACACAATAAATATCTTAATCATTTACCACAGGAGGCAAGAGTTTTGCCTACAATTCTTTTTCCTCTTCCACGCGCCAAATCTCACCCTATTCATCATCATCATCATCCTCGTCCTCATCCTCCTCCATCCCCTCAGCGGCATCGACCTCAAAAGTCGGCGCCTGATCCACGCCAACATAATCTGCGCTCATCAAGAACAAAGTAAGCTCGTGCTTTCCCGGCGTAGGGACGACAAGCTCCAGCTTCGTCTTCAGCGCCCTGGCAATCGTCACCCTCTTGATCGCCAGCAGCGACTTGGTGCTCTCCTCACCAACAACCAGCCACCAGTTCTCCGTCTTCTCGGCTGGGTAGAACGGGGCGTGGACAGTAAGGTTGGGCTCCTCGTCTTCTTCGATTTCGCGCTCGACGGAGACGTTGAGCACGCTGGGCGCGCCAGAGGTGACGTTCTCTGGGTCTTCGAGTTCGAAAGTGAGCTCGACATTGGGGTAGCGCTCGTTGGTGAAGCGCGCGGCGTCGCCGAGCTGCGCGTTGCTGAGGCCCATGGCCTTGACGAGCTGGCCGTAATTGGGGTTCTCGCTGGGATCCATGGCTTCCATGAACTCGAAGACGTCGTTGACGCCGTTGGTGGTGCAGGCTTCGACGACTTCGGGCTCGAAGTGCGGGATTTGCTTGAGCGGGCTGTCGCGGTCCCACATTGCTTGGACGACCATTTGGCTCATTTCCATGGCGCTCATGGCGTTGAGGTGGCCTTCGGAGGAGAGGACGTCGACGGTGGCGCTGAGGAGGCCGAGGACCTTGCGGAGGACGATTTCTTGGTCTTTGGCGAGGTCGGTGGGTAGCTGCATTCGGGAGAAGTGGGCTTGCAGGAGGACGAAGGCTTTGAAGTGGGGAGACTCGAAGTTGGTTTCGTTGAGCTTGACGGGGCAGCGGTCGTAGATGCGCTGCAGAGTGTGCTCTTCGTGTCTGCGGATCTGGATGTCTTCAAACTCGGTGGCGGCTGTGATGATCTCCAGGATGCCCTTCAGCTTGGTGTTGCGCTTGAGCGAGAGAAGCAAGGTCTGCATGCTGATGAACGAGATGTTGTAGTACGCTGCGATCATGGCAGCGTTCATGGGCTCGACAGTGTCTTCTTCCTCGTCGAGTTCGATCAGCTTGGCCTCGGAAAGCTCCTTCAGCGTAGACTCCACCAGCTCGGACAAGTATGCGCTCAGACCGTCGTGCGACGTATCTTGCAGACCGTAGAAGCTGGGGTTTGCTAGTAGTCGTCTGTAGAAGTATGTATAGGTCGACCAATCCACTGCATCTTGAGTAGACTCGATCGTCTTTGTGCTGATTTCGGTGACGAAGGCATCGTGGAAGAACGTCTGCAGTTGACTCTCAATGGGTAGTGCCTCCTTCAAGAACTTGCTATAATAGTCGCGTTTGACAGCTGGGCACATCAAGACGCCGCGGCTCTCTTTGTCTTGAAGCGAACGACCTGCCTTGCCGAACATCTGCAAAACATCACTTATTGGGTAGTCAATGTAGCGATGCTCGCGACCCTCGAAGAACTGTGTGCCCATGATGATGACGAGGTACGCAGAACTCTGAATCTCCCAGCAGCAGTCTCTGGACACGAGCATCACTTGGACAGCACCTTGGCTGAACAGGTGATCCACGATACGCTTGTCACCTACAGACATAGCCTCGTGGTAGTAAGCGATACCGTGAGACAGAGACTCGGCCAATGATCGTTCCTTGACCTTCTTCAGCAAAGGTGCAATGCTCTCAAGGTCTGTGTGCAGGAAGCGATCCTCGTCGTCGTCCGCAGTGCAGGCAGCAAGCAAGTCCGAGGCTGTAGCGCGAACCTGCTTCCTGCTGGGCACAAATACCATGGCGGGCTTGTCGGAGGCATGCTGCAAGATTGCTTGATATGTAGGCTTGGTCATGGCAAGCATGAGCGAGGGGAAGTGAGGAATCGTGAAAGACTGCAGGTGCAGTCCCAATGGGATAGGTCGGACTGAAGGGCTGAAGTTGTAGATGGTCTGCTTGCTGGCTCCAATCCATTCGCCGATGTCCCTGGCGTTGGCAAGGGAGACGCTCAAACCCACAATGCGGACATTGCTCTCCATGTTTGCGGCAATAGCCTGGGTACGCGAGACGATAGTCTCGTACACGTAGCCACCGTGACCACCAAGCAAATGCAGGTCATCAGCGATTAGAAGCTTGGTGTTCTGCACATTCTTCCTGCGCTGCCACTGGCGAGACATCATATCCCACTGTGCCGGCGTTGCCAGGATGAGATCACCCCGTTCAAGCAGCTTCAAGTCAGCCGCCGTTTCTCCAGTGAGTTTGACAATCTCTTTACCACCCGCAAGCTTGGAGAGACGAGTTTGCCATTCTTTGTGGCGAGCATCGACTTGTTCCTGGAAAGGTGCAATGTATACAGCCTTGCCAGAGTTTTGCTTCGACCAGTGCCTAAGGATGGCGAACTCAGCGCACACGGTCTTGCCACTACCAGCAGCACAGCCAAGAAGTACGCTTTCGTCTGATTGGAAGAGGTGGTTGAAAGTCTGCGACTGGATGCGGTTGAAGTTTGACCACTCAGGGTACAAGTCCACATAATCCTGACGTTTCAGCGAAGCGACAGGCAGGGGCTGCAGCTCGAGCAGTGGTGTGTGTGAAGGGAACTTCTCGGGAAGGTGCAGCTTCTGGAAGCTCAGCGCCAGCTTGCTCTCAGCGTGCATCCAACGGTCCGAAACCACGGTGATGAAGTAGTTAGGCGGCATCGGCTCTGTGATCGGAACAGTGAACTCTACGAGATGCTCGTTCATCTCGGAGACAGCATAATCCTTGCGTAGCAGGAACTGGTCATGGAACAGAATTTGTTCACCGTCACAGTCCTCTACGATAATCCACCAACTCTCGGCACGGCCATGAAGATTGTCGTCCCATTCGAAGTTGGGAGTCAAGGTCAGCTCAACACGGAGCAAGCTCTTGGTGATAGGCTGGACTTGTGCTTGCACATCAAGCCTGGGGAAACGTGAAACCATGTTGCAGACTTGACGGCCATGCTTCTGCATACCAAGAAGCTCGCCCATACGTGGAGGGTCCAAGTCGAAGTACTGTTGCCAAGGCACATCGATGCGCTCAGCCTTCTTGATGATCTCAGGCGAGCATTCGGGGAACTGTCGCAAAGGGGTCATGGTCGGCCACATTCGCTTCTCGGCCGTCTTGCAAAGTGCCAAAGCGTCCTTGGCGACACCAGCCCATCCCTTCTTGAGAGCGATCTCGAAAATGGCTCTCAAAATACGGCCGGCTGATTGGGTCACGTAGACAAGATCAGCCATGAGGGCAAGACCCTCTAGCTTCAGTCTGCTTACGAACGCCTGAAGGAGAACATTGATCTTACAGTGCGGCTCGTCGATAGTTTCCTTGACTGGAATTGGCACACGACCAAGCAGCTTAGCCAGCTCAAGCTTCTCATCTTGGCGCACGGGGATGTATTTGAACTCCTCACTCAGTGCAAAGATGCGGAACAACTCGATAGGGCTGACAGAAGGCTGAATGTTGCGGTTGTATGTCAACATGCTGTTGTGGGTGATGTAGTAGTGACTTGCTACACGTCCAAGTTCGGTGGATTGTAGACGGCCGCTCTTCTTGTCGTACTTGACCAAGCTAGCTGCCTCGAGCATCACGGCCGCTGAATGGATCAGGTCGACTCGGCGCTGCTCTAGAGTGTGATCGTCGTCGTAGTCTGGGCCAACTTGATAAAGTCCGGGTGAACGCAGCATGCGAACAAAAAGGTAGGTGTATCCAAGCCATTCAACACCTTCATCTCTGGTGCGAATGTTACCAAGAACGACCTCGGCGTTCAGGTTGTCTGCAAGCTTCGAAGCCAGTTGACTCTCGATGGGGAGTTGCTGATTCAAGAGAGAAAGATAGTATTGCAGTTCGGCTTGCGATGTGATGATGATACCTTCACCGTAAGTATCGTACTGTGGACGACCAGCACGTCCAAGCATCTGCAAGACGTCCTGCGGGCTGAGCTCGACCCAGCTACCCTTCTCGGGAGAGTATACCTGTGTGCCCTTGATAATGACAGTGTGTGCAGGTAAGTTGACACCCCAGGCGAGTGTAGCTGTACAGACCAAAACTTGGATGTGGCCATCGGCGAACAAATCTTCGACAGTTGTCCTGTCGGCTCTGCTCATACCAGCATGGTGAATACCAAAACCGTACGGCAGAACATCCTTGAGATCAGCGCTGGCTGCACCATCAGCCTCGTCACGCAAGATTTCCCGAGTTGCGCCGTCAGTGCGCAGGATTTGGCCAATAGTCTCAAGTTCCATTGCCTTGTCGCGGATATATTTCGCAGTCTTCGCAGTCTCCTTGCGTGAGTGAACGAAAATGAGCATTTGCTGCTTGTTTTGTCCAACCTGTTCCAGAGTCTTAGTGTAGCAGATGTCATTCATAGTCTTCAGCTGCTTGATCGCCTTCTTCTCCGTAACGCCAATGAACTCTTGCTTGAGCGGACAAGGACGGAAGCTGCCGTCGAAATGGTATACACCAGTCTCAGGATCCGCGCGTAGGAAAGTAGCCACATCACGGTAATTAGGCAAAGTAGCGGAGAGACCGACGATGCGCACGGGATCTCCAGTTTGCTCCTGGCGGCGGATAGTACGTGCAACAATGCTTTCGAGAACAGGTCCACGGTCATCGTGCAGCAGATGAATCTCATCAATACAAATAAGGCGGACGAGGTTAGTGTAGCTTGTATCAGTGGCCTTGCGAGTGATGACATCCCATTTCTCAGGGGTGGTGACGATCAATTGTGTGTCTGCAATCTGCTGTTTAGTGAGCTGTCGATCACCAGTGAGCTCAGAGACTGTGATGCCGTATGGCTCCAATCTCTTGCCAAAGTTGCCGACTTGCTCCTGTACAAGAGCCTTGAGCGGCGCGATGTAGACGATCTTGAAGCTGTCCAGGTCAATCTCACCCGTTTCTGGGTGTCTGTGCTTGCCGATTTCGCGCAGCATGGTCAACATAGCCACGTTTGTCTTGCCAGATCCAGTCGGAGCGCAGATCAGCAGGTTGCCATCGTCTTCGAATGCAGATGGGTAACATCTTGTCTGAATTCTGTTGAGCGACTTGGAGGTACCGAAACCTGGTTGTGCCCACGCGGGTAGCTCTGATGTGGGCTTGAGCGGCTCTGAGGGATCGAACTTGGGCTTCGGCGCAGGGACGTGAATTTCTTCATAGCCCTTGAAAGTCCGCTTTGTCGAACCTTGTGGCAGACGGACATTCGTGTTCGTCATGGTGTGGTTGCCTTGGTCAAATTTGAGATCGTCAATGTTGAGCGTCTTTCGTGGCTGCAATCCTCCAACAAGGCCGTCTTTGGCACCCTCCTGATCCTCCTGAACAGGTGCTTGAGCGTCCAGATCCATGGCATCAAGCTTGACGTTCACTTTGGCCTTGCCACCGCTCTTTGGCTCGTCTCGTCCTTTCAGTTCCCTCAGAATACCGGAATGACCAGCGCTTTGCATTTCCTTCTCGATGGCAGAGCGCGCTTGTTGGTCCTCGCCGGCGCGCTGCCACTTCAGTACCCAAACAATCTTGTCCCTGTTCTTGACGAGCTTGCCGACGAGTTCGGGGTGTTCATAGTCAAAGAGCTCCATGAGGTCGTTCTCAACTTCACGCAGAGGCTTGGGTTCACCAGAATCGCTCTCCAAAGCAGACATGATCTCTTCTGATTCCCTAGTCTTCTCTGACTGGATGTGAGCATCTTCGTAGAGCTGTCCAACCTGCCGTTGCAACCAGTATGCATCGATCTCGTGTGCAGGTATGATGTCCGGATCTTGCTCAGTCTCTTTCTTTTGGGGTCGGTTCTCGATGACCATGCCATCCTCGTCGGCATCCTCATCATCCGCCGCGGCTGGTGGAGGACCGTCGATTTCGCCAGTGATTTCTTCCGTGCCCATCTGGAGTTCGTCTTCTGACTCCTCGTCCTCGTCCCGAACCTCGAAAGTTTGACCTTTACCCTCCTCTTCATCCTCGTCGTCCTCGCCGAAGTCGACGGCCACACCCTGACGCTCATCAATGTCGGCACCATCGCCTCCCTCGTCGCCCATATCTTCATCATCGTCCTGCGCGTCATAATCTGTAATTTTCTTTCCCAGGTTCACAAGCATGTTCATCTCTTGACTTGTGAGTGTTACGCCGAGGATGTCGTCGATTTCCTTCTTCTTGTCGAAGTCTTTGAGGGTCTCGTCCTTGAGATACTCCAGGATAGAGTCTGTTGCTGAAGCCGTAACTGCAAGTCCGTAGTCGCCGCCCATCTTGCGCGCAGTTTCGGTCGCAATGAGATCGTAGACGTCCTTCGTCGCAGCTGTCCGGGGCCTGTATCGTAGGCCTTCAATGTCCAGATCTCCTTGGCTCAGCACGCCTGCTGCTCTGGTATTCTGCAACGGTTCGGTCCTCTTTCTTTTGCGTGCTTGCTCTTGCGCAGGTGGGCGCGCGGGTGCGGCTTCGCGTGCTGTCCTCGAGCCCATGTCGTTTAGGTTGATGCGACCTGCTAGCGATTCCGGATCACCAGTATTCTCATCGCCACGACGCGACACGAAACGACGATCCGCCTGCAGGACCAAGTTGGACATGGCGCCATACTTGTACTGGCTCATGTTGTTGTCGCCTCCGCCGCCTCCTCCGCCAGCGCCACCCTTCTGTTGATTCGACATTACGGCGGGAACTGTTCGCTTTTGGGCGAACAAGCCGTGGATGTCAATGTGTAATGGAGGTGAAGTGGGTGTCTCTGGGAGACTTGCATGTACCGCCACGCGACAGCTTTGCGAACCTGAACTTGATGATGGTGGAAAGTCTTCGGAAACACTCACGCTAGCAGAACCTTAATTTCTACCAGGTACATTACCACGACTTACATCCCACCTTCTTTTCACATTGACATGCTCAATCAGAATAGCATGAGGACAGTGATATAGGCCTGGCTGTCACGTGTCTGACACACACATTCAAGGTCACCGATAATATCTCATCAGCTTTCAACATCATTGCTCTGCACGACGAGTTGCTCCACTTCCTATTTGAGGCAGCGAGGTAAGGGCAGGCTGAGTCGACTGTCGCCTAGCTGAAGGCAGAAGCACAAATCCTTCTACTCATATTTCCTATAAGAAGCTCAAATCCCGTAAAGTCTCCCTTCACACTGACACCACCTTTCAACCTCGCCTCTCTCTCAACATGGCAAACTTACTCCCAGGAAACATGGTTGTCGAGCCTCCAGTGACCACTAATCGCATAAGGAACTTCCCACGCGATGACATCGAAGCAGACGCACGAGCAACCCATATTCTGGTGCACCCTCGCTACCCTGCGCTGCTAGAATCCTTCCTGGCTTACAAGCGAGCTCATGGCTCACAACACGAGAAGGCACTCTACGCCACAATGACATGGAAGCAACTCGCCGCACGTTTCATACATTGCCGTCCTCTGACTTTCATGGGCTCCTTTGACGCCACCCTCATGCGAGACGGGACGGTTCTGGACAACAAGGCCTTCCAAGAGTGGGACCGCAACGGCACCGACTTGCAAAATCTCAACTCTCACCTCACACTGGACAACTATCTAAGCTACGACGAGATCATGCTCTCTTCTCTCCTTGGTGTGAGTGGACCTTCGTTCTTCATCAACACTGGTAGCCGCCGGAACTGTGCAAAGCCTGCACGAGAGGGTTCGTACCAATCACGTGGTGTGATCGTGGGTCTGGTTGGTTCGCGTTTCGAACGAAAGCACCGCATGGATTCCGTGCATATCTTGCCTCCACCTAAGCCAAAAGAGAACACACCTCCACTCCAAGATCCAGCAATCACCACCATGATCGAGGCCTTCTTCGGCGGTGTTCGAGACAACACGCAAGAATTCGATGTGCCCATGTACAAGGCACGAACGCGGATCATGGCGGACATGTTCTTACTGGAAGCCAACGCTCGCGCTGCTGCTGCAGGAAGGAAAGCTTGGGCATATGTTGTCGGCCTTGGTCTCGGCGTATGGCAGTACTACCAGCAGCAACGGGAGTGGTACGTCGAGGTGTTTGGGGAGGCGATTGCAGAGCTCGATGTCGAACACGTGGGCACTGTGGAATTCGCATACATCCTCAATCTGCCCGAGACAGTGGAAAGGGCAGTGATTGATGCCGGCGCTAAGAAAGGCATCCGGGTAGTGTTCAGTCGACGAGATCCAGCGGAGAATCTGGAAGGCGACGAGCTGTTGGTGTTGAGCTATGCATGGGACGGAAATGCCTTCCCAGGCAACGAGTACTGGTCAGGCAGTTTGTCGGGGTCAGGTGACCCAGCTGCGGCTTGCATGAGCACCATAGCCGAACTTCACAATCCTTTGGTCAATCCGGCGTTCACGGAAAGAATTAAAATGGCAGGTAGCAAGGGCTATGCTTGAGGGCAGGAAGCGTACAGATAGGTTCAAGCAAGCGTGGCAATAGTGACAAAGTAGTTCACGCTCCCACTTTTAGCATAGTGACTTGATCTCTTTTCAAAGCCATTGAACCAAGCTCCCTTATTCTGCAATCAACCGTCCAATTGTATCTAGCTCACAACATACAAGTCTGCATTCGAAGGTAATAAATGTATCTGGAAAGCTTAATTGCGACATCCCGTCCAGAACAAAGTGGGGGCGAAACCGGACACATCCGAGGTCGTCGACCTAACCAACAACATCCATCGTCTCAACGATCAAACCACAATCTCTTTACCAACCAACAGAGAACCCGCCTCCTCAACAAGAATCAAAATGCCACCCCAACCCTTCGCCGTCCAATCAATCGACCACGTCGTCCTAACTGTCGCCTCCATCCAAGCAACCGTAGCCTTCTACACCAAACATCTAGGCATGACCCACGAGACTTTCGTATCAGGCGAAGGAGTCGAGCGGTAAGTAAGACCTGCAACCTCCAACCGAACGACCAAGCAAGCAATGATGCCAGCGAGAGGCGGATTATTCTCAGAACAATCGCCACTAATGCTTCTTGTTTTCCATTAAAGACACGCCCTCAGATTCGGCAGCCAAAAGATAAACCTCCACTTGTCGGGTCATGAGTTCGAGCCCAAAGCATCCAGAGTGCAACCGGGCAGTGGAGACCTGTGTTTTATCACGAAATACCCCATAGATGATGTTCTGTCGCTCTGGAAGGGTGCTGGTATCGAGGTCAGTGCTCTACATGATGTGATTTGACACCTCAAGTCTCAAAACAGTCTGCTAAAGCGTTCTCACTGGCACAGGTCCTAGAAGGTTCCAAGGTTGTCGAACGTACAGGCGCGGTGGGAAATCTATGCAGTGTCTACTGCCGTGACCCGGACGGTAATCTGATCGAGGTTTCAAACTATGTATGAAATATTTTGTATATCAACCAGCCATGCCCAGCGGCGGCTCTCTCTGCAGAATGTACAATCTCGGCTCCATCTTGATCACGGGCCAATAGCCGCGAGAGACCTTCGTGCGCACGTGCTCGCCTATGGAATAGTACGCCAGCTGTGCTCGCGAGACGAGACCGCCGCCGCTGAATCTCAAAGTGTCCATCTCACCGGCACTTGGTCTCAATGTGACGCCGGCGAACCCTTCGATCGTATCGACCACCTGCCAACTTCCGATAATCCGCTTCGGGTCTTCGGCGATGACATAGTCGAATTGTTGCCAAAAGACTGGATCAAGTAGAGACTCGTTGCCTTCAGTCTTGTCGTACGTCCAGGTGGGCTGTGTTTGGAGGAATCGAGATACTCCAGTCTGGCATGCGAGGTTGTCCAGGTGGACGCTCTTGCCTGGTCCGGTCTCGATGACATGTAGTCGTTGCAAAGCTGCGCCACCGGGGTAGTTGAGACTTGAGATCAGCATGAGACCAATGCTCGCAACGAATGAAGCGAGCGTAGTGGCAACAAGGGCGAGGCTCAATACTCGGTAGATGGCAGTCTTCGCGCGGCGTGTCCAGATCCAAGATGCACCCGCCGATGCGACTGCGGTGAAAGCAGGGATGCTGTAAATGATGAATCTCCACTCTTTATGCGGGAGCGCACTGTAGATGGCGACAAATGCCAAGTGTGGCGTCAGGATATCCTGGCTTGTCCTCTGTGTCGACTTCACGCCCAACGCAAGTGGGATACAGACGAACAGCGTCATTGGGTTCATTAGGAGACGCGGCAGGGCGTTCACAAAGTACCACGTAGCCGGGCTGGTGCCCCAGTCTGCAGACTTGCCTAGAATCGTGTTGTAGTAGAAACCAGTCCACTCCGGCCAAGTCGGGAAAGACTGCCAGAAGAACGAATCGACCGTCACCGTCACGAGAAGTCCAATTACCGCGCCCGCGATGCCAGCAGGAATGATCTCTTTTGTGAGTGAAGCTCGTTGCTGAACAAGTAGCACAAGCGTCTCCATCGCCAGTAAGATGGCAATCTCAGAACGGAATACCACGCCCGCAATGGTGAGCAGATACAACGCCAGCCGTCTGCGCTTCTGGCTGCGTGCAGACTTGGACGCCACTGCTTTTGCCAGCACCAAGCTGCGCAGAGCCACCGTGGTAGCCACAAAAGCGAACATGTTGGGCAGCGTCCTCGAGGCATAGAACATGATGTGAAACTGGCTGGCTTGGAACAAAACGAACCAACGGCCAGCAATTTTGCCGTATGCGGTGTCGACGGCAGATCTGAGAGAAAGGAGAGCCAGCGCATTGGCGAGTCCCAGTATCGCTCTAGCAAGCATTTGCACTTGATCTGGCGAGCTCAGGAAAGACGCGAACGGAGTCGTCGCCCCAGCTAGAACAAGAGCACCGGCGAATGTTCGTGGCACGGAGCCTGGGAATGTGGCATGGTCGAACTTGTCCGCGATGGCAGACGTTGCATTGGCCCACGGAACGCCATAGTGAAGGATATCATGCGTTGCTTGGATATTGAATGACTCCTCAACTTTGGTGTAAGGAGCAGCGAGAAGGTGCACCAGCACAAGCCCAGGTATGAGCAGGTTAATGGTGAGGTCTACAATGCATTAGAACAAGCTTGAGCGTGTCGTTTCATCAACGAAGTGAGCATACCAAGCATTCTGCTATAATTGGACTTCTGTGCCCATACGCTCTGCGAGACTCGAAACTGCAATGCACGATCGGCGTAGTGATGCGCCAGAGACATTTATGTTTGGTGCATATACATGTGATTGTAGCTCAAAGAGGCGAAGCTGATGCTGGCTCGGGCTTTGGTGGCCGCGTTTCCCACACCGAGGACTTGAACGTTGTTGCGAGCTGTCCGTAGCGTAGGAACAACACCTCGTCTCACCACATCAAGAACCGCTTACCCATACACAACACAACTGCTCCAGTGTATTCCCGTCACTACTCCCCACAAACTCGCCAACCAACCGCAACCACAAAAATGGCCACCCTCTTCTTCTCCTTCGGCGGTCTCTTCCAAGGTACATACATCCACACCGACACCAAACCCTCCCCCTCTCAATCCACGCTCAACCAACTAACCACCCACGCCCACCAGTCTCCGTCCTCCTCATAAACGCCATAGCAGTCCTCTCAGAAGACCGCTTCCTCGCACGCAGTACGTCCACCTCCAACCAACACCAAACACCAAACACCAAGAAAGAAAGAGCCCGCGAACCCAATCCGCACACTCTCAAGACAAAGCAGCAAAACAGCAAAGCTAACATACAACTACACAGTCGGCTGGGGCAACGCCGCGCAAAATGAGCCTTCTTTCGGCGGCGGCGCGCAAGACGGCGCCAGCGTGAAAGCCAAGACGATTAATTTGATCAACTCGGTGCGGACGCTGATGCGGAGTGAGTTACACAATCCCAACCAACAAACTGCCCGCGCCTTTCATGCTGCATGAAGGCAAACGCCCTGGGATCTATCATAGACTAACAGTCGAGTACCCAGTTCCCCTCATCTTCCTTAACATCCTCATCATCGTCTGGGCCGTAGCCTTCGGCTGAAACCAGAAGAAGCGACGCAAGCGCAAGCCCGGAGGGCTTACCGGCTGGACTGATCAAGAAGCACCGAAACGAGGCGACGTGACGCACGCAAGGGGCTACGATGAGATTTTACGATTACGAACTGAGAGGCAGGCACGTGTACGACACCGAGACTGGGGATGGGGTTGGGAGAAAGACGAGGCTGTCATAGGAGTTGAAAGGCAGGAGGGATGGCATAACAAGCCCGTGGTCAGGTGGGGACAGGCTGCCTGCGTCTTCCCCGTTTGGCGAAAACACATTGTGGTGAAGGATGGATTCCTGATGCCTACGGATGGATCTATGCACGGGACGAAAGGCGAGCAATCTTCGTCTTCCACAAGCAGAAATTGGGATCAGCGAGAAAGCCAATATGACAGCCACGTAACAGCTTGCAGCGCTCTCACCCACGAGCGTGTATGACATCAAGAGTATACGCTCGGGGTACCGCCCCCGAAAGACGAGAGCACAGCCAGGCAGCCAGCAGCCACGAAGAGTCAGGAGAAGAAGCCAGAATAAATATTTACAACAACCTATTCCCTAATCCTAAAAGACATTCGCTCCAAGAAATGCGATCGAACGGACAAATGCTCTCTTCGACCAAAGACAGAAGCTATGCATGAAAGCATTGGAGAATAAGACCCAAGATTGCCCAGCATAGAAGAAAAACAAGTATTTTTTAGAAGAAGAAGAAGAATCCCAAGAGAGTACAACATCCTCGAACCCGAAGGTAAGCGCCAGCCGCCATGCTCTCTCAGGGACCAAAAACGCCGTGGTTCCCATGCCGCGTGCCACTTTTTTACACCATGGTCAGGGGTATACAAACATTTGATCCAGAAAAGTGGTCCGGCCAGCCCAAAGAAAGCCAGATCGTGCCGCCTTTTTCCTTCAATACTGCAATTCAATCACAAGAAAGCGTTGCTCTTCTTCCTGCCCAGACTGAACCTGTTCTTCTTCGCCTCTCCCGCGGCCGGCGACATCGGCGCTGCCTCATGGCTGCCAGCAGGCGACTCGCCGGGGACTTGTTGAAGCGTCGGCAAACCAGCTTCCTTGTCCTTGTCTTTGCCACCGAAGAGTTTCGGCTTGCCGCGGAGACTGATACTGCCGTGGCGAGCGAAGCGGGAAAGGCCACCCTTCTCCTTCTCCTTCTCCTCCTTCACAGCCTGGACGTCTGTTGATGATTCGCCGCGCTTTTTCGCCTCTTCGGCGGCGGTGGCCTTGGACATCTCCATGACCTCCTTCATGTCTGCTTGGTCCTTGCGCCAGGCGTCCATGCGCTTGTTGGCGCTTTCTTTGCGCTGTGCGGCGAGGGCCTTTTCCTTTTCCTTCTGCGCGGCCTTGCGTTCTTTTTCTTCGGCTTTGAGCTCTTTCTTGGAGCGCGGCGGCATGACTGGGTTGATGCTGGGCATGGGCGGGACGAAGTCGTTGGGCTGGCGGAAGTTGACGGGAGCTGTGGCTGCGTGGGCGAGTGGCTTCATGTGGTCCAGGATGTCGTGTGGCGGGTCGGTGACGGTCTGAGTGTGATAGAGCTGTGAGGGCGACATTGCGCTGTCTGGCGCTGTGCCGGCGTCCGAGGTTCGAGGCTTGGTTGGCTGTTGTCCCTCTGCCTCCTGCTCTTTCAGCATAGCTTCCATTGTCGTCTCTTGGTAGAACAAGACATATGCACATGCTAGCTGCTTCGCATCCTGTACTCCTGGCTGGGGCTCTCCACCAAAGAAGTTCATGACATAGTCTTTGTCGACCGGCTGCACGAGTTCGTCGTCAAACAGCAGCCAGCCGCGATCTTGTGTCTTGATGATGCTCACGTAGTGGCCGTGGTAGGGTCCGCCACCGATATGTACCACCACGGCGTACAGCTCGTACAGTCGGTCTGAGTCTTCAGCGTCGTCTGTAGTGTTGAAAAGTCGCAGGTAGAAAGGATAGACCACACGGTGGAACAGCTTCTGTAAGCGCTGCAGATCCTCCGTGTACTTGAAGCGCTTCAAATGCAATGCTAGAATGCGAGGCAAACGCTTAATCTTCATTCGCTTCTCTGCTTCTTGAAGACCACCGCAGTTGTCGCAGTGGAACTTGTTACGTTCGCACAACATTTCTTCTTCTGAGAACTTCCTCAAGCACGACGTTACCGAGGTGTGCGCGCTGAGGTCGACTGACAGATCCAGGAATGCTTCGTCTCGCTGAGAAGTGTTCTCGCATGTCAAGCACCGTGTTTCAGATGTAAGAGTGCCTTCGAAGAGATCGTGAACCCAAGTCGTATCGAGACCATTCGCTGGCATGTTCGTTCCGTTGATACCATTGGTCATAACCTTTGAAAGGGCGTTCTCTGGCGCGGAACCATTGGACTGTGGTAGTTTCAGTGGTGCTGGGTGCTGACTCGAAAACAGCTCGACGTTATCAACGACCTGGTTGAGCAACAGGTTCAGAAATTCGTGGGCATCCTGGTGCATTGCAGATCGGAACATCTCGTTCTCTCTTCGTAGAATCTCCAAGAATTTGTGCGGGCTGACAACGCCAATGCGAGATTTGTGGTTGATGACTGCTTCGAAAATGTCTTTCAGAGATGTGAAAAGCGATTCGTCCATGCCATATTTTTTGGAGTTGTCGTAAGTCATATCAAGTACAGGTCCGGTCTGGATCGCCATCCTCTTCTTGTATTCGGGCGAGTCCTTGCTCTCTTCAGGCTTGATTGCAACATTTGGGCCTGGTGATGTTGGTTGTGTAACCTTTCGCGCGGGCGACAAGGGATTAGGGTATGGTGTTGTGCTTGTATTTTTGTGTCCTGTGGCTGTGCCATTGGTGGCAGCTTCTGCGATCTGATCGCCAATGCTTTCGAGGAATGCTTTTGACGGGAAGTTCATTACGTGTTCGCGGAACGCTTCTGAGTAGTAGAGGGCGGTAACGATCGAATTACAATAACTGTTCGTGTGTCGTCAGTGGGAGCTTCAGCAGTGTCGTGCAAGTCGGGTCGAATTACCATGTGGATCCATACTATGGATCTCAGTCAGCTATGATCGAATGTGCTCGTTGTGCTACGTGTACTCACATTTTCGAAGCCGAAGTACTTGTCGCTTCCATCTGGTCGGACGGGTTCGAGCGCATCGGGAGCAAGCAGCTTCTCTAATGCCGTAGGTACTGGCGCATTAGGATCTTTCTTTAGGGGCTGTGGTGCGGTCGAAGCGCTCGGTGTCTGTGAACATGCGATCGCCAGTCAGTTTACCGAGTCCGATTTAGGCAATTGTGTCTTTGAAGACTGCTGGTGAATCACTGCAGTACAGAGCAAGACCGGAACAATTTGTGACTTACGGCGCCCGTCTTGAACTTCCCAAAGAACGACATTATATCCTCCTCCTCTTATGCCGGCCAGATCGCCAATGCGCGCGCGCGCGTTGTGACGGGCTTTGCTCACTCGCTCCGGTTCGGATTTTGCTGTGTTTATTGGCGGGTGCCGTCTTTATTGTGTAAGAGGCAGAGCGCTGCTAGAGAGAAAGGCTGGGAAATATTCCGACTTGCCCAAAACGACTGGCGAAAGATGTGCAGCAAGTGTGCAGTGGTCAATGCGAGGTTGAAGAAGGCTCGCAGGGCGGAAGTTTGATGAAGCCAAGACGTAGGCAGTGAGGAAGTGGAAGCAAAGACCGCGGGTTGAGCAGGCAATGGAGGTTGCAGGCGCGGCAGCGTAAGGTAGTGAAGGATGTAGTGAGGATATTAAGCGGACGAGACAGGCTGCAGTACAGACGAGACGAGGCCAGTAGACGAGGCCGGATTGGAGATTGGAGCGAGCAGGCTGGCAGACAGACAGACAGACAGACAGACAGGCAGACAGGCGGCGGATGTCATGTGCGGGCGCTCCAGAACGAGTGGAGAGGCGAGCGAGGGTCGCTAACTCGCTAGCAGCCGCAAACCGGGGCCGTTCGCCGGTGGAAGGACGTGCGCTCTTCGCTCGAGTGAGGGCGAGATGGGTGTATGCGTGTTGGTGGCGTAGAGGAGAGGGGAAGCGGGATGGGAGAGAGAGTGACTGGCCGGTCTATACCGACATACATAAAGCATACTCTCCAAGCAGTAATCATCGTCGAAGGATTGTTACCGTTATCAGCTATTTACTTCGCCTACGGACGATGAGACGAGAAGAGTTGAAGGCTGGGGAAGCTGGCAGAAGAAGCAGCAGCGATCGGCAAGCTGCTGGCTGTCTCGCATCGGCTTCGCTCGCGCCGGGTGAACATTACGCGCCGGCCACGTGCGTTTCCATCTGCCAGCCCGCAGGAGGGTCAAAGCGAAGGTCAGCATGCGGAAACGGCCGATCGCTTGAAAGTGATTGCGTGTGAGGCGTTGTGTGCGTGCATCGATCAACATGTTCACCTTCCATCATCGCCGCCCTGCCATCTTCACACAAGCAAGCCTATATCTGCATGTCTCTCGTCAATGCAACGCTTCTACCACCCCGTCGATGACCATCTACAAAGCTGACCAACATATTGCACTCGAGGCGTCCATGCGTGACCCTTCCTTGATGATCGGCAGAGCCAATCGATGTCCACGCGAACTCGACTTTGTGGGGCGTAAACCTTCCATGCACACCCACATCGACCACCCAACCTCCACTCGGGAACCCGGTCATTCGTGCTATCTCCGCTGCCGTGGTCTTGGAGAGAGTCGTGCTACAGTAGGAGGTACATTACTGTACCTCCTAGCCTACCGCCATGCTTTACGCGTATACTTGCATGTATGTATGTAGATTTATCAAAACAATAACCCTTCACCCATGAGGTAGCTTCCATCTCGTTATTCACTTGAACCAGCTCTCACCTCTTCCAACCTCCATCCCAAGCAAATCAAGCCAAGCCCAACTTTCCCTCAACTTCCCGATCATCGATTACCCGTCAGATCAGCAACGAAAATGCAACCGTTGCAACCCCGGAATAATTAATGCCTCATGATACGCCATAATGCATATGCAGGGCATATCTCATGCGCAAGACCTGCCCTTCGAGAAGCAGCAGATGGAAGTCTCCGCGGATCATCGTTATCTAGTGCCAGGGGACTGTTCGTATCCTATTGCGGAGACAGTTAGTTTGTACATGTAGTTTGTTAGGTAGGTAGCATAAGTTGGTATTGCCATCTCAAATACTGCCTGATCAGCGGTTTGTAAGGTCTCCAGTGTGGCTTGCAAGCTATGTGCCAGTCAAATCGGACTTGCATGTTGCTGACTCGACAACACTTCTTGACGCAGGTACACACTATACACCACCGCCACCACCACTAACAATAACACTCTATCTCCAATCTGGTAAGTAAACCAGTTCACCTGTCCAAATTAAAGCATGAACAACTTCGCCACCACCACCAACATCATCGAGACAACTTCACGCCCATCCTCTCACTCCTCACTCCCATTGTTCCCATTCGACCCATTCGCCGTCAAAGCCTTCAACAACCCCTTAATCTCCTTCATCTCCTCCCTCAACTCCTTCAACTCCACCAGCGCCGCATCCGTAACAACATTCGGCGCAGACTCCAGCACCTTCTTCCCCCACCCACTGCCCTCGACATCAAACTCATCCGCCATCTGCTCCCACTCCTCAATCGTATCATCGTCCGCCTCATTGCGCCTGCGGTTGAACCTCACAGTCCTCGCAGTCCTCGTCTCAAGGTACGCGGTAACAAGCAGCAAGGGCGAGTACAGCACGCCCATGACGTAGTCGTTCAGGCGCGCGTACTGCTTGTCGCTCATCCACCACTCGAACGGCAGCACGAGGCCGAAGAGCTCGACGAGGTTGAACGGCGCGATAAACACGTTCTCGTCGGGCGCGCGCACGAACTGGAGAGTTTTCTGGGAGAAGAGGGCGAGGTACTCGTCGATGGCGTTGTCGGTGACGTCTTCGTACGCCGAGTTGTAGAGGGCGATGAGCACGTTGAGCAGGATGACGATGATGATGAAGTTGTAGATGTAGTAGAGGATCAGGCCGAAGGGAGGGGCGAAGCGGTCCCATTGGTCGAATTCGGGGGAGCCCATAATGGCGTTGAGCTGGGGAGGGTGGTTAGTGCTGCGCTGGATGCGATCTTATGTGAATTTTGATAACATACCATTTGTGTCGAGATGAATCCAATCGCAGTCACGGCGTTATCATCTGCAGAATCCATGCCTATGAACGCTTGAAGGAAGCCGATCAGAACCACAATCAGGAGGGCAAAGAAGATTAGGGACTCTTTCATCATGACCTGTATCATTATCAGCAAAGCATCCAATAAGCGCCACACAAGAATCCCCATACCTTGAGCACAACAAGCATGGCACCAAAGAATCGGAAGCCATCGAGGTAGAGAAGCAGTCGCAGGTAGAACATCGGAGCGCTGAAGGCCAGGAAGTCGTAGCTGAGTTCGTTGTAGTTCAATCTCGTAGGAGTATCCACCGGGTACGCCAAAGCGATCATGCGCATGACGAAGCTGACAGTGAGCAGGCCGTAGAGTGTGCTGTTGAACACGTTCCAGAATCCTATGTAGTACCTACCCACTTTCCAGAGCTTGGACGCTTCATCGCACACAAAGCCGAGCGTGAAGATGTACAGGAAGATCTCAACGATATCGAGGTCACCCTCAGGATTGATCGTGTTAATAGCACCAGTGTAAAGACCGAGGAAGATGAGACTGAATGCGATCTGCACCGTGTTCTGGTACAGCGGCACACGCATGCGGTCCGGGTCGAAGTGGCTCCAGTAGTCGGTGTTGGCCTTCTTCTTGTAGTCAACAAAGCGGCTCGGATCCTCGTCGTCCTGCACAAGCCATCCTCGCCAGAGGTACGAGACGCACTTCTGATAGCCAGAGCTGCCTATGACTCTCACAGCGTGCAGGTCCACAGCCTTTTCGACGGCATTGACAGGCTTAGTGTCTTCGCCGTCGATCACAATGCTGTAGCGCTTGAGCAGGATGTCCTGCATGAGATAGGTGAGGTCCTCTTCTTCCTCAATGATCCTCTTAGCCATCACCTCGCAGGCTTCGGCGCGGAGCTGGTGGAGTTCCAGGTCCCAGAGCTCAAGCACACCCTGGCGCTTGAACCAGTTCTTGACGATGAGTAGACAGTAGACGACGCATGACGAGTAGTCCTTGCCGTCAAGCTTGCCAGCAGATTTCGCAGTGGCGATCACGGCGTCGGTGATCACGTTGCTGTGTGGTGATGTGACACGCTCCTCGGGTAGTTCGCAGGGAATAACGACTTCCAGTTGGTGCTTGAGGCGCAAGGCAATGAGAGTGACATCTTTGGCAGGAATTGCCGATGCCAGACCTTCGTCACGATGCGAAGGGAGCAATGCTTGAATCTCGTCGTGCATCCGCCTGCGGTCACGGGCATCCCATCCGAAGATTCTGTACTTCATGGTTAGTGAAGGGCCAGACAAGCTCATGGCATTGGCACGACCCACTTTCCCCAGCGAACCATCCTGTCAATCCAGTTGGACGCTGTCTTAGGTTCTGGAGAGGTGAATAACAATCAAAGGACACAAAGTGCCACAGGAAGGGAGGTTAGTGTAGACGCGTGAGGCGAGATAAGAAGAAAAGGCACAGCCACATTCAATGGTAGTTAGTACTGGTCGCGCGCCTCCTTCCAAGGTTCTGCGGTGCTTAGTCCCAGTTTCTGCCACAATCGAGTGGTTGGAAGCGGGGCGTAAGCACAGAGCTTCTGCAACGATATCTCGATCTACGAGCAATAATATTGCTAACATGTGTCGATCGTGCGATATGTCTTGCGGAGTCACGAGCATATAATATAACTCATTGGCACATGGCATACTTAATTAATCAATGATACACCACAAGAAGCATCCAGACACCGTGACAACCCTTCTAGGAAGCTCCAACGCGCATGCGGTCATGGCGCGTTAGAGGCCCGAACCTTCGTCTCAAGGGCAAGCAGCATTGAGGCACGTGGAGCAGAGTCACATGCCAAACCGAAGAACCGCAACAGCGCATCTACCGCAACCACTGTAAGATCAAGTCATCCACCTCGCCAACATGCCTCCCAAGAAACGCGCGCGCGTATCACAAGCAACATCGCCAGCAGCCACCGACCAGCACAAAACGCCCACGCCCGCCGCGCAATCGCCCGGCAAGACCACTGACGATGACATTCTCAACGACCCGTGGACCGACGAGGAAGCCATTGGCCTCTTCAAAGCCATCATAAAATGGAAACCGACAGGTAAGAATCCTCTGTCTTCCATGAAGCACACATCTCAACCAGAAACTGACTCTCCCTCCCAAAGGCATCCACAAACACTTCCGCATGCTGCAAATCCGCCAATACCTCCTCGACAACCGCTACATCTCCCCCAAAGCCGCCCACACCAGCAGCGCCGGCCTCTGGGCCAAGCTCGCCACGCTCTACGACCTGGAATCCCTCGACCAGCGCGAAGACGCGCGCCAGCTCTCCGACCTCTCCGACGAAGCTTCCAACCCGGACGCTTCTGATTCGGACCCCGACGACGAAGACCTCTACAGCCTCGCCGACAACAAAATCCACAAGCAGCCCTTCTCCCTCCCCGAAGACGACGCTTTCATCGAGGACTTGGCGTGGAAGCGACGCTTTCCGAGCGAGAAAGCTAGGCGCGATGGGAGCGAGAGTCCGGCGGTGTTGCCGGAGGTGAATATGGATCGCGAGGCGCCGGTGGGGTTTGTGCGCAGTTTGCGCGCTGAGATGGACGTGCCGAGCGAGGAGGAGCCGGCGACGCCGGAGCCTGAAGAGGAGAAGAGGCCTCGCGGGAGGCCGAAGGGCAGTACGAAAGCGGGAGCGCAGGCGCAGGTGCCGGCGGCGGAGAGGAGGCGGTCTACGAGGCAGGTTGCGGAGCCGAGCGACGAGGAAGACGACGAGGAGGAGGAGAGTGAGGAGAATAATGACGAAGATGAGGATGATGAAGAAGAAGACGAGGAAGACAGCAGTGAGGAGGAAGAGGAGGGGAGCGAAGAGACTACGCCTGCGCCGCGACCCAATAGAAGCGGTCGAGGGAGAGGCAGGCCCGCAAGAGGCACTGGCACTAGCACTGGGAACCCCAGAGGAAGACCACGGAAAAAGTGAAATACCGCAGACAAGGTTTGGACTTGTTTTTTGCTTTTCATAGAATTTCTTGGTTGTTTTTTTCATGATACCCCAAAAGACTGTCTATTCGGCGAGAGAAAAAAGCAGTCCGCTTCGAGAGAGGAAGAAAAGAGGAAGAAAAGCTCAAGGTCTAATAAACAATCAATGAAAGAACGGCCGGTGCCCCAAGACGCTTTGGTCTCGTTGCATTAGCACGCTCTGTTCTCCTCAACTTTTTTCTCGTATCTCCTTTCTCGCAACGCCAGACGCCATGCCGTCCGTCTACATCACACATCGCTCGTTGTTAGAATAAAGCATTTTTTTACTGCGCGGCGACAACACCCTCGTCGCTCTCGCTGTCGTCCTCGTCACCGCTGACCTCCTGGTTCTCCCTCTCCTTCTTGTCCATGAGAGCCTGGAGCTCGGCATCGTCGTTCTCGGTGACGGCTTTGGGTGCCATCTTGACTGTGCACATGCCACCGGCAGCGCGAATCGAGCTGTCGATATCCTTGATGGCCTGCTCCAGAACCTCGATGCCGATGGCCTTGTCGAGCGTTTGGCTGGTCAGAACGTACAGAGGCGGGGAAACAAGTCTGACCTTGACCTGGGTGTCGGCAGTGTTCTTGGACTCGGCGACGCGGAGCGCGGTCTTGACGGCGTCGATGCCCTCGTAGCCGAAGCAAGTAACCTCGACGTCCGCGCGCACCTTGGTGGGCTGGGGTGTGAGGCGCTTGGAGATGTAGCCCTGCAGTTCCTCCTTGATGGCGTCGGACTTGAAGGTGACCTCGCTCCAGACGTCCGGGTTGGTGATGCTGAGCTTGAAAGCGTCGACGGCGTGGCCGTACTTCTTGTTAAGCGGCCAGCCGATGTCCTGGTACAGCTCCTCGATCGGGACGTTCGTTTTCTCCGCGACGTGCCTCATGATGCTGTGGACCATCTTGCTCTTGTTGTACCTCTCCTCGCACTTGACGATGTCCTCCGGGCTGACACGGCGCTTGGACAGATCGATGTAGCCCTTCTCCTTGTCGACACGGAGTACCACCACGACCTCGTTGCGGCCCACACGGATGAGCTTCTGGATGGAACGGATACGTCTGCGGGAAAGTTCCGAGAGCAGAATCATGCCGTCGATGTTGTCGTATTCCAGGAGCTTGACGTAGGCGCCCATCTCGGCGATTTGCTTGACATTAACCATGACAAAGCTATCAATTTCTGGAAAGCGTTCCTCATAGAAGCGGCAGTTGGTAAGAGACATGTTGGTTGTGGTATTTGACGGAGCAGAGCTCGCGTGTCTTTTTGGTGGGATTTGTAGTGCGCCGGTTGGCTGAGGGGTGGCGGTAGGTGGCGAATGGGGTTTTTGGATTTGAGAGGCGCTTTTGTCTGGTCTCTCAATCTGATGGCGATAGAGGACGGAGTATCGTTCGTGTTGCAGTGGTGCTGGGTTGTGGTTGTAGTTTAGTCCCTCGATATTGAAGTGAATTTCGAGGTCCAGTCATTCTCCAAACGGGCAAGCCGCCCCGCATCAAAAAGCCAGGAACAGACGTTCGGGAGGGCAAAGCCACGCGAGTCAGTCGTGTTACGTCACGTGAAACATCACTCTTCGACATCAAATTGAACCTTTAGTCAATTTCACATGTGACAATAGCAAAGGTTGATTGAGGCTCATGGGTTGCTTTCGTTCGCTGAATCGTTGCATTGGTGACTTGGCTGCAAACCTACCCAAGAGCCTCTACGAATTGAATCTTGAGACCGTTTCACATTCAGTGGCCCTCACAATCAAGCGTAGAAGCTGATCAAGTCATACGCACCATTGAGAGGCCAGATGACAGCTCTCGCTGTACAGGAGTGTTTTTCTCTCGCATCCTCCCAAGGGCTGAGCCCTACGAACCACCGCTCAAGCCATCGAGCATGATATCGTTAGGAGCTTTCAAGCGACCACAGAGATCGATCAGCGGCTGTTACTTAGGCATAGAGGTTCACCAAGCGATACTCGCCATCCGCTGTTGTACTTTCTGCAATGCAGCAGCCTTGTGCCTGAAAATTATATGACACGATGGGCTTGATTGAGGTTGTACCAACAGCTTCGAGGGCAAGTTGGTTCGTTCGTGACCCACGAGATACACTGGCGCACAGCATATCAGGTACAAAGTCTCACTGAGCGATACTTATCATTCTCGATTTTGAATTCTGCTGCATCTACAGCAAGCTTGTGCCTGAAAATGATATGTCACGAGCAACTTGAAGAGGTGATACCGACAGCTCCGAAAGTAAGTTGCTCGCTTTGGCACCCACGAGATACACCAGCACATAACGTAAAAAGGTGTCCTATCTCGTGATGCCCTTGCAGTGTCTGCATGTTGGCAAGATGTCTGCAACTCACGAGTGCAAAAGAAATCGAAGTTAATGGTCAATATGGGGGTCGAACCCAGGACCTTGGCGTTATTAGCACCACGCTCTAAACCAACTGAGCTAATCGACCTTATTCGATGAGAAGATGGTGAGCTATGCAAACCATATTCGCTTGTGCAAACAGGCCACTCCCTCCAGTGCTAAAACGGCGGTGGTGAAGTGGAAACAAGGGTAGAGGTTGTGCCATCAGCTTGATTGATCGATAATGCGGTGGTATCTCATGCCATAATATTTACAAAGCTAACTCACGTTCACCTGCCTGCTGCATTGGCAGCACTCTCTCTCTTTCGCCGTCTCCACTCTCTACCCCTAGCCTTGAGTACCTCCGCGGTCACGTAGTCAGCAGGCAACTCGAATTCCTGCTCTTCGGGCTCCGGTAAAGGCTGCCCAAAAGCGGTGACACTGCGACCATGTCTCGTCTTCTTGAGGGCCGCGTCTCGCATGTGGCGTTTGGAGTAAAAGCTCGTAATGGGCGAAGGTGGACGGTAAGGTATTGGTTCTGGAGGCGGCACGATCGAAGCCCGGTCTTTGGGTTTCGAAGGTGGTTTGTTCTGAGCAGAAGGCGTTTGCTTGGAGGTGGATTTGAGGGCAGATGCAGTCTCCTGCTGCAACTGTCGGGCAGCTGATGCGTTGAGGTCGCTGCTGGGTGGTTCCACTGAGGAGTCTGAGCTGGAAAGACTCTCGCTGTCGTCGTCTTCTTCGGCTTCACGCTCTGCAGCAAGAGCAGCTTCTCGTTCAATTCGCTGTCGCTTTTCTTCATCCTTCCACTCCTGGAACTTATCGACCAGGGCCTGCACCTCAGCAATGAAGTAGTCCCTTTTCGGCTCATATCGTTTTGCCTCACCGTCGGTGACACCAGTAATGCCAAGGACTTTCAGCCAGTCATGCCCTTGCAGTCCTTCGAGCAGACGATCGAGCTGGAACTTTTCGTGCATTGCTCGCTCGCGTTCGATGTTGCGAAGTTGTTTCTCCTTGCGCTCTACGCGTTTGTGTGACTTTAGGAAAGCGTCTTCTGACAATGGATCGTCTGCATTGTCAGGCAAATTCTTGAGAAAGGTCGAGAGATCGACTACCTGACATCCATTGTAGCTTGTGGGCGACGATTGCAGTGACGTAGCGGGACGAATGCCATTTGAGCGAGCACTATTGGGCGTCCCTTTTGGTTGTCTGTTGCTCTTGCTGGGCGAAGGCGTCTCAGCCTTTGCAGCTTTGGGCGCATCGTCTGTAATGTATATCGCCGACTCCGTTGTAATGAACTCTGACTCCACGGGCGTTTCAAACATGATTTCCTCATAGTTCCCAAAGTACACTGCCAGCTCGCTCTTCAGCCGTGGGCCGTCATCGCGACTTCTCAGCGATCTCCTCTCTTCCTTCTTGCGCTTTTCTACAGGCTGTGCTGCTGGTATGGGCTCCGACGCGGGGACAGCCTTGCTGGGTGTGTCTAGCTCCTCCTTCTCAGCGTCTTCCAACTCGTCATCTTCCTCGATGTCGAGACCAGAGCGCACGCCATTGACGGTCTCGATCAGCTGACCATGCGGCTCAGCAAGGGTGATTCTGTTTGGCGGCTGAACAGGGGTAGTGTTGGTGGCGGCGGTGCGGTTGAAGAAGCCCAGGCTATCGAGCGTCTGCTGCTTAGGTCCAGCGCGAATCTCAAGCTTCCTCTTCTTCGCCGGCCGTCCATCTCGGAACATCCCATCGTCCGGCGTGGTGGTGGGCGACTTCTTGTTGCGCGACGACGGATGAGGTGCAGTCTCGGCGGCAAAGCGCCCGGGGGTTCGCTCGGCGCGTAAAGTAGGCATAGGAGAGGAGATGCTGCGCGAGGGTGCTCATTTCGACATTGCGACCATTGGGTGTGGGAGAGATGCGAGAGTTGCGCAATGCTCTTCCTACGCGAGGGATGTCGTCGCGCGTTGGCGACAAACGGAGATGCGAGTTGCGTCCTGCGTGCCGGTCTCGTAGAAGCACTGCTCCCTGAAGCTTGCCTTATAGATTTGGAGAGATGGAGCTTTGAAACGGCTGGCAGCGACTGGGCGGAAGGTGCGTTGGCTGCCATTATGTGAATGCCATATCAAACCAATATACAACTACTTAGATCTAAATATAGTTCCGTCTGTCTGTTCTGGAGTGGCAATGAGAAAAGCTATATATGGGCGTGAAGTTGTACGATAGATCCAGCATATCATCGCCGGACTAATGTACATGCGATCTGGAGACAATCCAAGGATCGTGATATTCTTCAGTACCCTACATAGCTCTGATTTTCCTTGCAACTAGGTACATGTACATACTGTGAAATTTCTAGAGGATATCAGTTTCACAATCGAATTGTTCTTTCTACCCCTCCAGTCGCCAGTATATAGCGTTGTTCATGTCACCCTCAACGTGCTCTAGTGAGAGACCTTCGTGCTTTCCGAGTTTCGATACTTCCTTCACATGCCACAATATTCGTCTTCAAAAAACGATGATACCAACACAGCCATGGAAGCGGTTGGATATTTTGACCTGTGTTCATTGTGAACTCGATTGGCAACATAGACAGCGGTATTAAAACATCATTTTTAACAATGAGGATCGATCACAAAATGTACGTAGGGTTCGGGTTGAGGTGCTGCAAATCGTAGTAAAATGGTCATGTACGTGTATCTCATCTAGAGTCAAGGGGAGTTGATTATTCGGTACATGTTTGTTACAGTCGTATACAGTGTATGCTAATATACTCATGGATATACCTAAATTGTGTAAACAGAACAGTGTACTCATGCTCAGATCACCGGATGATGTGTAGTTTCTGCTGTATTGCGCTGACGGCCGACGATACAGAGTCAAAGATTACTTCAGAGCCGTTAACACAATCTTCCAACTGCGACGAGAATGTATGCAATCGAGCATTGACCCATAGTCGAATGCCTTGACATGGTATTGAGTCTCGACCCTAATACTTTATGCAAGTAATCGGCAGAACGTGTAGTGCTTACAGCGCAATATAAAGAGTCACATCAGCAAAGGGAGCGCAGCACGGGAACATGGACATCATAAGTAAAAAGTCCGCGAGAAAGGTCAGGTGATTAAAAGTTCCAGACCTAGGTCCAAATTTCGGAGATCACTTCGCTTGAGGCGTTGCTGGGTAGCATCAACGGTCAATAGTATTCAGTGGGGGATGCAATGGTGAATCTCCTAGCGTTTACCAGTTTGATGCGGATGCAGACTCGTTGCTGTGGTTCGAGACAAAATACAAAAGAAATCTCTTCCCAATCATACATTTGTAGGAATATACCATGGAAGCACATCAACACACGTAAACATTGCATGAACAACCCCTGGCAGCTGCTGCCGAGGGAAATGATATGTGCCGATCTTGGGTGGAGTGATACCCACAGATACCCCGGTTTCTAGAAGGGGAGGATGAAACGAAAGGAGTTCCGTGGTTTGAAGCGATTGCATGAAGACTGTGGAGGGGCAGCAGCCATTGGGCCGGAAGCCATAGGGCCATCACGAGCAGCAATTACAGAGTACGTAAGGCCAGCACCAATGGACGGTAGGGTGTGTAGTGACGGATGGTGAATGGTTTGCCATCCATATGTAGCAGTGGTCGAGTAGTGCAAAATGCGCCATCTCAGGGGGCATCCACAAGCCCATCCTCAAACCAGCGCTACCGATTGGTGCTCAGCCCTTTCAGGGTCACAATGCCTGTAGATTGGATTGACGTGGTGGGAGTCTTCTTCACACGCTGCAGACGGCCGACTCCCTACACTACCAAACATTGGAGTGCTGACGCTGCGACGGGGCACGTCTTTTGTACAGAGCCTAACTGTCTCGTCTCGCCTTATCTTTTCTCGTTTTGCATGTGGCAGTGCTGCTCAACGCGCCGCCGTCCGCTCATTAACCTTTCACGTCCAAACAACACACACCAGCGCCTGAGCCACCTACCTCACTACGTTTCAGCAGCCCACGAATCGAAGGTCGATTTGCGACATACTTCATTGGATCGGCAGCACGCGTCCGAATTGCTACCTACTACAAAGCTTTGCGCCGGCACTTGACCTGGGTACGACTAGGTAGTCAGAAGACCACCACCACTAAGCGAGGCCAGCGCTGCTGTCCTGCATGTTTGCCGCCACGGCCACGACCACTCACCACCATCCACCACTAGCATACCAATAGCCATGGGCCCACGCCCAGCAAACCTGGACCTGTCCAGGTCGCAACACAGCAATGCCGACCTCACACCCCCACGGTTTCCCAACTTCTACATGGATCTGCCGTCGCCGCGATCCGGCGAGGCGCCGCCTGCGCTGTCGCCTCTGGATGCCTTTGCCCAACACTCGCGCATGCTGGCTATGAAATTTGAGAAGGAAGCGCAAAATGGCAAGCGCTTGAGCCGACTACCGCATGCGGATGTCGCAAGGGAATTGGCCAACAGGCCAGGCTACTTCAGACATGTCAGCGACAGCACCGAAGGAGGCATGAGCGATCTTGGAGAGGTGTCGGAAGAGGATAGACCTGATACGGGCGATCGCTACAAGCTGAAGGAGGAAGCAAAGAGCAAGCACAAAAGTCAGTATCCCACGTTGGGCAATTTCAACAGAGACAGCCAGAGGGACTCGACGGCCTCCCACTTCTATGATGCCCCGGAACCCTCGCCTGTTCCAACGGAGCCAAGCGATTACTTTAATGTTGGCGCCCCGAGAGCCTCATCACCAGAGCCGGTGGAGTCGAGTACTCTGAATGCTGGAGCGCCGTCACCAAACCTCCCACCCAGCTTGACAAGTAGCGTGGATTCATACCGCTCCATGTCACATCCACGGACTCTGACCAACGGTTCAACGCGATCGCAAAAGTCCGAGCAGGGCCTGAGATTACCATTGTCGAATGTGTTCAACCAACCGCCACGCAGCGCACAGAACATACATCCAATGCGCCAGGACAGCCTCGAAGATGATGCGAGTTCAAATCACGGCTCGCAGTCAGGGAGAGGAAGACCTGTACGCGATTATCCACAGGGCAATCCCCATTCGAGACCAGCATCGCCTTTCACAAATACGATTCAACGATCACCATCCATCAACTCTGAATATTCACAAAATGGTTCGCAGTTTGCTCTTCCAAAACCATCATTCAACTTTTCGAGACCTCTGAGCAGTCACGGCAACCAAATTGCGGCTTCCCAAACTAGGCCTTCATTCGAAAGTCGAGGTTCTTTTGACGATCGGTCAACTGCGGAGCAACGCCCTCACAGGCCTTCGGCTGCGTCGACCATGACCGTTGCTACAACACAGTCAACGGCAAGCACACCGCTGTCCAGACAAGTGTCCCAGGATAACGCGCCAACACCCCAAGCTCCCGGGCTGCTACAGACAAACATGCCAATACCAAGGCATATCCAACGTACCGATAGCGACTTGTCCAATAATGCGTCCTCGCCTATAGGAAATGGCCAGGACGAGGACTTGCCACGTGGTAGAGAAATGCAGCGCAGCTCTGCAGAATCGAGGTCATCTTGGATCAACAGCCAGTTCAATTGGGATACTCCCAAGGAACAAAGATCTCGAGAACACTCGACTGTGAGAGTGGTAGCGAGAGATGCTTCGCCTACCCCTTCAGAGCGTTTGCAAAAAATGGCCGAAATGCAGATCGAGGCTACGGAGCGACTCGGCAGAGATGCTGGTTTCGCGTCCATGTCTCGCAGTAGATCGGCGGATCCTCGAGCTCGCTCAAGAGCCAACGCGAAACACCAGAAGACTCCTTCGATCCAGACAGACATCACCGACAGCACAGATCGGACTATCAGACAGACACCTTTGCACCAGCGCGCTGCTTCGGCAGAGCTTACAGCGGAAGAGCACCTAGAAATTGGTATCCAAGCACACAGCTCTGGCTCTCTCACAAAGTCAACATACCACCTACGTCTTGCTGCGCGAGAGGGCCTGCCAACGGCCATGCTCTTATACGCTCTCGCTTGCCGCCACGGCTGGGGCATGCGCCCTAACCAAGAAGATGGCGTCGCCTGGCTACGCAAAGCCATCGAGAGCTCCGGCTTACAGGTCGCAGACGTCGAGCAGACCATTTCAAACGCCGCTAGGCACGACGGCATGGACCCGGTTGTGGAAGCAGCAGAGCGCAGGAAGAGGAAGGCGCAGTTCGGGCTGGCAGTCTATGAGCTCGGCATTAGCTACATGAACGGCTGGGGCTGCCAAAAAGACAAGCCACTCGCATTGCAGTGCTACGAGGTTGCCGGTGGTTGGGGAGACTGTGATGCGCTTGCCGAAGCGGGCTACTGCTACACGCAGGGCATTGGCTGCAAGAAGGACATGAAAAAGGCTGCCACTCTGTACAGAAAGGCTGCTGATCTGGGGATGTCGATGGCTGGTAATAGCTGGTAAGTCTTGTTCGGAACTTTCGTGGAGTAGGACATATGCTAACATGTCGGCTTTCCAGGATCTACAAGGCCAAATACATGGACGACACTCCCGCCGACAACAAGCGCAAGGACGCAAAGCAGCCCCCCGATGTCCCTCAATCAGGCAAAGAGAAAGATTCCAAAGACCCCAAGGTTGCAGGCCGATCACGAGCGAGATCGATCTGGGGCAGGAAGAAATAATGACGCTGGATTGGTTTTGTTTTGTCCTTTCTCATTCTTCTCTTCTTGTTTATTCACGCATTGCATGCAGTGTGTAATTGTCATGTTCCTTTTCTACTCATTCTCTGCGGCATTGCATTGGCTACTGAGATATTTTTATCTTCTTCTTCTGCTTCTCTTGTTTGTCCGCTTTTTGTGTCCAATTTCTTTCTTTTGTACTTGCTTTTACCATGTACAGCACGGCGTTTGGAGCTTAATACTTCTCCCTTGTGGCCATCTATACTCATTGAGCAGTGATGGTGCGGGCTTGGGAGTGAAAAGAATGACGGTGCTAAAGAGCACAATTCACTACGTATGCGTAGTAGATCGTTGGAGGACGGTTGTACAGTTGTGGGAGAGCTGGGAAGGTTGGTATTCATTAGAGATAGTGTGTCGAGAAGACCAGAAAGGCGAGATAATCTAATGATAATGTCTTGTCCTGGCACAGCGATGTCGTTCACTGGTCTGTCAAGCTTCTTGAGTGCATGCATACTAGTGTGGGGGGATCCTTGTTGTTGGCTGCGTCTTGGTCTTGGAGTCTTGTGTATCAGCCTTGGTACTGGGGTTAGAGGGGGTAGCTGTGCCTGCAGCTGCAGCGCTTGGAGATGCCACTTTTGCTGCGACTTTGTTTTGCTAGACGGGAGCATTGTTGCTATCACTGCGAGACCCATTTGTTAGCTTGTATCTCGTGGCATTGAGATACGGAGTTCTCCTGGGCAGGATTAGCACAAGGGCCGTGGACAACAAGCAAGTAAGGACTGCTGGATATAGCTACTCTCGCTTCTGTATAGCTACATGTATGCAGCCTTGAATCTAGACAAGCCACACAAACGGGGCATGCATCGCATGGCTCGCATGGCTGCAAGCACACGCCACCAAAAGAGCTCTCTTCAGGCGTAGGGTCAAGCTTGATCTGTTCGTGCTCTGATGCAATACTTGTCTCGAGCAGTCTCGCCTTCTCCACGGCGGATCGTCATTTGTCCCACCAATTGCCTCATTGCCAGCTCGAGCCGCGTCTCCCCTACCGCTCGAACCATCTTTGACTACAGATGACATTGGCGAGTGGACCGCCTTACCGCTAGCCCTGCGACAACCAAGCATCATCGCCAACGAGGCCATCGGGCTTAAAACGAGAACGCCACGCCAAACGTCATACCGACCCCACTTGAATGCGGACGCGACCCCGCGGTTGGTAGGAGAACAGCTACGCTACGCCACACGCAAACATGAAGCTATGAGGTATGCGAAAGGATTGACCGCGTGCTCACATTGCGTGCCGATCTATCCTGCCCGTCGTACGCGCTGCCTTGGTAGGAAACGGGGCGATGGAGCCGGTGACGAGCGAGCCAGCATGAGCTTTACGTCGTCTTGCCGCTGTTCCTGCGCTACGAGCTAAGAAGGTACATACATACAACCTTTCCCATTCCTCCCCAGCATATTCCCTTACTTTCCACATCTTCAACTACTCCTCCAACCCAAACTACCTCCTCTTTTACCAATTGCTCTCTTCAAACTTCGAAATACCCAATTCTCCCCCATATTACACACAAACTGCCCTCACAATGTCCACAAACCCCAACTCCGGCCTCGGTGGCTACGACAACACCTCCGCCACCCACAACACCACCAGCACCACCAACAGCCAGGGCGGTGTCGTCGAGAAGGTCCTCAGCTACGTCCCTGGCCTGAGTCCGACTTCGTCTCGCAACCAAGCCTCCGGCACCACAGACGCCACTTCTGAGCCTGCTTTCGGTGCCAACGTTGGCCCTGGCTCTTCTTCACACACTCTCACTGGCACTACCGGTAGCCATGGTCTTGGATCATCTACTGGTGTAGGCGCCGGTAGCGATACCTTCGGTTCTACTCACAACACCACCAGCGGTCCTCACGGTAGCAACCTCGCCAACCAGGCAGATCCTCGTGTCGACTCTGACAACAGCCGTTTCGGCTCGTCCAACACAAGCGGTCTTGGTTCGTCCCACACTGGTACTGGAGCATTGGGCTCTAGCTCGGCTGGCTACGGCTCGTCTACTACTAGCGGACCTCACTCCAGCAACCTCGCCAACCAGGCAGATCCTCGTGTCGACTCTGACAACAGCCGTTTCGGCTCGTCCAACACAAGCGGTCTTGGTTCGTCCCACACTGGTACTGGAGCATTGGGCTCTAGCTCGGCTGGCTACGGCTCGTCTACTACTAGCGGACCTCACTCCAGCAACCTCGCCAACCAGGCAGATCCTCGTGTCGACTCTGACAACAGCCGTTTCGGCTCGTCCAACACAAGCGGTCTTGGTTCGTCCCACACTGGTACTGGAGCATTGGGCTCTAGCTCGGCTGGCTACGGCTCGTCTACTACTAGCGGACCTCACTCCAGCAACCTCGCCAACCAGGCAGATCCTCGTGTCGACTCTGACAACAGCCGTTTCGGCTCGTCCAACACAAGCGGTCTTGGTTCGTCCCACACTGGTACTGGAGCATTGGGCTCTAGCTCGGCTGGCTACGGCTCGTCTACTACTAGCGGACCTCACTCCAGCAACCTTGCCAACCAGGCTGACCCTCGCGTCGACTCTGATAACAGCCGCTTCGGTTCTTCCAACACAAGCGGTCTTGGTTCATCTCACACTGGCACTGGAGCGCTAGGCTCCACCTCGACCGGACACGGTTCTTCTACCACCAGCGGATCTCACGATAGCAACTTCGCGAACCGTGCTGACCCGCGCGTCGACTCTGACAACAGCCGTCTCGGCTCCTCGAACACAACCGGCTTTGGTTCTTTGCACACTGGCACTGGAGCGCTAGGCTCCTCTTCCACCGGCTACGGCTCTTCTACCACCAGCGGACCTCACGACTCCAATCTTGCCAACCGCGCTGATCCTCGTGTCGACTCTGACAACAGCCGCCTTGGCTCTACTCACACCAGTGGATTGGGCTCTTCCCACACTGGCACCGGTAGCTCTGCCCTCGGTGGCAGCAGCGGCAGCTACATTCCTGCCCCCACTCTTAACCCTCATGATGAGGAGAGGGCTAGAGTAGTTGCTGACAGAGCGGTCGGCCACGGCCACACTGGCACTGGCGTCGGCTCTGGCATTGGATCGAGTGCAGGCTCTGGTCTCGGCCACGAGCATAGCCACGGTTCTGGTGTCGGATCGGGCGTTGGCCTTGGATCTGGTGCTGGCGTTGGTTCTGGCATTGGTTCTGGCGTTGGTCACGAGCACAGCCGCAACGAGCACGGCCACGGTTCTGGTGTTGGAACTGGCGCTGCTCTCGGAGCTGGCGCTGCTCTTGGCTCTGGCCTTGGTCACGATTCCAGCCGTGGCTCTGGTGTTGGATCAGGCGTTGGCCTTGGTCACGATTCTAGCCGTGGCTCTGGTGTCGGATCCGGTGTTGGTATCGACTCTACTCGTGAGTCCGGTGTTGGTCACCATGGATCTACCCACGGATCCGGCGTTGGTTCTGGAGCCGGTCTTGGCTCTGAGAGCAGCCGTCTAGGCAGCGACAGCCTCACTGGCAACCACAGGAACGATCGTGCCGCCGCTGGCCAGAGCGAGGGCGCAACCGCAGAGGAGGCTCAAGCCTCCGTCACACCCCGCCACCACGAGGGAGCCCACGGCAGCAACTCCGCCAAGAGGGAGAACAAGGACGCCATCCCAACCGCTGGCGGCGTCAAGCTGGGTGAGAAGCACTGGGGCGAGAGCGACATCATTCCCGAGAACCCCAAGCCCCGCAACGAGAACATCTCTTCCAGCTCTGGCCAGCCTGACCGTTAGTACCCACCTTCCTTACCCCTCTATAGATATACGATCTAACCAATCTCAAATAGAAGCCACCGCCGATAACACCAACGCGAACACCGGCACTTCATCAGGCCCTCCCGGCTCGGGCGAGAACAAGGAGGGTCTCGTGGATAAGGTCAAGCACACCCTGCACATTGGCGAGAGCAAGTAAGATCGAGGCAGTGCACTAGGATGAAGGAAACACTCTTCGACTCTCGCGGATAGCCAACTGTGTATTCCGGAGGAAGCTTTTAGCAAATGGTGCTACGAATTTCAATGATTGTATATGAATGTATTCTTAGTTCTTGGAAAAGATTATTCATTTCAAAAACTCTTCTGTGTATACGTGATGTACGGTACCTTTTTACTCGCGGTTTCTGCTTAAAGACTGCGCATGTGTGTCGCCTTGAGCCTGTATCATTTGCACCGGGATTCTCTGGTAGGAACGTAGGAGAAACTACGAGTACTCGTGCCCTGCATAACCGTGTGCAGATCCCTGATGAGCATATTGTACACGAGCGAGCGCGAGACCGCTTCAGACCGTCTACTGTCTTGCTGCGAAGCAACATGTATGATTTGCCATCGGCGCGAGCCTACTGACATCTTTTCTTCTTTCTGCGCGCGGGTTCATTTGTTTCAAAGACAGTTTGATCCAAATAAGTATGCAGTCATGCGAGTATGAGATGCGAATTGTGCTTTGTTGTCTTCTTGTGAACGATCTTTTGTCGAAGCGTAGCTTTGAGAGCGGCGGAAGGGGGTGCTTGCTTCGTATCTCTGTTGATGGCGACGAGGCTGAGGCGTGTGCTGGGTTCGAGCTTGGTGATGGTGGCGCAGCGTGCTCTTGATTGCATGTCAGCTTTAATCGGAGCAGGAAGATTGCAGCGGCGGATAGAAATATAAAGAGATGGACTGTGCGCAAGGACAGAGCCACGTCGTGCCGATACCAACCCGCAACGAACCACATCAGCAGTCCGGAAGTGGTTGCATTCGTGGCGGAATGTGGTGTGTCTTGGTGGCCAGCATATCACAGTGTATCTCCAACTTCTTGGTGTTGTGACTCTTTGATCCCAGTGCGACCAACCAGCCTCTACTACTTATATCGCTCATGTGGCGGAGATGTGCTACTCGGATGTATGGTGTGTCAAGAGCGCCCAGGGATATGAAGTCAGATGCGTAGCGACATGATCATGTGTCCAGGTGGCGCTAGACGTGGTGCGAGCAGTATTCTTCATGCCATAGAGCGCATTGCTGCTGGCGAGAGGAACGACATCGTGGCGGTGTAGGTGGAAGAGGTGAAGTGAGGTCGAGGGCGGGCGCTTGCCGATTTGGGATGGGACGAGAAGCCGAGAGAGGAGTTTTGGGTGGGCGCGGTCGCCATCGGGCCTGGTCGGCCACCTGACCGAATATCAGCATCGACAAGAGGCGCCATACACCAAGACGAAGCCATCGAGGTGGATACTGCCGTCCGCTGTCTCTCTGTGGCCGTGTCCGCCTTCTGCGCTTGTTCTCTTGCAGCTGGCGAAGATTTGCCTCCCGCCAAGAGCCCGGACCTCCCCTCCAGCCAAACCGCCGCCGCCTCTAGCCACAGCGGCGTATCAGTCGCCCCATATCGCACACCTCGCCCCTCACACTTCAATGGCAGCTGCCGTATAGCTGGAATACATGGTGTGACACGACGCTTCTCGAAGGGTCGGCAAGATATAATCATGGCGGCTGTGGAAAGCATCTCATCTGGGGTCGCCCCAGCGGTTGAGACTGCGGCAATCGACACCTATACGCCTCAGCCCGTTCGTCTCGACGAAGACGAATCAAGCCTTTCGTCGACTGGAAGCGATCTTTTTGATCGAAACAAGCCGCTATCGAAACCTCAAAATGACAACTGGGAAGTCGATGCCCACGGAGACTGGAGGCGATATAGCTCGTTGGAGTCGGCTACGAGCACAGCCATATCTTCCATGTGCTCCTCAACCGTTGCAGACGACATTCCGAAAGAGCAAAACGCCGTTATCTCGCCTTCCAGAAAGCGTATGTCAGATGGCACAGTCAAGCAGGCAACGATACGTCTCGGATCGAAGGCGAGCAATGCGGCAACAACGCCACAGAGCGTCGAAAAGGTTGCGGATACCCTCGAACAACCATCTTCTATCGTGCAACCAAAGCGTCGTGGACGTCCACCCAAAGACAAATCAGCTGCACCAAACTACCTTCCAGGGATACGCCGTGCCTCACTGATCTCCAAGCTGCAAGACGTGGTGAAACCGCGTTCGTCAATACCATACACACTCCCGATCACCGTCTTCGCCAGTCAGTGCATTGAAGCCGCCCATGCATCCCGCCTGGATCCATATGCCTTGCACGTTGGCGAGAACGCGCTTCTCATGGACATGATCACATCCACAGAAGTGACCGTGTACCTCAACATACGCAACGCCATACTTCGTCTGTGGGTCCGCAACCCTCGTTGCAGTATCACTGTCGAAGAGGCTGCAGGCTGTGCAAAAGAAGGACGTTTTTTTGGGCTGGCTGAGGTTGCCTACAAGTGGTTGACAAGAAATGGTTACATCAATTTTGGCTGCGTAGATGTACCGCACGATCCCAATCTCGCAATCCAATCGAAGAAGTACGCCAAACAGAGAACGGTGGTCGTCGTCGGCGCTGGTGTATCGGGTCTTACGACTGCACGACAACTCGAAGGCCTCTTCGCACAATATTCAGAACACTGGCTCGAGAAGGGTGAACGACCGCCCAGAGTGCTTGTCATCGAAGGACGCAAGCGTATCGGCGGTCGCGTGTACTCAAAGCCACTTCGCAGTCAGGTCAAAGACAGCTTGCCGGACGACCTCCGGAACACGGCGGAAATGGGTGCCATGATTGTCACAGGTTTCGACCATGGCAACCCTCTAGATACGATCATACGCGGTCAACTGGGGTTACACTATCATCTTATGACTGATGCACTCACTATCTACGATACAAATGGCAAAGCCGTGAAAGAGCGAAGGGACATGCTGAACACAGATTTATACACAGATATTACGGACCGGGCTGGCGATTTCAGAGCAGTGGCGCACCGTCCTCAGACGCTTAAGGGCGACGAGGAGCTGATCAGCCGCTGCCGTGACCCTCTTCCGAAAGGGTTTGACGCCTTCCAGCTGGAACCTCTGCCATCTTTGATCGAAGCGAAGCGCAAAGCTGTGATGAAACGGGGAAGAAGACGGAACGCTCCACCTGGTACAGAAAAGCTCACCGGAAGACATCAGGTTGTCGAGAACAGCAGTGGGACAATTCGCGCGGCACGAGCGGCGCACGAGATGGGATGGAAAGTCAGAGAAGGTGTATCGAAAAATCACACACTGTCACTACGATCAACAGCCGAGGCCTCCAGGCACCCGACTCTCGGTGCAGTGATGGACGAAGCCATTTCCCAATACCAAGGGCTACTAGAAATGACATCCCAAGACATGCGCTTACTCAACTGGCACCACGCCAACCTCGAGTATGCCAATGCTGCGCCTGTGCCCTGGCTTAGTTTGAGTGGTCACGACCAGGATACAGGAAATGAGTTTGAGGGTGCGCATTCGGAAGTCGTCGGTGGCTATACACAGGTGCCACGAGGTCTGATGAACTTACCAACAAAGTTGGACGTGCGCTTCGACCGAATCGTTGACAGCATTCATTACGATGATGGCGAAGGTGAAGAAGACGAGGGCCTTGTGACCAAGATCGTCTGCACGAACGGTGAGGTTATTGAGGCAGACGAAGTCGTCCTTACAACACCTCTTGGTGTGCTCAAGTCCGACGCAATTGATTTCGACCCCCCGTTGCCGAACTGGAAACAAGGTGCTATCGATCGGATGGGTTTCGGGCTGTTGAACAAGGTATGATTCTTTTTTTCTTGCTTAACTATCACACTTGCTAATCGCTGGTCAGGTCATCTTGCTATACGATGAGCCATTCTGGGACGACAGCCGCGACATGTTCGGTCTGTTGAACGAAGCGGAGCGCGCAGACAGCCTCGACCCAAAGCACTACGAGCAACGGAGAGGACGGTTCTACCTGATATGGAATGCCACCAAGACTAGCGGCAGGCCGATGCTTATCGCACTGATGGCCGGTCATGCAGCATACCAAGCGGAAGAAACGGATACCAAGACACTTATGGAGGAGGTGACACAGCGCCTTCGCCAGGTGTTCACTCCAAGTGTGCCCGAGCCTCGCGAGGTTATCGTGACACGCTGGAAGTCAGACCCTTTCACACGAGGCACCTACTCATACGTGGGCCCACGTACCAGGCCACAGGACTACGACGTGATGGCTAGATCGGTGGGCAACCTGCATTTCGCCGGAGAGGCAACTTGCGGCACACATCCAGCTACCGTACATGGCGCTTTCTTGTCAGGGCTTCGTGTAGCGGCCGACGTCATGGATGTCATGGCTGGGCCGATCAATCTACCCGAGCCTCTTGTCGGCTCCGCTGCTGTGAAGCAAGAAAACGTCTCTTCTTACGCCGTGCCCATCGCTCCGCAAGCGCCAAAGTCGAAGTCAACACCACAAATGTCACGTAATGTGAGCTCTTCCGCCGTGTCGACGGAACCTGCAATCAAGCAGGAGCCCAACAATGCCACGCCTGCTACTTCCGTTGTACCAGAAGCCTCTGGTGCGCCCAGAAACTCTGTCTGCTCTACCGATCAGTCTTTCTGGGCCAGCGCTGGCATTTCATTCGCCACCAGTCTCGACTACGAGGCCGCCCTCGTTGGCACCCTCCTAAGTCAAATTGGCGAGCGCCCTGTCAAACCTCTACGCGCGGGTGTCAATCCATTCCTGCTCTTCACAAAAGCTAAATGGGACGAATGCCGCGAACACTGCGCCGCGGACCCAGTCCTCGCAACCGCTCGCAACGCCATCCGCACGACTCTCGGTCAGTGGTGGAAGGCTCTCAGCGACGCCGAGAAGCAGCCCTACCTAGTGCAAAGTCAGCAAGCGCAAGAAATCGCTGACGCCGCGCGCAAAGAGTGGGACGTCAAAGTCGTGCAGTGGGACGCCGACGCTGCCAGGATCAGAGCCGATTTCGCGAGAGACAACCCGCCGCCTGCAGACAGCGGCGGCGCGTTTGGTGTCGAGGGCAATCGTCGCAAGACGAATGTCAGCAGCTCCATTGCGCTCGATTTGCCGATGTGAAGGAACTCCTTGCTGGGGTCCCTCCTGGGCAGTTTTTATCTTTGCTTCTATCCTTCTTTCGTCGCTTATTTATCCTGGCTGGTTTTTATGTATTCATCTTCGCTTCGGAGGCTTGATGGTTTACGGGGGGAGCTTTCGTGTAGGCTCGTTGCCCACGATTACCTGCAGGACGCACTGCTGGTGTTTTTAGCGCGGTATGGTCGCTGCCTTGGGCTCAAGAAATATCAATAGAGCATCTGTCGGCGCGCAACTTAACTTTTGGTACAATCGTATTTATAGGAAGCCAGCAAAAATTCACTCTCCTGCTTTTACATTTGTCGCTCTGGTTGCCATGGCTGTTTGTTCCACCCTGTTCAACTGTTACCCAGCCACGTTCTTGGGCGGATCCATGGTATCTCTCGTCTATCTCGAATTTCTCAGCATCGATTTACAATTCACTTCCGACGATCAAGATGCTTCTCGGAACGATTCTGTCTGTCTGCTGATTGCACAATGCGCGTGTGCTGGACGTTAGATGCTGCTTTTCAGTTTTAAAGTGGATTTCATCGTGACGTGGCCTTGGTTTTCTACATGAAGGTTGAACCCTAATCAGATTGCGTCCGGAGCCCATGCAATATTCACTGCTACGAACAGTTGATGTATGAATTGGCTTGAGAATCAGTGGTCTGACAGCTGAAGCAAGCGAAACGTCACGAAAAAAGGATGGAAGGGAGTAATTTTTTGTTTGAAATGTTCATATTCATATTCGTATCGTAGGAAGAAGTATATATCTAATTGTAGTATTTACTTTTCAGAAGAGAGGGCGGTTCTGTTGCCCAAGCCTCTCTCTTTCTTTAAACAGAGTTAGAGTTATCCGCGCAAGTCCAAGCGCCCGAGCCGTTGCTGGTCTTGAAGATATCAATCAGACCGAGAACGGAGCCGTAGGTGCCGGCGACCATGAGGAAAGTGCCGATGATGATGACGAAGCTGGCCCAGCCGACCATGAACTTCCACCTGAGGGTGCCGCGGTTGGGCGCGTTCCAGTTGTCGTAGAACCACATGGCTCCCATGGGCTGGAAACACATGAGGGTACCGAAGACGGCGCCCATGAGGGAGACGAGACCGCCGAAGGCGGGGATGCCGCTGGCGATGCAATAGGCGATGATGGCGGTGCCGAAGACGCAGCCGATCCAGGTGGCCCAGTGCACGAATGAGTTGGAGGTCAAGTGCTTACTGTTACGAAGAGCGCGGATAAAGACGTACTTCGCGGTCAAGTGGGTGTAGAGGACCATGGAGACCATCAGACCGGGGAGGGCGAGGCCGTAGGAGATCTTCTTCATGAGCGCACCGGCGGAACCGAGAGCGGGCGAGGCGACGTATGATCCACAGAAGTAGTAGACGACGATGCCAATGATGAGGTAGGTGCCAATAGCAATACTACGGCAAAGGGCGAGCGACCAGACATACTGCTTGGGGTTCCTCATCTCAGAAGCAATCGAAAAATAGGCTGGGACGCCTGCGAAAGCAAAGATGAGCGAGGAGATGGCAGACATAGCCTGGGCGAAGGTGGGGTGACCGACGAGCTCCCAGTTAGAGGTGAAGTCACCGGTCTGAGGAGCAGCGGCAGGGCGGTCCTGGACACCAGTGGCGATGGTGACGGAGAAGATGGCAGCGAGAATAGAGAACATGCCGACCCACGCGAGCCAGCTGATCTTGCCCAAAGTGCGAATGCTGGCAACAGCGAACGCGATGACGAAGGCGACGGCGACAAAGACCGCGGTGCAAGCACCATGGGTTGAGACAGCGTTGAGTCCGATGGAAACACCAAGCATGGCAGAGCCAGCGATGAAGATCCAGAAGAGACAGAAAGCGATGGCCAAGAAGTCACGGCCGATGGGGCCAAAGAGAAGCATGCCCACGTCGGGAATACCGTAAACCTGGGGGTGGTTCAACTTGAACTGGCCAACGACGTAAGACGACCAGGTGGTGATGGCGCCAATCGCAAGCAGGAGGATGATGCCGGGGATCATGCCGAGAATGTCGAAGGCTTCAGGGATCGAAAGCACACCGAGACCGACTTCGGTCTTCATCATGAGGACGGAGGCTCCGAGCCAGCCGACACTGAGGTAGTCAGGACCACCTTCTTCAACGTGGCCGAAGACTGCATCTTGGACCTCGCCATCGCCGCGAGAGGGAACGCCGACGAGCTCTTCGTCGTAGTTCTTCTTGTTCTGGGCGTCGATCGCAGCCATATTGATGTCGATGCCGGTATTGATGAGGATGAGGGTGGGAGGAGGAGAAGGTGGAGACGAGAGATGCGGTGGTTATGAGCTGGTTTGTTGAGGGGGTGAGTGGCTTTCGAGAGCATTCCAGACAAGGGAATGGTCAAGATATATCTTACCCAGGCGCGGGCTGCGACAGGCGCATTCGGCCTTACAACGGCTCTGGCAGGCGTGGTAGAGACGCAGGCCAGATCAATTAGCAATTAGCATTTGGTCTTACCAACGCTAGCATTTCGCTCGCAGATAGGGTGTACCCCGGCCTGAGGGTCTTCTCCACATACATCGAGCCGTGCACGGCCAGACCGTAAATGTTTGTTTGACGTGGCGTTGGATCGCTGATACTGAAAGTAGGGGAGTCGCAAAAAGCTCCGATCAAGGATTGCAAGCCAAGTGCTTTGGTGGCTTGCCCTATAAGCTTGCACCGGCAGGCCCTGCCGCTTCTGGCCGAAGTATTATTATTTTTCTCGAGGCATCCAACGCCTGCTCGTGAGATCCTTACGAACGGGTTTTGCCTAGTCTGACGTGCCCCAAAATATGCCCCAGACTTCTCCAACGCGATTTACGTAAAATACACGCTCGCCGGGCCCACGCACCATGCTCTGGGCCTTGCGTGGTCCCAGTGCTGAGCCTAGATGACGAGGTGAAGATGATAACAGTTTCACGGGCTCAATCAGCCCAGGTCCTTCGCTGGATGGTGTACTGGAGTCGGTGCGAATGCTATAGGCATCCAGATATCGAGCTGCTTGTACCTGCTAAGATGGGCAGATAAGAGGAGGGCACGAAGAAGGCATGGCCCGTCGCGCGGTGCCTCGCGGATGTCCCTCGCCGGATGACGGGCAGCGAAGATCATTTTCCCTCTGCCGTTAGCGGACATGGAGAGGATGGCGTCGCCCGTTTCGAAAGCCTTTCGAAAAGAAGTCTCTGCTGAGGCTCTTCGTTTGGCTCGGCTAGTCCAGAGCCTACTGCGGTGTCGCTCACTGCGCCTCCCAGTCTTGGCCCATCTCACTGCGACAGCGGCAATATTATTCACCAGCCGTGTCCGATGAGCGCCAGCCTTGCGCACAGGTCTAATTTCTCGCCTGGGGGCGTTGTCCGTTCGGCCCCGTCGAAGTACCGTTGTCACGCGTGAGCCATGTGGGCCTTCAGACTGTGCACGTTGTCAATATGGCTTCTGTATAACGTAAAATATTCGCACTCCATGCTGTGCCCCATGGGCAGCTAGTCAAGCATTCCGGATCCATTAATCCCCCATCTTTTGTAGTGTTTGTTTTACGTATCGGTATGCTCTGCGAACGATTGCGAATACATCTCTGGCAAGATCACGAAAATCGCGAATCTGCAGGAATGGCTTTGCCGTCAGCCCTGAAACGCCACCACAGGAACCAAGGGAATGTGGAGGCGACAGGGCTTGACGGCTAGCGACGGGCTTCTTTTGACATCAGAAATTATTACACTTTCAGATAAACGACGAGTAAACGTCACTCGCATCCTGCAGTATCACGACGCATGCGCTTGTCTACGCTAGACCCCAGGACTGATGGTTAGTGCACGATAAGGTACTGGTGCTTCTTTTTAAGCCATCTAAGCGACAGGAGCTGTCTCCCAGCCTATGAGAACAATCGTGCCTCGTCTCCCCTGAGATGTTTAAGCACATCGAGTGTCCGGACGTCGCCGATCGATTGCGTCGTTTGCGGCATAGAACTGTCTCTCTCGGTTCAATGTTCATGCACTAGATGTGCATGAATCGATATCTCAAGCCATGTTGCATGCTGGTCTCACCGAGAGTGTCGCGTTCCCTGGCTCTCCAAAAAAATCAAACATGCCTGGACATTCACAATCTCGACAGCTATCCGTGTAGTATCGATGCGTGTGGTTCCTGGTTTGATCAGGGCTTCCAATGAGATACAGCGTGAGCTCAATTCGCGTCTCAATACTCGGTGTGCTAGTACCACCAAACTCAATTTTAAAATTGATTATGCTTACCGCTGAGATGCAGCTGGTAAAGCGGCCAGAGTACGTGGTTCATGTGTCGATGCTGTACGGTAAGCAATGCTGTGGTGGCCTCATACCCGATGATCTCTCGACGGAGTATGTTGACTCCCCGATGTCTGTCCCCGGCAGCACCAGCTTCGAGGAACACGGAGAATTGTACAGACTTACGATCCAGGATTTTATGTCTACGGATCCTTCGTTCTCAATTTAGCCCTCGTCTCATCTACCCCAAGCAGATGAGATTATCTAATCAGGAGATGGTATGTCTGTCTCATCGGGCGCTGGTATGGGCGATGAAGGTGTTCCCAACTAGTATGGAGAAAGCTTATCACCTAGTACCGTGGAGAGGTCAGCAATGCATCAAAATCCAACACGACCTGGAGAAAGGTCATCCCAGCCGACTTGGGGAAAATCCTATAGCTCAGAGCCATGGAAAGGTCAGCAACGCATCAAAATACAGAAGATTGCTGCTTATCCAGATTCAGTGTGAAAATCCTACTGCAATGGCCCTCTGTTGTCTATCGGAAAGCATATGCTGTATTCTTGGGATTTTTTTTGTCGGCCGCGTTTAGTGTTTAAATGCTGCCTTTGCAATGAACGATACCTGCATCTTTACAATCTACTCTGCCACTGAGACAACCACATCAACACATCAACCAAAGCAAAACTACCGTTACGAATACCACCCACACCCGCAACACCACATCCGCGACAATGCAGTTCAAGAACATTATCTCCATGGCCATAGCCGCTACCATGGTTACCATGAGCATGGCAGCACCGCTCCCAGCGGTCCCCACCAAAGAATTCGAGTTTCTCAAGAATGGCATCGACAACGGCTTCCATATCTCAGAGGCTCAAAAAAAACAGGGTATGCAGGACTACGCCTACTACTGGGAGCAGGCTTCCAAGCCCCTACCCAAGGAGAAGGCCGAAGGCTGCCTAAAGTGGCACCTGGCGAGGGGTGTCCATGGAGCCTGCGAGCTCTGGGAGGAAGGCGCGCCCTATCCCCCTGACGGTGCACCCACTGTGCCCAAGGGCACAGATCCAAAAGACTATCCCCCGACCAAGCGTGATGTTCCCAAGCCCAGCAGCAGACCGATCGGCCACACCAGGAAAATCCCGAAAGAGGACATCGATTTTCGCAAGACTAAACCCGAAGGCTGCATCCGCTGGGTCTCAAGAGGCCCTCTGTCGGGATACTGCGGGACGTGGGAGGACGTCGTGGTGCGCGAAGAGGATATCCCGGAGGACAAGGACGGCGAGCCCCCATTCGTCGGACCGCAGAACAGTGAAATGCAGTACACCTCAGAGAGGCAGGTCGGTTGCGCCGACTTTGTTGAAAAGGGAACGACGGGGTACTGCAGGAAATGGGAGAATGTCGAGATTCCCCAAGAGGAGCAACCTTACGAAGACGACGGCAGCGATGGGAACCGCCACCATCGCATGCGCACGTGCTCTCGAAGGCCCGACTTGTGCATGGATTGGACGCAAGTGGAACCTACGAGGGGGTTTTGCTCGCTATGGTCGGATGTGGTCGAGGTTCACGATGCCGACAAGGCCAAAAAAGGCAATGTTGACAAGGTCGGGAAGGGCGATCTTGAAAAGGCCAAGAAGAGCGACTTTGAAAAGGTCGGGAAGCGCGACGTTGGCAAGGTCAAGGCTCGCGAGAAGTCACCCTTCGACATCCCGATGCCGTTCTGGACCATTGGCGCCCTGTGAGTCCTGTGAGTTGTGAAACTTGCTTCGCTTTGCTGGTATTGCAGAGCGACTCTTTTTCTTCCTCGCGCGCGCACGTTTTCGGCTTCTCTAGGGACACACCGACAACAATTTTCTTACTGGCGATGACACCACCCAGCATGCGGCCTCAGTCAAAACCCATGACCCGGTCTGTCAACGAGACGCGAGAACGACCTTTTTCTTCTCCGATTTCATGGCGGCACCAGATAGACGACTTGCTCACAACGTGGCGCAAAAGCACGTCCTGGAGTTTGTTTGTTTCTTGGTTGTTGGGAAATGCGGCGGGATGGTTATGACTTTGAGTTCTTGTGCTTCTGCTGCGTTTGAAAAGTTTGAAGCGAACCCGTTGATTGACTGCTTTACATCGATGCTACATTGTTTTTGGGCAAGAGTGTTTTTGGAAAGCTTTGCAGATAGAGATACCCACATTTCTAATGCTTATTCCAACATTGTACGTCACGTCTAATGGCCGTAAAAGTCTTGTTCCAACCGGGCGCGCAAATACAGCTCGTGCAAGTCTTTTAACTCCTACCTCTTCATGGGATCCAAGGACACCTCATGCTGTCCTCTGTAGAATGAGGCGCCCAGAAACCTATCGGAGTTGATACCTTGACAAGAGGTGCTTGCATAGCGAACGTGAGTCAAGAAAGAACGATTGTCGCATGGATATGGACTAGTTCCAACTGTTTGACTGTTGTGTGCCACCAACAGTTGATTTGTTCGAGATGCCACAAGGTAGATATTGTGGCCACGCTGCTTTTTGGCGCGTCAGTATGCCATCAGCGACATGTCGTTGTAGGTTATTCGCCATGAGCATCAACACGCTAAGTCAACATCTGTATGTTGTTTGCGCAGCATCATGGAGGATGCTGTGCGCCCAGATAGATGGGTTAGAGTCAACTGCCCTTGTCAGGCAAGAGGTACTACTCCTGTTGATGCCTGTGTTAAGCTGAAGCTCAGAGACTGGAGCGATGCTCGTGACAGTGAGGACTGTCTTCAGACTTCAGCGCGTATGCTGCCAGATCATAGTCGGCTGGGCTCCCGGTTCTTTGGTTGTGTCATGGCGGCGCGCACATGAGCCGTGTAGTAACGCTGAACAAGGTTGTCTCACAAAGGCCTTCCCATCTGCAGGAACTCAGGGCGAAGGGGGGCATCGAATGACCTAGTGGTCGAGGCGTCGATCTTCACCTGTGCGAAATACGTCGGATTGGCACGCTTTGTGTCTCTTCTCTTTTCCCACGATCACCCGACTCTTTACGGCCAGAATACTGCCGGTTGGGTCGCTTATCCTGTTGCTTGTGTCTACTGTTTAACTCAGATAGCGTCTTGACAGCCCAGCTAGCACTCTCTCTGACCTCTTCGCTCGTCGCAGTCACCGCGAATGCTTCCTTCACCAAATTGATCCTGAGTGCACCACTCAGGTCGAAACTGGGCACAGTCCCATCTGATCCGCCTTCTGGTATGCGCCGTCCGTCGTCGTTCCAACCTGCGAGTCGCAACTCTTGCCGGAAAGCTTCGCGGGCACGCCTAGCAGCGGTCTTGCGGACCAATGCGCTCTTTGACAAGTCCACAGGCGAATTGATAGTCCAGTGGAGTTTGGTTGGGTCGAATTGAGCCAGACGTCGTGTGGTTTTGATGTGGAATGGGTGGGCGCTTTTGAAGTCGGCGAACAAAGTGGTCGGAATCAGAGTGGTGACATTGAGGGGTTTCGGGTTCTTCTCGTAGTTCATGTAGAAGAGGCGATCGCGGAGAACGGGTGGGAAAAGTCGTTTGGCCATGTCGTCTGGTTTTCCCTAGCTCGAGAGTTTGTCGTCGCACGACCTCGAGGTTCACGTTCACATGCTTACATGCTTGACGGCTGCGCTTGCCGCTTGTGGCGTTGTGGCTCCCGCGGGCATCATGGATTGCAGAAGGGACCAGTAAGGAACGAAGGTAATCAACAATCCATCAATACACCCGCAACTACTCTGTATTGCAACCCGTTCAAGAATTACTTTACTTATACCCTTGCTGTGGAAGATTATCTTGTCTCATAGCTTCCTTTACTCTCTCTCAGACTTCGCACGTCACGCCACCACAATGAAGACCATCACTTGGGTCAAGATGCTTGCTTCGTAAGTCGTACATTATAGTCATTCATCAAGAGAAGACTGTACTGACAAACAATAGCGGCGGCATCATGTGCATTGGCGGACCCGCCCTGATCTACTATGTCACACCCACCGAGGAGGAGCTTTTCTTAGTACGCCGTCCCAACCCTAGACAATCCCATCATTTCATAGTAGAGAACTAACCTCTATCTACAGCGATACAACCCCGAACTCCAGAGGAGATCTCTCGAAAGGCGCCAAGAGAAGCAAGAAGATTTCGACAACTTCGTTGGCCGACTGAAGGAGTACTCCAAGAGCGACAAGCCCAGTAAGTCTTTTCCATCGGCGCGTCCGTCACAATGATCGCGGACTAACACCTCACAGTATGGACAGCATGGGAGAAGGACGTTGAGAGGCGACGAGCAATCCACGCGGCCGAACAGGCGCAGGCGAAGCGCGCAGAGGACGCAGAGGCCGAGGCCCTGCGCCAGCAGATCAAGGGCTCCATCAAATAGGCCGCTTGAGTATGTGCTTGCTAATGCGGATCTTTGTATGATATGATTGATTTGCGTTGGCGCTTTTCTCCCGCGCCACCGCTTGTACCTACTACTCATCTCCGTCTGCGCGAGCGTGAAGTGCTGTCACCAATATCACTCCTTGAACTTCTCCTGCGTCTCCAACGCGGAAGTAGCACCCAAAAATCTCCTCCACTCCATCCTCATCTCGTAGTCCGTTCAAGTCTGTCCAGGTATTCGTTTGTAGCGTCGGAATTTCCGGATCATTGTGCAAGTCGTCTATAAGTTCGTAACATGCTGAAATCGCGTCGCCGAAAGTATCATAGTGTTTTCCGAACCTCTCCGTCTCGCCAGTAGGTACAAATAGAAGAATGCCGTCGACACGGAATATGGTCATCGTGATGGCAAGGTCGAGTGGGGTTTCGGATCTCGATGGGCCGTATGTGGGGGAGACAAATGAGGAACTGTACAGAGGCTTGCATGGATCGTTTATATTGGAGGATTGCAGGTACATTCACTGAAAAGTGGATGCGGGAGCAAACAAGATAAGATCACGCGGGAACATTGCAGCCTTGTCTGTGATCATTGCCATGCTCTTCTGTATTTGATATTGAACGCTGCATTCTCTGAGCGCAGATGTGTATATCATGGCGCACTGAAGCCGAGACATATGTGATGTGTTCTTCGCTTAGCGTTCAAGCACCACGGTAATTGTAGTATCTAAGAGAGAGCCGAAGAGAGAAAGCAGTCTTCGTCTAGATCTGCTCCCTTACGACTTTCGTTAAACATGAACTCTGATGCCCGTCGAGCACTCAAAGCCACTTGCAAGACTGCGTACCCAGCCAGCGCCCGAGGTCCTCTAGACACTCAGTAGCTCAGTTTCCACCAACATCAGGAATCTGCTTCTTGAGGTACGCCTCCAAGTCATCAATCTCTTGAGGAGCAGCAGAATGCGGCAGACCAGCGTACGTCTTGAAGTTCACAGTCCAGCCCCACTCCTTCAGCTTGTCCGCAGTCATCTGGCCCCAAGCATATCTGACAACAGGATCCGCGTCACCGTGACCCATAAAGATGGGTGTGTCCTTGTTTGGGGAGTCGGCGGGAACCATGTCTCTCACTTTGTCCTTGAGTAGAAGGTAGCATGACAGACCGAAGATGCCACCCAGCTTCGTCGGGCATGTGACGCCGGCCATCAAGCTCATGGCACCACCCTGGCTGAAGCCGCCCAGCACGATGCGCTCGGTAGGGATACCAGCATCAATCTCGGCCTGGATGAGGGTGTGGAAGACCTTCTGCGAGCGTAGCACGCCGGCTTCATCCTCAGAGCGGTTGGCGAGGTCGCCGAAGTCGGCAATATCGTACCAGCCGGGCATGCGCATGCCCATGTTCACAGTGATGGGAATGCTAGGTGCATTGGGGAAGACAAATTTTGTATCGGGGAATTTGCCCTGTGCCCGCCACTGTTGCGCGAGGAATGACCTTGAAGTTCTTGGTCAGTACTATGTACCAAATATTGTGAGGTGTCTCGCGATCCAAACTTCATAACCCGTACTGGCGTCACAGCAGAAGCGCGAGCACTACGAAGCTTGAACCATAGACCGCAAGGGCATGTGTATGCGCTTACCATCCTGCGCCACTGTTCTAGTATTAGCACACTATTCAAGATCGAAGCGGAAGCGGTGTTGGTTCACCTGTCTCCGAGGCCGTGGGCAACAATGACGGTCGAAGTGTGTCTCCGAAGAGCCGGCACGACTAGGGCTGCTTTAGTCGACATGTTGTGTATGTTGTGGTGATTACCAATGGCGAGTAGGGTATCGTGTAAGTGAAGCAGCTCGGCCCTCAAGAACGGCACATGCCAAACGCGAAACGCCAGCGAGCTCGGAAATGACGACGTCTGCGGAACCGACGCCGCGAGCACGACTCTAAGGTTACGTGGATGACAAAGGAGGGAGATGCCACCATGTTAAACATATAAGAAGAAATCATAAATAGTGGTGCATGCTAAGTATATCAGAGGTCTCATTTATGCCTCCAATTCGATTTCTGCTATCAATATCGCTCCTGGGTATTGCTATTGCCCTGTGGGTGCAATACTTCGTGCTACCAGCAAAGATCATCCCCTTCGACTTATCAGTAACACACATCATACGTCGCTCGTTGTCTCTTACAGGATCAACTCGCATAGAAGAAGTAAACTCCTCGCCTCTAGCCAACATGACCAGAACTCCAGTCTATTTCCTCTCGCACGGTACAATTTTTCACACCTCCCAGTGAAATCACGTGTTCACTAACATCACTACAGGCGGCCCCAACCTCTTCGAAGACTACTCCCACCCAGCCTACGCCAAACTTCAAGCCATCGGCCACGAAATCACGCACAAAGTAAAACCCAAAGCCGTCGTCGTCTTCTCCGCACACTGGCAAGGCGACCGCAACGCCGTCGAAGTCAACACCGCAACGACCCAAGGTCTCATCTACGACTACTACGGTTTCCCGCCGCACTACTACAAAGTCCAGTACCCCAACACCGGCTCCCCGGGGCTCGCAGATAAGATCCTCAACATCCTGCAGAGCGCTGGCATCAAAGCTGAAGGCGTGCGAAGGGGTTTGGACCACGGCGTTTTCGCCCCGTTCATTGTCGCGTTTAATCCAGAGAAGAACCCGCTGAACGTGCCCGTGGTGCAAGTCTCGCTGTTCGACTCCGAGGACCCAGCGCAGCACCACGTGCTGGGCAAAGCTCTCGCGCCGCTGCGCGACGAAGGCATCGTGGTGATTTGCTCTGGCATGGCCGTGCACAATCTGCGCGATTTCCAGCGCAGCTATGGCAGACCGGGAAACCAGCCGTACGCGGTCAGCTTCGATGATGCTTTGAAAGAAGCTGCGGAGCAAGATGGCGCGGAGGCACGAGAAAAGGCGATGGTGGCACTGTTGCAGAGGAGCGATGCTCGCAAGGCACATCCGACTTTCGAGCACTTGCTACCTGTCCATGTTGCTGCGGGTGCTGCGGGTAGCGATAAGGGCAAGCAGCTGTGGACGCTGCCGGAGGGTAGTATGAGTTGGGCGCAGTATCGATTCGGAGAGGTTGAGGCTACTAGCCAGCTTGCATGAGAGGCCACAAGTGGTTATCTATATGCTTCGATGACTTTTAATTGTCTGAAAACACTTGTTTCAGTTTCAACAGTTAGTGATAATGTCAAAGAACCATCTTTCCGAAATTTGTTGAAAACGCTTTTGGAAAAATACCACCGACATGCTTGCTGAAAACAGTGCTTCCATGTCTATGAGTTGCACCAAGAATACACTCGTCGATCGATACCTTGATACTCTAACATCTGCCCACGTGCTCTACCGCAGTGGTGAGATCAACGGCTTCTCAAGCATGTTTCTCGCGCCCATGCTTGCAATCTTGATGTTGTATTCAATCGTGTATTAAGCACACAACTTTCAGTCCCGATGATCCGAGTCCTGTATCTCGCAGGCTCCGAACCCAAAAGCAACGAGTCTCGCAAAATTCCATGTACAAAACCCCTCATGAGATCCCCGAGTAAAGAAAAAGCTCGGTTTGTCGCAGAACGATCGGTCTCCAGTTCACCCGTGGAGTCCGCCCATATGTAACATTTCCTCCTCAAACAGCTTCAACTCCACAGTCCTTTACTTGGGGTTGGTGACGCTCTTGAGCGCAGCCTTGGGGTCCTCGACAATCTTCTCAACAGCGCTGACGTCCTTGTCGGCCTCCTTCTTGGCGGCCTCGAGGGCAGAGTCGTTCTTCTGGCTGGCGTTGTAGAGAAGGACGCGGGTGGTCTGGGTGGCGCCGACGCAGAAGAGCAGGAAGTTGACGGAGGCGAGGAACAAGTTACGGGGCTTAATGATGAAGCACCAGCGAGTCCAGATCAGACCGGTGGCGGTCAGGGCGGCGTTCTGGGATAGGGAAAGGTCCTTTGCGGGACGAGCGAAGTCGGCGGCACCGGCGAGGACGAGACCCCACTGTGGAAGAATGGGTGTTAGCGATTGATCTTTTGGCTTGTTCGTTGCGATCCTCTTCGCGAATTTCGGTATTACGGTATGTGTAGTCTTGCTCTAATCGCCATGCCCGCTCCTCCGCGATCCGTGGAAAGTCATGTTGTAGCCTACCTTCATGATGGGTGCCCAGAAGTGCACAGTCTTGGGTCCGACAGGGCTGTTCCAGAGCTGTTGAAGCCTGCCAACCTCCTTCACGGGAGCCTCGACATTGTTGGGGTTCTCGGCGACGCTCTGGTAGGTGCGACGCTGGGCGAAGCGCATGTTGGTGTTGACCTGGCGGGTGGGCATTTGGGCGCGGAACGCCCTGATACCGAAGCGGGCGGACATATTGGGCGGTTTGTTGTTGTGAGTGGAGACTATTCGACGGTGAGAGAATGTGTCGTGGTAGGCGGCGAGTTCAATGGGAGGTGGTGAATTGATGTCGCGGCGCCGGAATCGGGTTGAGGACGTTCGCTATCTGCACTGCAACTTGAGAGAGCGGCGGCGCTCGGGCGGAAGCTTTTGCCGGGCGTAGCATGGGGACAAGACGGCTTGCTGACTTCACGAATCACTCGCGCAGCCATTGAGAGATATTCATTTGTTCCGGGTTCTTACATACTCTCTCCCAGCGTCTAAACAAATCCTCTGCACACTTTCCAGCACAAAATGAGCGGCAAATACGTTTTCAGCAAGGCGCTCAAGGAGCTGCGTTTCCTGCACTGCCAGACCAGCGAGCACAGCAATGCCGTCCGGTATGGCACAATACTCCTTGCGACAAACCACAGCAGCATAAACAACTGTCTTGTCTTGCTGGAAAACCACCGCAAGCAAAAAAGAACTAACATGCCACAGATCCTTCCTCACCCGCGCATACCCCACGATGAAGCACCACAACCCGCACACACCCATCATGATCCGCGAGGCGCTCAACACACAGCCTCGCGTGTTCGCACGCTACGAGTTCGGACGGGAACAGGTCGAGGAGCTTTCAGGTGAGTTGTATCGAGGAGGAGCGTCGCGAAGGCTGGACATGGGATTGGACACGAGAGGAGAGCACGGCAGGAGCAGCAGAAGCAGGAGCTAACAGTTGGTGAAACAGGTCTTGACGACAAGGCGATTGAGAGCAAGATCAGCGCACTGGTCAGGGAGGGCGCACAGTAGAGGATTTTACATTTGTTTGAGCGGCGAATTGGGAGACAAGAAGCGTCCGACGGCGCAGCGAGATGGGAGGACAGGGACGTGTACATACCTGTACGATATATGGACCGTCCGACAGACGAGAGGTCCGCGAAAAATGGACAATGATACCCAAGCCACCTCGGTCTCTTTTAACATTTCCTTTGGGCTGTATCTGATATGTCCTTCACGATTTCGCTGCTTTCAGTTGCGACACAGAGTCCTCCAGGCACTAATATTCACCCTCTGGTTTCAAGGAGCAAAATCGCGTACTCTTGACTTCGACAGCATTGGTGAAACTCAGACTTTCTTCTCAAGATCCTGACTTACATTGCGCTAGATACATCATGTCACGCCACTGGGAGTATAATGTTCGCAGACTCAAAGCGTTCCGAACTAGGTTGCAATTGCTATAATATCTGCTACAAAATTCCTCCAGGATATCACGCTGGGAAAGCAAAGAAAGCCCCATATCCAAATTCGTTTATACGGTCTCAATGTACCTCTTGACCTCCCTACAGAAAGACGGGTTAGCATGTGATTTTCAATACGATAGATGAGAGTTGAGAAGACATACCAGTCAGTGACCGCCTCATCCCATAGTCTGATCTCGTGCTCCCTCGTGCCAGCAAAGTGCTCGACGAACTCATCACCAAAGACCTCTCTCGCAGTGCTCTCCTTGCGGACGAATCTGGCAGTGGCTTCTTTGAGGTTCTTTGCAAGGCGCTCGCCCTTGTCATCGGAGCCACCAACGTCCTGACCACGAGCCAGGGGTGCGATGGGAAGTTCGAGCTTCTTCTCGACACCCCTCCAGCCGAGAGCCAAGATCGCAGCAAGCACGAGGTAGCCGTTGGTGTCGGCGCCTGGCACACGAATCTCGAAGCGAGTGCCCTTGGGTGGGCAAGTGGGCGGTGCAATAAGGCGGATGGACGCAGCGCGGTGCTCAAGACCCCAAGACACGGTAACGGGCGCCCAGAAGTTCTCGACGAGACGCTTGTAACTGTTAATTGTAGGAGCAACGATGGGCATGATGTCGGGCAGGCCTTCAAGAAGGCCAGCGAGGAAGTGGCGACCAAGATCGCTCAGGTGTGCAACGTCCTCGTACGGCGGGTTGGGGTCTACCGACTCACGCGCAAAAAGGTTTGCGCCGCTGCTCTTATCCACGAGCGAGACGTGCATGTGCCCACTGTTGCCGGGCAGGCCTTGACGAGGCTTTGCCATGAAACAGGGAGTGATGCCGAATTTGCTGCTGATATTCTTGACTGTGAGCTTGAAGAGGGCAGCGCGGTCTGCCATCTCTCTGATCTCTCCGTATTCGAGTGCTGCCTCATACACACCGGGGCCAGACTCTGTATGCCAGCCTTCGATGTCGCAGCGGAACTTGGAGCATGCGTCGAAGACGCCGTAGTACCAGTCCTGGTTGTGGATAGGTCGTGTGAGAGAGTAGCCGAACATGCCCTCTTCAAGCGATGGAAGGCTGTCCACCGGGTTGTTGCGCAAAAACTTGGCTGTGGCAGACGAGTTGCGCTCGTTTGAAGGTTCGTTAGAAGTTGAAGGCGCACGGAATTGGTAGAACTCGTATTCAGCTGTAGGTTAGTAGAAACCAAGTCAGCGTGATGTTGAATGTGCACGCGGGCATTTCGAGCAAGAGTCTGATCGCAAAGTGTATGGTCAGATTTTCGCCGGAGGATACTCACCACCAGCAAGAGCACCGTATCCTGATTTCTCAATCTTTTCTACTGCTCTTGCGAGAAGGCTCCTAGGGCACGCGCTGAGTGATGTGCCCTCCGGCTCTAGGAAGCTGCACATGAAGAAGGGCATGTTGTTCTCCCAGGGTATGCGCCTGAACGAGCTAAGATCCACCTGTGCAACGATATCGCGGTATCCATTCTGTGCATTGCTAATCTTCAACTCCTTGTAGTAGGTCTGATCATGCATGTCCCATCCGAAGATCACACTACAGAACCCGAAGCCGGACTTGGAGATTGACAGGAACTTCTTCTTGGACATGAGCTTGCCACGGATCTGGCCATCGATGTCGGTGCCGCCGACCTTGACGCTAATGTCATCTTTGAGCAGCTCGGGCAGGTCGGAGTGCGTGAGCTGGGTGAGATCATCGGTGATAGCCATGGTGGTGGTGGAGGTGTGGGAGGGAGGAAGAGAGGGTGGTTGAGTCGCTGTTGTTGAAGAGCGGTCACTTGACGTTGAGGCGAGTGGTGTATAGTTATGGAGAGATAAGCAGTCAATGGAAGGCCTGAGATAGTGGGAGTTCCTCGGCTGCTCTATCGTGTTGTGGTATAGCGCGGGCGCTGGGACTGTGGATGTGTTTGTAGCAGGTCTCGAGCTAAGGTACAGCCCGCATGAGCGCGCGACTCCTCCCTCGCCCTTGGCTACGTTAGCCTTCTCGTAATCCGGTTTATGATTGCCATGTATGCCTCCAGTCGCTCCCAACTGGGAGGTATCATCGTCATCCTGGGCATTCCAGATACACCGAGCAGGGCATACTATAAGATCATGCATACAGCCACTACAATCTCACCTTGCACATCGCCATCACCTGCATACCGACCACCTTCTTCCAGCTTCTCCATCTCCACGTCGGCAATCCAAAGAACACGCCCTACGTGTTCTAGAAGCTCGGCCCTCCCGGATAGCAAGCATGACGCACGGCTGAGATACCGACATCAATGAATCCCTAACATCAGATGACCACTGGCAGGCCGGCTCATATCAGATTAATACCACGACAGTTTCACGAGCAAACCCCTTACTCACACTATCAACTCATGGCAACCGCTCGTTCCCAACCGTCTTACCAGAAGTAGCAATCTTTCCCTTCCGATCTCGCAATCGCCGCCCCGAGGGTTTGCCGCGCCCAAGGTTGCACGATTAGATAACACTTCTCCCCATTGACGTGTCATGTCACCGCGCCCTGCCTGAGACCCCACGAGACACGAGCCATCTTCTCGTCGCGGGGCACATCTAAAACATTCTGACTGTGCGACTATAACTTAGACCTCCATCAATACATTTCTTACCATATCAAATCCTCAAGTTCTCATTGCGCAAGGGTCTTTCTTGGCTGATCAGCATCACACTTTTTGATATCAATTGTCAACCGCCTATCAAACCGCCACACCGACATCTAACAAACTCACACATCATGCCTGGTCTTCGTCTGGAAGGAAAGAACGCCATTGTCACCGGTGCTGCCGGTGGCATTGGTCTTGAGACTACCATCCTTTTCCTTCGCGAGGGTGCCTCAGTCGTGCTCGCTGACATCTCCGAGCAAGCGCTTGAGAAGGCCCTTGCAAAGGCCAAGGAAGTTGTGCCTGATGCCGTTGGCCAGGTCAAGACCGCAAAGTGCGATGTGAGCAAGGAGGCTGATATCAAGGCTCTTGTCGACAGTGTCGATGAGTGGGGTGGCCTTGATATTATGTTCAACAACGCCGGTATCATGCACGCCGACGATGCTGGTAAGTTCATATATGTCTCGAGACCTTTTTCGCCACAATACTAACATACATTTCAGACGCCGTCGACACCCCCGAGAAGATCTGGGACCTGACCCAGAACATCAACGTCAAGGGTGTGTGGTTCGGCAGCAAGCACGCCGTCCTCTCCCTCCGCAAGCACAAGAAGACCAAGGGCAGCATCATCAACACCGCATCTGTCGTTGCGCTTGTTGGTTCCGCCACTCCCCAGCTCGCCTACACAGCCTCCAAGGGCGCCGTTCTCGCCATGACCCGCGAGCTCGCCATCGTCCACGCCCGCGAGGGCTTCCGCTTCAACGCCCTCTGCCCTGCACCTCTCAACACTCCTCTGCTCCAGGACTGGCTCGGAGACGACCAGCCCAAGCGTCACAGGCGTGAGGTCCACTTCCCCTCCGGTCGTTTCGGTGAGGCTATCGAGCAGGCACAGGCTGTTCTGTTTTTGGCTTCCGACGAGGCCAGCTTCGTCAACGGCAGTGACTTCGTTGTTGACGGTGGCATGACCAAGGCTTATGTCACTCCCGAGGGCCCCGCTACCGCTGCGCCCACCAACTTGGCTCGTTAAATGCTGGGTTCGTCGGATTGAGAATTGGACATGGTAATGAGTTCGGGGCATTGTATGGGATAGGATGGGAATTTGCAATGCTAGGAATGAGCTTTGCTGATATGAAGTAGCCAGCTCAATGAATTTTCTTGACACGTGACACACTCACATCACCTGCTTGGTTCCTTCACCCGTATCTTCCCTCACTCACATCATGACTTTGCCTGTACTGAGATCACCTGGTTACTCACTTCAGCATCACATCATTTGCGAATGGCCTCCAATGCATGTGGAAATCCTGTTCGTAAGATATATAAGACTCCTTCTCGCCGCCGCAATTATCCTTTTATTTTTCAATTTTTATCCCACACAACATATTCAACCCACATACGTACTCCACCGCTAAACACTCGTAACTTCAAGCATGCGCTGACTTGACGTGTAAGGAATGAGGGTCACCCACTCAACTGTTGCTCGGGCAAGTGCTCACTCACACCGACGAGGCAACGGCAACTGCTTGCGCCCACCACAACACCTTCACGATGCGCTCGTGGAAATCCAACAGCATCAATGTCGGTGCCTGGGTCAAAACATCTCTGCCTGAAGACGGTCGCACCCACATTCGGGATTGAGGTAACTCGCAATGGTCAGCAATCAGAAAAGTTTAATGCTAACATTTCCAGGCCGCCGCACACCACCTTCAAGAATTCCGCGCCGCACATTTTCTTTCACACATCGTCTACACAAATCCCGCCAGCCGAAAACATGGATCAGCTACAGCTCAGCGCCGTCAGATCCTACGAAACACAAGTCCCAAGGAAGCGTCGGCTCTACGAAGCACAAGTCCCAACCGAGCGCCGCGATTCTCTTCACCCGTCGGATCTGGAGAGGCCAGAATCTTCTCCGAGCGATCAACTTGCGGAAGGGACAGACAGCACAATTCTTGAGGCGAAAAGAACCTGGGGTGATACTTTCGAGTCTGTAAAGACTCATATGCACAATGCGGGCAGTTGGATTGCGAAAGGTTGCAAGAAGTTACACAGAGTGCAGCAGAATTGGAGGGCGTCCAACAAAACATCAGCTTCGAATGTGCAGACCTACAACTACGAGGACGACATGAATGAAATGGGCTCTAGGCCTGGAGTGTCGGAGTTTCTCATGCTTGGCATAAGGTCGAAAACTGGTTCTGACCGCCTTGTCCAAGTTCATGTCTCTAGCAAATTCAGGACCGACACAGAATTCTTCCTCATGCTAGGGAAAGAGTACTCGAAAAATCGCATTCGCTACTTCGGCATTCCCAACTTCTTCAAACGCATCCAAGGTATCTACTTTGTGAGATTTCAAACTCAACAACCTAGCCCAAGTCAGGATAGCCAGCACACCATCAGGATCGTCGACAGCTATAGTCTGCCCGATGTCACAGATGATTGGACCCGCAAGACCATGCCCGAGAGACCTCCAAGGCCAGAGACTATGGCAAGATACTTGAGGAACCCAGCTATGGATGGCTTGAGCGTTTCGAACTTCAACTTCGCACAAGTCCCTCGAAAGATGCGGAGTGAGATACCCGCTCAAGCTGGAATTGTTGGATGGGGCCTCTACTACCGCGAATGTTTCCGAAAGCTTTTGATCTTTAGTATCATCGGCTTCCTCTACGTAACCACTCTCGCGATTGGGTTTTCCCGACTTTTCGCCTGTTAGGACAAGGAGAAAGAGGAGGGCAGTCTGGATTCGCAGGATCAAGCAAATATTAGCATTAAGCTAGTTTCTTCTGGGATCGTTATTACTGCAGGCTGGTCGGTTGTGATGGTTTTCATCCAGAGGTTTATAGAGGCGGATGACAAGGCCTCGATCGATCACTAAGTCTCGGACTCAGACGATAGCACGTATATCAAGGCAAAATCACTATTCAATCTTTCAATCGCCACAAGACTAGGGCTCCAGATGGAGCGGCAGCAAAATTCTATAGTGCTCTTGACATATACACCATCTTCAGAGTTCCCAAATGGGGTGGCTGGGGCCACACTGATCATGTCAAGCTCCGTCCGCGCAAATTCACACAGGAATTCTTTACCCATGGCCCAGTACTGACACCGGACACGATGTTCAAACAGGCACTTGTGAAGGGTCTGATCGCCGATGGCCTCTACGATGTCTTCCCGAAGTTTGAGGCACCCGAGGTCCACAAACAAGAAGGCTTATATACAGCTCAAGTCGTCTACCGGAGAATAGGATATCCGCCAAGAGGTGCGTGGATCGGAGAAAAACGGGCCCCAATCTATTCCTACGAAGATTGCCTTTCGGTAAAAGCGATGAGTGTCGAGCTTCTCCAGACTGTACGCAGAGTGGCCCTGAACTTCCGCCATGCAGCAAACGGGCTGAACATCGTCGAAGCCGAGCCACCCCTACACGCATTCATCGGATTCCTCACTTTCGAAAAACGTTGCCCTGCAGATCCAATTTTCACAGATTGGATCAAACAGCATTACACACGTAAGTCATACACCTCTCTCCTGACACGTAGTCGCCTCGCTAACTTTGACATCACTTAGCTCAGGATGTCCTTGACCTCTACACCGATGAGAGCCGAAATGTAAATCCAGGCTTTACGGTCGTGGCTGACAATCTGCCCGGGATGATGCAGTACCTGGAGCTCGTGCGGTACTGTATTGCCTTGTTCAATCTCCCAAGACTTCCACCTAAAGACGTTCAGCGTGCTCATGCGTTCGACGGAACAATGGATCGGCGGTTCAAGTACGCAGCTTGTGGCATCCAGTGGAACCGGAAGTATAGGGAGACTAGTAACAAACCAGGGATTTCGTTTACGGGATTGGACTCGGACGCTGCTGACAATGAAACCATGACGGGTGCCGACCATTGTGATGTCGACAACGATGAAGGACCATAGCGGAAGGGAAGGACGGAGTTCCTTGATATAGCATACCGAAATGACTGGCATACACCAGCCGTATTGGAAACGAGACTGCTCTGACATTCAGCAACTATGACACTTGACAAAGTCACAATGAAAAAGAATGAAACCATGATCAAGAGTGTGGAAGCTGAAAATGTATGTACTGGGAAATACGAACCCCACGCAAAGCCCCCAATTTCACAAGATCTCAAAAGAGGGGACCAAAAAAGGACAGCAAGAGCAATGCAACCACATCCCCTCCAGCAATCATTACCAACAGATTTTTCCCAACCAAAAGAGCTTTTTTTCTTGCCTAGTCCATGCTTTGACAACAACGCACACGTTTACACGACGTCGAACAGACCCTTCAGATGCTTGGCGATCAGAGCCCATTCGTCCTTGTCCACCTCGTCGCGGTAGAATTCCTTCAGTGTGTCGATACTGAGACGGCTGACCTGGCTGTATAGCGTGTCCTTCTCTTCGAGGTGGCGGCCGTACATAGGCTGGTTGGGGCCTTCGATCTTGACGGCGACGGAAGGCTGGCCCTTCTTGCAGATGGGGATCTGCTTGTGGTCGCGCTCGATGGATGTGACGCGGCCCATGGGGATGATCTCCTTCTTGCCGTCGGCATTCTGCTTGACGCAGGCGATAGGTGTGTTGAGGCGGAGGTTGCCGTCGATGACATCGACGCCGATGACGATGGGGTCGGTCTTGTTGAAGACGGCCACGGGACGGAGGACGCAAGGGAAGACAGCAAGCATCTTGCTCTCTTCCTTCCTTTGTGCGGCGAGCTGGGCCATGTGCTTGGTGAAGTCGTCGAACAGGTGGTAGATAATCTCGGCGGTGAAGATCTTGACACCCATGCTGGCAGCGAGCTCCATGGCATCCTTGTCGACCTTGACATCGAAACAGAGCATGACGGCGAACTCCTTGGCCTTCTCCAGCATAGTAGATGCAGTTATGACATCGCGCTTGTGCACAGGACCGATAGAAATGTTGGCGACGGGAATCTTGGATGTGCGCAAGAACTCAAGCAGGGCTTCGAGCGAACCGAGAGTGGATGCCTGGACTGTGACACCACGACCGCTCTTGCTGATCTTGCTCATGAGGTTCTCGAGATCGCCCATGACGTCTTCCTCAAGCTCCTCAATCTCATCCTCGTCGTTAGGATCCTTAACAACAAGCAGACGCGAACCAGCAATAGCGTGATCGAGGCCGTTGGCAGCAATCTTGATACCAAGAGCAGCCTTGACGGTCTTGTTGTGAACGTACTGCGACTTCAGACGCAGCTCCTTCATCTCGGCGGGTGTGAGAAGAGCACGAATTTGTGTTGTGATCGGACCTTCAGTACCACAGAGCACGACAGTATCACCCTCGTTGAGAACACCGTTGCTCAAGACAACGTCAATAGTGGTACCCAGACCCTCAATGACCTTGACTTCAAGCACGGTACACTCAACCTCACTCAAGTACATGAGCTGGTTGGTCATACGCTCCTGTGTAAGCTGAAGGAGAAGCTTGAGCATGTCAGGAATACCTTCACCTGTGTGGGCACTCGTGGGAACAAGCGAGACGAACTTGGCCATCGACTTGTTCTCGTAGTAGAGCTCAGAGTTGAAACTTTGCTCGGCGAACGCAAGCTTGGTCTTCTCGAGTCTGTCGCGGAACTCGGCCTGGACAGCCTTGTTCTGCAGGGCGAGCGACTCCCTGAAGCCGTTGTCGGCAATTGGCTTCCAGCCGTAGAGACGATCGATCTTGTTGAGCGCAACGATGAAGGGCGTCTTGCGATCTCTGAGAAGCTTCATGGACTCGAGAGTCTGGGGCTCAAGACCGTGCATAATATCGACAACCAAGATGGCAATGTTACAGAGCGAGGAACCACGAGTACGGAGGTTGGTGAAAGACTCGTGACCGGGTGTGTCGATGACGAGCAGACCGGGGACCTTCATCTCGAAAGCACCATCCTTGTTGACAACCGCAGTCTTCTTCTGCAGAGCTTCCACGGGGAAGTATGTGGCACCAATCTGCTGGGTAATACCACCAGCTTCGCCCTCCTGCACGTTTGTCTGACGGACCTTGTCGAGCAGCTTAGTTTTACCGGTATCGACGTGACCGAGAATACAGCAAATGGGCGAACGGAGGTTATCCTTGGAGGCGGCAGCACGAGCGGCTTCCTGCTCCTGCTTGCGCTTGAGAGAGGCTGCTTCTTTGCGCTCACGGGCAATTCTCTCAGCAACGGTCTCTTCCTCGTCCGACTCCGATTCAGAGTCAGAGTCGGAATCGGAATCAGAGTCGCTCTCAGATTCGCTGAGACCTTCTTCCTTGCCGTTGGACTTCTTGACGTCAGCCTTAGCTCCGGCTGCCGCAGGAGCATCTTCCTCGTCAGATTCCGCGTCCCAGCTGTCTTTGACGCCCTCCTCTTCCTTCTCAGCAAGAGCCTCCCAGTCGTCAAGATCATCGCTGTCCTCGGCCTTCTTAGCCTCAGCATCCTTTTTGGCCTTCTCGGCCTCTTCAGCAGCAAGCTTCGCCTGCTCCTCAAGCTTCAGCTGCTCCATCTTTTTCCTGGCCTCCTCCTCTTCGCGAGCCTTGCGCTCTTCGGCCTCCTTGCGAGGATTTCTCTTGCGCCTGTCATCCTTGGTAGACTTCTTCTTCTCCTCAACCTCGCCATCAATACCAGCAACCTTGGCGCCAGACTCAAGCATTTGCTGGAGTCGCAGCTTAGCTTGTGCCTCATCCTTGCGCTGCTTCTCGGTCTTGTATGTGCCGGCCTTCTTTGCCTCCTCGATCTTTCTCTTCTCGCGCTCCTTCTTTGCAGCCCTAGCCTCGATCTTGGCTTGCTCTTCCTCCTTGCTCAACCTTTCTTCCTCCGCAATACGGGCCAACTCTTCTTTCCTGATTCGCTCGTCTTCTTCTTGTCGCTTGCGGAGCTCTTCCTGTTGCTTCTGAAGTGCTGCGAGACCAGCAGGCAGCTTCTTCTTCTTACCGCCAGCAGCTTCGGGTGCAGGCGCGGCAGCCGCAGCAGCATCAGCAGCTGCCTTAGCATCGTCCTCTTTCTTTGTGGATGCTGGGGCCGGAGTGGACTTCTTCTTCAAAGCAGCCTGCGTATACAGATTAGCAAATCACTCGAATGTGAACTTGAGGCATTTTATCAGACATACCTGCTCCTTCTTGCGCTGCTTCTCTCTCTCCTTCTTCTCCTTCTCCTTCTGTGCCTTGGTCTTCACGCCACCAGTCTCCTCCTCATCAGCATCAGCGTCAGCCTCCTTGGCCTGCTGCTGCTTGCCACCCTTGCCACCCTTGCCCTTCTTCGCAGGGCCACCGAAAACATCCTCGTCGTCCATGGTCGCCTCCACAGGAGCCTTGGCAGCGAGATCCAGAGATTCGTCAACAGTAGGAGTGACAGTGTCGCCTTCGCCCTCGAGCTCGTCAGGACCGACATTCTTGCCCTTCTTCTTGCGCTTCTCCTTGTTCTTCTTCAGCGCAGCCATCAAGCCGCCACCGCCAGTCTCTTCCTCCTCAGCAGCATCGGCCGCCTTTGCTTCGGCCTCAGCCTGGGCGATAGGGTCAGCGGACTCGCCGAGGCCCTCGTCCCAGTCGTCGCCGGCCTTCTTTCCCTTCTTTCCTTTGGGTGCCATGGTTGCTTCTCGGCGTCCGTGTCGACCAGAGGTTGAGTGGAGTTGGGAAAGGTGGGGTGTTGAAGGATGACACAATCAAAGTTCGAGATAGTGGGCGGCGGTTCAGCTGTGCGGGAGGAAATTCTGGCTTGCCGCCTTTTTACTGGGATCGGGTGGCTCGGGGAGGGGTGTGGGGATTATTGGTCGCGCTATCATAACCACTACCTTAATGGGTATTGTAAGTGAGGTACAGCACGTAGGTTAGGCTACTTGAGGAAATTACCACCCTCCGATTGTTTTGGTGTGATTGTTCTGTTTTCGACTGGTGTATGTGAGGTTCGAATTCGCTGTGTGGCGGCGAACATGACGTCGCAGCATCGTAGAGTGGGGTCACCAGCACAGTGCAGCTGGAGTACTCGAATTCATCTTTACGTACTCGAACGCGTACATGTAACTTACATGTACATCGACGGATGCACAATAATGCAGGTCATCACTTACGAGATCTCATCTCTTTCGGTGGCAACAACAATGCCGGAGCCAAACTTTACAATATATGTGTAAATCCTACTCAGCTATTAGTGTTAATAGTCTACTACTGACTCGACTGCAAGTCTCATCACGTACTAGATTATATGACCACCCAGTCACTTCCTCCTCAGCCCCTCAAGCACTCGGGCTACACGTAAGTGTGAGTTCAATCTGGCGGTGATGGTCTTGAAATGCAGTTATGGTGTGTGCAAGGTTATTGGCATGTTTCCCTCTTGGGCTCTGCAGACTGAATGATTTAAGAGCATTGTAGACAAAACGCAAGCATCAATGAAAAGAGTTGGGCAGTCTGCAGTGGCGCGGATTTCTTGTAAAGCGTTCGATGGCTGCCACTTCGTCGAAGCTGAGGGACGAAACTCGTGCCTGTGCAGTGAAAGACCAGGTAGTACTAACACGAGCCATGTCATATCCGCGAAGGGATAAATGTGTATAGTACAGCATACCTAATCGAATCTGCACATCTAGAAGAACATCTTGCCCTGTCCACCAGCATCACCCTTGGGGGCATCCTGCATCGGGTCGGAAGGCTTCGCAGGGATATCGGAAACAGGGCTGCCGTGCGCAAAGAACAGAATCTTGATCGCGATAGCCAAACCAGCGTGCAGAGCGACCACAACGATGAGCAGAATGCGGGAGGGTTTCGCGTCGATAGCTGAGACCACGGGGTACCTGTGTAAAGATGTTAGCGTATGATGTGTGTAACCAGAGCTCACAATCCGTCTGAGCAGGAGGACTTACAAGTTCCTGAACAAGAAGACCGCAGACACGGCAAGGCCAACGCCCACAAACGCATAGTTGAGCGCTATAATCCCAAAGTCAGCAAACACAATCCCGCCCATCTCATTAAAATGTTTCCAAATCCAAACTCACCCGTCAACGGCGACCAAGAAACCAAAGCCACAGGAATCCAAATCAAATTGGCATACCCATACAACGCCCAACACTCCATCAAATTCGCGCTCTCGCTCCCAAACCACTTCAGCACAGCCCACAAGCCCAGCGGTATAAACAGCGTGTACCCATAGATCAACCCCGCCGCTCCGCTCAACAACTTGAAATCATACGCGAAATGCTCCTTGCCCGTGCTGGCAAGATACTGGCTGATTGTACCGGTCAAGAAGAGGATCACGACTACGGTGGTCGCGATCCAGAACGGCCCGTAGAGATCTGGGTTGCCCTCGAGGACGTCGAGGAAGTTCTGGCGCGGGTAGAGGGCGGCGCGGCAGCGGGAGAGAATCTGCGTGGTGTCGACGTCGAAGAACTGCTGGTAGAAGGCGATGCTCCAGAGGAGGCGCTTGGAGGAGGGTTGTTGGCTGGCGCCTGGGGCGCCGAGGAAGGAGGATGAGTCTGGTTGGACTTTGGCGGCGCGGGAGGAGGGGTTGGAGAATGCTAGATGTAGTTGTTAGGGTGCGTGAGCTTCATTAGTGATATGGGCGGCAGTGCGTACTGGAGTTGTGGAACTCGAGGTTGTCTTCTTGGAGGTCGGTATGGCCAAGGTCGCCCTGTTTCTTGTGTTAGTGCTGGGTTTCTTGCGCGATGTTGTTGAATGATGGCATGGTTTGCATACCTCGGCGTCTACATCGACTACGACATCATATCCTTGTCTGTTCGCCATGGTTGAGTGTGGTAAGCAGTTTGATTGAACGTTCAAGCTCCTGTTGGAAGCAAGACGCGCAACGTGGAAATGGAAGCTCCGCTTGGGCCACTCCCTGTGTTTCATGAGAGCTTTGGACCTCTCCCACCCAGCCCTTCCATGATTGGCAAAAAAAAATGAATGTACTATACAGTGCGATCGATATCCACGCGAATCTACCATCAATGAATATTCTGCGAGTGGAATAGATGAGTCTCACAGCAGCAATTGCTCCCTCACTGTTCCACCATCCATTGAACGTGATCAGCGACAGACCTGTGAACAACATGAAACCATAGAGACTCGAATGTACGCAGATTCGCAATCAAAATCAATCGCACTTGTAAGAGTTTGTTGTACATATATATTTACACGAGCCGAGATATGATTCCAAAGACCCGCTCCCCGTGGCAGCGCCATGCAAATGCACATCTATAATCCCTCTCGTTCGGGCGTCAAGGCCCCCTCTTGTAGCCCACTTATCATGCAAAAGGCCGATTTCTCTACCAATACTCGTACATTTCTTTCATACCAATCGCTCCATGCACTTCCGGTAGCGCTCAGTCATCCAAGCTCGATATCGGATTCTCGTCAAACCACTTCAGCAACGTCTGGTACATGACCAGCATTGTTCCACTCTGCACACTAGTCCACACACCTCTAGGACCGACACCTCTGAACCAACCAGCGACACCCTCAGTGCGGTAGATGATCTTGAGTGCTTTCATCACGCTCTCGGTGTCGAGGCTTACTTGTCCGTGCTGCTTGAGAGCTGTGCTTGCGCCAGAGGTCGAAATGGATTGTCCGCGAATGTTGGGTTGCTTCACAGAGCTTTTCGTCGGGCGGGGAGATGAAGTGGCAGTCGTAGGATGTTGCTGTGACACTGGTTTACCAGCAGCCGCGGCCGCAGCTTTTCCACGGGCTTGGGCAATGATTTCGGGATCCAGTTCTGTTTGAATCCTAGTCTTTACCACGTCCATTGGGCAGGTGAGGACACCAGCCATGCCACCAGCGCTTGCTCCAGTCAAGATCTCCAAAGGCAGTCCGATGTCTTTGCTGCCCATCCAGCTCTTTGCGAGTTTTTGCTCTTGCTCGTAGAATGCGAACTGAAGGGCGGAGAAAGGTAAGTCGCGAAAAAGTGTAGCCTTGTATCCACTGAAAAGTTCCCGGAAGCCTTCCTGCTGGTAGATCGTTTTTAGGGCGTGGAATGTACCGCGATAGTTGTATCCCGAGAAGAAGTAGGGGTTGTTATGCCGGCCCTGCAGCTGCAGGCGAGTCTTCAGCACCTCTGTAGGCACGTACAAGGGACTCGCTGCAAGATCTGCAACAAACCCGGAGGCGAAGTATGCGACTGGAGGAGTAACGCCGTGGTCCACCATAAATCTCTTGCTCCATTCGTAGCATCCGAAGAAAATGACCGTTCCTCCAAAACTGCCCAGGAACGCCGGCGCTACTCCTCCGTATAACCCTCTTCTTATTCCTTCTTGCCTGAATATTGTGTAGTACGAGTTTCCCATGCTTGTGTATTTGGGAGGAAGATGCGGGTCTCCCTGCTGCCGTGTCTTGACGGTGTCGAGACTGTGCATCAACATATCGCCCGTCGTGCCACCAATTCCTCCCGCCAGCATCGCATGCAGATAAGGCGGCCTGTATGCCTCCGAGTCGGACTCTGCTACTGCCTTGGGTGCTGCGCCTGTGTGCGCACTATCCGCCCGAAACTCTTCTGCCTCCCGTCGCATATCCGACATTGTGATGGCCGGTCCGGTGTGGCCATCATTTGAGAAACTGCTCGAACTCGGCGACTGAGATTCGGCGTGTGGGAAGAAATATGAAGCCACTTGGGCTAATACCATGAATGCTCGCTTGTGCCGTTTGGTCTATAGTATGCGCTATGCTGAGGTCGCCGTCCAGAAATTAAAGTCCTCGCAAATATCGTGAAATGCGTCAATTACAGCGAGCGTCGGAGAAGTGTATTGTCAGGGGTGGTGGTGGTATGGTGGTGAGATGGGATGTGAAGGAGTATTACCCAAAGCTTACCCCCAAAACGTTTGGATGTGCAAAAGTCCCGTCTGCGGCCGCGGTGGAATTGAGGCGATGCGCTCATCGGCCGAGAGAGTTGAGCCTCTGCAAAAGCCAGGCCAGGCTCGGGAGACCACGCTCGACTCCCATGTGCGCCGTGCTCATCTTCTTATCACACCTCAAATTGTCTGGAGAAAGATTCATCTCGTCCATCTACAGTACATAAATATTGTTATATCTTTCCGTCGGCTGTTGTGAGCTGCAGCCCAAGACATGGCTAGATTGGAAGCAGCGAGATGGAATGTGCCACGTGAACCAGCCTTGCCAGCTTCCATCAGCGGGTATTGCCGCTCTGTTTACCTTTGTGTACACTTGCGCCTCTGACTTAAAACATCGACGCATCAACACACGCGTTCAGAATATCGTCCAACTCCCTGCGCATCCCGTCACTTGTTTCCATTGTTGTCGCATCGTTCACGCGATCACGTCTATATAACATTTGTTTGCCAAAATGGGTTCCTCCTCTTGGCTCACCAAACAGCGCAAAGCAGCCCTGGTCGAACTCGCCGAAGAGGCTGGCTTGGAAGTGTACGAATAACAATCACTAATTACGACTTACCAGTCACTGATGATTAGCCAGTGACGAAACTTGGTTGAAGCCAGACCTTGTCGACGCGCTCGATGACTACCTCCAGGTCAACGAGACGCGTCTATCCGGCAACGAAGCCTTTGACCCGTTCTACCAACCGCATCGAACGCCATACAAAGTACGCGGCAACAGTGAGGACGAAAGAGTAAAAAGTGTCGTCCGTGGTAGAGGCAGACGCGCAACCACGTCCAAAGTCAAGTCTGAGCCAGAGTAAGTCCTGCGCGCAAGTGCCACTCCTCTGCGTACGAGTGATCAACAGATGAGCTGGGTTTCGTGACTTTGACGACAGATCAAAGTGTCGCGAGCGCGTATCGCAAAGTCAATCACGCCTGCTACGATCCAAATTTCAATACTACACGTACTGCGTACCAATCTAGCTCAATAGACGGCTGACAACACGCCTACAGAGACGACTTTGAACACATCCCAAAACTCAACACCGTCGCCATGGCATCTTCACCAGCAGCCGCTGGGAGACGTACCCCAGCAGCAAGCATCATGCAGCAGCAACGCGCTTCGCTGGCACCATCCCCCACCGTCGTTGTTGATGAAGTCGAGCACGCCACAGCCCGTTTCTACGCAGGCCTTGACGATCTCTACACCGTCTCTGGCATTCCAGAGACAATCGACTGGGCACGAGAGACCTGCTCCTCTCTAGTTGCGGTACATGCAACTTTCCTCTTCATTGAAGCTTACAACCTGTCAAACCTCGTCATGCCTTGGAGATACGCGTTCGACACTCCCGCCATCCACGCGATTGGACTGCCGAGCTACGCTGTCAGTATCCCGGATCTATTTGCCTTGCTCACACCTCAGTTTTGGAAACCCACGCTACTCTGGAGCGCAACGAACCTCTTCGTCCCACTCACGTTCGCCTATTTCTACAACCTGACTGTCCACACTGTCAAGCGCAACAACGCGAAAGTCCGCGTCGTGCGCTACAACTACGATCCTCTCGTCTTCAACGTTGCCAAATGCATGATCGTCAGCGTTGTGTATGGTGCCGGGTTCCTCCATGGTTACGTGGATCAGGATATTGTTCTGGCCGTTGGTGAATCACAGTACAGCGGCTATTCTGGCATGATGATGGGATGCTTCGTATGTGGCCTATGCTCCATATGGGAAGCTACTCAGAGGCGATGAGAATCTCTTTTTGACTGCCGAGCTCGAGTACCTGTTTGCCGTACTGGAATTTTCTGGCCTCGCACATTGTTTGTTGACCAGGCGGGTTTTGAGTGACGGGAGGGGATATTTGCAGAAGTGCGATTGTGGCGCTCGAGTTGGAAAATTGATCGTTTGAACACACTGGATTACGCTCGAATGGCTTTCTAACGACCTTGGCGCGATTGGGGTAATGGGAAATTGGGCACTTGCGTCCCCGAACGCGAAGAAAGAGGTGTGCTATGCTTTTGGTTTGTCTCGTCGTTTATCGATTCTCTCACGTTGACTCTTTGCATAAAGAATTTCCTTCAACATGTCTCCATCAAGTCCCGTGTCTCACTGGCCCACCACACTGCTCTTTGCGCAGAGCAGAAGGTATTAGTCCCAACCCACTGAAATCGTCCTGTGGAAAGACCATCACATGTGAACATGCCTCCGATCCGGCACCTCCACAACACTCTCATGCCCCTTCTCATCAACCCTGACCTCGAACGGTCCATTAACCTCAACAGCCCTCAAACTCCACGTCGACCGTCTGCTAAACTCTGCCACGTCGACACCCGCCTGCTTGAGCTCCTCCAACACCTCATCGACTTCCCACTCCCTCTCCAAGTTGTTGCGGCCGAACGTCCCGTTGTTGCTGCGCGCTTCGTCTGCTGCTGTCCATGTCTCGTTGGCAGGGAGCTCGCGTCTGAATGTCTTGCAGAGTTTGAGCAGACGTGGGGATGCTAGAAGGTTGCTGATGATCTGGTCGTTGGCGGGGTTCTGGAAGGCTGCGTTTGCGGTGGTGCGAGGAGGGAGGAGGGTTGCGATGTAGGTTGTGAAGCCTGGGTTGGCGTGGCCGGGGGAGATGAGGATTTTTTGAGGAGTGTTGCGAGGGTGGAAGATTGGAGAGGTGGTTTTGGATTTGGACGTTGACGCTGACGTTGACCACGACATCTTGGTCGTTGGGTTGGTTGGTTGGGGTTTTGGTGTGCTGGAGTTTGGACTGGTGCAGGACCGTTGCGGGTTTTATGTGTTTCGACGGGGTGGATGCGGTTGGTATGGATATGTGACTGCGGTGTTTGCCTCTTCACTTTTGGGGTCATCGTCTTTGTTGCTTTGATTGCTTTTGTGAGTAGTGCTTGAGACGGAGCATTGCGTGACGGACGTGAATGAGCGACATGATTGCTCTCAGCGACTGTCTTTGATGGTTAGTGTCTTGATGTTTGGTGCAAGCTTGCACGCTTCTTCTTGTCGTGTGTCTGAAAAGGATCTTGGATCATATCACAGAAGTTAAAGTAGTAGAAGGCTGAGGTAACTCATGTCGATTACATGTAGGTATACATGTAGGCTGCAGCGTCGAATTAATGGGAGTCATACGGTGTCTTTGAATTTGTCATATGCGTTGCTAGGCATACTTCTAGGCAATACTGATCAACGTGAAAATTATCCATCGTATCGACCATGATATCAAGTGATCTATCACCGCCTAGTACTTGCAAGGGACTCACACATGTGTATGCATCGTGTTGGGTTCCGTCGGGCTCATTGAGGGTTAGGGTTGGGGTCTTCAGCCTATCGATGACATGGCAAATGACCACCATCAGAGGCTCTATATCAACAAGATATGGACATTTGAGTGCCCTTGTGGTATTGGGCGGTTTATTCCGATAGTATCGTGGCTACAATGGACTTTGTCGTCGCGTTAAGGCGAAAAGGGCTTGTTTGTTTTTGTCGATGGACGAAGTCCACAGCGGCAGCACTCACTTCTCCATATGTCTTGTTGTCAGAAACCTGCTCCGGCACCAAGATCGAGCATACACTCTACGTGCAAGAGTAGTACGCACATATACCCAGTGAATATCCTGTTGCAGTACTCCAATTCAACTTCACTCTAGTGAAAACCCATCTCAACCACGGCAAAACGGTAGCCATGGCTTCAATATGTACGTCCAACCAGCATGCGCAGGACTTCTAACTGGGAAACGGTCTCCTGCACTGATGGAACAGCTTAAAACGTGCGATTCCAAGCCTTGTACAACTTGGTAAACGCCATTCATAACTTGATGCAACTGGGCGAAAGGCATTGCGGGCCAGTATGACATGATTTCGATAGAGATCGTTCAAGTTCCTCGCAGATATCTGAAGCCTAGCTGGCGCAAGTAGGTATTACCTCCTTCTCTTCAATCGATGACCAGCATGTCGACAATGGCCAATGGATAGCCCTTGTTCCTAACACCAAGAGATTTTGACTTCTGCATAAACGTCTTAAAGCAGCACGGCTTCATGCAATGACGGACGCCTTTCAGCGATAGTCATCCAGATGTTGCTTCGCCTTGGAACTCCATAGCAGAGAGCTGTTGATCGGTCACGCTCCCAAAAACGTTGCCATCAGATCGCTGAGCGAGTGATTGGCAGAGATTCACTCGTCGTGTCACGCGCGTTGAAACACCAAGTATCGACGATAAGCTATGATTTTTCGTTGAATGAGTTTGGTCGTGGCTATTCCAGACGCTGTGGACGCATGTATCCGAAAGTATCAGCACATGCGGGTTCCCGACCTACAGGCTGCCAGGACCGAAAGCGTGATCACGGACAGTTCCTACTACGGCGCCAGGTCCGCTGCGACGCAATACTCTGGTACATCGATGCAGGCGGATGCCACTCTTCCAAGATCTCATACCTGGAAGAGTGCGAACGGCTTTGACTCTGACTCCCACAAGACACACACCATCACGACTCGAGCTTAGACCGCATCAACAGTGCCTTGGTTCCCTTAGGGGCCCTGTTCGCCGGCTGGCTGCAGTCCTGTAGCGAGAGATCCGGAAAATGAAACGACAGCTCGAGATTTCGGAAACGTACATACGCGTTGCCTCTGCTGGGGGGAAAGAGGATGGAACGCTCTGCAGCCCGTCACACACCCCCAAGACCCATCCTTCACAAAGCAAGAGATTTGCCGGGAGATTGTCGAAGCTGCTGGGGTGAAGCGCAGTCCTTGCATCCCATCAATCATTAGACCGTTCCAGTACCATGTCTTGAGTGTGTCGTGCACTATGTGAGGCACTTAATGATATGCCACTACCTGTGGATCACGCAGCTCCGTGGTCGGGATGGGTCTTGGAGGCGTGGAGGGATCAGGAGGGCATGGCCTGGAAGTGGATTGACAGCTGGGGTCGGTTCCTTGGGCGAGAAGCGACTCGTGAGTGCAGTATGTAGTGACCAGGGAGGAAGTCACTTGAGCAGTTTAAGGCCGAATATATGCGTGATCACGCTCGAACGAGCAGACAACTCGTCCATATCGGACATTGCTTGCTCGAAGTGTAGCATGCGCCGACGAGCACTGGGCCTTAAGGAGTTGGTTGCATCATCTGAGCACTGGAAAAGCACAGTACAGTAGGCTGCCGAGCTGCTACCACGTCCACGCGTGATGCCTTCGTGCTGACGACCGGGCATCTGGCGACTCATTAATCCTAGAATCCGGTGGACAGCTTGAGTCGTGTCCCACTTCCATCGAGAATACCGGGACGTTATCACTGGACAATTTGCCGATGAGTGACAGGTCACTGCCGCGCCAACCGTGACACGAGATGGGATTTGCAGGATGAGCTGCCGGCAAACACTGTACGGGACTCGCTCCTGATGTCCACTTGACCGGGCCTTGCGATCCTGAAGAAGCGATGTGGTTTAGCACCGTTGCTTTTGCTACGGCGTGCAGGAAGCTGGGAGGTGCTTGCATGTCTGCGTGTACTCTTCGGTAGGTGCCGGCGGGAGGCATGGCATTGGTGGGAGAATTGTCGGGTGTTACAGCTCCCTCATGCCTGCAATACCTGGCCCTTCTCATTGGGGAGAGTTTCCCCAAGGGATCCGGGATGTGCAGATCGTGATCAATCAACCCATGGATGCTTGCAGAGGTCGACAGCAGGCATTGAAGGCGATCCTCCAGCTGCTTACGCAGGTAGGCAGGAGCTTCGCGTCTAGGATAGATAGTGATCTGTCTGATTGCTCGGAGGGATAGAGATTGCTCGACAGGGCATCCTCTGCATGATCGTCAAAGTGGCGGCTAGGCACGTGAGGAGATATTTCGGACTGCCAGTGATTGCTTCGCTAGCTGACAGGGTGTGTGAAGCGCTTCAAGCGTCAGCGAACTGAAGGAGGCCCACGCGAGGATCCACCGAGGGTACGAACGATTCAACACGTGCCACCACCCTGTGTAGAGGAACTCGAACCTACGTAGGAGAGTTGTACGAAATGACCAGGGGAGCAAAATGACTTCGCGAACTTGCCGGTAAGTTCCTTGCCTCTCCACATCCCACTGATCCGCCGCCGTCGCCGCAGACAGACAGACAGCAGTGCTGGTGCAGCCGGGGACATGGAAGAACACGCTCAATTAGGTCAGGCAAGCGAATACTCACCGCTTCCTTCTCCGTTAATCTGCAGGCCGGATATTATCATCGATTGTTGTTGCAAGCGAAGCTGACATCCTGACCACTGAATGATGGAGAGCTCGCCTTCGGACGCCTTGAGCCGGGAAGACGCCTACCGGGTCGAAGCTGATGAGTGGTGGCAGGTTTTCGATGGCGGGAAGGATGTGCTCCAGGGATGTTGAGCTGGCTCGGCTGAGCTTGCAGGCGGATGTGAGGGCTCATCGCCGCCGAGAAAAGGTGGCCACTGAAATACGCGCGATGAACCTCGCTTAGAGCTCGACACGGTTGGGAGGACGAATTGTCGCGGCTGGCATCTGAGATGTCTGTCTGTTGGATCGATGAGTGTGCCGCCTTGCGAATCTACGATGAAGTCAGATTCGAGCTTTGATGTCCTGTACACTCCTCGACGCACAACACAACGGTGCTAGTACTAGCTCTCCGGATGATAAACGGGATTCATCATACTTTGACTACGCGGTGCGTGCATGATTGCATATATCTTAGGTTATGTATGCACTGTGCAAGATATGGAGCACGTGAGGGCAGGGCTCGGAGTGAGATGGAAGAGGCGCTGCCAGGATTTTGCCGCCGGACTCACATGCCTGTCGCAAATCGCTCTTCGCAAGCAGCGAGTTACACGCGTACATGGGGACATGGCGATATGCTTTCCTATTCAAGAAGGATCAAGTTGGCCAGTCGCTTAGTACACAGGCACGTACTCGGATGTATCGGCCAAAGCGCTTGGAGAATAGCCTGGATAGGTATGCTCCAGCCAAAAACGCGAATCGCTACTCACCGCCGCACCCCATATCAATATCATCGAGGCTCGAGCTTTGGGAAACCTACATTGCCAGCAGCGTATTCGTGGTCTTGAGAACACGCCATGTCGAGCGTCGACCGGTTTGGGGCTGTAGCTATAAGCCTAGAGAAAACTACGCGACATTTGACTAGGGGTCGTTGTATGCGGGTGAGTTCTTCACGGTGCCCTGCCGTTCGCGCAATCTGCCAGGTAAGCATACCCCATGTTTGGCGCGGTAGAATTATATTGATCCTGCTTGATAATCAAGGCGAGGCGCCTTAGGCGCCTATAGCCAGCCTCTTTCTTCACTACAAGTGTAGCGAGCGCACGTGCGGCCATACGGTCATGCGCCAGTCGTTCACTGAGAAATTAGCAGTATTGCGAAAAGTGACGCACGTTTGACAGGCAGGACATTGGGCCGCAGCACAATCTGAGTCGTGCAAGGAACATCGAACATCCATGGAAGCGCAAGATTGTCGTCCCTGAGGCCTGAGTCGTCACGAGAACCCTTCCATGAAGCGTTTTGACCGTTGGAGAGTCAGTCGTGTTCAGCCTTCAGGCACACCGGGGCTCGATCGTGTTTGGGCACGGCCTCAGGTTACAGGCTGATGCCAGATAGCAATCTGCGAACGTGCGCGGTTGTTCCAGATAGATCGGGCTTGTCAGGCTTCCAGAAAAGTTGGACGAGTCAGTCGATCGGAGACCGGTCATGTGACGCGCGACAAGCGTAGCTGGAGACACGACGACGGACGTCGCAGGTGAGAGCAAACGCCGAATGTTGCGAGTCTGGAGTCTGGAAGCACAGCGCACTGCAGTCGCTGTCGCACTTTCTGAAACCCCGTGGCAGCGTGTCGTAGAGTTCGAATGGCGGATGATCTGGTGATCTGGCGGGCGATCTGTGGTATGGAGAAGGCGTGAGAGGTTGCAGTCGGGAGAAGCTTCAAGCCACACACGGCAGCGGCAGCACAATGTCTCACATTTCACGTGCTCTCTCCCACGCGACGCTGTTGCTTGCTCTCCCGCTTGACGTATTAATTGCGCCGCGATCTGCGGACGACCCTGCGTCTTGTGTGTGTATGTGGATTGTGGACGGCCGATCTAGAGCCTCTTCTGTGTCAATCCGATTCGCGCCAACACCGAGTCGTACATTGCATCCCGTTGAGTAGGGCAACATCAGATGATGAGCGCGCTCAGCGCGGTGGAAAGGTAGACACTAATGCAAAGTGTGATTGAAAGGATTCGGAAGTGGCACCGTACGAGAGCCGAACAAAGACGGTCTCCTGCACACAAGTTACATATTTTGCCCTGCTGCAATCACGCACGCGTCGGTTCCTCTCTTCCGCAGAAGGGATCTGCGACTCTTGCCGTCTCGCTTGCGTACCCGCGCGGGCGATCATACCCAAGGATCTCAATCCTAAAGTACCTGAGTATCTGTTTGGGAACCACGATCTGGTGGTCGTTGCGTCTGGACCCCCTAGTTGTGTAGTAGGACCGAAAGAGTAAGACCTCATTGCTACACGTCTATGACGGTTCAAGTAGGTGAATGCCTTGCTACTGATGCAATCACAAAAGCCTTATGCAGGGACGCCAAAGCGTGCCGATCTGCAGAAAGCCACTGATGATTTAGCGTAGCTTTCGGTAACATTCGAGCGTGCTTTTCCAAGGAGGAAGAGGCGCAAACTGCCAAAACGTTCGCTTGCAGAACATCAGGAACCGCAACGCCTTTTACCGACCGTGACCTCGCTCCTCGTACACGCCGTTAACCTCGTACAGGATCGTTATCACATGCATCTAACTGTAACGACACCCGGGCATAGTGCCCGATCCGTGTGGGCGTAAAGTTCACATCACATTTCTCTACAACCACAGTTCGCACTGATTTCGGGTAACGGGGACGGACAGGCACGATGCCACCAGCAGCATCTATGCCGTGCAAGCTGGCCGGGACCCAGCGACTCGGACACGTATACCGAGTGGCCACCTCGTACCACGTACTTGTAGGCCGCTGCGTCGCTGCATATACCAGCTGGGACGTGTTACGTTACACATCACCAGACTTGTCGTCTCCTCTAGTGTCCGCATCTGCCGAAATAGCCCAGCCAACTCGCACCGTCGTGTTGGGTGCGCACGTTTCTTCAGAAAAAGCATGCAGATCCGAATGAACCGCCGGTCATGCTCGGAGAGGCCCGAGATGCACTGCCCCTTTGGCAGACAAAGAAAATCTTAATAGCAGCACGGAGAGAGTGTCAACGCTGCTGGTCACATTAAGCATAACGATCATCACTCGCAAGGGCGAGGATGGAAAGTTCCGTCGCACAGTGAGTTTCGCGTGGCGGTGTCGATCTCCCAGCGGCCGTGCGTGGCAGCCACGAGAGTTCTCGCGGCCTTTTGCAGGCTGCCTCTGCCCGAGACGGCGCGCAAGCGAAGCGATGCGATGTTCGACCCTTGCTCGCCACGTTTGGGATCGACACTTTGGTGCATACGGGAGTCGGTGGGGCGCGAGCCAACAACAACGGCTCAGTCGGTTCAGGATTACCAGACGCCGTTCGACGACTAACCGCCCTTCCATCTCCAGGCCCCCGTCCGCTTCTTGTTCCCTCGCTTGGCGAGGGCTGCGTTTGGGCGACGATGAAACAGCTGGCGTGGTGCCTTGGTGTGATTGCGCCAGCGGCCAACGCCTGTTTCGCTTGTCATGTCGTCTGCACAGGCGAGATGACGCTGCCTGCAGCCTCCTACGCACTATACGCCGCTGCTCAGAGTGGGTTAGTAGTACCACCGCATAATGCCTGCTGGCTTGCACTGCGGCTCTCATCATGTGTGTCCTGTTGGAGGGCGTAGTGCCGTGGGTACATACGTAGTTTGCATACTCATGCACATATGCACACATGGATACCTCCTACATACATTACTGCCACTACGTCGAAATGACCCGTTAATCCCGGCTATGCGGGCCTTGTCGTTCAGGTCTTGGGCGATGCGGCAGCCAATAGGCACGACTGCGAATGATTCCACGATGGAGCCGCGGTACTTTCCTTTAGCCTCTGCAAACCCTCCCGCCGCGTACCTCAGCGCTGTGTGCACGAAGATGATCTGCGAGGACCGGGTTCATCCTGAACACACTACAGATTCTCTCCCCACGCCACAAACCCTGTCCTGGGCTCCCACGCGCTTGACAGCAGCATAAGCCATGAGCCATGGCCCAAAACTCTCCGACGTCTCTGCTACCATGCGAGCCATGCAGGGCACACCGTCCAGCGCACGATTGCCGCAGCGCGAATCTAGCACTGGTTAAGCTCGTGGCAGACGGTCCTCACGTAGACTCGTGCTCTGTCGAGAGTACGGAGCCGTCCCTCCACCATCGCCGCGAGTCCAGCCCTGCAACCAACGGAATTGCACCGGTCTTGGGTTGCAGAAGATGGCGATGCCATGCTGTAGCGCATCCTGAGCCTACGCTGTCTGCCAATAGTCCGCCTCCAGTGCAGTGCAGCCCTGCCATAGGCGGCCACACCCACAACTTTATATGTCTGCAGTGTATGTGCCTGTATGTATGTATGTGTCTCGTCTTGCCTTCTGTCAACAACGATTCCTGCCCTCCAGCCCTCGCCCTACACCGACACCACAACCCTCCGCCGTGATCATCTTTGCAGCGATCGCCTCCCGGCCACGCGCAATCTGACATCAATCTCATCCGCAGCAGCGGTCTTGCATGCATGCAGCCCGCCTGATCCTCGTGCTGATATTAATTCGTGGATCGCTGCTGGTCGGACGATCACCACTCCTGGCCACCCTCGCCTCTGCCTTCAGAACCCTTGCCCTTTCGGTGCACGCCCGGGCGTTCAATCCTGGTTGTTAATCTACGCAGCGCCCACACCCCGGCCCGCATAGACACCACGCGTTCGAGGCCGAGAACAGAGACACCCTGCAAGCATCATCGTGAGCCGCCCGCCGCCCGTTGCCTGTCACTTCACTGCCGTGGACAAGGCGTCTTGGGACCCCGGCCGTCCTTCGCACCAACGACCCACCTTTCGATCCCCGACCACTGCACGAGTAAGCCTGTGAAGGCCAATCTACTCGAACGCAGTCTTGCATCGGTACCTCAATTTACAACGGAGATCACCAGCTCGGTCGTTTGTCTGTGCGATCGATGCTTGCCCATTGATCCCAGCGCCGCGCAAGCAAGCCGGATTCCGACCCATTGTTGTATATTGGCATCCTTCCTCGGATACTCGCTTCTCGTTGCTATCATATTTTACGTCTCTCTTCAACAATCACCCTCGTGACGTACCTTCCTCCAACATCACCATTACTACCACTTCTTCACCTCGACTCATCCTGGATGGCAGCTGTCGGCACGATGAGCTATCCTGCCCGTGATAGCTACCAGGCTTATCCGCAGCAATATGCCCACTACTCTTCACGCGCCCAACAAGCGCCAGCGGTGACGACGTCGTCGTTGGCGGGCAACTCTTACCCATCGTACACATCAGCCCCGCAACAACATCACCAGCCACAACAGCATCAGACGTACTCGTCATCGAACCGATCGGCTCGTTCGTCACATTCACCTTCGTCAGACGATGGTCAAAAGCCCTCGTTACCGTCGATTTCAAATCTGTTCGGAATGGTCGACGGGGAACGATCGTCACAAGAGCATGGTATGGCTTACCCCTCATCACAATCCACTGCCCGCTCGGACTAACAAACGACTTACAGCAGCAAAGAAAGCGCAATCAAATCACGCCGAGCCTGCCCAGGTCCAGCCTCAACAACCTCCAGCTTATACCACTTCGCAACCTCCACCACAGCCTCAGCACATGCAGTCGCAGCAGCACCAACATCCGATGCAACAAGTCCACGTTCGCCAGCAGCCACAGTTCCAGCACCCTATGCATTCACAGTCACAACATGCCTCCAACGCGACGAGGCCTGAGCAAGTAGCGCGCATGACATCACATCCTCCTCTCGATGCGAGCAGTCAAAGGGCGATGATCCCGCCTACTCCTCCGATGCGATCGGACTCAATTGGTGAAACCACACACAGCCCATCAACAATCTCGACTGGCTCATCATTATCAGGTCAACCGTACTTCGTAGGCTCGGCCCTCAACAACGTGGAAGCCGACCAACAACGCGCGATAATCCCGCAACTGCACAAGCGACCGTCTGTAGCACACATGCACCCGCAAACATCGCCATACAACGCTTCACCTTACGCGACGAGCGCATACTCAGCATCTCCTGGAGCCATGTCCAGCACTAGCTTCTACTCTCCCAGCCAAGCAGGCTACCCAGTCGGTGGCATCTACACACAGCGTCCCCTACCATCAAGCTTCCCACCCCAGCCACACGCTCCTCCAACGATGCCAGCCACAAACCCGTGGGAGCACCACCACTACATCGGTCCTTCTTCCCACTCAACCTACCCTCAAACGCAGGAGCGCTACATCTGCCCAACCTGCAACAAGGCCTTCTCAAGGCCCTCAAGTCTCAAGATCCACAGCCACTCACACACTGGCGAGAAGCCGTTCAAGTGCCCACACAGTGGCTGTGGCAAGGCCTTCAGCGTCCGAAGCAACATGAAACGGCACGAACGCGGCTGCCACACCGGCGGTGGTAGCATGTTGGGCTCATCACCACACATGACCCAATAGCCAAGTTTCAAGGCGTGCACAAGGCGACCACAAAAGAATATCAGCTGGTCGCACGCATGGCATGTCTGTTTCGATTCTCATAATGCCAACTTTACGAGCTGGAGTGGTTCTTCTGTTTTTAGTTTTCGACGTCCAGTTAAGTTTTGCAACGGACGCAACGGCGTCCAACGGCGTCTTACCTTTGGCTGGCACTGCCAATTCGGGAAGGCAAACGGAGTTTCTTGGGCTGGGAGTTTCTCTTTTTACTATCATGTTTCTTTACTTCTACTTCTTTCTCGCCGGGGGTTCTACAGGATACCAAAGGATTTTGCACAAGACTAGAAGGGCGGGCGTTTGATCTTCTTGGATGCGTTGTCGTCTTCTTGACAACAGCTCCAAGATCTTGCTTTTCGCTTTTTCTTATTTTTTGTACTATATACATAACTGCTTTATACCCTTCTGTCGCGGGACGTTGGTCTCGTGTGAAAATTACATCATGTTTAAACCGCTACCCTTCTTTTTTTTTTTTCCCACTGTGCTCTCCAAGGTGCGTGACTCCAGCTGGTTTCTCGACGAGTGCTTATTGTCATGACTGAGAGGACTTACTGTGCTCTACAAGGTGTGCTCAGCTGTTTTTCGACAAGTGCTTATTGTTATGACTGATATGAGAAGGCAGTCACGTATCGTTTGTCCCACGATGCCTTCAGTTGGTTTCGACAATTGTTTCTTGACAGGACTGACACGAAAACGCGGTCAACTGTCGTTGTTCCAACATGTGTTGCACGATGCCTTCAGCTGGGTTTCGACAACGGCTTCTTGACATGACTAACACGATACAAGTCCAGAAAGCTCATGTGACCGCAAGACAGCTGACTCCGGCTAAAACGAAGATGTGACGCAACGTGGATACCTACCGTTGAGTAACTGAGAGAGTTACGAGCGGCCGATGGAACTACCCTAAAACCTCTCGACATCTCTCTCGAAGGAAACTTACTGAACCCCGAAGAGCGGTGCACTCCCCAACCTCTCTCTCCTGCTGTTGTTTCCTTCGTTCGCATGTAATCTCCTCCTTACTCCCTGGTGCTCATCAGGTGTCCTCACCCCTGCGATATCGGAAAATCCACGCAAATCATCTCGGCCCTCAAGCGTCCGACCAAGATAGCTACACACCGACAATCTGCGGCATGACACCGGACCGAAAATCCAACTGTCGGCACCATCAAGGCTAAAAGTAAGTAAACCCTGGGTATGCATCCATCCATCGGTCGGTCGGGGGGCCTGGAAACCCGTAGTACTGCGACCGGGCAGTGCGGCACTCAAAGGGCTGTCAATGTTGTTGCTCAAGAGTCAAAGGCTAAAATAGAGTGTTAGGTTTGAATCCTGTCCACGAGCCCTGTAGGCTGTGCACGCAGCACGCCCGATTTACACTTTCGAGGGCGAAACATGACTAAGGTATCATCCTTGGGGCGCCTTGGGGGGCCTACATACCGCGCCGTCTCAAGAAACCTTGTAATCTTTCTAATCAGCAGCCAAGGAGTTTTGATATATTGGTTTTTGTCCGCCCTTTTTGTTCTTCTTGGAATGGACGCGTGGACAAGATTTTGAGGATAACTAGCTGGGTCATGCGACACGGTCAAATGCGGTCTTGGTGAAATGTTCTTCATCGTGAGATGAGTCGATTAACTTTCTTCCTATCATACGTGGGAGTCGGTGTGCGAATTTTGATCTGTGGTCTTGGGTGCTGCACTCACTTTTGCGTTGGCAAGTTGGTCCTTCAGAAATCAGGCAAGTCAAGGCGGACAAACCGTGACCATGGCCAATGGAGATGGTTGTCAGTCCTAGACAGACACCTGCGACGTGTTTGAATTCATCAGCTGCAGTGGTGTGGTGTCTTGAGACTTCGTCCCGCGTCACTTCAGCATCGCAGACGGTTTGACAACTTGACAGCTTGACATTGGTGAGATGTGATGTCGCAGCAGCAAGGGCAGATGGAAAGCAAAAAGAAACACGGTGCGGTTATGTACAAATGATACTATGGCACAGCAGCAACTACCACTACTTTTATCTCCTCTACAACACGGAAAGGTCGCCGAACTTCTCCTGTGGTGGGTGTTAGTCTGATCTTGTTGGACGAAGGAGTTTCTCAAATGACGTACCTTGTAGCCGGGAACGTTCCAGCGGCCCTTGGAGACGAGCTGCTCGACGCGCTGGTCGATGTCGGGGCGGGCAGCGATAACCTCGTCCTGTGTATATTGTCAGATATCCGAATCACGTGACTTTCCCCTCTTTTGCAGCATTTCAAGAACGCGCAATATCCGAGTATACGCACCACAGTGAGGTCCTCGAAGGGCCTGGCAGTCTCGATGTTCTTAAGAGTCTTCTCAAGGTCCTTGAGCTCAGCGTCGACCTTGGTCTTGGTCTCCTCGGCGCTCTTGACAGCCTGGGCCTCGTAGGCCTCAATGGCCTTGATCTGGCGGTTGACGTCGTACTTCTTGACCTGGAAAGCGTTGAACTGCTTCTCGATGTCGTCGACGATGGCGGTGTTCTTCAGGACGGAGCGGTAGTGGGCGAAGTCGACCTGCTGGGGCTGCTCGGACAGGATCTGGACCTTGCGGCGCGCATCATCGTTGCGCTTCTTGAAGGTCTGGAGGGCCTGGGCGGTGGTGCCACGGAGGCCGAGTTTGGTGCCCAGGTTAGCCCAGTCGATCTTGGAGGCGGCGCTGCGCTGGATGGAGGTGTTAGTAGGTGTTGCTGGCTTCTCGGAAAAAGTAGGACGGGGGCCGGGTGCGCGATCTCAAGCAAGTCCGGTATCAGGAGAACCGCATTATCTAGAGGAAGAGTACGAGAAAGAGATGTACGTACAGAAACGGCCATTGTGAGTGCTGTGTGGTTGGTAGTGGGTGGAGACGGGGGTATGTTGCTGCTGTCGAGGGTTTGAGGTTGAAGCGCGCGGGCTTGCCCGGGCGGAACTCACGCAACGCTCTTGCTTGATCCGAAAGCTCAACCTCTGGCACGTGACTTGAGCATTGAAATGTACGTCAAAGGTACTTAACAAATATATGAATCAGCATGCTCTTTGGACAATGCTTGTTGTGCAGTTAGTGTACAAGACATGCTTTATATCCTGAAGCTCATCCCTGAGAGCAGGAAATGCGACTAAAATCAGAAGACCCGTATGTTCCCGATTCTATGTCAACAGTCAGTCATCGTTTGATACTATCACAGCCAATGGTAGGAGAACAGAGGTTTGCGAATGCTACCCGAGTGACATATACATCTACTGTGGCTTCTCGATCGCGAGAACTCTATTTGTAAACACGGACTATACGGGGTTTGCATAAGTACGCAATAGGTGTATGCTAGAAATTAGATAGGGTTGACGTCTCAATAATAACGAATCACATCCTGTAACTATGCCTATAGCATAGAGAGCTAAGGATTCCTGCGTAGATGTAAGTTAAAGAGGGTAAGAGCTATAAACACGTGCACCATGAACAACAGTCAGCCGGAAACTGGCAGTAAGAATACAAGGTGGCATCTCAACCTCTTACGATTTCACTTCGTATTTGAACATCAAAAACAAGTGGAAGATTGGAATCGCATTTTACACATTGAAGCATCAATTTTGATTGTACACCGCAACGTGGCGGCTCATATGTTCGAGCCAATCTCCAAAGCAGACCTAGCGTTTCCGCGTGCTGTCACACGACGAGCGCATCGTCTATATGCTGAGGGCCATGATGCTGTTGACAATGTCGTTGTCGTTCTCCTTGAGGGCCTTAACGGCCTTCTTCCTGCTCACGCTGGCCTGGGCCATGACGAGCTCGATGTCCTTGGACTCAAGACCAGTGTCGTCGACCTCCTCGCCATCGTCCTCCTCCTCCTCCTTCTGCTCGGCACCCTCGACGGCCTTGCTCTTGTCACCCTCGGCGGAGTGGTCGTGGCCGGCGTGGTCGTTGGCGGACTGGCTGGCGAGCTGCTGAGCAGCCTGGGCCTGGGCCTGGGAGTTGAGGTCCTCAATCTTAGCCTCACCGAAGATGCTGCCCTCCGAGTCAGTAAAACGTTTTTTCCTAGCCATTGGGTCCATAGTCTTTAAACATACATCCAGGTGTTGCTGTTGGGGCTCTTGTAGACGTCGGGCTGGGAGATGACGAAGAGGATGTTCTTGGGGCGACGGAGAGTGACGCGGGTGATGCCCTCAACGTGCTTCAGGCCGAGCTTGCCAATGGCCTTGCGAGCCTTCTTCTCGTTCCTGTTGTGAATAGCGACGGAAGCGCCTGCGGGAATGTTGGCCTCGCCGGCCTCAGACTCAGAGTCAGACTCGCCGGCCTCGACATTGACGTCCTTCACAGGCTCGTCGGTGACCTCCTCAATCCTGGGGTTGCTCATCTTGGCTCGTGGTAAGATTGTTTTGTTGTTGTTGGGTATGCGCCGTGGATATGTGATGCGTCGTTGGTATTGCGCACACCGATGAATTCGTTACCTCTTCAGTAGGTCCCGCGGGGATTTCAGCCGAGCTGCTGGATCACGTGACTTCGCCTGAGGTTAGAATACGACGTCACTTGATCAGATTATCACTATTATTCTACACATCATGTACCAATGGCATTACCATAGAAATACCAAAAAACCTGAGAATGCCTGTCTCTAGGTATCCTGATAATATACAGTATAGCTTGCGAGGTTTAATCATGGTTGCTGTGCTAGAAATTCGTCTCTTGGCATATCCAATCCCACCTTCACATGCGGTAGAATTGATGCTCTATCGTGAGACAGCTCCCTTGATCTGCCCACGCCGCGCGAACTCGTCGCAACTGCGAGTGATGATATGAAGACGAATAACCCTTGAAGATCAAATGTTAGCTCTACAAGTACGGAAATCGACACCAAAGAAGTTAATCAGTGGGGACAAATGTGGTAGTGGCACTGACAGATACAAGATTTACGGGGAAGGTGAAGGCAACGATTGTGATATGAGGTAATAGTGCTTGAGAAGCGCTGCATGCTACAGAGGCAGATGCGCATCAGATGGCATACAATGCAAACATGTGAATAACTGTTTGATGATGACATGCCTGTCATTATGCACATTGCTTAGATCCGTAGATCCTGACTTACGATCGATTGAACACATCAACTTCATTGGAACTTGCTCGTAGGCACAATCGACTCACGCATTCAACGCGGAAAACATCAGGTGTCATGATACGTTCCATTCAGCATCTCATGTCATCCAGAGCGCGGCGTCAAGCGAGATGACCGGCCCGTCTGAGTATGGTTGCGCGGGTATCAAAGTTGCTCGTAGAACAGTTGCAGTTTCAATGTCTCATTTTCCGAAACGCTACTGAAGCTGCATGCCTGCCGTCTCCACCTGATTGACGCCTGCGACCCTGCTGACTAAAAGTGCATTCGGTCTAAAAGAAGCTCCTGGCTCGAGTCGATTCGTTCAAGCCTGTACTTGGATTGTCGTTTGGTTTCGAGAAATGCACATTTACGCGGCCTTGGCAGCGGCAAGGGTCTTGCGGACCTGGAAACGGGCCTGGAGTAATCTGTCAGCGTTGTCTTTACAACTCGGGCTTTCGAGAATCATGATTATGTTCATGAATGGGAGATCCTCTCGCCGCTTCCCATCCAGTCGCATTCCATGATCCTCCTTTCCAAACTCACCTGCTTCCTGAGGCGCATGACCTTGAAGCGCTCGAAGTCGTTGAGGTTTCTCCTCTTGGTCTGCTGAGCGCGCTTCTTGGCGTAGTCGCTGTTGTTGAACTTGCTCTCGATCTCCTGGGCCTCGAACTGCTTCTTGAGAGCAACGGTGCCAGCGCCACGGGGGAGCTTCTCGACGACGAAGCGGGTGAGCGACAAGTTCGAGAGAGGAGCGGAGTGGCGGGGGACAGAGGCCTCGACGGTGGAAGCGGGACCCTCAACGAGGACCTGTCGTGTTCATGTTAACCTCCAGTTCTTGCAATCCTTCCTCGCGCATTCCTCCAATATGCCTCCAAAGTCCTCCAGGTGGGTTTCCGGGGCGTAGACGTACACGCTTGTGGTCAATGATCTCCACGATCACAGCCAACTTGGTGGCGTGCTCACCAGCTGTGAAAAGAACCACGCGGCCGGTCTCCACGAGACGCCATTGCGATGCTTCGACCTTTTTTGGCGATAAGTCAGCACAGTGTCCCAGACGGTAGTTGGGGCGTATTCTTCGTTTACGTACACTGACTGAGCCCATTTTGTCGGTATATGGTCGTGTGTGGCGGTATTCGTTGGTCGTCGGGGTCGTCGGTGCCGTCGCGATTCGCTTCACTACAGAGGTCGGAAATTCCTGGAGGTGCGCTTTGAGCTTTGCTTGGCATTCCTCAGGCAGCCCCGGCTTTTCTCCGGCAGAGGACCGACCCAGACCTCCGCGCTACAATCCTTGTGACAGACGAATATACTCTACACCTCATGCTTCACCACAAGTTCTGAACACCCATACGCACTGCCTCTACGTGCTCCCAATACCAAATGGCCTGCTACCATTACTACTTCATCACTACTGGTGCTCTTGTTAGATGCCTTAGGCCCCTCGGCATCTCTCCGGTGTTATTTACGTGCGCTCTGTGGTGGTAGATGTGCCTCCTGTAAGTCCTGTGTCACTTTCACGAACATCAATTAAGATCCCGGCTTTCCTTGTGCTATAGCATTGTAGGTCTGAACATGCAATCCATGATCATTGAGACTGCTGCAAGAATGAAATTGTATCATCATCGTTCCCTGCACCTAGTCACGGCTATATTTTCGTAGGCACCAATAATGGGAATCATGATTATGTGTGATGCGATGGTAAGGAGTGAAAGTGAAGTGTTGGGCAAACCTGATTGACGTTGCAAAACAACCGCACTCGACGCCTCAAATTCCGCTTCCCACTTCACCATCAACCACACAAACACAAACATAACAACGATCAACCCAGACAAACATATACCACCACCCATCACACTCACGCACACAAAATGCCTGCTCCGTACGCCGAAGAATGCGCGAAACTCTGCCAGCATGTAAAGCTCACCACATGCTGTCCCGCGTGCCGCCTGGTAGACTCTGGCGAAGAACTCGCAGAGGTAACACGCCCGCCGACGTCTGATTAGTCCATCGCTGACGATTTCCAGGCAAAATCTGAGCGTCTGGAGGTCGTCGAGGCTTGCAAACGCCTCCAAAACCAGCTCGCGCACGCCACCAACGAATACGAGCGTGAGGTTGTGCAGGAAAGCCTCGAGTTTACACAATCGCAGATCCCAGCACATGACGAGCGCATCGCCGGAATCGAGAGCGTGCTCGTGGACTTTAGAGCAGCCGTCAAGGCAATCTGCGATGGTAAGTCGTCTTTCGAAAGAGCGTATAAAGAGCAAATACTGACTTCGCATAGCAAACGAGCCAGAGACGCTCGCGAAAGCTTTCGCAGAATGTGCAGAGGCAGAGATGTTCGAGCACCGCAAGATCCGGCTCAGAGCGACTGGAAAAGATGACTTCACTCCGCTCGTTGCTGCTGATCCAGATTTCAAGATCGATTATGAAGCCTTGGACCGCTCGAAGATCCCAGCGACCGCTGATTGCCTCGTCAGCGAAGGCGAAGGCTTGTCACTCTTCATGTATGCTAGACGGTCTCTGAAAGACCAACGCACGCCAACACAGACCGTAGGTGAGATCGCGGGCCCGGCATACATGAGCCACGGTCGCGCTTTGCACATGTTCGGGAACGCCGAGGATCCTGGCGACGACAAGCCTGCAACAACTGAAAAGCCCGAAGACGACCTGTTTGAGCCACTTCTCACAGAGCTTCAAGAGCCTTCCGTTGTATCCGAGCCTCAGACTGAAGCGCAATTCCGCGAAAAGTATCCGGAAGTGTTTGGACCGACAAAATCGATCGTCCCCGGAGGGAAAGACCCTTGGATAGCTGTGCTCGGGTTCAACAAGTTCGCCCGTTGGACACCAATGCTTTGCAATCAGTACACCGAGCTGGTACGCGCAAAGAAAGAGAACACCATTGTGCACGGCTACGAGGGATGGCCAGAAGCTGGAAACCTGACCTTCGAGGGCTTCACAAACTGGGTGATGGATTGCAAGAGGGTAGACCCATTGTTTGGACGAGCCACGATCAAGCTCAGGGAGGACAAAATGAAGGATCGCAATGTCACGATCTTGGGAAAGCTGAAGACAAGCAAAGTCTACGAGGCATACGATGACGCCACACTCCGCCTCCCTCAAGCAACGCAACATTACACCGGAAAGCAGTCGCTCATGGAGCAGGACGCGAAAAAGCTCGGTTTCTCGCTAAGAAAGCCGAAGAAGTGAATGGGAGTCACCCTGCTGCTCCTAGAACTGCCACTGGCTAGGTTCTTAGGCTCCCTGTTCCATTACTGCCACTGGTTAACTCCTTTGGCTCATTCCCTAACCGCTACTGATTAAGTTCTTTGGCTCATCCCACGATCGCCACTGGTTAACTCCTTTGGCTCAGCCCACAACCACCACTGGTTAACTTCTTTGGCTTCTCACCTTTACTCGCTATTGATTAGCTTCTCTGGCCCTTAATACCTTAGATACCCATGTACACATGCCATCAATTTCGTGTTCATATAGTCTTCCTCCACGCCCTTGAGACAAATTAGCGCTACGATGGCCAGTCAATTCCTTGTGTGCAGGTACCTTCGATCTCATACTCACCTCCGAAGTCTGGTTCCGCTCATGAGCCTTCAATCGCTCGACCGTATCTCAGGTAGTGTGCTGCGAGCATTTTCATGTCCGTGCTCATAGTCAATTGTGCGTTCCTCCAAAGAGATCTTGAAGTCTCTGTACGTACCGTCGTAATTGTACTTATCATCGACAACACATGTCCCACGAGATAGCCATTTCTCTTCCGCAACACCTCGAGGGCTTAAGCGCATATATCACCGTCCTTCTGCTCATGACCGAAGCTATATCCCCTCGAAATATTCCCTTGGTCTCCTAATTCGAAAGATCTCTTGCTGCTCGTATCGTTCCATTTGTCTTTACATCCTATTAAACTCTTCCCACGAAGTATAGTTGTTTCTCTCGGGCCACCGTGCGTTCGTCATCGTGCATGTTCTTACTATGGAGGAAGCTATCCAGAGAGAGAGCTAGGACAATTCGTAATCCTCTTTGCATATATCAGCGTCGTTGTTCTTACCGTCAATGGAGATATCCTGAGAGAAAGCCAGAGCAACTCGTAGTCCTCTCTGTATGCACCAGCGCAGTCATCTCGACCACCGACCAGGCAATCCCTTGAGAACGCCCTAGCAACTGTGTAGTCTCTGTATAAAGACCGTCCTCTTTGGCCTCACGATGAATGATTGTTACCCGCGAAACAGCCATAATATTAACGACTTTAGAAAATCAACACTGGCACAGAGTTATTAGATGTCAACGACCTTTCATACACGTTGCAGGTTCTGTATAACCCTGCAAACAGCTATCGCTACAGCCAAAGAAGTCAATCAGTGGCGGTTAGGAGAAGTAAGCCAAAGAACCGAATCAGTGGCAGTCATGGAAAAGAAGCCAAAGAACCGAATCAGAGGCAGGGTGGTAGTGAGGCCAAAGAAATGAATCAGAGGCAGGTTTAGCAGTGAAGCCAAAGAAATGAATCAGAGGCAGTTAGGGAGAGGGGAGGCTAACGAGGCTGCTCAGAGTCGCTTTTGTAATCGTCTGCCGCTGCCAGATCGTCGCTCGCTTCGACGCTCAGAGAGCCGAACTTGGAAGTGGGCGTGGTGTAGGGTTCGGCTGGTCCAGGAGAATGGCGTGCCCTTGTTGGTCAGGCGCCAGCGACATGACAGGAGCAGGTCAACGTGTTTGCCACTGTTGTGTCATTGGGAGTTCGAGCTTCAAAAGTGACGCCTCTTGTGACTTTGCTCGTTCTGTTCCACCGGGCGTTGTTGACGAGCAGCGCCAGGGACTTGTGAGGCCATCGCGACGGTCGTGCCATCTTCGTATGTCATTACCCAAGCGAAGTTTTCCCAATCCCATGCGCTTGTCACACATCTACCACGGCCTGGCTCGGCTGCTTGGCGTGAGAAGGAAGGGGGCGAGAGGAGCAGACGTGAGCCCTGCGATGTTGGTGCGCTTTCGAAGGGGCGCTTCAAGCCGGCACCGGAACCGGAGGGAGAATCGGAGTTCTTAGACTCGGGATTTGCCTCGAGATACGCCTTCGACTTGGCGATTTTGTGGCTTTCGCGGGCGGATACAAGGTAAGCGCGTGGGTGCTCGCGCATGTCTTGGGGAATCCAGCTTGGCAGATCGACCAGTTCCTCCTTCGTCTTGCCACGCTAGCCGGCCTTGATGTTCTGAGCGGCCATCGGTGTTGGTGTCGGCTTCACCGGTCCTGGTCTTCCGTCCTTGGTGGTCTTGCTCTTGGGAGGAGTCAAGCGGTGTGTCTGCTCCGGAAGCGCATACCCCGTCTTTGGGGCGTTCAGCATCATTCTACAGAGCGTGTCGTTGACCGTGTTGGTTTTCGAGAGGACACACGGTAGAGAGCCAGCGTTACCAGCGAACCAACGACATTCAGAACAGGGATCGTCGCCGCCTGCAGCGCGGCCGACCTTGTCACACTACGCGATGTCAGTTTTACTGCTGGAATAAGGTTCAGCGACTGACTCACCTTCAGCATCTTCGACAGGCACCTGTCACAAGATCTGCCCGTTTCATTCTCCACGACAAGGTCTGCGTGCAACTTCTGGTGCTTGGTCGGATGTAGGTTGTCGTGATGGTCGAAAGAACACCCATTTCCTCGCGGGCAGTAACCATTTTCGAACCATGCCATGCATGGCTTCTTGGTGGCTTCGTAGGTCCGACCGTACTCTATTTTCGCAGAGATGAGCGTCGTAGTTATTTGTGTTTCATGGAGAAAAGGCGTATTCGATCGATAAACTTCGCGTGGTCGATCAACTTCAATATTTAAAACACACCTTATTGATCCTTCGCCCCAGTATCAGTGGGGATCTTGGTAGAGCGGGCCGTGTGGGTCCTCTTGGCGGGCCTCTCATTGGCCGCTGCCCAGGCGTACAATCTGGCGTGAAATTTAGTGGTGTAGAACCTAAGCTGCATTTGTTGTTGCGTCCCAAGGTGCTGATACTATAGGCGATGTGCATAACGTCGAGTATGCTGGCCATTGAAATACTATATAAAGCGTCTCTTGACATCAGGGGCGTATGTGCTGGTATCGTTGATCACAGAGACTAAGTAGTCTTTCACGAACCATGGAGAGGAATTGATGCGTTCGTACTGCTCGAATTCAACTGTGCTGATACTTGAAGCCACGGAGAGAGAAAAAGGAGCAAGTATTGGAGAGGCCGAACTCCTGGGCCTGGACTTTGCGCCTGTATACAAGGTATTATCTTGAACCTCAACAACAGAAACTATAACTTTAAGTATCGGGACACGACTCTGCTCTCCTTAGAAGCCCAGATTTTAATGCAGATGCTACCTATGACTTCAGTTGGAAAACAGCAGTACGAGAGATTGAGATGTGTTTTTGCTCTCTGCCACGTTCTCGAGATTCAAAAGGCACAAATTTTGAGCGCGACGGATCATATTTGCCTTGGCCTACAGATTTTGTACTCAAGCTTGTATACAGAGTCTCAATAGTCAGCAAGGTCTTACATTGCTTAGGGGATTGACGGTACATGCATCATAGCTTTTGAGATGATTAGACACTATGAAAATATCTTAGTAGATCTCGCTATGAACTCCTTGCATATCGTCTTAAGCAGCACGGCACATGGAGCGGAGAATACGGGTATATCTCGATAGGCTACAATACAAAACTTTTAACCAGCAGATCAGGAAGGACGGCACATAGAAAGGAGAGCACTAAAGTGTCTCAATGGTGCACTCTTCTTCTTTTGTATCTGGAGCGGTTGATACTAGTAAGTAGTTGTTAGGATGAACAGGTATTGTAAAGAGTATCTCAGTGGCTTTCGATATGAATTATTTGCCTGACGTGTTACGCAGAACGACACATGGAGCGGAGGACACCTGCGTTTCTCAATGGCTATCACTACGGTATTTTCTGACGAGCATCTCAGGCAGCGCGATATGTGGAGTGGAGATTACTAGTGGCTCTCATTGGCTTACACAACCATTTTGTGATTGAAAGGTTGGTAGGGCGATTTGTAGAACGGAGAGCACTGCGCTCTCTCAATGGTGGAGTTTTCTCTGCATGTCTCTCTCTTACGGATGATACTAGCTAATGCTAATTGGGATATATGTGCACTGCGATAAGTATCTCAGTGGTGGACTTTCCTCTTTGTATGCTTAGCGGAGGATATCATTGCAGTGGGTCGGGAAAGTGAAGTGAACCCGGCCCGTGTCGTACACAAACTTGTGCGCACACGTTGTCTATTCCAAGTCAGACGTCTGATGCCTGAGGCAAGCTCGTGCGTCCGAGCTTTCGCTTTCCCGCCAGCACTCCGCTCCGCCTCGTCCGGTGAAAGTTTTAAGACAATCTCTGTGCCAGCTTCTTCTACATCCTCCATGCACTTCACCATGTGAACACCAAACGCGCACCGCCTACGCAGGCACTCAACACCAATCCGTAAGCTCCCACTCCCTTCTCACAACCATGTCTTGGGATGACATAATTTGCGATTGATGGTCATTGTCGGAGTTACACGCCTGTTTCTCATACGGCTTGGCCTAATTGATATTCAATTCTTACATATTCTGAACTCGACTCCTATGCTCGGCTTTTACACACGCTACCTTGGTGTACACTTTAGCTAACAAGAAAAAGATTAGTAACGATTCTACCCACACCGCTGCCGCCTGTGATCGTCTTCACTTATACCGCACAACCATATGGTAGGTCTTACACATCCTTTCCCCTCCCCTTACAATGATTAAAAAACAGCACTAGATAGTAATTGACTCTACGGAGTATGATCCATTCTAACCAAGATCACTGAGAAAACTTTCACAAACACAACTCATTTCTGAAGCACAACGACGATCATGGGCTAACGATTCGTCTCAGGTCCCGGAACACTGATAGCATCTGTCAAGTGAAGCATGTCTTCTGACAAAACTCCCATCCGTGTTCGCGGCAAACGGAGTGGTGCAAAATGTGAGAAGTGGCATGCTGGAAAGTTGCGGCGCCATGTGCACCTGCGTGCCGATATCTCTCGCTCATCCATGTCTGCTTCCCCTGAGAGCAAACCACATCACCGTTCTGCCAAGCGTAGAAGGCTTGATCTATCTGCACTGGAGCAATTACCCACTGAGATGGTTCAGGCGATCTTTGTCCAGTCCGGCAACCTCGCGCTTCCTATGTCATCCCCAGACCTCGTTGCACAGCTATCTGGTAGACAGCTCCAGTGGGAACTGACATGTGATGCGTTGTCCCATGTTGTATCTCAGTCGGGCCAGAACGCGATTAGCGCTACCTCGACCGAACTGTCCGATGCCACTCGGCTGCTGAACAGCCGCTTCATGACCTGGGGTTTCTTCCAAAACTGGCTAGACCACGAGAGTGATGCCCGCAACCTCGATATAAGTGAACCACGAGTGCCTAGTGACGAACCCTGGCACTCGAGGTATGCGGATATATGGATTGCTCTCCACCCATCCACTCGATTGCCCTTGCCAACCAAAATTGTTCGCGGCCCATGGACAGTTGATCGCATTTCTTTCTTGAAAGTCTTCAGTCTGTATCCTGACGCTTGTTCTACGCCACTTGACGGCATTGTAGCTGAAGTTGCTCACGAAGGCCTCGAGCAGGCCATTGAACAACAATGTCTGGAGGCGATCAAGCTACTTCGAAAGTTGCAAGTTAAGCCTGACCAGGAACTATTGCGGAAGGCCGTGATTGATCATGGTTGCGACAAGAGCATAGTCCTCTACCTGCTCCAGTGGTTTGTCGTCGACATCATGCGATCGAACATCACTGCTGTCACCGACACAACAAGCGTGATTTCACGACCTGAAGTGGATTTCCTCGATCCTATGCTGTGGGCCTGGACTGAGAAGGCGAGGGCAACGGGGGAAGCCAAAGGCCAATGGCTTACTGCCATCTTAAGACGCTTGTGCAATGTTATTACAAGCGAAGATCGAGATGAGTTGGGACGGCTGGAGCAGGATGATACCCTATATATTTCAGAATGGCAATAACGTCTGAGGTGCAAACATGTCGCTGTGTCACTGTAGTCGTTGTACTCACCGCTGACGTCGACATGACCCTACCGTTCCGATCTTAAACAAGCAATCTTGTATTTGCTTGTTGGCTCCAACTGGTCTCTCACCACCAAGCCAATGTGCCATGCCTTTTCCCCACACTCTCGCACGAATAAGCGAGCAGAAGCGTCCTGATTTCAAGGGCTCTGTGCTGATATACCCCGGCACAAGTCACACCATGCGACCACGCGGCGATCACGCGCCACACCCGCCCGCAGTGGTGTCGCGGTGAGAAGGCCTGGACTACCAAAAGGCGTCCGGGGCATATGAACCAATTTCGTCTGTTACCGCGGTCAAAACTGTGCTCCATGCAGGACGAATTGCCACTCGGCTACCGCGCGAGCCTGCCGTCAATTCATCCGTGGTCGCTTGCTTGTTTCCTGCCCGCATCCCGCACGTGCGCTGGCGCCACCCCGTTCTGGATTTCTGGAGGTGGATGCAGCGTGCCAGCGTCACCGTTGCCGTGCTCTTCTACCTGAGAGTAGCAGGTACTCTCAGTCCGTGTCATTTGATGCATGCAGGTTCCGGGCTGATGTGGCTGTCACTGTTGGTCCTGGCCCAATCCTCTCGTTTGCTGCCTGCGAGAGGGGTTGTCTTGCCCTTAGGTTTGTAACCTTTTCCAGTTTGTCTCTTCCTTACTTACTATCCACCTCTCTCTTCATTTTTTTATTGGCGTCGCGGCTCTGCCTGGATTCCTTGCAAGATGCGCTTCGGACGTTCGAGTACCGCTGATGATGATGAGGCTGGGCGCAAGGCACTGCCCATTCGCTTGCCATTAATGAAACGCAACAGACAGTCGGCGCAGGACGCCAAAGAAAATGTTCCTCCAGAGCACATGGAACACCATGAGAAAGCGACCGCTTCAACCAAAGCTTCACGGCGAAGGACGGTCATTGATTTCTTCAAGCATAAAAGTGGGCACAAGGCTGAGGCAGAACCCGAGAACATTCTTGAAAGGATGTCTACCCAAAGGACCAAGTCGGTAGGTTCGACCTTCAAAGAGATCGTCGTCTGTTAATGCCCAGCTAACATACCTTACAGAGCAAGAGCAAACACGGACGTCACAGCAGTTCTTATGGCTTGAACGAAACCAACCTGGACCACATCTTGGGACCCTCCAAAGAGCAAGAGAAAAAGAAGGCATCGGATAACTTCTTCGTTCAGCAACAAGTGCGAGCGGACTCACGGAACGCATCTGGGTCGCACCACATACCGCCTTTCACTACCGGGTCCCAGTCTGATCGCGATCGACCACTCACCGAAGAGGAGATCTTTGTGATGTTCGAGGGCGCACCGTGCTTCAGCGTGGGCGAGGACAAGTCCGGACACAGGCCCGAAGTTGTCTTCCACGGGAACAGCGCGAGCGCTGGTGTGAGCCCGACATACTCGCCAGATTTCAAACCACTGGAGCATCAAACATTCACGGCGTGTACGTTGGGTACACATGAGGTTCGAGAAAGTGAGGACATACCATTTGCCAGCCATATTCGTATCGAAAGCCAAGGGACCGATGTTGAAACCACAATACTTGAAGTACCGAGTATGCTGAGCGCGAACGGAATAGAGCCGGGCACAGTAGGCTTTGGACATTTCCTCCAGCTTCCTGTAGCCGACAGTCTCGCGGCGCTGGACGAACAGGCGACTTTCAAGAATCGGTCTTTGTTACTCTCGGATCCCACAGAACTCGGGCTCCGTCCATTTGATCTCGCAAAACTTGTTCAACGTCTGAACACGGCTGGCGAACTATACAAGACGCTCACAGACGACGAAGACACAATCGGAGCATTGGCGGTACCCGGACTTGGAGAAAGCCTTTTCGGCAATTTGCTCAATACGAATCCTGTGTCCACTCCTCGCGAAGATGACGGACACCTCTCTTTGCACGGCCAGATCAACGCGTTGCAGCGCGTGCTGGAAACGGCAGACCTTTGGCATGACTTCAGCCTCGTAGAGTGGCGCATACGTATCGGACAGCTGCTGTGGACTGAAATTGTGCAAGAAGAAACCGATGGATCTGCAAGCCAGCTGAGCGAACGAGACGTTCTGTTTTTGCAAGTGACTTTGGCTGCAGAGCTCCTCTTGCGGTTGAAACTCTCAAAGACCTTAGGCACAGATGACTGGACCAGCGGAGTTGAAGCGAGAAGTCGCAAGGTCGAGTGGGATCTCGTGCTTGCGAAGAGGTTCCTGACCAATCTGACCATCTCTGGGTTTCCAGGCGTCGAGAGTGAAGAGAAGGGTGTCAGGAACAGCTACTTCAGCGCCATATCTTTCTTCACGTCAGACGAGTCGCCTGACAATTCTGTCAAACCGATTCTCCAGCCAAAGAACGAAGACAAGCAGATAGCCGGACTGATGTCGTTCGCCCGAGCACTGGAATGGCCGCACACGGATGACGTTCTTGAGCAATTGCGACCCTCACCCGATGCTGAGGGCAACGCGAGACCCGTGAGCATGGTAAGCATGTACGCCACGCCATTGGACAGCCCACGTCTTTTCAACATGGAAACCACTCCTGGAACGCGTCTGAGCTACTTTGGAGCCATGCTTGGTCAACAGCAGCAAAATCGCCCAGGAATGAGCCGGATGACGACCGCACAGAGCATACAACTCCGGCCTGCAAGCAATGAGTCTGACGGGTTCAACGTAGGAGGATGGCTGTCTCGCTCTTGGCTCTCAGGGTTGGTGATGCCAGGCGAATCATCAGGCCATTTCCTCATAAGCACTCTGCTTGAGAACAGCCCTAAAGCGATTGAGGCACTGGGCGACAACGCCGATCTCTACGGTGGCTTTGTATACGGTGGCCGAACATTCTGGAGCAAGAGCTCTGCAGTGGGGAGAGTATTGGCCGCGACTTCAGGCGCCGCAGACTGCATGGGCTGGATCTCTGTCCAAGGCGTACCAGCCGAACACCCAGAAGGCTGGGTCGACGCGAAAGTGAATGAATCGCCATATCCTTCACCACATCCTCGCATCGAAGTCCAAGGAGCCGTCGCCAGAGCCTCCGATCCCTTCCACAAGACGCAAGCCAATCAGCTTCGCGCCGGCGATTTCAGCCTGCCAATCGACAGCCCACCCGTAATGGGCAACGAAGTTCTAAGCCACGGTCTATCATTCAGCACCCCGGACACCGCCTCCGACTCTTCAGATCCGGAAGACTCCAAAACAACCGCACACCTCACCTTCTCCTCACCCATCAACCCAAAACTCCCGCACATCTCGGTCCCACTAACCTACGACGTCCACTTCATCTCCTCCTACCCCTGCCACCCCGTCCCAGACACCACCAACAACGACAACGACACTCTAGTCCTCCACACAACCTACACCCCTTCCACGCCCCCACCACCAGCCCACCCCCTCCACACCTCCTACCACTTCATGACCCTCCCAGTAGCAACGCTCCTCTCCGCTGGCGCCGCCGAAGAAGCCCGCTCCCGCGCCCTGTCTCTCCCAGACCAGCACGCCGAAGCAGGCGACGAAGACGAGGAAGTCGCCGTGCTGGACTGCCGCGGCAAAGCGGATCTGGAGCTTTTGGCGAGGGCGTGGTGTGCGAAGGTTGGCGAGAATGCGGTTGTGGGGAGGGTGGGGAGGACGTGTTTGGCTTGTTGTGTGAGGGAGGCGAGGGGGTTGGGGGTGAGGGTTGTTATTCGGGTTTGAGGTTGAGAAGGAGGGAGGTGGTGGAGGATGGTTGTTGTAGATGGAAAAGTTTTGATTTTGATTCGCTGGTGGATTGATGGGGTCATTTTCTCCCTTCTCTGTTGTTTTTGATACCCGAGTACCAGCGGCTGCTTGCTTGTTTCGTTTCTGCTTAATTGTGATCTTGAGATGGTATACAGTTTTCACCATTTTACGGTAGCATCACTGTGTAGCTGGCGATGAAATGGCATTCAACAGGTACGTGGCATCATAGTCGGATCAATCTCATTGGCAATAATTTCTGCTCCCGTTGAAGAGGAGCTTGACATATCGGAATTGAGAGATGGTTTCGAAGCCCCGTGGAAATCAACGCATTGCGATAAAATTGGCACCGATCAAGTCGGACGCACTTGACTGCAAATTTCACTGATTTGATGAGACGAGTTTTTCGTCGTTGACACGATGTATATGCTTGCCGTGGCTTTTGATTTTTCGGTGTTTCCCGTCATGACCGTTAATTTCTAACCTCCCAATACGAGTCTTACTTTCCAACTCCAATAGAGCTCAGGTCAAGCGCGCTCAACCACCACATGAAGGCAAATTGAACCACATAGGCGTACACGAACAAGAATTGCATGCGACGGCTGCGGACGCCTCGTGCAATAGGCTGCATAGAGGAGTTGCCAGATGCGGCGTCGGAGGGCAAGAGCACGTATTTCAACGAACGTAGCTGTGAGTTATCGTCAGCATGACATTCTCAACGTGATGATTAAGAAGACTTACCAGGAAGAATGCATTGGCCATGAAAGTGTATCCAAAGACCGTCCAGCCGACCCATCCTCCAGTTCCTTTGCCGCCGTTGGAAATCGCCGCAATGGCAATGGTGACGATGACGCCGACAAACTTGTAGCCCGAGTATGCGACCAGGTCATAAATCTGGCTTTCAGAGTTGATGTTCAGGAAATACCTTCCCAGCCAGAGCAGGACGAGCTCAAGAATGATGATTACACTGGCGTTGCTGAATGTTATGCCGAGCAACTCAGGCTTGAATTTGCCGTTAAGGCCGGCGATCATGGTGGACAGCAGGACGTAGGTCGTAAAGGCCATGATGGGGATGTACATGTCGGGGCTGTTGATGTCGTCTCTTGGAGGTAGGAAGGAGGCGGTGCTTCCTGAGCCAGAGGCCTCGTTGTGTGAGATTTGGCGTGACCAGGGCTTGTGTCGCCACGGGAAGAGGACTAGGACGAGTTTCCTCAGGACGTATGCGTTGGACACGTTAAAGTAATGCTTCAGGGCGGAGACGTTCACGAACTTGTTGATCTGGTTGGATTGTTAGCTTCGAGACATTCCATGATCCGAGTTCATCTGGTCATACGTTCTGCTCCATGTACTGCTGTCCAACACTGATTCCCTGGCCAGCGAATCCCATGGCCATCTTGGTGGTGGGGTCCTCCATGAAGCCACCGAATGCTGGGTGCATGTTGTTGTAGCCAGCTCCTCCTGCCGCTGCCTGCGGATCTTGTGACTGTCCATATCCATAGCTACCCTGTGACGAGGGCGGAGGCGGACTGCGTAGTTGAGGGACTGTCGAGACGTGCTGAGGGACGGGGTGGTGGAGCGGTGGGCTCTGGGCGGGCGGTACGGAGGCGTAGGTAGGTCGTTGCATGGTTGCGGTGTGTGCGATCAGACTGGAAGGTGTTTACCTGATCGATCGCAGTGGCTGCAAGAGAGTGAATTGATTGAAGTGTTTAGAGGGTGAGATTTGGTGATTGCATGTGATACAGGGAACAATTGGCCATTTGGTGCTTGCTGAATTCGGCCGCGTGAGATGACAGCGGCGTTTGAGCCAGCGAGACAGCGCGACAGCCTCAAGCCAGCACAGCCAGCACAGCCAGCTCCAGACCAGACCACCACCAGACCCTGGAAAGCAGCAACGCACCCCACTTTCTCTATAGAATACATCTGCTCCTCCTACCCTGCTCCACCACCCGACCTCTCTATCCCTCCCTACGAGAAAGCACCCCGACAATGTTGGACGACTTCTCCATTGTCACCACCTCGGGCATCGTGCTCTGGCGCCGCTCCTACACCCCGGTCTCCACCAACGTCGTCAACAGCTTGATCAACGATGTCTTCGTAGAGGAGAGGCAAAAGTCCGGCGCGCAGGAGACCGCCGTCAACCCGCCCTACAAGAAGGACAAGTACACTGTGAAATGGACGGCGGCAAAGGACGTGGGATTGGTCTTCGTGGTGGGTAAGAGCGCATGCGACAGTATACCGAAAAGTTGAGGAATTGATGTTGGGAAATAGGCAGTCTACCAGAGCCTCCTCCACTTGTCCTGGGTTGACAACCTGCTCAGTGCAGCCAAAGTGCTTTTCACAAAACAGTATGCGACCGCGCTGAAGCAGCAGCATCTCACCAAGCTGGACTGTCGCGACTTCGACCCGACGTTCGATGCGCTCGTGCGCAAACTAGACACTGGCAGCACCAGGAGACAGAGCGAGGCTAGCAGCGATGGCCCTGTTGAGCTGACGCCGCCTTCGAGCACAGCTTCGGCAAATGGCGAAGAAGCGCAGGATGCGCCACCACCTGTTCCTGGTTACAAGAAACCAACAACTTTGCAGAAGTGGAAGGACACTGCGATCGACGGTACAACGAGCACAGATGCTACTCCAGTACCTACACCCGATGTTTCGCGACCAAGCACACCCGCAGGCGCATCTCACCTGCTGACAGGAAAAGCTGGACCTGGAAAGGCTTCTCGGAGAGCAAGGAAGGCACAAGGACTCGCAACATCTGCTCCTGCATCTTCAGGAGATGAGGCGTCAGGAAAGAGATCGACCAAAGGCAAGAGCGCTGTCAAATCGAAGAGAAGGTGGGATGTAGACGGATTTGCGGTCGACGGCGACGATGACACAGTCTTGGACTACAGTGCACAGGGTGGCGATGCTGGAGACAGTGAGCGGAATGTGGAGGAAGTTAATGCCAACGAAATGGGTGAGCGGACCGGCAAGGGCCAATTCGTGCTGAAAGACCTTGACGACGAGGTGGATGCAATTCTCGCCTCCTCCAAGAAGCAAGCTTCAGTTGAAGAGAGCGCTGGCGAAAGTGGCGGCCTGTTTGGAACTGCGAGTAGCAAGATCACAGGCATGTTCAGGAATGTTGTTGGTGGAAAGACTTTGAGCAAGGAGGATCTGAAGCAGCCTCTTCTGCAAATGGAGAATTTCCTGGTCGAGAAGAACGTTGCACGAGAAGCTGCCGTTCGTCTGTGCCAGAGCGTCGAGACCGATCTTCTGAACCAAAAGACTGGCTCATTTGCCTCCATCGACAAGACCATCCGCGAAAGCATGGGCAAAGCACTTACACGCATTCTAACACCTACATCATCCTTCGACCTCCTCCGCAACATCACTCGCACCATCGAACCACCCAACGCACGCCCCTACGTCATCAGCATCGTCGGAGTCAACGGTGTCGGCAAGTCCACCAACCTCAGCAAGATCGCATACTTCCTTCTGCAAAACCAGCTTCGCGTCCTCGTCGTAGCAGCAGACACTTTCCGTTCAGGCGCCGTCGAACAACTACGCGTACACGTGCGCAACCTCGGCGAGCTCAGCCGTCGTGAACAAGTAGGCACCGTCGACTTGTTCGAGCAAGGCTACGGCAAGGATGCAGCTACCGTGGCCCGCGACGCCGTGGTACATGCCACCAATGTCGGAAAGGGAGAGATGCTGTACGACGTTGTACTCATCGACACTGCAGGACGCAGACACAACGACACACGACTGATGAGCTCGTTAACCAAATTCGGCCAGCTCGCGAACCCGGACAAGATCTTCATGGTTGGCGAGGCGCTGGTGGGCTCCGACTCTGTTGCTCAGGCGCGGAACTTTGCGAAAGAATTCGTGGACACGAAGGTACGTTTTACTGGTTATCAAAACAACATGTAGTGTACAACAGTTACTAACTATATTCACAGGGCCAACTCCGCAACAACGGCGTCGGCATGGACGGCTTTATCATCTCCAAGTGCGACACCGTGGGCGACATGGTCGGCACGCTCGTCAGTATGGTGCATGCCACTGGCATTCCTGTGGTGTTCTTGGGCGTGGGTCAGCACTACGGTGACTTGAGAGGATTGAATGTTGGCTGGGCTGTGGATAAATTGATGAAATAAGCCTCTGTAATAATGTGTGTTTTCCTGCTCTCGTGCACTTTGCCTTTTGTTGCTGCATTCGCCATCCAACATCCTGAACTATTTGGGGGCTAAGGAGAGAGTGGAAGAATATTTCATGTGCTCCTGCACATTGTCTGCCTGCCAAACATGCCTTTCTGTTATCATTAGCTATCCGTCGCTAGAATTCGATTTCCGAAAGCAAGCTCTTCGAGCTAATTCGCATGGTGAGTCCATGCCTCGCTGCTGTTTCAATCTCCCTTTCTTTCAACCTCCCATGACTCCAGCATGCCCGCCATTAGACTCCCACCTCCAAAACAACCAAACTACCCACGGAGAGACGCAAACCCTCTCCACTTTCCATACCGACGCTCAAGCTCTCTTGCCCTTCTTCACCTTACGCTCCACTCCGCGCTTCTCGCCTCTAAGTCCTTCCGTCTCTTCGCGTACGCGCTTCCTCGGGATCATGCCCTTCTTCTCGTCGACGTCCGCGTCGTGCTTCCCCTTGACGACCTCGCCGCGGATGACTGCTTGGAAACGATTGTGTGGGTTTCTTCGGGCGAAGCGGATGTGCTTGAGGCGGCTCATCTTTGCTCTCGAGGGCGTGGGTGGGGGTGGGCCTGTAGGCAGTGGTTGGCCGCGGATTACGGCCATGAGGGGGATGTGGGAGACGTCTTCGCTTTCTCCGTCCGAGGATGAGGATTCTGAGGTATGTGGGGTGTCTGAGGTGGAGTCGGACTCGTACTCGTCTTCGGAGAGAGATTCGTACTCGTCGTTCTCATCGTTATTTCCCGTGGTGCGGCTTTCCGGCACTGTTGCCTTTGCGTTGCCGCGTCGCCCTTGAGAGCCGCTGTCTCTCTCGTAGGCCGTTCTTCCGTTGGCTGCTGCAGCCTTCTGCCTTGGTACGTAGGCCGGGATATGCTCGAGCTGCTGAGACTCTTCCCCTTCTTGCTTTTTCAGGTACGGAATCAGCTCTTCATCGTCTGACTCTTCAGCTCTCTGCATGCGATCACGACCACCACACGACATTTCAAGCTGCAGCTCAATCAATTCTCGCCTCTCTTGGTCGCCCCTGGCGTCTTTCCCGTAGTTCTCAAAAGCCGCATAAACAGCACTAACATCGATTCCCGCCGCTCTGCGCTCGGCCAGCTTGTCCATAGCGGCGGTGACTAGCTTCTCTTCGAGAACGTCGGGCTCCAGATCTGCTCTGTACCAGAAGTCTTCTGCTTTGTTGCGGGCGTCGCGGATAGCGTTTCTGTCTCTGGTGAGGAGGTGGGCGACTTTTGCTTTGAGGTCCTTTTTGGCTGCTAGGCGGTTCTCGCTGTTGCGTAGTCTTTGGGCGGGTGTGGCCATCGCGTCTGGAGTCCTTAGGTTGGATGGGACCGGGGAGAGAGTAGAGAGGGCTCTCGATGGTTTGGCGGCTGTCATGTTGGGTGTGGTGGGTGATTGTAGGGGCTCCTTAGTGGTGTGCTATTTGTGGAAAGTGGAGTGGAGATATGGCAGTTGCTGTTATGATTGGTATAGTTGGAGAAGTTGCTCGACAAAAGAGTACTTGTGGTATGATGGTATTGATATTGAGAAGATGTTGAGGAGTATGGTAGAGTTGTAAGATAATCACAGGAGGTAGTGATGTTCCCTGTAACAAGTGAGCCGTTCGACAAGTCATGCTTGCTGCTTTATGTGAGCCAAGAGGGTGATATGATGTGATGTGAACGCTCTATGTGAAGACTACAACGAGCGATTGAAGTCAGGCTACTGAAGCTGAAGCATCGCACTCGCAATCTCCGATGCAGAATCACGTGTCAAGCGACGAAGTGACGAACCAAAAGGAAGCTATTCGTCCGGTCCGCCTTCATCCCACACACTGCGATCAAAGAAGTACCGAATCTGCCTCGCCGCTTCCCTCCCGATCTTTCCAGCCAGCTCGCTCTCGTCCGCATTCGCCACAGCCTGCACGTTCTCGTAGTCGAGCACGAGCCGGGCGAGGCCTTTGCTCGTGACGCCCGGCACAGCGCGCAGCATGTCTTGCGGCGTCTGGTTGAAAGTCCTCGTTTCCGGGTCTTCGCCGTCTTCGAGGCCGAGCATGACGGCTTTGACGGGATCGGGCTCGTCTTGCTGCTTTTTGAGCTCTTCGAAGATTTCGGCGGTTTGATACGGCGAGCTGGACCAGATGATGCGGAGGCGGGGGAAGGCGAGGGTGAGGAGGACGAGCTTGCTTTGGAGATCTGTGTCGCCTGGGCCTGCGTTGCCGATGGTGGCGCTCAAGTTGGCAAATGGCTCCAGTGTGAAAGCTTTCTGCTGGTCGAATTCGATGAGCAGCATTGGGTTCTTGTAGTGCTGGAACATGGTCTCGGCTTGGTTGAACAGACGACCATCTTGGAAGGAGCTGATCAGATCCTTGACACTTTTGCGCTCTACGCAAATGTTGGGTGTCAAGACGTAGTCGCCCACGGTCAGCATGCAAGGCACAACGACCATATTGCGTCCGTGACACAAGCTGGGTAAGCTGCTGCGAAATTCTCGCACATCGACAACAACTCGAGGTGGTTCTGCAGTGGCTGCCAGTCGACCGCCACCGGCGATGCGAGTATTCACGGTTCGAAGGAAGCTCTCTTGAGGGTCCAAGTTGGCGCCGTCATGTGTGAATGTCAAGGCCATGTTGCCGCGCTCTCTGATTAGCTTGGCAAACGAATCCTTCTCTCGTCTTACAGCAGACAGATATCTCTGCTCTTCCACACTTCCACCGTAGTACATGAAATACACGCGGACCTGCCGATTAGCGTGACTACTTCGATACACCTCAATCCGCCGGATGAATGCGGCATCAGGCTCGTACATAATCACATATCGAGGCTTGATCTCTTCTAGCAGGTGGTCGTCCATGTCTCCATCGTAGGGATGTACCACTATCACATCCTTCATTTCATAAAGTTCGTAAAAATCGTCCATGTCGTCCAGAGGGTCAGCTCCAATGTCTACTTTCGATGTCGCGTTGCGCTCCATCTCGTTTGGGGCAAGTTCGAGCAACAGACTTTGAATGTGTGCATCTTTGTCTCCAGCGACGTTTATGCTGCCGTTCGCGGCTCGTGTTGGGGCTGATGTGGCGCTGCCTCCACCGCGTATACGGCGTCGTTTGTTTGGTGGCCCTCGTGAGCGGTATGCTTGGGCTGAATGCGACGTCGTACCATTGATTGCCTTCTGGTTTTCTGAAAACAGATTGCTGCTGACTCGAGCGAAGTCGCGCTTCCACATTAGGTAGTTATGCAGCTTGCGACGCATCATCATCTTTCCGCTTGGTCGTCTTTCGTTCTCGTCGACGTCTTCGTCTACGGTGGAGCTTTCTGCTCCTGCATGCATTGTTTGGAGGTACTCTCGTATCTGTCGGCATGTATCTTGATCACCACACATGATAAGGATGCCGCCGTTGGATTCGTCCTGGGGTGCTGGATTGAAATAGACATCTCTTTCAATCTCCTCCAAAATCTCTGCCAGCAGATTCCACTTTGGCATCTCTTCCAGAACTGGATTTAGACCCTCGCTGTTCATTGCACCGTCAGTCAATTTACCAGTATACACACGCCGCTTTGCTGTGTCGAAGAGAGTGTGCGCGGCATCTAAGAAGAGCCATGGTGATTGATTCTGTCGCGTCGAACCTGAGGCTGGAGACGATGCTGCAAGGACCGTGTCCAGGAATTTATTGAATGCCACAGGATCATATGTGAGAAGGGCGTGCAGAATAGTCCTCAAGATACCCAGGTCGCGCACGATCTGCCTTGTGCGGAACGTGGTTCGATGCCATACAGGGTCGAGCTGCCTCCGGATAATGTTATCGAAGTTGCGATGTAGCGCGCTGTCCAGATTCCAATCATCCATCTCGAGCCCTGTATTTCCTTTCTTGAGTTCCGTGATGGATACATCAACACACTCCATAATGGCATTCTGGATGTCCCGCATTGCCTCCGTCATTGGTACCTCCAGTTCAATCACTTCTGCCTTCCTCTTTCCCTCTAGCGATTTGGCGACGGTGACATGGAAGCGTGGAAACAGGATCGGTTTGCGAAGGAAGAGATTCTTCAAAATGCCAGTCAACGGCTGGAACCCTGATGTGAATGGCTCTGGCTGGTCTGAAAAGGCCTTGAGGAAGCCGCTCTTGTTTTTCTGCCTATAGATGCGAATGATGAAAGCTTCCAGACTGATCGCGGAGATGCGCTCAGCGTGGAGCGCTACTATGCCCGTCACGGTTGTCGGGTTGAGCAGACCAGACAAAAAGTCTACGATGAGAATGCGACTGGTGATGCTGAATATGCCACCTCCAGCGTACATCTTCTCTCTTGTGCCCACGCTCATCATGTCGGTATTCACCAGGCGCAAGCCACGGCATTTCGGACTTCCACTGACTGTCGCATGCTCGGCGAGCGCTTCGCCTAGCCACATGTTCTCCCGATCTTCCGCGCCCACAAGTAGGATGAGATTGTTGCCGGCCGCATCGTAGCTGTGAAGTAGGTTCGCGACCAAACGCGGCAGGCCGAGGCCGCGCGCAAGGACGAGCAGGGCATCTTCTTCTCTCAGCTCGTGGAAGACCTCTTGCTGGAATTCCAGCGGCAATGATAGCCTCACGGGCGGATCGGCCGAGGTGTCATTTGCGTCCGGCATCAAGGCTCGTCTGTCGTTTGGAGGTAGTGTAGCATGGTGTTGTATGCTGGTAGTAAAGAGCCAGACACATGGAAGTTCGCGAAGCTCAAGCTTGAAGCACTGATGCCGATGACGATGGTGATCCTCAATCCTCCACGTCGGCGATCACTTTGACCGCGCTCTCACGTGAGCTTCGGCACGAGCGAAGCGGAATGATCTCAATGGCCAGGCTACAATTACGCACTCATGTGCTGGATTGGACCAGCGCAACAGTTCGCAATGGACGATGCATCACGGTAAACGTCTCCATGGTAAGCCTTCCCCCTTCCATATCGACACACGTCGATGTTACTTCGATGCCTGATGTGGAGGCAGTCAGCCGTACGTAAACTAGTGCTACACATCCCAACTCCAGACCTTCTTCACGGACGAAGGATCCCACATTCGTCCGGCTGAAGGCGCCCGTCACCCATCATACTCCAGGGTTCGCTTGAAAATGGAGGTACCGTGTCCGTCCGTACAACCTTGACTAACGGGGAATATCCCGTACTGCATGTGCTCACTCAGAGGGTATAGGAGCATTATTCTAAATGTGCCCAATCGTGGCGCCAGCTCGCTCATGCACAGCCAATGAGACTTCCGGCGTTAGGAGGTAGTGAAGGAAGAAACACCGTAGGATTACGGCGGAATTAGGTAGAGCTGAACACGGCATCGAATATAAAACGGAGAACTCGTCTGATTGTTGGCAGTGAAAAACATAATCCAGCCACATCTCGCAGCACCTCAATACTTGCAACCAATACTGACGCTCTAGCCAACAACCACTCGATCTAACACCAACACCAACACCAGCAACCTTCACTACACGCCATGGCTTTCGAAAAGGTGATCGTGTTCGGCCCAACTGGCAACATTGGGTCCATCGCCGCACAAACCGCTAGCAAAAAGGGCGCAAAAGTCTACCTCGCCATGCGCGACCCCAAGAAGGCCATCCCAGGTCTGACCAAAGAAGCCGAAGAACCAGGCAAATACGAACGCCTCCAAGCAGACATGAGCGACGCCGAATCTGTCCGCTCTGCTGTCGAAAAGTCCGGTGCGGAAGCTGCCTTCTTGTACCTCGTCTTCGGCTCCCCAGACAACATGCTCGCCACATTCCAAGCTCTGAAGGACGGTGGCATCAAACACGTCGTCTTCTTGAGCTCTCTCACAGTGCCTAAGGAGAATCTAGAAAGCGTCCAGCCTGACAACCTAATTTCATACTCGCATTCCCAGGCCGAACTCAGCTTGCGCAGCGTCTTCCCGAAGGAGCAGCTGGTGGCCATTCGACCGGGCTCTTTCGCGACGAATGCGCTGCACCACAAGAAAGGCATTACTGAGAGAAAAGTCAAGCTTACCAAGTACGACTTCTATGCCGACATGATCACGAACGAAGACATGGGCGAAGTCAGCGGCACGGTCCTCGTAGAAGGACAGCGAGACGGTGAGGACTACGTCTACCTCTTCGGGCCGGAAGTTCTAGTGGAAGAGAAGACCTTCCAGATTCTCAGCAAAGTCTTGGGCGAGGAGATTCAGGTGACTAGGGTGGATGACGAGGAGGGTTTGCAGGAGTTGCTTCGCGAAGGCTTGCCGGAACCTGTCGCGAAGTTCCTTGTCAAGGCTATGAAAGATGTGTCTGGAGACGATGGACTTGCTCTGGCAGGTGCACCGCACAAGGAGGGCGTGGACAATGTGAAGAAATACACCGGGCACCCGGCCATTGGCTTTGAGGAGTGGGCTGGCCGCAACAAGCATATGTTTGCTTAGGTGCGGTTGACAGACTGTTAGCAGTTTACGAAATGAGATGCCTAGTCATTGAATCCTCTTCATGACCCCGTATACCATCTCTCTAATGTTTTGCGTGATCAGTAATCAATTCAATCTAGGCGCACGACTGATCAGTGATCAGCCCCACATAGCCTGCTTTTACATATGGCGTTTCCCGAAGTGAGAAAGATGCAAGACTCGCGAAGAGCTTGAGGGCTTGTAGGTTTGTAGAAGTAAGCCATAACTTGCCATCAGATTGCATGGACTCTATGACTGGCTGATAGCAGATGTCTATAGGCACATGTGGTTCCCGATTGAGATTCTTTTGCTTTGTTTATAGGGACATCGCTTTTTAAGGTTTACACCGCTGTGGGTCCGCAGTGGGTCTGTGTAACAAGGCGGGAAGAATCGTCCCTGCCGTAAATAAATGTCAATGATAAGAAAACGTAGACCTCAACGTAGGCAACAATATTGGCTCAAGTTGCACTTATAAAGAGAGAAATCACAGGACAGAAAGAAGTTCACCCATAACTGACAATCCCACCACCAACGACGACAAAAGCAAGAACTCGGCCTCTCCAACTATTTAACCGCATCCGCATTTTATAAACAAAACAAACATCTCGACAACATGGTGAAAGGCAGCTGTGCTTGTGGTGACTGGACCTATGAGTTCGAAGGCGAGCCAATCTTCACGGTGAGTAAAACTTCCAATCATCACGCACGCTATTCTCCAACTGACACGCAAGCCAGGGAATGTGCCACTGCAACTGGTGCCGCAAGACCAGCGGCCACAATGGCAACACCTTCATAGTCATCATGGACAGCGCAGTAAGCCACTCAAACTCACCCATCGTTAACTCACAAACAGAGCTGACATCCCACGTCCCCAGTTCAAGCAATTGTCAGGCACAGACTCAACTTTCGATCGCACCGCCGACTCTGGCAACCCGATGAAGTCGTACGCTTGCGAGAAGTGCAGCACCATCATGTGGGTTCGCGCAGAGGCCAAGCCTCACATCAGGATGATCCGCTCTGGTACCATTGACGATCAGGAGGTGCTGAACAACCTCAAGCCGCAGAAGGAGTTGTACTGTAGCCTCAGGCCGGCGTCGTTTGCTGAGTACCCCGGCATTGCGCATGAGGAGAAGATGTAAAGCGTCGTAGAGATGAATTGGTTGCAGAGTTCAAGCTCTATCGCTGAGGAGAAAGATCGAGGTATGACGGATTGTATTATAGATGGCCAATGTATCATACTGCATGCAACAGCACCCCAGCACGTATGAGATTGTGTTGTATGGTTCCTCAATTCCCAGGGGGCTGGCTTAAAAATGACGGCATGCTATTTTTTTTTTCACCATTGGAAGGAAGTATGCTCGCATGATCATCTATTTCACGCGCCTACCCTGCACGAAGACTTGAGTAATATTACGGTCATCTCCAGTCATCAAGAACTTCTCAAAGAGCGTTCTCAGGGAATCATCTTCCTCCCTCATCGTCATGGCTGAGAGCGGCTCCGATGAAATCCAGGCAGCGTCGAAGTCTTTGCCGACAGCAAAATTGCCAATCTTGTGGTCCAGGCGAAGTACTCCTGCACCGCCCATTGTGGCCAAGTAGAATACCTGAGAGAGCGTCAGGACCTTATCAGCGCCCTTCGAAAGCACCTCCCGAGCATTAGACGCGATGATAGCCTGTCGGATGCTATCTAGCATTCCCGATGCGAATCCTCCTCCACTGTCAGTCCCGAGACCGACTTTGATGCCTTTGCGTAGAAAGTCGGCTACAGGTGCCACCATGAAGCCGCCTCCCACAGTCATGTTCGCGATCGGGCAATGCGCGACTCCACATTCAAGTGCTTTGAGACGACTTGTCTCATAGTCATCCATGACTGTACAGTGCGCGAGAATCGACCTGGGACCCAACAAGCCGAAGCTCTCGTACAGATCACATTCGGACTGAAACTGCGGGAAGAGCTCTCGCGTGGCTTTGACTTCCTGCTCAGCTTCGTTGAAGTGCGTCTGGATCGCGATGTCTCCATGGGAAACGGCAACCTCGCCGAGACCAGAGAGGAGTTCGGGGGTGCAGCATATAGCGAATCTTGGAGTCAACACTGGCTGCACCAGGGGTCCAGCAGCATGGCAATCCAGTCCACGGATGTGGTCAATACAAGCCATGGTCTCGTCTAGAGACTTCTGGGCAGACTGGTCTCGGACAGAGTCTGGGGCATTGCGATCCATATTGCACTTGCCCACCAGTGCACGCTGTCCTTTGGCAAGACATACATCGGCGAGTATGCACGTTGCCTCAGCATGGCTGGAGCTGTAATATGAAGCAGTCGTGATCCCTTGGCGGAGGAACCCGTCAACGCAGCTCTCAAAGGCCTTACGGGCATATACAGGATCGGCAAATCGAGCTTCGTGAGGGAAAGTGATCTTCTCGAGCCAGTCCAGGATGTGCAGACCTTGCCCTAAGCCACGCATGGGCCATTGTGGCGCGTGGTTGTGAGTGTCCACGAACCCGGGTATCAAGAAGTCGCCTGGTGGGATGCGGTGCACTTGAGGATAACTAGGGATCCCGCTCTGTTGGGAATCTGGTGTAGACTTGTGGAATGCAATGATTCTGCCATGGCCGTCGATCACAAGTGTGGCGTCCGGTAGTATCTCAAGGGTGTTGAGGTCTGTGGAGTGTACGATAGCTCCTTGGAAGACCGTGGGTGTAGTCGTTGACATGTTGAGAAAGCAAAAGTGTTTCGATCTGCATGAGACTGAGCCAACTCAAGTCTTTGGTGCTCCTCGGATCTTTGCTGGGTGCATCTGCTATATGCTGCTGAGCGCAGCTGCATCATGTTATCAGTAGAACGAAAGAGCGGGTCAACAATACGGCAGTTGTTCACAAGTCTGCATATGTCAGCTCGCTGTTAGACACATTATTATGGCTTTCAATATCGATTCGATTCGCAGCCGTATAAGTACTATTGAATGATTTCTTCTTTCGGTGGTATCTCAATAATCGGGCGTATACATCTATGCCTGTCATTATCAGTTGAAAGACCACGTTTTTGCAGCGAATCATCAATCGAACGCAGAAGCTCGCTTGCATGACAGATGTAGGAACAAAGATCTGCACGATCCGCCAAACCATCACTTATCGCTTCGAGCATGATCACGTACGTAGAAAGTGGCGATGACAGCACAGAGCGGAGCCAACACCACGACTCGTACAATATCCTGCACTCGCGATGTGAAGAGATTCATTGGCTCACGCTTCTGCAAGCAAACTGACGACGGGTGGCCTTGGCGGCATGGGCGCTAACATCTCTCTCCTCACTGGACGCCAGCATCTGCACCCGCATCCAGACCGCAACCACAACCAGGGCCTAAGCAGAACACTGCAGCGCCTCCGCATCTCTGCTGCCGTCTGCACGCTTCCATTCGCTCGAGAGATATGCAACCTCTTGACGCTGTGCACCGCAAGCGCGCTGAGACCTGGATCGTCATGCCGACTGCCCGACGCTTCGCTTGAAGATGGCGAGGTGACATGGCGTGCGAGTGCGAGCGCGCTCACGAGGTCGTCCACGTTCAGGACCAATACCGAGGGTTGGAGGCCGTGCAATGTGACAACAAATGCAGCACCACCAGTGGACTTCAGACGTCTGGACGATGGCGTACCTGAAGCATGGCAGGTGTTCCTTCACGCCTGTGAGTCGGCAGAACGATCAAGGGACTCCACCATGCAGGTCACACTTTCAAGACGGCCGGATCGGACCTCCAGCTGCTAATCTAGCGGATCTGCAGGTGTAAGTCCTAAGCTACGGGCATCCTTTCGGATAGGGAAGCGCCAGAACTTGTAAGTGAGAGTAGCGCTCCAACGACTCGTCCGATAGCGCCACCGTACCGGCTTTCGAGCAGGAAGTGACCAATGCCGGCTAATACTCCATGGCGTGGCGCCTTTGAACATGTGCACATATTGCTCGGGATGCATCTCCATATCGATAGGTGGGTCGCCCGTATGTGATAGGGTCCTTGACTACAGTAGTAGCTTCCCTAGGGCCCTTGCATTGAACCGACCTACCGTGCCTCCGCGCCTGCTTGGGACTCCTCATATATGCGTTGATTATCTCACACTCGGTTCTTGCTAGGTTTGGCGCACTCTTCTCTCGTATTGCTTTATCTGCTTGATCTCTCTCACAACCCAAACTACAGTTACGAATGCCAACCCATCGACTGGTAGAGCTAGACAACTCTCAACTAGGAATGTAACAGCACTTTCTGCAGTCGATATCAATCTGGTCACCAAAGCGCCAATTTTAGTCTCTGTGAAACCTTTCAGCTGCAGCCGTTCCGAAACCACCTGCCACCCACGGGTCGCCATCAAGGCGACCGTCTGCCCCCACATTCGAAACTGCAGCGCCTGCAGTATCTCTCACGACATTTTTGAAATATGCCCGCACTTGTTGAATTGCTGGCAAGGCGCGCCGGGGTTGCGCTCGAGCTTCTGCAAGATGCCACGGCCACAGATGGATTGGAGGGGACTATCCCATCGTTAACAAAACGCATCGACATACCTTACAACGATTCCAGCCCACCAGGGTTGATCGAAGCGAACACAGTCGATCCATGGCGGGACTCTGGAAAGTACGCGTTAGGATGGGTGTATTTCTGCGCCATATTACTCGTTCTTACAATCTTATTCCGGCTATACCACCTCTGGTCTGACAAGATTCGGACGGCAATGCACAAAGATGAACTATTGAATAGTGGAAGCACCGCTTCACCCGACACGGACTATGAGCTATCAGCACTCGGCACCGACAAGTCGACGACTAAATTCTTCCCGCGCGATGGAGCGCTTCCTCAGCCACCGAATCCACAGCCATCGCTATCACCGCAAAGCCATTTCATGAATTGTGCGATCGCATTTTGCCGATTTGTGGCATACTATCCATTACCAAACATCTGTCTGACGAAGAAATGGCGCCCGATTGTGCTGCCTCCTTTGGGTGTTCTCTTCGTCGTTGTGCCTGCTTTGATCTTCACGGTGCTCTACTGTTTCGTGCCGCAACCGCTGTACTGGCAAAGCATTCGATTCGGATCTCCACCGTTGGCAATCCGCGCTGGCATGATCGCAGTGGCGATGATGCCCTGGATCGTGGCTTTGAGCATGAAGGCCAACTTCATTGCATTGCTGACTGGAATCGGCCATGAACGTTTGAACGTTCTGCACCGCTGGTTAGCGTATCTGTGTCTCCTCTTGAGCTTGATTCACACTGTACCATTCTATGTGCAGCCTGTATGGGAGCATGGAGGCTTGGACGTATTCCAATCCTACTTTGGCAAGACGGGTAGTGCGATCTACGGAACAGGTATGTCCACAAAGGCTGTTTTGCAATAAGAAGTCATGCTGACCGCTATAGGCATCGCCGCACTTGTTCCTCTGATTGTGCTGTGTGTACACTCACTCCCACCACTACGTCGCCGCTTCTATGAAGTTTTCGTCATTGCACATGTTCCCATCTCGATCGTTTTCCTCGGCATGCTTTTCTGGCATTGCAACAACTACCTTACTTCTTGGTCCTACCTCTGGTCTACCGTCGCAGTCTGGCTATCATCCTACGTGGTACGCCTCTTCTACTTAAATTGGACGAATCCCTGGCGCATGTCTCTGCTTGTCGGAGAGGAAGCGGCGGTCACTGTGCTGCCCGAAGATGCCATCAAGGTCACTATTCCGACACAGATGAAGTGGAAGCCTGGTCAGTATGTCTACTTGCGTATGCCAGGCGTCTCAATCTTTGAGAACCATCCTTTCACAATTGCATCTTTGTGCAGCGACGATTTTCCTTCTGGCTACGGTGAAGAGTACCGGGATATGGTACTCGTTTTCAGACCTTTCGGTGGCTTTACTAAGAAAGTCCTGGAGAATGCCTTGGACCACGGCCCTTGGCACACATATCGTGCCTTTATCGACGGCCCATACGGCGGCATGCGACGAAGTCTTGATTCGTTCGACCACGTAGTCCTTATCGCTGGAGGAAGCGGTATCACCGCACTGGTTTCACAACTACTGGACTTGATCAAGCGCATGCGAGACGCCAAAGCTGTCACAAAGACAGTCCATGTCATCTGGGCGCTGAAAAGACCAGACACGATGGAATGGTTCAAGGAGGAACTGCGGATCTGCAGAGAGTACGCACCACCTGACAGCGTTCATTGCCAGTTCTACATCACCACCGCCAAACGACAGACCATGACTGGCAAGATCGTCAGCGCTCAAACGCCTACGAGACCTGTTAGCATGGTCTTCCACGACAAGGTCAACGACATGTTCCAGAACATCGCCAGTAACCGATACTCTTTCGCCTCCTCACACAGGCACTCAGCATTAATCCGCGAAGAAGCCGCCGGCAACCCAGATCGCGAGAAAGAGCTCCGCGTCGAGAAGGAAGATCGCCTCCGCCCCCTTCCAAAAGCTCACCTCAGGCCTTCTCGCGCCCACCTCTCCCCTTCGCCAAACCGCAGTTTCACAAACTCCGATACCCGCGACCACTCTCCAGCACCCTCAACCCTCCCAACCCAAGATACCCCCCACCTCCCCCCTCACCCAACCCTCCACGAAAAACGCCGCTCCCGCGTCCTCAGCCTCGACGTCTCCACCGCGCAAAACACCGCCCTCAACGCCCTCAACGGCACCTCCCCACCCCCCGCCGGCCAGCAACACCACAACCCTCAAGACCAAGACGCCATTCAACCCGACTTCGGCTTCCCCTCCACCCCAACCGAGTTCCAAAAGAACCTCATGCGCTTCGCCTTCATGCCCGCTACACTCCGCAAACCCGCCTCTTCAGGCTGGAGCACCGAGTGGGGCCGTCCGGATATTCCTTTCATGCTGCGCGAGCTGAGCAGAGAGTACTGGACGGGCCCGCGCGCGGCGGTGTTTGTGTGCGGGCCGCCGGGGATGCGGAGGGATGTTGCGCGGGCGGTGAGGGAGTTGCAGAGGGATGTGTGGAAGAAGGACCATGTGCGGGAGGAGGTGTTTTTGCATGCGGAGAATTATGCTCTGTGAGTGAGAGGAAGGGAGTGGAAGGGCCTGGTTGGGTTTGAGTGGGTTCCGCGGTGGTTTCTCTCGTGGACATTATTTTCCAGGTCATATCTCTTTTGTTGTCATCAGATACCCCCGGTTGCTTATTATTAATGAAGAAATGATGTGTATACTCAATTCGTCTGTACCGTCAAGTTTGGATAGTGGCTCTCTTCGGGTTGAGAGCCGTCATCTAGCTGTGATGACTGCAGCAGAATAGTAGCTGTAGCAGAATATATCATTAGCAAGGTACTAATATTGAGAGAGTCGAAACCAAATCACGTGATCGCGCCCGCAATCAGCGATCAACAGCCATGCGAAAACTCCACGATACCATCACAAGCACAACAAGCATCAAGAACAAACCAGAACCAGAACCATTCACAGTCTGAACCAAAAGCCACACATATGGAAGATCAAAAAAGAGGTTGCATTCAGGTTATGAACGAACCGTCCCCCTTTCCCAACGAAAAGCCGCACCAGCTTTTAGTATGAGTTGTTACAAACTCCATAAAACGCCTCGAACACCGTGGTAAGATTATTACCACCCCAAACAAAATAAAGTAAGGCTTTCAACGCCGGTTTCCCAATGCGACGTTGTCACATGAAACAAAAACATACAGCCGCCAGGTGAGATTTGCGCCGCAAACCCACTTCATCAAAGCGGGTAGCTTTCCAGGCAAATTCTTGCAGGAGATCGTTCTGGTCCGATTCTCTCGTCACAAGACTGCTCATTTCGTGATAGTAAAAATGGTAGATTAATTACGATCAATCATGCGCGCGAGTAGACGGTTTGCAAGCCGAATCCAAGCCTCGCGGATGAGTCGCAGCACGTACGCTTCTTGCCCTCGTTCTTCTGGACGGGGAGGCGCAGTGTTTGTGCTTCTTTGCACTGGTAAAAGTCGCGACGGAGAATGGCGCTCGCCTGCGCCGCGGCAGGGGAAGGCGAGGCCATGTCTTCGTCGCTGTCGTTGGAGACGAGATCGAGCATTTGCACGTCGTCGTCGTCTTCCGCTTCTTCTTGAAGCTGGAAGCGTACCTCGTCGTAAAGATCGTTGCGGCGGTTACCGCGTGTGGGGCGGTGACGCTTGCGGCTGGCTGGTGCCGAGGTAGGCTGCTGCTGTTGTTGAAGCAGCTGATGCTGCTTTGTGTGACGGTTGGGAGCATTCAGCTTGCGCTGGCTGATTGAAAAGTCAGGCGGGCTGAGGCCAGTGATCTCTTCATCTTCGCTGACAACAATGGGCTGGGCGCTGCTACCCTTGTTCTCCTTGTCGTCTTCTTCCATGACATCAGCGCTAGACAGAGGCATACGGGCATTCCGTGTGGTCGCCAAACGGGCCAAGTTGGCTCGGGGCGGCGCCACACACGAAGCTGCTGAAGACACTGTCGTGGCAGATGAAATAGAAGAGGCACGAGAAGATCGCGAGTTGTCGCTAATCATAGACTCCGGGCTCGAGCGCGAGGACAGAGTGCTGCTGACCGACTGGCGACGGGATTGATACCTTTCAAGGCCGGCGTGAGGGAAGTCATCACTGACGCAGCGGTTGAAGCCAGCGCGCTGCGCAAATGCCATCGCGGAACAGATAGAGGGTCGGCGAGCGCTCACTGCAGGAGTGCTAGAGGCAATGGAAGAGACCGACGGTGTCATCTGCGGCGTAGGCAAAGGACCCATGCGGGCAAGCGCAGGTGTAGGAGGAGCAATGTTGGGCCTTGGTTCCAAAAAGCGTGGCGGGAAGATTGAAGCTGGAGTGGGAGTAGTTTCCTGAGAGCTGCTCTCCACACTCAGTGCGCTCAATGCTGACTTTGTCTGTGTTGGTGCCAAAGCGGGCAAAGGCAACTCGGCGCACGCTGCAGATTCCATGACCGCCTTTGCCATGCGCTCGGGAAGAGGAATGTTGTCAAGCTCAGGAGTAAGCATCGGAACGAGCTTCTTCCAGCACATCTCCTCGACAGGAATGCTCTGTCCTGGAGAGGCTGGTGGCGGCATGGTCTGATATTTGATGACCACATCAGTCCAGCGGTCAAAGAGAGGCTTCGCCACATGAAGCTTCCAGCCGATCTTAGCAAGGAAGGTTCGCTCGTTGGCGTTGATCTCTTTTACCGGCAAGCCAGACATCTTGCTCCAAGCTTTGGCGGAGTAGTTGCGATCTTGCAGATACTTCGAGGCAAGGATGAGCGCGGCAAGGAACATTCTGCGTCCGCACATGAGCGCGCGGTTGGCAGGGCAATCCCCAGATTGTTCCATTGTGAAGTCGCGCTTTGGTACGAAAGGCTTGATCAGGATCAGGTAGTACAATGCGACCTGAAGCGTAGAGTAGCTTGTGCGAGAGCGCCTGAGCGTCTCTTCAATGTAAGTGCGGAGCGGCAAAACGCAGCGTCCGGTGGTTCCCTCAGCAGAGCTGCTCGGGACCATGGATAGTGGCCAGATGACCTCAACCATCTGGGTGGCAGAGTCTTCAAGAAAATTGATTAGCAGACGTCTCATGAAAAGGCTTCATATTTTAAACTCACCGACAAGGTTGTCAACAAAGTTGACCTTGCGATCAGCCTGGCGCACAAGGGGTGGGGGTCTCTGATGCTTTGCAAGAGAGGAACGCCTTGGGTGCTGTCGCTGTTGCGCCGGAACAGAGGTCACGTCAGCATAAGTGAGCTGCTGGTGACCTGTCTGTGACAGCTGAGTGTCGACAATGTGTTTTGGCTGTGCCGTAGCACAGTAACGTTCTCGCGCATCTTCCTGAGTGCTCCTGAAGTCGTCCGAGATGGAACTTGCGACAGAGCTTTGTGCTGAAGCAGCTTCAGAGAAGATGGAGGTCTGTGAGGATGACGCAGATGATGCAATCGAAGGCTCGTATGGTCCAGTCCTTTGCAAAGCCATAGGAATGGAACCTTCAATGATCTGACCAACAGTAGGCAGAGTCATGTTGCGTGTGTATTAACGGGTAAGAGTTGTCCAGTAGATAATAACCGTTCGAGTTCGTGTACTCCGAGACGCCTTCCAATGCTGAAAGACGTTTAAACTTGCGACAGCCCGGCAATCATAAGCTAATATTTCGACAGGTGGTTACAAGCTCGTAGGTTGTACAGATTGCTCTGATGATAGCTGTGACGTTGTTTCAATGAGATCGCTACTAGGTATCTCTCTCGTAGAACTTCCAGTCAACACGCTCAAGTGTTCAAGTGTGTGATATCTCTTGCTTTCGTATATTGTGTTTGTGAATGTGTGTACAGCCTGATCGAGAAGGATCGTCCTCGGTAAACTGTGATCGGAAAGCGCGCAGTGATTTACCACATGGCGGCAGAGGCAAAAGACTTGGACATGTTAAGGCGGTTGACTGGAAGTTTGGTGTAGGTAAGGTCAAGGATCATGTCTCGATTGGTTGTGTAAGTCGGTTCGAGGATGAGTCGTTGAATGAATCGATCGGATCGGCGGTGAGTGGAGAGGTGAGGCTGGTGGCGATTGTTTTTGATGGTTTGATGGTAGGATTAAAGTATTCCAAGTGATGATACTGTCAAAGGGAGTGACAGGGCTGGTGGGTAGATAGGCGAGGGTCCAGCGGTGCTCACCAGAACAGGGTCGGGTGGGTCCTCGCAGCTGGCGGGAGGAGGGTGGTGTATTGCAATTATTAAGTAGTGAAGGAGTGGAGAGGGTGGTGTATGTAGTAGTAGGCAATCAGAAGTCGGTTGGAGGCTTATGACGAACAAAGAGGCGCTGTCGGAGGCGAATGAGTCGAGTGGCGAGTGTGACTGGGTCCCTCGGAGGTCAAAGAGCCAGGCAGAAGGCGGCGAAGAGCGCGCGCAGTCAGTCAGTGGCGGATGGACAGGCAGGCTCGTCAAGCAACAAAGCAGATGAGCACTAGCACTCGAACCGGTCGATGCGTGTGGATTATCTAGACAACGCTCGCGCGCATCTGGATAGTATATGGCATGGTGGGAGGTGTGTTTGGGTATATGAGATGGGGGTGGTGAGGTGACGCTGGACTCAAGAAACAGCACGACGGTAAGCGGAGGGGAGGTCTACTGCTAACAAGGCTGGCTGGCTGGCTGGCTGGCTTGCACACGCTGGGCTGGGGGGAAGGAAGTGACTAACACGCGCGCACGGCCTTCTTCCATCGCCACCCTCTTCTCTTCTTCTTGCGCCGCGCGCTACCACCCTACCACCTGCAGCAGAAGGGTTGCTGCTGATCCCCGATGACACGATGAGGCCTGATTCTGGTCCTGTTGCCCTTCATCATCGCCACCCGTTGTGAACACCTTGCTACATCGTCGCCGCTGTCGCATACCAACTGCTATGATTCACGCTTCAACTGCCAACGACTCCTCCCTCGTGACCATCACCCAGGCCCGCTCTATAAGCGTAAATAAACTCCCCCGATTTGCCACGCTATGCCGACTAGACTCCATCGCAACGTTGTTACTCACACTCTTCACGTGTCTTGCCTGTGTCTAGTTCCGCCACGAGAACATTCGAATCATCGTCTTCACACACCTCTGCACAGATACTGTTGGCCATACTTCATGATCGTCTCTTCCCAACCCCTCCCAACCCTCACCAAATACCGTCATCGCCACCATCCTTTCTCTCCATCTCCCTCCCAAATCTGTCATCAACAAGCCCGTCTGCCTAACCCCAGATGCCAAGCTCCCGCCTACAGCTAGGCCCCCGACTCGCGCATGACAATTGGTCCTCTGAGCCCAAGGGAAAGCCCTCAGCCATCAACCGCATCGCGCCGCCCGCCACACACGCATCGGCATCTGCTACCAGCCAAACAGCGCTCGTCTCGAGAGAAAGCGTCTGCAGACAGCCTCGCATGAACCATGATGATGTATGCCGTATGCGTGTCCCGGGTACCAAACATTATGTCGCTGCATGTATGTATTGTTGTCCCATCGAGCAGCGTCGATCGAGGTTCGCAGCCTCGCAGCTTTGCCGTGTTATCCTCGTCTTGTCTTGGTCTTGTCTTCTTGTCGTCCCCAACGTGCGGTGATTCACACCATGATAGAGGAAAATGTACTGCTTGTAGCCTAGTCACAACAGCAGTCAGTCACACCACGTCCGACGCCCGTCCGACCCACGGCCCCATCCGGCACTTTCTTCCTGGATGGCATGATGCGCTGTACAATCTCTCACAGACAGCAGAGCAGAAAAGTCACGTTCGCACGCTTAGAATCGTGAGTCGCACGCAATACCACAAAGAGTCTAGCGGTGTCTCTCCTTCTCGTTGGAGGAGGTCGTAGCCGCCGCGCCCCGACCGGCTGCCGGATGTTGTACCGCCCGCCGGACTTGTGCTGCACGCAAAAGGCTTTTTTGCTTGCACGAGCGAAAACGCGAGCGCGCGAGCAGAAGCCGAGCGAGTGAGCGTCTGGCAGGCGTTTGGGATGGCTTTCTTGCTCCGGAGCGGCTTTCGGCGACTTTGCCTCTTGCGTGTTGCGAGCGTGCTTGCTTGCTTGCTTGCTGCGCACTTTTGCCGTGGCGTGGCACTGTGGCAGTGGCACGCCTTGGGACTTGGTGACAGGACAGAGTGAACGGCGGCGCGCCTAGACGTCTGGAGAGTTTGGTGACTGTACATACAGCCTCTCGCGGTCTGGATGAAGTCTATACTGCGCCGCAAAACATTCGTCGATACTACCACAACCGAACTGAGATTATTTTCGAGAGCCATCTGAACATATGTCTATTCGTGTAGCCAGCTAACAGACGGCAAACCCTTGGACACCCACCCACTCACACTTCCCTCCTTCGCGAAAAGAGCGGTATGCGCCCTGCAGCATTTAGTCTGCACGCTTGGGTGCGTAGCGATTCTAGCGAAGCATACTAATGTAAGACGATTATTCGACCTCCGGAGCCCGAGACGTTGAGAAATGTCAGATGGAGAAGGAAAGAGAAAAAATCCACGTTGCTGCCTGTGCCGGAGACTCTAGGACACATCACGTGTCGGGAAATGGATGCTTAAGGTAACGAACACCACCCATGATCACGGGTGTTCGTGTGATGGTATTGAACGACACTGTGGATGTATTGCCTGTTGCCTGTGCCACCGCCAGCCGGCCGGCGTAGCGAAGATTTTGGGGACGTCGATGACCCGCCCGGCAGTGACACGAGTGTTTGTCGAACGTGAGTCGTGAAGCCTTCACGGGTCGTCGATGAGACGCGAAGCCCGCCGTTGGATCGTGTCTGGAGAAGGGCCTGGTGTATCACGCGCGCGCGTTGCTGCCTGGTTGTGGCGAACGAACGAAACGAAAGCGGACGCCGTTGTCAAGGAGGTAAAGTCTGGTTAGGATGACGAGATGTGATGACGGTGATGATCGTGAGATTGTCTTTTTCTGCTAGGTGATTGAATGAGAGTCATAGTGAGGAGGAATGAGAGGGCTGGTTTTGACTATCGGCATGGGTGGTCAGCGATGAATGTAAAACAAGGGAACACGATATTTGAATGTCCCATTAACGCGTCGCGTAGGTGATCGCCTGAACGAGGCCTCAGGTTGCAATATCCTTTGCTGCGTATCACTAAAGGAAGCTCTCGAACAACACCTTAAGTATATGAAATGTTTAATGTCGGTTGCAAACACATTCGATCCATCGCGCAGCACATATGTTCGATTGAATGTATTGTTGATATGCGTTTATGAAGTTTTTGATTTTTGATTTTTGATTTTTATACAACGGTGTGAGTGATGTCTGCCACAAAGGCATCTTCTCTTGCCGTCAACCGGCACCAGTACCTCCTAGTCAGTCAGTCAAGCCGAGCTGCTGCAGGTGGTTTTTTACAGCTCCCCAAACCCCAGACGCCATAGCTATGCATTCCCTATCATTTGAACGACAAAATAAAATCCGTGCTTAGAACCACCGCCCTTTCACAGTCACTTGTTTTAACGACCCTCCTCAAGAGCATCGAGATGTCTCTTGAACCTCTCCGCCTTCGCCTTCAGCAATTTCACTGAATCCAGGAACAGATCGTCACTCTTGAACTGCCCCGTGCTTTCTATGCTGAAGATGAAGTGGTCTCTGAAGCGGCCGAGCTTGACCTTGTTCTTGAACTCTTCGTGTCGCAAGCACTCTCGGCTCACGGTGTCTTTCATTGTGTCCTTGACCACGGCCTTCGTCTGGCCGGTCACAGGGTCGTCCTCCAGCTCAATCACACCGCGCGGGAAGCAACGGCGGAACTTCTTCGCGTCGTTGCCGAGAATGGGCTCCTTGATCTCAATGCTGGGGAGCAGGCGGTATGAAGCGGTGGCCACGGGTGAGAACTTGGCGTGGTCGGCACCAATGCCCTTCACGCAGTGGCATCGGATCTGGATCTTCTGGCCGGGACGCAGCTTTGCAATGAGGATGTCGGGGTTTGTGGGACGGATGCGGTTCTCGCCAGCGAACATCTGTTCCTGCTGGCCCTGGGGCTCGAAGACGAAATCACGAGCGTAGACGTTCGAGTTAACGTAGCGCTCCTCGGGGTCTGTGGATCCGGCTTTGGCCAGCGCTTTACCATCGCGTCCATCTTGTTCTTTGGTCGCCCAGCGGCATTCGATATCCATGCTCATGACGACGGTGTTGTAGTCGCTCGGCACGCTCTCGCTCTCATCATATCCGGCGTCATCCCAGGCGGCTTGCGCGGCGTAGTCGTCTGCTGGTGGGGGCTTGCGGAACCAGCGCATCCATCGCAGACCTTCCTCGCCGCCAGTCAAGGGAATGAGACCGAGTCTGTGCGCAAAGACCTCATCCTGGATGAGCGAAGTGTTGCTGAAGATGAAGACGTCCTCGATCGCAAGGGTGGGCACTTCGGCGATCAAGACACGGCGGAAAGCGTTTGCAATGCTGGCGTCGACGCCGACGAGCGAGAAGGCGGCGTTGTAGGGCTGGTTGGCGTGGAAGTTGACTTTGAGGTTCTCGGTGAAGCGTTCCAGATTCCACGAGTCGTCCTGTGCGGGACCGTAGTGGCCGGGGATGTCGTTGGCGACGGTGTGCGAGACGGTTTCGGCGTTGATGCCCACGATGCGACGCTGCTCGAGCTGCTCGGCCGTGAGCGGTGCCCAGCTCTTGTCCGCCTTTGGTGCCATTGTGATGTGTGTGTGTGTGTTTTGTAGATGTTTCCTCCAGCCGCCTTCCCGTGCTCTTTTCTCTTCGCTAGCAATTGAATCAAATCCTTAGGCCGTAATGTCGCAAGTGAGTGGTGCTTCCAGCTTGCGGTCTGCCGCTCTCTGTTCGACCTTCAAAAAATTACCGAATGTCGCGCGCCGATAGCCCGCACTAGTCCTGATGAAGTGAACCCTAAGAATCAACCCTGCAACGTGCTGCTGCTTCACTGGAATGTCCAGAAATTTGGATATGGAGAATCACTGGCCGATAGAATACATCTCGATACTTACGCCTGAGAGTAGATCCATCGGACTTCTAAAGATCCTTATGTGCTTCATGTGGCATCTCACTGGCAAGAAATCATGTTCAAGTGCGTGAAGAAGAGAGCAACGGCACAGAGAGCTCCGTATGTGCTCGCAAACTTATGGCCCGTAATTCGCAGCCAATGAGCATCCAAAAAGAGGCCTGACATGACGGCTCGACTTCAACTCGACAAGCTCAGGTCGACAGCGGCGAAACAATACCACCTCTGCCACGTCCACCACCACCTCTCCACTCCTCCCCTCCCCTCCTCCCACCGAGTCCGCCTCGCCGCTGCAGGCTCACATACACACCAGTCATGGCAGCACCATTCGCCCGCCTCGCCGCCAATGGCGCCAAACGCGCATGCCTCCGTCCTCAGTCTCGCATTGCCACCACCACACGCACACAGTACCGCGCCCTCTCTTCTACGCCCGCGAGGCGATTCGCCGAGCCCGTCGAGAACCCCAACGCCACCCGTCTCATTCCTGTAGACCCGAACTTCAGCTCTCCCGTGGACTACAACAATGTGTCGGACAAGTCTGGCGGCCCCGAGGAGCGCAAGATTAGACACTACACCGTCAACTTTGGCCCTCAGCACCCTGCCGCTCACGGTGTGTTGCGTCTGATTCTGGAGTTGAACGGAGAGGAGATTGTGCGCGCAGATCCCCATGTTGGTCTGCTGCACCGTGGTACCGAGAAGTTGATTGAATACAAGACATATCTGCAGGCGCTGCCCTACTTTGACCGTCTGGACTATGTTTCCATGATGACAAACGAGCAGTGCTTCTCGCTTGCTGTCGAAAAGCTGCTGAACATTGAGGTGCCAGAGCGCGCCAAGTGGATCCGTACCCTCTTCGGCGAGATCACCCGTGTTCTTAACCACCTTATGTCTGTCCTTTCACACGCCATGGACGTTGGTGCTCTGACACCTTTCCTGTGGGGTTTCGAAGAGCGTGAAAAGCTGATGGTGAGTGGGCTTCTTGTGACATGTGGCAATTGATTGATACTAATATGGCATCAGGAATTCTACGAGCGTGTCTCGGGTGCCCGTCTTCACGCCGCCTACGTCCGCCCCGGTGGTGTTTCCCAGGATCTTCCCATTGGTCTTCTTGACGATATTTACCAGTGGGCCACACAGTTCAGCGACCGCATCGACGAGACCGAGGAGCTTTTGACCGACAACCGTATCTGGATCGGCCGTACCAAGGGTGTTGGTGTCGTCAGCGCCGCTGATGCTCTTAACTACTCCTTCTCCGGTGTCATGCTTCGTGGTTCTGGTGTGCCATGGGATGTCCGCAAGTCCCAGCCCTACGACGCATACGACCAGGTCGAGTTCGACGTTCCCGTTGGTATCAACGGTGACTGCTACGACCGTTACCTCTGCCGCATGGAGGAGTTCCGTCAATCCCTTCGCATCATCCACCAGTGCTTGAACAAGATGCCCACTGGCCCCATCAAGGTCGAGGACTACAAGATCGCTCCTCCTCCTCGTGCTGCCATGAAGGAGAACATGGAGGCTCTCATTCACCACTTCCTGCTCTACTCCAAGGGTTACACAGTTCCTCCCGGAGAGACCTACAGCGCCATCGAGGCCCCCAAGGGTGAGATGGGTGTGTTCGTCGTCTCCGACGGCTCCGAGAGGCCCTACCGTTGCAAGATTCGCGCCCCCGGTTTCGCCCACTTGGGCTGCTTCGACCAAGTGTCTCGTGGCCACCTCCTCGCAGACGCTGTTGCCATTATCGGCACAATGGATTTGGTCTTCGGTGAAGTGGACAGGTAATCTGGCGATGCTAGACGATTGTTGTGTGAAAATTGAGGACGAAAATGGACTCGGGCGACTTGTGTCGTGACAAACACTTGTACATATGGCCCAAAACCCATGGGAAGGGCGTTTTTTATGTTCCGCGGTGCGGCTGAAACACAAGTTTCTGTGATAGCAAGCTTTTCTGTAGAAGATGTATCGCTATATTTCATTTTGTTAATATCTTTGTGGTTCGTAGTGTCTGAGAAGAATAGCGCACTGGCTGATATCACAAGTCCGCGTGCGAGATATAACAGCCTATCTCGATGGTCCCTATGTCGTTTCGGTGTTATTCTCTGATTACAGTAGCGGGTGTACAGCAGAGATAATAACGCTATCTCAGCGGGCTTCACAATCGTCTGAGTGTTGTTTCCCGATTATAGTAACACGGATATAATAGAGACACTAGAGAGATACCAATGCTATCTCAGCGGCCTTTATGATCGTTTCAGTGTTGCTCATCCGTTTACAGAAGCACGTATAAAACAGAGATACAAGCGATATCTCAGCGGCTTTTACAAGGGTTTCAGTGGTATCTGTCCGATCACAGTAGCACGTGTATAATAGAGATATTAACGCTCTCTCAGCGGCCTTCATAGCCGTTTGAGTGTTGTTATCCGATCACAGTAGCACGAGTATCACAGAGATACTAACGATATCTTAGCGGCTTTTATGATCGTTTCAGTGTTGTGTGTCCGATTATAGTAGTGTATACCTAATAGAGATACTGCAACTATTAGCACTTTAAACAACCAAGTTTGTAGTAGCATCTTGATAGTAAGCCTCTATTTTCTTAATCTATGCTCTATAGTGGTATCACAAAAACTATAGAGATATTGTCTAGTATCTCCATGGCAGTAATTTGGTTCAAAACACCTATCCTTGATTGCGATAGCGTATATGAGAGCTTCTGGTAGCGAGGTACGTGGACATACGATCTAATGTGTTCTTGAGATTACGTGCTATACTTCTCGCCATCTGAAGAAGAGATACCTGATGATTGTTTGCTCCGTATGTATGTAAAACATACACCATATCGTCTGTTCGTCTGTTCGTCTGTTCGTCTGTTCGTCTGTTCGTCTGTTCGTCTATCTGCCCGCCCGCCTATCTGTGTGCCGTCACGTAGCACTCATACGGTAGGACGGCGTTGGACGCCGTTCAACGCCGGCATGTACTGCGGGTGTTGTTCTACAGTCAATCCCTGAGCTTTCTTCAGGTGCGTGGTACAATCCGTGTTGTTCACGTACTCATTCGTTTTGCAGTTCGGGAATAGGCACTTCCGTTGGTTGAGAGGAAGTCTTTGCTGACCCTACGAGGTGTTCGGCAAGCGATTGATATAAATTTGCCAATGTACTTGCGGGCCTGCTCAGCGCTGAGCGTATGACAGGTGGAGAGGTGGAGAGGTGGCGTCGAAACGCCTCGTGCGACGAGACAAAGTACATGTAGTGGTCTCTGGGCAATTGGCAGCCTGGGAAGTTGCACACCTTCGATTCCGGTGGTTTCGCCAGGCAGGTGTTCGTTCCTTCGGATGTAGGAAGTATCGCACCTCGTTATCACAAGCCTGCCTATGGGATACGGTAGTCATCTCAACGGAAAGGTCCTAATATTTTCTATCGGTGCCTCGAGGTAGTAGTACGAATACTACTAAGGTACTCGTGTCATCCTATTAGTATCTCGACGGTATACTATACTCTTCTAGGACCTATACGAGAGGGTACTTGTATAGGATTGTGTGCTAAACTTCCCACAGCCCGAAGGTTATATTGGTGCATCTGCCCTTCTCGAGAAGGTCAGGGAAAGATCATAGATAAATGTCGCGATTTCGAAGGGGTGCTCTGCTTGGATTATAGATGTTTGTCGGTGGCAGGATCGTCTCTCCTCTACGGCACACTGCAATCTAGAACATGAGCTTGGTTCGTATGGTTATGGCAGTGGGCGTGGTCGATCTTTCAATGGGTAGCTCCACTGCAACCGGCAGCGTCCGGGTGCTCTTACACGCTCCCAGAAAGCACAGCACAACCATGTAATATCCTAGAAATTGTCCGTAGTATTCGCCCTTTGGCACTCCACAGAGGTACACATTGTTACCCTACCTATGGCTTGCTGCCCTCACCCCCGTTCCTCTCCCAGTCCATCCAACTGCCTTTGTACTCCGCAACATTCTCATACCCAAACTGCTTCGCCAGCTGCGCGGCCGCCGAGCTGCGCACGCCCGCTTTGCAGTAGAACACCAGCTCCTTGTCCATCGCGGGCTTGCTAAAGCCGAAGCGGTCTTCGAACTCTTCCTCTGGCAAGAACATGGCGTCAGGTTGGGACTTCACGGGGATGTTGATCGCGCCGGGAATGAAGCCTGCTTCGTACTCGGAGGGCTCGCGGACATCTGTGGGTTGGTGAGTTTGTGTGCTTGCTGCGGGAGTGGAATGGGAGGTGGACGTACCGATCAGGAGTCGGTCCTCAGACGGCGAGGTCGCGAACTCTTTGACTTGTGTGAAGTCGTAGTCTTTGTTACGAGCTGAGGCGGGGATAGAGTGCCATCTCACTGGCACAAAGGCTGGTCGAGGCGCAGTTCGCTGGAAGGGTTGCGCTTTTACGAGGCTGTTTTGGAATTGTGCTGGGAGAGTTTTGCTGAGGCGTTGGCTGGCGATGTTGCTTCTGAGCGCTTTGAGCGCGAAGGACTTTGCTGATGCCATTGTGAGTGTTTGGGTATGGATTATGGCAAGAGGGAGAATAATTGGGTTTGTTGTCTTTGGAATGCGACTGGACTCGGCTGGATGTTGCGATTGCGAATGCCGACGTTCGTCATCGAGCATCAAGCTCGGCACGCGTTGCTTGCTTGCGCCGCCAATCGAGGTCTAGACTCGATATGTCAATCATCGATGCCGTGCTGTATATATGTGTGTATGCGATTAATGGTAGAAGCATTACGCGTTCATCATGGCCTTGGCTATCGTTGCAACCACAAAACGCAAACGACGATTGGCATATGAAGGGTGTCCATGGGCATCTTGTTGGTGTGCATCACCACAGTTTCAACATGCTGATCGACTGTATATTCGATCGAAGACGCTTGAACGGGGATTTCAGATGTTTTTAGGACCGTCAGTGTAGAGCCAAAGTATCTTTGTACCGCAGTTGCGACGAAAATTTCGAGATCGCTGTGAACTTCATCGTTCGAGTGGTTACGAAAGACACGCATGGCCAGTGGATCGATTCAATTCAGCCCATCAAAAGCGAGATCTGCTCATATCTGACCACACAACAGCAAGAAGGCACATACAACCACAGAGACAACGTATGAAAGCTGGTAGAGGCCATAGAGTAGCAGAGAAGGTCGCTCTCGAGCATTAATTGGTCTTTATCGAGATCTTGTCATTGATCAATCAATGCCGTGTTGGGGTTAGAAGGGTTAAACTTATAGCGCAAGCATCATGGCTTGTCCCGTAAGCTTGTGTACAGTATGGCCAATCTGTCAACGCCGTGTGCTGTTATCATCCTCTATGTACCCCAAAACGACCATAGCAGTCATTGGATTACTATCTAGACTGTCTGGAGAAATCAGCAGCTGGTGTGCTCATGAGTCTACAAGCTTGGTGCGCTTATTTCCAGGCCACTTCGTCACACACCTACTTAACCAACCCAGAGGTATCATTTTCTTCATCACACGCTTCAAGAATCGCTCACCTGGACATATGGAGAGACTGGATACGTTGCAGCTGGCGCTGCTGCTGAGTTCTTATCGTACGATGGCTTTACGAGAGCCGACACCGTGTTCCGGGCGACACGACGCCCCAAAGCCTCCTACCTCTCTCAGAAGAGCGGGTCAAAGCTATATATACAGTTGTGTTCTCTATGTAACCATCAAGTAAGCTAGATCCGTCAAGCTTATCAACTCTCCTTAGCTCAGCTGGAAGAGCGCAAGACTGTAACTGTTCAACGAGCGATCGTTATCTTGAGGCCCGCGGTTCGATCCCGCGAGGGGAGACATTTCTTTTGCTTTTGTACCATTCTATATCATTGAGGGATCGTTGGTGTTGGTGATACAGCTCAAAATCCCATTTTTGGCCAGGAATCGGATGTTGAAGCTTTCTGACGCCGTGGCAGAGATGCACGACTTGCACAGCTGTCACACACAGCTAGACCCAATGTTTTAGTGTAGAGGAAACAGGGGGATAAGTCCTGTTGTCGCTGCTAACACTGGCTCAATGATCGGCGCTTGCAGGAATGACTGAATAGCTTTGTCTGTTTCTACTCCTTCTTTACTCTTCCACAGTAAATAACTAGCTCGATTCGAGACATGGATTAAATGTATTGCACGAAGCGACGAGGAGCCAATGAAACTCTCAAGTATGTCTGATATAAAGCAGGCCTTGAACCACATCACCGATGCATTTTCCCGAAAGCGTTCGGTCGTAGGCCGAAACCCGCCACCTCAATGAACCCGGACACAGCTGTGCTGTGTACTTTATGGACAATAGCTAGCCTGATCGCAAGTCATGATCTGCAGGCGAGCGTACGGAAAAGTCACAATTGGGCAAGTGCTGTGTTCCAAGTTCCAACACTATTTTGTGCTGATATTGTTTCATCTATCTATGCTGGGATTTGATCTTCCTATGAACGAGCGACATGATCTTAGTTTTCATAAACGTATTGCACCTCGCAATCTTCGTCGTCTTCATCGTTGTCAGAGGTGTCAATGGGCGCTGCGGCAGAAGACTGGGCAGAAGGCACAGAAGTCACACCGGTGGCCGAGCTTGCGACGTAAGATTCGGTCGACGATGCCTGCACTGAAGAGGAGGATGCAGCTGAGGACGCAGCCGAGGACGCTTCGACGGACGAAGAAGCCTTGGAAGAGACAGCCACGGACGAGGGCACGGCATCATCACTGTAAAGATGTTAGCGAAGTCAGAAGGGACTGTATGAGGACATCACGACTTTACGGAGGTAGGTGTCTCGCCAGATCGAACACATCCAGTCTTGTCTGTAATTGCCTTCGGGCAAGTGACCTTCTCCCAGTCGACAGTAGGGTTGTCGGCACCCTCGAACCAGTCTCCGAAACGGAACTTGCAGCCAGACTGGAGGGCACTGGGCAACTCAGAGCAAGTGTCGCTGCTGAGGCCACCGTACTGTGCACCCCATCCAGAAGCAGGAGCACCTATAGAGCGAAGTATCTAGTCAGCACGGTATCTTAGACGTTAGGTTGGGTTGTTCTTTCACGAACCCCATTGATCCGTGCAAGCGTTGAAGAGGCCAACACCACCGCCAGGCATGGCAAGGTCAAATTGACCTGCTCCGACGTCACTTCCCACATTGGTTGCCTGCACGATCATCTTCTTGCCAGCAATGGAGGTAGAAGTGAAAGTAAGCCTTGAGTTTGGTCAGAAAAGTTGTACATTAAGTCCCGGCGAGAAACATACTGGTAGCAAGAGCAGCATGTGTCCGACTCACTGCCACCAGCGGAAACAGCAGCGAAGCCGTAGGCCAGGTCGTCAGAGACAACCCATGGTGACTGATCGGAGCACATGTGAGCATCACCGCCGTCGCAGGAGGATGCAGCGTTGGAGTCAGTCAGAGGGGAATCGTTCTTGTCGCAGACGGCGACTGGGTTCGAGACATCAGCCTTGCCCGGCCATGAGCACGATCCCTTGCAGCAATCCCTAGAGAGTTGTCAGTACCATCTCGTTGGCTTAGGGAACCATTTTGTCTACCAGTAGCGAGTGGTAGTTCCGGATCCAGAGGTGGACTGGGCGCTAGAGAGCGAGGCAAGGCCGGTGGCCAGGGCGAGGAAGGCAAGGCTCTTGATTGAAGAAGACATGATGGATCGTGATATCTGCTGTGTATTGGACTAAATGTCTTGTCAGAAGCAAGCTTTGTGAATAGAGAGCAGAGAAGGTAGGGCTGATTGAGGAACATTCTGTTGTATATATAAGCTGTATACCCCAGCGACCTTAACAGATTAGATTCGCGGCCATTGTCGCAGACAGACACAATTGCAAGGCTAAACGGCATTCCATGCTCCATGTTTTCATGTATGCGATACACCCCAACAAGCTTGTATCCCCACGTGGCTGAAGACGCCGCCGGGGAAGTCGAGACCGTGTGGATCGTCATCGACGTAGTTTGTGAAAAAGGTCTTGGGGATGACGAATGCTCGGGACTTGTCTTCGAGGAGTTGTTACAGATTGAACGGTCCGTGATCCTAGCCGGCTTGGTCCAGATTTTGGCTTACGGTCAAAGTTCTGCCTCGAGAATTGAGCATTTTACTCGTCTTAAATCTCGACAAACGCTCTTTTCGCATCTCTAGAAAGGTCTGGAGACATACGAGAAAAATCTGCTCTTGGTTGGGTTAAGATTGGTGGGCCCATATGTAAAGCCCTTTGAACAATGCACCAGGGCAAGGGCAGACGCGGCTCCTGTCATCTCAAGTCCGGCTCGCACGGAAAGGACTGATGAAACACCTCGAAACTCGGAGATCTGAAGTCCAAACAAAACGCGTGCCAAATAGTCGACGATCTTGGACTGTTTGTGCCACAAAAGCAGGGTATTCTCCATTCACCACACATGATCATTTTGTGAGAGAGGTGCTGTGCTGCCAGTTTTGTATCGTGTATGGATCTCGGGACGATCAGCAGATAGAGAAGAAACAATGCCGATGGAAGAATACAGTGATGGCAAGGCTCATCAAATTGTCCTATAGGCGAATATACAGGTGTGAAGGCGTGTCATGATACTGCCTTTCAGTTGTGATGTGTTGCCGGTGGCGGCTGGGACACTACGCCAAGCAAGGCGTCACCTGTGGCTTCTGCATGCCCTTGACGCCCAACCACTGACAATCAACAACAGTCTTGAACATGGTAGATACTAGAAGCACGAGAAGCAACGCTGCAGAAATCGTCAAATCCGAGTATCCAGACCATGATGAGCAAGTCGCCAGAGCAGACCCAGTGGCGTTCAAGGCCTCACTGGAGCGTTTTCGCCACACAGACACAGAGAATCATCAATCTGAAGGAGAACAACGTCAAGACTACAAACAAGGACGCAAGCGCCCTCGAAAGTCAATCATAAAACATGAAGAACCAATTGCTACTGCTACTTCACCTTCACCAGCCAAACGACGCCGCCAAACAAGCAAATACGCCCCTCCATCAAAATACGCCCACCTGCCCACACTAGTCGATGTTCTCGAACCAAATCTGATCTGCGTTTTCGTTGGAACCAATCCCGGTATACGGACTGCGACTTCCGGTCACGCCTACGCACATCCCAGTAACATGTTCTGGAAACTTTTACACTCATCTGGGTGCACGGACGAGCGATTGAAGCCGGAACAAGATGTCGATCTACCACGATTGTATAGCATGGGCAATACGAATATTGTCGAACGGCCATCAAAGGACGCCGCAGAGCTCAGCAAAGCGGAAATGATTGCGGGAACTCCGATCCTTGAGGAGAAGTTCCGGAAGTATCGTCCTGAAGCAGTCTGCATTGTTGGCAAAGGAATTTGGGAAGCTATCTGGAGATGGCGGTATAACAAACAGATCAAGAAAGAAGAGTTTCACTATGGATGGCAAGATGACAGAGAGAGGATGGGCAAGTGTGAAGGCTGGGAAGGCGCGAGAGTTTTTGTGTCGTCGAGCACGAGTGGGCTAAGTGCAAGCACCAAACCACATGAGAAGGAAGCTATCTGGAAGCCATTTGGCGAGTGGGTGAAAGCGAGAAGAATGGAGCGGGTTGCGCTGAAATACGAAGATGATGTGAAAGAAGAGCCTGTTTAAAACAGAGACCCACTGACTTCAACATAAATTCCAACCTACTGTAATCCCTGCTCTGGCAGTTGATGTATCGCACCTACCATTGAGAGACCGTGAATATCCTCACCGATCCTCGGTGGCCAAAACAACAATACTATCACCTACGGACGAAAAGCCAGCGCTAATCACCGCTGAGAAGCTATCCTAATATAAGGAGATATTCATGACATTGCGTCCTATACAACAACAAGACTTACACCAGAAATCGCAAAATCAGTATTCTCATCCTAGGACTTGGTCAACGGCGCAGTCCGCGCCTCGAGCTCCGCCCGATCACTCTGCGTTTCCACGCCTTCGAGATCCTTCGCTTTCATATCCGGACTGGCCACTTGTCCCAGATCGCTTTCTGAATGCGCACGCCGCAGGGCAGTCGAGCTACGCGCAGGCGACTCCGTCAGAATTATTGGTGGCAAGAAGCTGTGCTGGTTTCGCGGACTTTGCGGTGACACAGCCGTGCTGAACGTCGTCTCTGACCATCGCCTTGTAGCTTGCTCGGGGTCGAGAGGAGGGAGATCGCTGGCCAAGCTCCTTGCTCGTCTTCTTCGCCGATGTCGAATGAATCCGGTGGTGAAGCCGAGAGCGAGAGCTATGATTAGTAAAGGTATGAGGATGGCAATGACGATTGTGCCACTTTTTGTAGAAGTCTGATTCATTGCTGCTGGTGTGGGTTCGAAGGTTGCTGTCGATCCTGTAGTACTGGTTGGTCCAGTAGTATCAGTAGGTCCAGTGGTTCCAGTGGGTCTTGCAGCAGGGCTCGCGATTTCAAGCCAATCCAAGCTCATTGGCAAATTCAGCTTGTTTGGAAGGTAGTCCAGCACAACGTAGCTCTGAGCATCTGTCGGTATTTCTCGGAACCAAGACGGGGCTCTCCCAGAAGTGAACTCCTTGTACACGGCCGAGGCAAAGTCTGCGTATCCAGCATTGGTCAGAAACTGGACGGCGGCGGGGGCATGCTCTTCAAGGATGCTCATATAGTTGCGTGATTGCGATATGCTATTCCTTCATGTCAGCCAAAACTACAAGAACAAGTGCTCGCTTGGCACACGCACGCCAAAGTCGCACGTCCAGCCACTGTCGATGTAACGCCATCGGAGCCCGTCGTGAGGACTAAAGCTGTCACGACGGTGGGTGCCGACCCCAATAGGTCTGTCTCATCCAAAACTGCGCCAACCCATCGCGTTATGAAGAACGTCTGAACTGATGTTGGCAACTGAGCCAGCCAAAATGGGTACGTTTTGTAGAAGAACTCGCTCTCCAACTCTCTAACAAACGAATCGCCGGCATCGCTGTCATAATCGAGGAAAGGTTTGTCCAACTCATCAGGCATGGCCGAAAGGATCATGGGAAACATGACAGATTCCTCCGCCTCTTCGGCAGAACTGGTCATGGTCAGGATGGTGATGACGACTCCGTGGGAACGTACTTACCCAAGTGCACTCATTCCTCGCGAGAACGTAAATTTGCCGTCAGAATCGGTGATTAGGACATCCTCGATTTTTGGTGTCCATTTTTCGTTCGTACCCATGGTGGAGCAATTTACTATTTTATGAAACAGATGGTGTGATCTTATGTGGTTATCGATGATGTTCGAATTCACCCCTTCGTCGCCTAATGTAGGTGCGGAAGCAGATGGGCAAGCCTGCTCGATGCATTGCAATCTGAGGTTCCACAAGTACACAAAGCTGTTGGCGGTGCAAGGTACCACCGACATACGAATCGCTTGCCTCGCGCTTGCGCACAACATCACAAGTATCACTGCAGGGGTTCAAGAAGGCATTGTGCTCGTCAAAATGACACCTGACATGCACATACCCGCGACGGACGTTGCACTACCAAGCAAACATCAATTCGAGTCATCGTGCAGGGTGCGGAACTGCAGGCTGGTGTTACAGAACGTGGTGATGTGATGTTGCCTCTCAAGAACAAATCTCTCAATCAACACTTGCCATTGATCTGCTGTGTACCCTCTTACCCCAACCTCTTGTTCCAATCATCGAGGCTTCTGCTGTCTTCTGGAGATCCGGGACTTGTGCTGCAGCACAAGCCTTTCTCAACCGGCATCGACCAACAGCCACGTGATACCACCCATCCATCATTCCCTCCAGTTCCCACATGTCCCTCCACCTTCGACATCCCCCATTTCTTCCTCTCAAACCCGTCCAGTCTCCCTACTTCCCACCCTCGCCAACCGAATCCTACCATCTTCCTCCTCAGCCCTCCCATCCTCCTCTCCAGGTAAAAGCACAGCCTTGTCAATCGCCACCGGCAAGCCGCGGTGCCTTCCCTTGATCATGACCGCGCACAAGATCAACTTGCTCAGTGTCTGCCAACTACCGCAGAAACTGTACATGTCCCAAGGCACTCCAACCGAGATTCCAACACACCCGTAGCCACTCACGATCTCGAACAGGAAGTTGAAAACGCTGAAAACGGTAGGATCCTCGCTGAACTTGCGCGATTCGATGATCATTATCAGGAAGAGTGCCAGAATGATGGTCCAGGCATCGTGGGCGAGTTGAGCGCGAAGTTGATGGCGGACGAAGGTCGTGTTGGATTCTTGTGGTCTGGCGTGGTTTAAGTTTGACGCCATGAAGCGTGCGCGGGAGAACCAGCTGCGTTGGGTGTCTTCTTCGGCTTGTGGCATGGGCGTGCACGGCTTGTCGAGCTCGGAGATCTCGTCTTCGGCATAGATCCCCAGAGAGCGTTCTTCGTATACGTTTGAATTACGCATTGTAATAACGACAGGATAGACCGAAATATACATCATAACGACGTACAGAACTTGCAGACTGATCCGGAGGTCTGAAATCGTGACCACGAAGAAGCCCCCGGAGCGCACAGCAAAAGCTTGGAAGAGGCCATCGATTACGCGGACGTTGACAGGTAGGACGCCATCAATCTTAGGGTTGCCAATGTTGAGGATCTCGAAAGCAGCCCAGTCGATTCCATTGAGAGTGATGACCATGAGCAGGAGCCACCATGTGTGCTGGCTCGGGAAAAGGTTGGTGTAGCAGCGTCGAGGGTGATCAAGCAGGAAGCGGAGAGTAGCAGCGCGTTCGGCCCATACTTCTCCATCGAGACGCTCGACAATCTTCAACATGGTCCAGACTATGAGGCGGAGAAAAACAGGGTAGCATGTATTTCCCGCAAGAATAAGGAAACCCATGGTGATGAGGAGATAGTAGCCTGTCTGGAAGGCCGTCATGTTGGCGTCGAGTAAAGACATGCCGGAGTTATCTATCCAAGGTTAGTTTGAACGTTCAAGCGCAAGGATTAATTTACTCACTGAAAGCAGAGACGGCATTGAATGCGCCCAACCACCAAGGGTCGAGGCCATTTCCTCGTGCTGTGTCCGGGCGGTTGTAGGCCACCCAAGCTGCACATCCAAAACATCCAAGGAGCTGGAAGAGAACATAGTATGCAGGGACGAGCCAAGCCAAGAGAGCCACAGCACGGTACTCGTAGCCGCCAATTCTTTGCCGCTCTCGTTCGGTCAGCCCGTGGAACTGACTGTTCCTAGAAGTCCAGCCCTCGGCAGCATCAAAATGGTCATCAGAGTCATCTTTGTCACCGTCATCCAAATCCATATTGTGATTAAAGCCCCGAGAAGTAGGGAGATCATCCGCAGTGGTAATGTCCAAAGATGCACCAGGTCTGACGCCAACCCCCAGCGTGCCGAGGCTCAAGCGTGACCTGCGACGAGGAGATGCTTGCGATGTATTGCTGGGTCGGAAACGGGTGTCCCGGCTGAAAGTGAGATGAGCTGAATCCACCGAGTCTTCTGCATCCCCGTCGACGATAGCGCTCTCAAATTGCGACTTGTCTTTTCCATCTGTGGTCGAAGCGGCACCTATGGTCGGGAGTGGATGAGGGTTCTTTGGATCTTCGCCTTTGAGTTGGTCGTCTTTAGAGGTAGACGCTGCAAAAGGTCGGCAGATACCACCAAGTTCATGCACAGAGGTCCTGTGCAAAGAAGTGGTCCGTCTTCTGGTACCGTCTTTCTGCCGCTTCTTTTCGACGACGATACGAAACTTCTTCTCGAAAGCACGCTTGCGTAAGCGAACTACAAAAGCGCTGACGAAGATAGCAGATCCCATCATGATCAAGAGGAAAAGCATGATCTGCTGAAAGGTGTTGATGATGCTGAGGTTGATTGAACCGAGGCCAGAGAGAGTCATTGCGCTAACGACAAGGAAGAGTGCATCTATGTACCGGATGGACCTCGATGGAGTACTTGCGCCCCAGAAGATTACCGACGCGATCATGCATGTCACTATGAAGTAAGCATAGTGTAGCGTGATGAAGTTACACGGTGGCAGCCAGCGGCGAACTTGTCGCCACGGCCGGACGAGAGACCCCGGAAGAGCCATTGAACGATTGAGTAGTATTGTTGTTTGTTTTCTGTATTTTTGGGACTTGGGAGGCCTCTCGTCTAAGGATCGCGTATGCGGCTTTTCTTTCTGGGAGCTGGAGCACGTTGATTTGACGAAAGGTTCATAGTTTGGGAGTTAGTTATGTCAGAAAATCATTTAGCGATTGCTGGAGTTGTGTTTTGAGTCGAAGAAGGCGGCGAGGTGTTTGTTAGTGAGCTGAAGGCGAGGTGCTGGGCGAGATAGTGTTGTGCGTGCGTGTGAAGGGATGAAGTTGAAGCAAGAAGTCTGAGAGAGTAAAGTGCGGTAAAGGAATTCTGGTGGCAGACGAAAGCCGAAAGTTTGTTAAAGTAAGCGACATGGCATCTCACCGACTCACGCATTGAGGGCGCTATTGAGCAGCACATTTCATATCGACTTCATTTGTTCCCACAGTAGTGCGTAATATCGGCATACTGACCGCTGAGAGCTTTGCCCATAATCCCTCGTGGGAAGTCGACCTCGTGGACGTATCTACTCAACCACAACTGGCTAATACTATAAGTACCATAGAAAGAGACGATTGACCAGGCTGCCCCGATCTAGCCTGCAGAAGGCGAATATTAGCCGAATATTCACTTACACTCACTTTACAGATTTCAATATTTCCGTGGAAGGAGCGACAGGGAAATGCTCAAACGCCACACGCGGTCTCGATCTCGACCATGATGTGGCGCACCAAGCATACTCAGCCACGATTGACGTACCCATGCCCCGCCAGCGATGATGATGCTGGCTTGATGGTCGGTCAACAAGAAGGAAGAAGCAAGGACAGCGAGCAAGCACAAGGGAGATAGAAGCATGCACACTTCCCCAGCGCTCCTCACCATTCTACATCAACGAGGCTGTGCATGAACAAGCTATCCTATAACCCCTCCTAACCACATACCACTCCTCTCTTAACACTTAGCAGCGCTACATCCAACCTCATCTGTCTCGCTTTCGCTTCTTCCTTCCCTCTTACCAACCAACCAACCAACCTCTCTCTACCCTCACAATGGCTAGCCACCACGACCCCAAGCTCCTCTACGCCATCAACGGCATCAAGGCTTACCACATCCAAGATGGCGACGAGCAGAGCCTCACACCCTCCGGCCCCCAAACCCTCAGCCTCCTCATGGTCCCAACCAACTCCGCCTTCTCAGATATCCCCTCCACCGCGCCCCAAAACCAGATCGACGAAGACTTCTACCTACACCTCAACCTCCCTCCCGAGCTCGACCTCCCGCTCCCTGCCACTACCCAAATCTACCACCAGCCGCCAAACTCATACCTCATCCCGCGATGGGACCTAGGCCCCGACTCGGGCGCTTTCACGCGCATCGAGTTCCCGCCCATCGGCTACGACGTCAGCCAGGAAGACCTGGACACTTTTGAGACCATCCTCGCGCAATGCACTGCTTTCATGGAGCGCGCGCAGCCTCCTCTGCCTCGCAGGCCGAGCCAGAAGGGCGGCTTCAGTGACGATAAGAAATACAACCCCGCCGACTACGCTCCAGGCGGCAAATACGCTACAGGCAACGAAAAAGGCGGACACGGCGAGATCGTCCTCATCGACGAAGATAACGGCTCTGTTGTTGGAGAGCTCGGCGGCGACGCTCGCATCTACGAAGACCCCAGCCTCAAGGTCGGCTCGAAGAACCCCGTCGAGGTCGAAGTCTCCGCCGACGGCAAGCGAGTCGATGTCCGCCCGGTGTCTGAAGAGTACCTACGACTGGCTCGCCACCCGGCTTACAAGAACTCCGGCCTCGTGCAGAATGCCGCTGCGGCTTCACGTTTGATTGTCACTACCTCTGGCTACCTTGGGAACGCCATGAGCAACGGCGCCAACACCTTCACACAGAAGACGAAGCCTGTAACAAAGCCGATGGAGTTCAACGCCGCCACGCACGATCGCGTCCGCAAAATCAACGCTTTCACGCAGAGCGCCGCAGGCCTCTCTTCCAAAACCGTCGGCCAACTGTCCAACTACGCTCAGAACTTCGCCGCTTCTATGTCAGGCCACAAGAAAGATCGTGCACACAAAGGCTACGACGTCAAAGGCAACCCGCTACCGCAAGAAGAATACAAGCCCGGCCTCCTCAACAGGTCCATGATCGCCTTCTCGACCGTCGCAGACGGCATCGCCTACTCAGGCAAGAACCTGCTCACTTCCTCCGGCGGCGCAGCAAGCACCATGGTCGGTCACCGCTACGGCGAAGAAGCGGGTTCCATCGCCGCAGAACTCGCCGGCGGAGTCAAGAACGTCGGCCTCGTGTACATTGACGTAACGGGAGTTTCGCGGCGCGCGGTTATCAAGAGTGTTGCCAAGGGCATGGTTGTGGGCAAGGTCAAGGGCGGTGGCGAGATTGTGGTTGGTGGCGGCGATGGAGGTGAGTTCCCTGAGGAAGACAAGAAGAGGTTGCAGGCGCAGTTTGAGCAGCAGCAGCAGCAGCAGCAGGGACCGAGTGCTAGTGGTGCTCTTCCTGCTACTTCTAGCAACTCTGGTTTCGCGCCTACGAGTGGGAATTACAATCCTACTGGTTATGGTGACGCGGCGCCTCCGACGTACCAGGATTTCCAGCAGCAGAAGAAGTAGGGGAGTGAGATGAAAGTTTTGTGTGGGTGAGTTCCAATGGTTCGACATGCACGGCGTTTGTTTCCTTTGATACCCGTTTTTAGCACAGCGAAGACGTATACAAGTGGTTTTATAGTAACTGTTCATTTTGATTTGTGTCATTTATGTCGTATCGTTTCACTTTTCATCTCAAAGTTGTGTACTCTACACATGGACGAAGAGCCTCCCAACCCATAAGCTGCGGAGAATGGGTCCCAAAAGCCTCCTGTGCTGTGTGACAGGCGTGAGACCCGGGTGAACTCTATTACCATACCGCTCTCTTCCTTAGTAGGCAGACTGGCAGCTGCAGTCAAAGTGATGCAGTCTCATCGTATTTCATCATTCCCCCAAAATCACCCCTCTCAACGCCCCAGCTTACCGCCAGACTTCCCAGCCGCACTCCTCTTCCTACTCCCATTCGACGATCCCACCCCATCCACCTCCATCGCATCGTCGTCCTCCTCAATTTTAGAGCTCTGCCTGCTGCCCATACTCCGCAGCCCACCAACCACACCAGTCTTCTCCGACACCTCAGTGGCAGCTCTGATCTGCTTCTCTTTGCTCTGCTCGCGAGCCGCGCGCTTCACGGCATTGGCCTCGATCCTCGCGACTTCAGCCTGCAAATCCGCCAGCACGGCGTCGCAGCGGCCGCTCCAGGCTGAGAGCTCGCCGAGGAGCTCGGAGATGCTGCCTGGGGCGAGATCGCGGAGCGGAGCGACGGAAGTGACGACGACGGTTTGAGCGGCGGGGTTGAGGGTGGCGCTGAGGAGGTTGTCGTAGATGGCTGCTGTGACGAGCTGCTCAAGATCGCGGGGGGATTCCAGGTCGAGACGCTGGCAGAGAGAGGGGTAGCTTAGGTTGTGCTGTGCTGTTGTCGCGTTCGTCTTTTCGGCGGCGATGGTGAGGAGGCTTAGCAGGCGTAGTTTGCGGGCCTGGGCATCTGAGAGGGCGGGCAGGGGTGTGCTGCTGGCTTTGTAAGACTCCCAGGTGCCCCAGGCGAAGGTCTCGAGGAGAGCGAGGTAGCTGGCGTACTGCTCATCTGTGGCGAGCTTGCGGATGTTGGGCTGCTGGAGCAGCTCGGCGAAGACATAGGTGTTTGGTGCTGAGGTTGCTTGAGTGACGAGGTCGGAGGCCGCGCGGGAAGATGTGGCGGATTTGGCGAGAGCGAGGAATGGTGCGAGCGCATTGAGGGCGCGGGATTGCTCCATTGTGAGGGTGAGGGTGGTGTAGCTGGTGTTGGTGGTGAGGATGAGGTTGGTAGGTGTTGTTGCCTTGCTAGATGTTTAGCTGGAAGCTGTCGTAGGTGAGGGTTCAGTGACGCTTTCCACGCCCAAACGCCGAAGCGCGATAAGATAAGAGGTCAGCGCCAGCTCACAATTGCCCTTCACCTGCGGGCACTAGCGGTTGGCTGCAGATTGTCCTCGTATATAATACTCAATTCCCCGTCGTAATATCCATTTGAATCCTCCAAGGCTAGGCCACGGTGAGCTTTTATATTGACCTTATGAAAAGGACACAGAAGTCATCGTGCCTGTCTCAGCATCGTCACGTACAAAGTTTCATTAATGCAATAATTTATACCATGTCGTTATTTAGTGGGCTCGTCGTGTTCTTCATGTTCATATGAGTTCTGTCCCTCAGCACGCACTGTCTAATCTACAATTCCGACGCAGCAGGCGCGATGCCCTCCTTGATCGTCTCCTCCAGCCCGACGAACCCATGCCCGTAGTGCTTCTTCAGCAGCGCCTCCGCCTCAGCGTTCGGTACCTCAGTGAGGTCCTCGCCCATGTCCTTGTCCTCAGCATACTGCCTGCTAGGGTCCAGCTTGCGCAGGATGGCGAGAATCTTGTTAAGAGAGTAGGTGTCAGCGAACCCGAAGATCCTGTCGCCGTTGCAAGCCGGATCGGTCAGAGCAATGACGTGTAGCTTGGCATCGTCGCGCACGTTGATGAAGTACTGCGGCGGTGAGGCGTTGAGCATGTTGTCCTTGTTGTTGTAGGTATCGAGGAGCCAGTCGCCAGTGCTGTTGCCGGTGGCGCGGACGCGGTGGCCGAAGTTCGCGTTAGGAAGGACGGTGGCGACTTGGAAGGGCGGGTTGGTCTGCTTGACTGCTTGCCAGAGCGCCTTCTCGGCCTCGGTCTTGCTGGCGGCGTAGACCTCGTACGGGCTGGGCGAAGGGTTGGTGCGAATGGCATCGAGGACCTTCTCGTTCCAGGAGTCTTTGGTGATGACGACTTTCTCGTTGGGAACGGGGATCAGAGCAGCGGTGCTGGAGGATGTGACGACGAGACTCTTGACTTTGGGCTCGGTGGTGGCGGCTTTCAGAATGTTCAAGGTGCCCTGGACACTGCCGGGAATGACCTCGTCGGGGACGTTTGAGAAGGTGAGGACCGATGCGAGGTGGACGATGCCGCTGACGCCCTTGACCGCTTCGTCGTAGGCATGCTCGTCGATCATGTCAGGGACGTCGACGATCTCCAGATGGCCTTTGCCATACTTCTTCTCGATGTAGTCGACCAGGAATTGGGCCTTGCTGGCATTGCGAGATGTGCCGCGGACGTGGTAGCCAGCTGCGACGAGCTCCTCAACAACGTGGTTGCCGATGTAGCCGGTCGCGCCGGTCACGAGGACGGTATCTCCTTTCTGGATGGTAGTCATGGTTGGCAATGAGTATTTGAGTTGGCCGGGTAGGTATTGGCAGTTTTGAAACAGCAAGTGAAGCGGTAAGAGTCTAAATGTGAAGAGCTGTATGTTGTGAAGTCAAAACACACGGTAGCTTCAAGGTTACGATCGCCATTATATAGCTGGTTGACGTCAGCGCCAAGAGGGCACCAGGCGACATTCACATGTTTAGTCAACCGAACATGCAAGCGTGTAACCTCACTTTTTGTGGGCTTGCCTCGCTACGTGCCATTGAGTTGCGATGGCGTTCTGGGGCAAAGTTTCGCCAGGGATTGGTGGATTGCTCAGCACTGCACTTCCATCGGCTTTCTATGGGGCCGAGCCTCTTAGAAATCAGAGTTTGAGCGGTTCATTAATCATACATGTAGACGAATGTGCATTACAAGACGAGCATCGTTGTACTGTTGTACAGGCTGACCATTGAAAGTAGCGTCAAATATCCTGCACGACACCACATGTAGATTTGTAATGTCGCACGGCCAGGGGTAGCGGCATTAGTCCAGCACTTTCGGTTCGCAAAACTAATGCTCACTGATATTCACATGAGATATGGGTGGTTACCTGAAAAGCTTCATAAACGACTGTGGTGCATTGACAGCGCAGGGGCGGTTCGTCCCAATCTGTACTTTGCTATCTTGGTACTAACATTGAAAGCAACGGATAGTCAAGCACGGAATTGTAATCACTAGACCCACTCGTTCAATTTCACATCTCATCATACTTCGTTCACTACAGAGACATCACTAGTACCTGGAGCCATAGCCACCGCTGCTTCCACCATATCCAGAGTTGCCATATCCATCGCCATCGTTTCTCCTGCGGTTGTCGCCATACGACTCCTCGCCTCCGAACGAGCCAGGCATGTCGGCGGAGCCACTGTCGCCGTACTCATCACGCCTGCCGCGACCCTCTCTGCGCTCAGACGAGCCATGTTGTCTGGACTCGTTGCCATAGCCGGAGGATCCATACTCAGCTGAGCTGGACTGAGTGTTGCCATAGCCGGAGCTCGAGTCGTTTCCATACCCGGATGATCCGTAGCCGCCCGAAGTGCGACCACTGTTGCCCGGGTACTCGGAGCTCGAGTGTGAGTTGCCACCGTAGCTTGGAGTGGAAGACTCGTACCTGTCAGAGCTGGAGTGGGTGTTGCCTCCGTAGCCAGAGCTTGAGGACTGCTCGTAACGGCTGCTTCCAGAAGACTGTTCGTAGCGGCTGCTTTGGCTGTGGGATGATTCGTTCTGGCGACCGTATCCGCTGGAGTAGTTCTGCTCCTGTCCGTACTGAGGCTGGCGAGCTGGGTAGTCATCATCATCGCGGCGTGAGGAGCCTCCGTACGAGGACTTCTTCTCTTCCTCCTCGCGCTGCTTCTTCAGCCTCTTTTGCTCCTTCTTCTCGCGCTTGCGCTGTTTCTTCTCGTAGTCGTCATCATCGTTGCTGTCGTCATCATCTGAATCGTCCTTGCGAGATGAGCCGTACTTCTGTTGACGGTTATCACTCTTGCGCTCGGAAGATCGGTCAGAGCGTCTCTCGTGAGCCTCTGAGCCATATCCAGTGCGACCAGATTGACGTTCTTGTCCGTACTCATCGCGGCGTCCACTAGATCCGTACTGATCCGCTTGGTCGGAGTAACCACTTTGCTGTTGCGAAGACTGGTATCCGCTAGAGCTGTGCGAAGTGGTCTGGTTGTATCCGCCGCTCTGGTACGAGCTAGAGTTGTCCCGGCCGTAACCGCTGCTCTGGTTGCCCGAGCCGTGGGAGCTGTCTCGGCCATATCCACTGCTCTGCTGGTTGGAGCCGTACGAGTCATCGCGGCCGTAACCAGTGCTCTGTTGGTTCGAGCCATACGAGCCGCTGCTCTGGTTGCCCGAATTGTAAGAGCTACCCTGGCCATAACCACTGCTCTGCTGGTTCGAGTTGTATGTGCTGCCGTTGTCATTGCTCGACTTCTTCTCTGCATTCTTCGCAGCGTTGCCAAGAATGTTGCTTGCAAACCCGCCAACAATGGAGCCGATGGCGCCACCACCGACTGCTTCGCTGACTTTGTCACTGATCTGCTCCTGTTGTTTAGAGTTGAAACCACCTCCAGAGTTTCCGGAACCGCCTCCAGAAGAGTTGCCAAGCGCGCTGGCAATGCCTCCGAGCAAGGCTCCTGCATCGGAGCTCTTGCCTCCGGTGGCACCAGACGACTCGTACGTGTCTCTTGTTGGGAGACCCAGCGGCTTGCCGCAACCGTGGCCCTTGTCCTTGACGCCCTCCTTGTGGTTCTTGAAGTGCTGAACACCATCCCTGCTGAGAGAGCGGCGCAAGCCGTCACGCTCACGGTCGCCCAGGTCATTCCACCACTTCTCGACCTCACGGAACATGAGTCCGCGTCCGTCGCGAGCGCCATCATCGCCGTACTCACGAAGAGCAGGGTGGTGGAGAACACCATTGACGATACGGTCAAGAGTGCGGGCGATGTCGGCATTATCGTCATCCCAGCACTCCACGATCTGCGGAACAACCCATTTCAGAACAGCACTGGCGACCTTACCAGCAGGCTCGTTGAGCACATTCGAAAAATGATCTTTGCTTAGCATGCTGTGAGTGGGATCGGTGTCGTTGTCGTTGGAGAAAACGGCCATCTGGTGCTCCTGGCTGCTCTTGATGACTTCACTAGAGCCGGTGTGCAATTCATTCTTGACCTGCGAGATGATAGGCATGATGTAGGGAGCCAGCAACGAGAAGACGAAAAGGTTAACCTGGTCTTGAAGTTGCTCAAGGATATCGGGCAAGATTGGAATCTTGTCAATAGCAGACGAGATGCCCTTCATGATGTTATCGTGGAACTCAATGATCGGGTAGATCTGCTTCATGATGTCGTTGACCTGTCTTGTGAAGGCTTCCGGCTCCTTGGGGCTGATGTGCATGTTCTCCATGTGCGCAGCGTTGGCATTGGCCTGAAGCTCGTCCGCCTTGCCAGCTGGGTCGTCGTTGCCGCTGCCAAAGACACCCGGGGGAATCTTCTTGAGGATATCCTTGAGCAAAGACGTATCCGAGTTCTTAGCGTGGCTAATAGCGCCCTCAAGCTCCTCAAGCTCAGACTGGGTGGCCTTGTCGCTGAATTCACCCATCACTGAGTGAAGGAAGTCGACGCCACCGAAAGTCCCAGTGACAATGGGGAACACAGGGTTACGGGCGCCACGAATCTGCATCTGAGTGCGGCGGCCGACGTGCGGGAAGATATCACGCTCGCCCATCTCGATCAGAGCAAGCTCCGTGTAGTTGCTGTGTGCAGAGAAATCTTCCAAACAGTGACATGCTGTACCAAGCAAACGAAGTGCCTCAAAGAAGTCTTTGTCGTCCTTGGAGTCCTTGTACTTGCGCCCCAAGTCGATGGCTTTTCCGAACAAATTCCTGACGAGTCCAGAAGAGGTTGTGATGCCGACATCTTCGGAGGCAATGTAGTTCTTCATGCCATTGCGCTCGTCAATAGCCAGCTCCCTCTTCTCGTCGACCGGACCGCGAAGAGCCCTGTGGTACTGCCTGGCATCGATGTTGTCGGCGTAGTCTTTGGGGTTGTCGATGTGTTCTTCAGGTCGGTAACATCCAAGCCTTTCGCTTGTGACCTCGAATTCACCGGTACCTGCGGATGTCTTGTTAATCTTTGCTGTGTACACCACTGAGACATCATTTCTTACCATATCCAAAGCTCATGAATCCAAGGACCCAGAGGAGAAGCCTGATAGCGTCGGCACTGACATACTTGACAGTGCCAACATCGATAGCCTGGGAGTAATCACGAAGCCAGTTGCCAAAGTAGACGCGCTTGACATCGAGCTTGGAGAACTTTTTGTTGCGGCCAATGACACGAGCAGTCAGGAGAGTAAGGAGAGTGTCTTCGATATCTCCATGACGCCAGTTCTGACCCTCGATCTTGCTCGTACCAGCAATGTTACCAGCGCCGAAAGCGTAGGTCGGACGAGCAAGGAAAATGAGGGCGACAAGGAGGATGGGGAAGAGGATAGTTGGCTTGAGAGCCATGTTTGACATGATTGGTGTGTGATACACCGTAGAATTGAGAGTGTAGTATGTGTGTGGTTCACCACGGGGTGTGTGAGGAGCGGTGAAAGATTGGGATGTTGTGGTTGAAGAAGCTCAGGTGGCTTAGATCTCACTAGAAAGACGCCTTGGACCCTCCTCGAATGCCCCTCCATGTTCAAACATGAACCCTCGCCAAGATTAAGCTGCGTCACCGCGTTTCAGGAAGCACTTTGTCGTTGCAGATGTGTTGTCAAACAAGGCATAGGGCCACATCGCCGGTACAAGGCTGTCTTACTCTCAGTATACGTGACTAAGGCAATGTGCTGTACACTCACTACAAACAGCAAGCAAACAAGCACATGTCAATACCACTCGAAATCCACTGGTAGAAGCAAAGGCAAAGGTAACCCACCACTAGCGCCAGCGGCACTCCCACTCCCGCTCCCGCACCAAAGCTGTCACCCAAAACTTTCCCTCGCCTCACGCACTCACCTCTTCCTTCTCTCCAAGCGTCGCCCTCACTAAAGCTGCGTTTCTTTGCTCACACACAGACAAGCCTTGCGCTCGTCACATTTTGGCAAATGAGAAATTCGGAGTAATCTTCAACTTTCCGCTATCTCGTTCCTACCTCAGGTTCGAGCTCTGGCCACTGCCCGCAAGGGCCTGCCATGATTCACCCATGGTTGCACTTGGCATCAGAAAGCTTCAGCCCGCCAGCCTCTTTTTGTCTTCGGATGAGGGAGTGTCTGGTCGTGGCTATGGGAGCCGGTGCGAAGATCGTGTGTGCCTTGGCCGTGAAACGTCGAGGTACGATCACTTTAGTGCAATACGCAGCGTATTTGACGCTCCCTCTTTAGCCTGTCTCGCGAGAGATGGCGGAGGGAGTGGAGAGTATAATTCGATTCTGATCACTCTTGTGAGGGCGGCGCTTCATCTTCTTTTTCTTCTCAGGTAAGTCGTTAACCACTATCGCGAGATGACCGGGTTCAAGGATACTGCTAACGTTTTGCGATCCTCACTGAGGACTAGGCACGTACATACTACTTGACGTCTTGCGGCGTTTCCTGTTTGTTGTTGGCTCTTCACTCGCGATTGCAACCCCGGTCACTACTTCAAATCGATGCCCCGCTGCGAATCTCTGCATTATACTTGCTGTGTCGCTATTTATGTGATTTCTTGATGCTATATGTCTTTCTGTGTCTATGCCAGGGCTTGGGATTTGACGATGTCACGAGCTCAATAAGGCATTGACGCTTCGTGCACGCTTCATCTCGGAGTGCCTGCTAAGAAGCACTCGCTCCGTGCAGGGTTACTGCAGCGACTGTGGTTCTCCATGGCGACCACCCTAGAGTAATCGAACGTGCAACCCTTGATGAACTATAGCGATGTTGTCAAAGCTTGCATGCCCAAATACTGCCAAACGTGGTCACGCTTTGGTACTCCGCGCGAAGAACAATCACGAAGCTTTATAAAGTCAAATGACGAAAATAGACATGTCTCATTTCATAGCTTCGGCAGTGTATCCATCACCATCCCGAGCATAGTATTATTTACAACTTGCTAACCTCCAACACGGCCTTGCCGAAGTTCTTGCCCTCGAACAGACCAACTAGGCCCTCGCTGGCGTTGTCAATGCCCTTGGTGACATCCATAGCAGCCTTGAAAGTGCCCTCGCTGAGCCACTTCTGCACCTTCTGCTGATGCTCAACAGCGTACCTGGGACCCATGTTGGCATCACCAACGATGAAACCGCGCATGGTCAGGCGCTTGGCGACGACCTGCATGAGGTTCTTGATGGGGTACTGGTTCTCGGGCTTGAGGTTGTACTGGGAGATCATGCCGCAGGCGACGATGCGGCCGAAGTCGTTCATGCAGGTGATGGCGGCCTCGAGCTGCTCGCCGCCGACGTTCTCGTAGTAGATGTCGATGCCGTTGGGCGCGAGGCGCTTGAGGGCGTCGAGAGGCTTCTCTTTCTTGTAGTTGAAGCCGGCGTCGAAGCCGAGCTCTTTGGTGATGAAGTCGAGCTTCTTGTCCTCGCCGACGGAGCCGATGACGGTCAGGCCCTCGTGCTTGGCGAGCTGGCCGACGAGTTGGCCGACGGGGCCAGCGGCGGAGGAGATGAAGATGGTCTCGCCCTTTTTGGGGAGGCCGATGTCGTAGAAGGAAGAGTAGGCGGTCAGACCGGGCATACCGAGAGGACCGAGGAAGAGCTTGGTGTCGAGGTTGTAGGGGTTCTGAATGACTCTGGCACCATCGGCGATAGCCTTAGGGAGAGCGGCGTACTCTGCTGTGGGAGTGGCGAAGAGGGAGACGATCTGGTCACCGCTCTTGAACTTCTCGTTGTCGCTCTTGAGGACGGTGGCAATGCTGCCGTTGGTGATGGCGCTGTTCAGCTCGAAGGCAGGGCTGTAGGACTTGATGTGGCTAGGGCGCATGCGGCCACGCTGGTAGGGGTCGAAGGAGACATAGTGGATCTTGACGGTGATGCCGCCGGCGGGAGGAGCCTGGTCGACGTCGAAGGTGTTGTCCTTGATGCCAATGTGCTCGCCGGGGATGATCTTCTCGCTGGGGTGAGCGAGGTATGTGAGAGTCTTGTTCTGCACCATGATTGCGGTGTGTGTGATGTGTAAGAAAGACTGGGCTGGGGGTATCTCAGGGTGATGTAAGAGCAAGTGGGATGAAGTAAAGTGAGGGCTGGAATATACAGAAGGACAGCAGACTGGGAGACCAAGTGAGATTCATATACAAACGGGCGATGCCTCGGCTGGAGGGTCCAGAGTTATGATTAGAAATGTGCATTGAAACATCATCTTCCAATGCGGTGTAAGGTAACGGAGCAGTGCACGAGCGTGGAAGGTCGTGGCCGCTAGTAGAGGGTTTGTCGATGTTCTTCCACGCGGTTAAGGCGACGAGAGAGGGTCCGGTTATGTCATCCGGGACTCATCCCAAACAAAAAACAGCTAACGCGCGTAAAAGTCGGCCGAGGCTCGTACAATGGCCGTTTAGACAGTGCATTGCAGAGATCCAAGGATCGAGGGCAAAGGCCGGCGAATTATTCCTGCCGCAATGTCTCCAGGATGTGCACGCAGCGTGTAACTGTGCACAGTATGAAGTATGATTGCAGTACAAACTCGCAAAGCGTGACCTGGACGACGGACATGCTGCATAAGCAAGAGCGGCTTTGATCACCATCCAGGCTATCCCTCCGTAGAGTCTCTGCTCCAACTTCCCATTGCTGTCCATTCGCCGAGATGCCCGCACAAAGATGGAGTGACGTCCGGCGATGAGGATGGACAAGCTGTCTGCATAGGAGATCTTCCATCTCGCCCTGCACTTCTATCTCGATCTCGAAGACGCTGTCGCATGTGCTGTAGCCGACAGATACACTGCATTCAACGCCGTGAACGTAAGACAGCCGTTGATAGAACACCTATATGCAGCTACTCTGTACCACGTGGTAAAGATAGTCTGCGATAAACTCCGTATCTGCAGTTGCAGTTGCAGCCTTCCCAATCTTTCGTCATACCTAGCTCCGCGCGTCGCTGAATCTACGAACAACCCTGCCAAACAGTCTACTTCCACTTTCAACCCTGAATACCAGATACTCTGTACGACCAAATCACATCCGCTATCATGTCAGACGAAAAAGTACCCATCGACCCTCCTCCATACACCGACAACCCCATACCCATATCAGAGAAACCCAATGGCGCAGCAGGACAACCGCGGGGCCATCGCCCTCCATTCCCTCTGGATCTGCCCGCCTTGAACATGATCCGTGGCAAGCGTGTGATTCTCGCATCCGCCTCACCTAGGAGGAGGCAATTACTAGCACAGGTAAGGCGCATGGCAGTCTCCAATAAGACATATTCAAAGAACGACGCCAAACTAACATCCTCCCTCCTCCAGATCGGCCTCACAGACCTCGAAATCATCCCCTCCACAGTCCCCGAAGACCAATCCCACTCCCTCCCACCCTTCGAATACGTCCTCGCAACCGCCACAACCAAAGCCCAAAACGTCTACGCCGCCACCATCGACACGCCCAACAACGAGCCCGCCCTCGTCCTCGCCGCCGACACCGTCGTCTCCACGCACCTCGGCCAGATCCTCGAGAAACCGCGCAGCGAGCGCGAGCACATCGCGACACTAAAAATGCTGCGCGACGGCAATAACGGCTGGCATAAAGTGTACACTGCGGTCGTGGCCATGGCGCCGCTGGATAGCGCTGTCGCGCCGGGGTATGCGATGGAGCATCATGTTGAGGAGACGGCAGTGAAGTTCGATCAGAGTGTTACGGACGAGTTGATTACGAGTTATGTTAAGACTAGGGAGGGCGCGGATAAGGCGGGCGGGTATGGTATTCAGGGCATGGGAAGTATTTTGGTGGAGAAGATTGATGGGACTTTTGATAACGTTGTGGGTTTGCCTCTAAGGGCGACGCTGCAGCTTATTGAGACGGTGATTGTGGAGCCGGGACAGTCGGAGGAGGTGCTTGATGTGCTTTAGTCGGGGAGATAGTAAGAGATGAGATAATGACCCCTTCGCATGTTTGACATCGAACGCAGATTATAGAGACACGGCTAACAATAGAGCTGCAATCGTTACACACGCCTTTTCCTTATTCATTCCATAATCACCATGGACAGACGGAGATCGTTGTTGATGCCCTCTAGTTTGGCAGGCGCGCATCCTTCTGGGAAGTTTAGCCAACAATCTCATGCGAGTACCGTCTCGTACAGGTCCCATAAGAGAATAGTGAAATGAAATACTACCAGGTTTACACATGTACCTCAGTAGTATTCGCACTACACTCGCTACGCACGAATTTACGCACAGCGATACTGGACGTCTAGGGTAGTATTTTCAGGGATGGTTTCCTGCCTCAGCTGGGACGACCATTGAGATGGCGCTAAAAGCGAATTCGCATCTCATCATAATTCATGCCGGTGTAAGCAGATCCAGATCTCGAGATGACCGCATGTGCCACTGAGGTACAGCCGAGGAAGTGAACGGAGCGGTCCCATTTTCATGCGTAAGGACCGTACTACCTCAAGGCACCGATAAAGAATACTAGGACCTTCCCCTTGAGATGACTACCGCATCCCATACATTGGGGTGATGTACTTCCTGCCACACCCGAAGGATGAGATGGGACCACGACCCCTGAGCTCGCACACGAATAATAGAGACACAGCCAAAAACGAGTGCCGAGAACACCACGCCTCTTGTTCTATTTTATTTTTTTCAATCGTTCTACTCCACATATATCGTCCTCGTTCTTCTCCATCCTATATCATGATCGTCTCAATCATTTCTGTATAATCCTCGTTCTACTTCCGCAGTCCATCTAGTACTTAGCCTTGCAGAGTCTTCCATCAACCTGCGGCACCCACTTATCCGACCCCACAGCAGTCAGCGCATAGAACAAATGCTTCGGATCATACTTATCCTTAATCTGCTCCAGCTTCGCATAATTATCGCCATAGAACACACGCTTCCAATCCGGATCCTGAAAATCGCCCTCATTCATGTAAGCGTGTCCGCCACCGGGCAGAATCTGCTTGATGCGCGGCATGACTTTTTCTGTGAGGAGGTCTTGGGAGTCGGCCATTTCTTGGAAGGGCACTTTGAAGGACCAGGGGACGGTGATGGCCGCGGCCATGATGGCGTCGCGCCAGCCGGCATTGACGGAGTTGTAGGGGTTGCCGCCGGTGGCGAGGGAGGCGTTGAGGCCGACGCCGACGACTTGTGCGCCTAGGGTGTTCATGTCGCGGAAGGCGGAGATGAGGTCGTCTGGTTTGTTGACGGCGACTGATCGGGGGATGAAGGCTCCGCCATAGAGGGTGACGCCCTGGGAAGTGTGAAGTCAGTAACCATGAATGTAAAAAAACAAAAAGAAAAGAATTTCTTGTCTTTTCTGCAACGGGGTATACTTACAACAGGGATCGGAGCGAACATCGTCTCGTAGAACTCAAGATAGCTATCAAAGTCTTCGAAGTGGCTGGTGTATGTGATGTTGGACGCTTCGAGCTTCTGAATGAGCGGAGACAGGTGCTCCTTCAGTTGGGCGGCCTTGACATCGGGTCCAGTGAGAGGAGCGATCATAAAGCTCGAATTTGTAAAGTAAAAGACGGACATGACACCACCGTCTGCAGAGGCTGGCAGAGAAGAGAGGAACGTCTCGATGGCATCGTAGTACACATCCTGATCGATGTTGTCGCTTGTGAATGTCAGATTGGCGCCAGAGGTAGGAACGTCGGCGTGAGCCTTGGAGGTGAGAGACAACACGACACCGTAGGTGCCGCCTCCACCACCAGAAAGAGCCCAGTAGAGGTCGGAGTTCCGTTGGCGGTTCGCAATGAGAACCTCGCCGGAGGGGATGACAACTTCGTACTGGAGCGCCTGGTCCGCAGCCATACCGTGGCGCGAGCTCAGAGCGGAGTGGCCGCCACCCTGAGTGTAACCCCCAGCGAGACCGACGGTAGGGCATTCGCCCGTGACGATCTGGAGGCCCTGGTCATGAGCAGCGGCATTGGCCTCGAAGCCCTGAACACCAGCGCCGATCCTAATCGCTTTGCCAGTGTAGTAATCATCGCCCCAGTGGATAAACTCGATGTCTTTCAAGTTGTGCATCCAGAGAGATAGAGATCCTGCACCGGAACTCTTGCCAGCGAAGTCATGGCCGGTATTGTGGATAACCAGACGGATGTTGTTAGCTTCGGCGAACTTCAAACCAGCGGCTACGTCGTCGGAAGAGGTGACGTTGATGACATACTGGGAGTAGACCCCGATTTGACATGAAGCCGATCGAGGCTGGAAGGGGTTGCAGGTATCGTTTTTAAGGAAGAACGGTGCCATTATTGAAGTGGGATCGGCATCGCTATGATCGTCAGTAGGGTTGTGATAGATCCTGATGTGTGTTGCAGCACGTACTGTAGTTCGGGCTCGAGCCAACGATCCTGTAGTTCGGTACACTTCTGCTCGTCGTACGCAGGCCAGTCCCGAGCCAAGCCTCCCTTGGGCGCAGTGCTGTCGTGGCAAGGAGCAGCAATTGGAACCGTAGCGATCAATTGACCATGCACTGTCTGGTTCAGAGCGGCCCACGTCTTGGCAGAGGGCCACTCAGGATCCGTAGGCATGAATCTGCAGGCATTATTCGCGGTAGGGGCAGACTGTGCGGCGATTACAACGGCCAAAAGACACAGAGAATGCTTGAGCATGGTGGAAGGAGCCATCGTATGACCGGACAGGCTCTTGAAACTTGACTGCAGGACGCCAGACACGCCGTGGGAAATAACTTTTGGGCTCTTTATTATTTATCAAGTCTTGGAGATCCAGAGACCAACCACAGTCCGTTGAATCGGTGAGATCACCCGGGTTGATCTATCCAGGGTGGGCCGTCTCGCGTGCGATCTCATCTCATTGGTGTTTTGAGCGATATTCTAGATCGCGTGGAAGGAAGCCACCTGCCTCTTGGAGGGGTTGGCCGAGCGAGCTAAGCCATCTCAGAGGCCACGAGGAGAGTCATGGCTGTTGGAATGGGTACATGTCGGCAGAGGTGGTGCTGGGCACGAGTAGTGCACATGTGCATTATCCGGCAATCTAAGCTAGATTGCGTGGGCATGGTGCTGCGGTGTGCTTGTGTCTCGAGCGAGGTAGAAGTTAACGCAAACCCCTGCGAACGCTAACAAACCTTATATGCCTCCATCGACCCTGGAGATATGTTGTTAATCAATGACCAGGAGTAATAACATGATAAAACTAGAACGGTCGCCGCGAGCGAACGACGCACTTGCAGCGTACGCAACGCAAGTTCTTCCAACGATCGGTTCGGTAGTGCCCTCGAGTCGCAGCCACTTCGCGGTTCTACTCGTTTTCTGGAAACCCTAGGGTTCGTGGATGTATCCATGTACATACATGTACTGGGGGCCGCATCTGACGGTCGCCTGGAGCGAATGGCGACATTGTGCAGGGTCGAAATCACGAGGATGTCTGCAGACATATAAGGCGCCCGATGCCGGTAGGAAGCGAAGGATTCAGGCGGTCTCGGTTCCTTGCCTGCACGTGCCAGACCAAAAGTGGGACCTGGAGGCGAAACACCGGCCTAACGACGACCCTAGAGCCATGCGACCGAGTGGAGTGAAACAGCCATTTTGTTATATGATCGATAATTAGAGGGGAGAACCGGAGAAGTAAGCAAGTCGCATGTCTAGTATATGACCTCCATTGCGATGCTAGAGAGTTCCAGACCAAAAATCAGCAGGTAGCGTGAGATAAATCACTTACAGTCGGCCCCACCGCCGATCTGTGCAGTATGCAATATGGGGAGTGAGGATACGAGAGAGCCGGTCTTCACGTAGCCCTGCAGCGGTGTGGCGCAGACTTTCGCAATGACAGGGCTTAGAGGGCTCTGGACAAACTGTTACAAAAGCTAAAATCATTCCCACGTTTCAACCGTCGTTTGCACTAGTCTGCTGGTGTTCTCTTCGCCTGAGGTCGATGCCCAACTCTCTATCCGAAGGTGGCTATTATCATTATCTTCGCCTGCAATCTTGACGAAAGCTCATGAACGAGTTGGTGGTGTGAAGACCACGTTCTTACCATCACGCAAGATCACGCGAATCACACTGAGGTGGTTTCGTTTGGTTGTCTCGATCGATAAGATACCAGCACCATCAAACAAAGGCACCCGACGCAGCGTTCCGCCGTTAACTTCTTATACGTGACATACCGAAACATGATACGCTTCGAATTCGAAGGGATTACAATAGGTGAGATGTGCCCTCGTAATACCCAGCTTCGAAGAAAAACTTGACCCGGGATCGGACCGTGACAATGCGTATATGGTCTTATGTATGCACAGATCCAACGCTGAACACTGTTGAACATCCTTTCGTGGGAGTGATAAGATTGCCCGTGAAGGCCGTGTTTCGATAGGCTACACGCTGGCCAGCGAGGCAGCCAAGTCAAGGTGGTCTATTACAGTGTCGGTAGTGTCCCTAGTGCAGCAGCCTTGCCATTGCTCGAACTCTGTATCAGGGCATCTGAGTACGCCAGGCGGGCACCCACCGAGTCGCTAGCCCGTAAAAGCTGATGCGCTCAAGCACCACCCATACCTCCTAACTTTATTGCGCTGGTCCAGCAAACTCTCCTGTGGAGGTTTGGTCGGAGATTTAGTAAGAGAGCAATACTGCCCTCAGTATATAGCATATGTAGATAGACAACGTCCGCATCCACCAGCTGGGATCCTACCATGCGATCGGGATTCCTCTCATTGTTACGTGCGCTGGTTACTCAGCAACCTTCTCTAACACTCGATGTCAGCTCCACGATTTACCCGTGGATGGGTTTACAACCTTGAAGGCATTCCAGAGAGCACCGAAGCTGGTCGAGTGATTGCCCTGGCCCTGACGCTCTCCATAGCAGCTTGCTCTTTTGTCGCGCTGAGGCTGGGAATAAGATGGAAAACGATCCATACAATAGGCGTACGTGTATGAGCCCATCGCTATCAGGCCGTAACTAACAGCATCGCAGTATGACGATTGGGCAATCGCTGCTAGCGCTGTAAGTGGTTCACACGAGCTTCTCCTCGGACGCTCGAAACTGAATTGCTGACGGATGCTTCTTGTAGCTTCTTGGAATCGGATACAGTGCAGGCACGATCTATCGTAAGTCCCAGAGGTCATCAAACAGCGTGCAGAGCTGATGTGTTCTGCTTCAGAAACTAGGTGGGGTCTCGGACTCGATAAGGATCACTTCCCTCAGGAGAACATCATGCGATATTCCTTAATTCAGTACACCGGCGGTGCGTTTGCCACAGGACCACCAAGAGCCATGCTGGATGTGAAACTGACAGAGTCGAAGGTCCACAATACTGTCTTGCAATCCTGGGCTTCAAAGTGTCTCTCCTTGCATCCTACTTGCGAGTCGCCGGGTTCAATCGAACGTACGCGATTGCGCTGTATATCTGCATCGGATTGGTCACGATCAGCCAATTGATCTTCACGGGACTGCATATAGCCTCGTGCTCACCAATCGCTAAGCGTAAGTTTTTCCCTATATATTGTGTAATGGCAATACTGACTAACGATGAACACAGAGTGGGACCCCACCGTAGAAGGCAAATGCATCAACGCGTTGCCGATGTATTTCGCTCTCGGAGGCACCAGTCTGGCATGGGATGTACTCATCATAGTCATGCCCTTCCCAATCCTTAGGCGACTACAACTCGATAAGCGCAGCAAGGTCAGTCAGACACACATGCATTGTTGTATCGATAGTAGACGAAAGTACTAACCAATCTTGCAAGGTTGCCCTAGCTCTGCTTTTCGCCCTCGGATTCTTCGTAACGGTAATCCAATGCATCCGGATCCAGACAATTGCCGCCCTCTCGACGTATACCGACTCACAGCCCATCATCGAGTGGTCGATCGTGGAAATCAACCTCGGCGTCATCACCGCCTGCATCCCTACCTTCCGCCCGTTTCTTCGCAATCTAAGCCACAAGATCGCGTCTTCCAACGGCACGAAATTCGCATCGTTCGGTCGACGAAGTAAAGGTCTCTCTACACACAAGAGCAACAAGGTGAACCCCTGGAGCGAGAACAGGCCTCCCAAGTACCAACCTAAAGGCGATGCGAGCAGGGAGCCTCAGGAAGAAGACGAAATTGAGCTTTGGGATGGGTACAACACGCAGGCAGGTCAACAGAGACGAACATCGGCGCACGTACATGGCGAATGCCCTGGTGCGCGCGTGACGGATCCTGTAAAAGACGAGACCCAGATTACGGTCAGGCATGACATAAGCGTACAATATGGGAGTAGCGATGGGGGTAGCAGGTAGTTTTTTTCTTTTGTGCCTTGCGCTCTGTTCATTAAACAATCGGTAAAGAGCCGTTTCTTCCAATTGACCGGCGTCGCCAACTTCAAAACAGGAAATACGCCTGGGCCAAAGGCAGGGTATGCGACGGCTCTGCTGTGCAAATCTCGCCATCTGCCTCGACGGTCTATGGAAATGGTTAGCGTGCTGCAGAAAGGTGAAGCACTGTCCATTGACTGTGCTCATGTTTGTCGCGTAGCAGGACCAAAGACTTACATATCTCTCCGGATCAACCTTCATCTTCGGCCTCTTATCATTGAACTTCATATCACTTTTCCTAACAGTCCTGCAACCCTTCACAGGCTCCACTCTCTTCTTCAATCCATACTCTTTCACTTTACCTTCAGCACCCGCCTTGCTAACCCACGTGATCGACAACGCAGGCTGGTGAGCGCCAAACATAGGTCTCATAACCGTCGGTTCGACAGTCGGGATACTGGCGTTTGGATCACCCATTTGCGCCCACGCCACCATACCGCCTTTCACAACTTGCGTCGGTTTCGCGCCGAAGTTGCGCGGGTTCCAGCGCACCAAGTCGGCGATCTTACCTACCTCGATCGAGCCCATGAGGTGCGACATGCCCTGCGCGATAGCAGGGTTTATTGTGTACTTGCTTATGTAGCGCTTCACGCGGAAGTTGTCGGCGTCTGTGCCTTCGTCTTCGGGTAAGAAGCCGCGTTGCAGTTTATTCTTGTGGGCTGTGTGCCAGGTTCGGAGGATCACTTCGCCGCAGCGACCCATGGCTTGCGAGTCTGAGGACATCATGCTGATGGCGCCTAGGTCGTGCAATACGTCTTCGGCGGCGATGGTTTCGGCGCGGATACGCGATTCGGCGAACGCGACGTCTTCGGGGATGTTGCGAGATAGGTGGTGGCAGACCATGAGCATGTCGAGATGTTCGTCGAGGGTGTTGTTTGTGAAGGGACGAGTTGGATTAGTGGACGATGGGAGGACGTTGTCGTGCTCGACGACAGAGATGATATCAGGAGCGTGACCTCCGCCAGCACCTTCGGTATGGTAGGTGTGAATTGTGCGGTCCTTGAAAGCTGCGACAGTGGTTTCGACGAAACCGCTTTCGTTGAGGGTATCGGTGTGAATCAGGACTTGTATGTCATGCTCATCCGCCACAGAGAGACAGGTATCGATCGCTGTGGGTGTAGATCCCCAATCCTCGTGAAGCTTGAGACCGCAGACGCCAGCTTCGACTTGTTCGCGCAGAGGCCCGGGTTCGCAGTCGTTGCCTTTGCCTGTGATGCCATAGTTCAACGGGAAATCGTCCAGTGTCTGTAAGATCTGTTTGATGAGATGGGCACTGGGCGTGCAAGTCGTGGCATTTGATCCGGTACTTGGTCCAGTGCCACCACCCAAGAAAGATGTAATACCTGACGCGATCGCATCGTTTGCCTGCTGCGGGCAGATGAGATGAATGTGAGTGTCAAAGCCACCAGCTGTGACGATGTCGTGTTCGGCGGCGATAACATCTGTATTGCTGCCAACGACCATGTCGGGGTGGACGCCCGCCATCACGTCCGGATTTCCTGCCTTGCCAATGCCACAGATGAAACCATTCTTGATGCCAATATCGGCCTTGTAGATCCCGGTCCAGTCGACGATGAGCGCATTGGTGACCACAACATCGAGGCAGTCCTTGTCTGGCCATCCAGCCGCCTGTCCCATACCGTCACGGATAGTTTTGCCACCGCCGAAGGTGCACTCGTCTCCATACGACGTGAGATCTGCCTCAACCTTGATCCATAAATCTGTAGCTCCCAATCGCACGCGATCGCCAACAGTAGGTCCGTAGATCGTAATGTAGTCTGCTCTTGACATCGTAAAAGGCTCCAGCACTCGATCAGTAGCCGGCTCGGGCACATGCAAGAAGCCACCCGCTTGCATCCGCTCCAAGAACGCCGCTGTAACCGATTCGTCGTGTATATGTCCAGTCGCAAGCCCATTGCCTCCCTTGATCACCTGGTTGCCAGCAATCTTGACCAGCGTCACCGTCTTCGAATCACCAGGCTCAAACCTCACACTGGTTCCGCCAGCAATATCCAGCCTGAAACCTCTCGCTCTGACACGATCGAATTGCAACAGCGGATTCACCTCCACAAAATGGTAGTGACTCCCAACCTGAATCGGCCGGTCCCCTTTACTCGTAACCTTCAAGCTTATCCTCTCCCTCCCAGCATTAAGCACAACATCCCCCTTCTTCCCCTTCACAACCACAACCGCACCCGGCTGCCGCTCAGGCTCATAAACACTCATATCCTCCAACGGCCACGGGAACCTCTCCTGCGCCGGCACCGGCAAGAAACTGCCATAGAGCGCGCGCTCCAAATCCCCGTCGTCGCCCGCGATCGGGTTGTGCACCGTGACCAAGTACGTTCCATTAACGAAATTGCCTTCGACTTGCAGCTCTGTTAGGGATGCTGGGACGGAGGGGAGAACATGGCGACGGCCGAGCAGGGTTGTGCCCAGGGTCATGAGGTCTGCGACCGTGTGCGCGCCATCGCGGATGAGCTCGTGGAGGACGCTGGCGATGAGGGCGAGGGCTTCGGTGTGGTTCAGGCGCACGCCGCGGGCGAGGCGGCGTTGGGCGAGGGTGCCGGTTTGGGTGATGAGGAGCTTGTCGATCTGGAGGTCATGATGAGTATGGTAGGTGGAGGTTTGGGGTTTTGTGAGGCATGTTGGGGGATTGGTGTTGTACCTCCTTTGGTGCCAACTGCATGATTACCCTGAAGACGAGACGGCTCGTCAATTGCTTGGAGCTTGGGCAGCACTTACGTTATGGGAAATAGCTGAAGAACGTTATATGATGGGGGTGTCTCGGCATTTGCTTTTACTTCTGGAGTAGAAGCGGGGCTCGCCATGTACAGATAAGGTTAGATAAGGACATAACAGGGTTGTTGTTGTTATTACCTCACTTGCGATGCCTACATGTACATACCAGGTATCGTTGTGGGGCTATGAATGGAGTCTGATTTGCTGTTCAGTCTTCGCTAGCTACCGTCTATCTTACATGTACAATGGGAAGGTTCGAGCACAATTTATCAGATACCATATACAGACAGTTGGAATACACATATTCATATAAGCTACAAATCGGAGAAGGCCGAACAATTGCGACTCCAACGCCCCGTACGCGCATCAATCTCGCACAGTTTGAGCCAGCTCATGGGGTGCCGACAATTACTCCCGCACGTTTTCGAATCTTAGTAACGTTACCAACGAGACATCCGCTTCTTGCCGACAATTCTCGCAAGGCCAGATTAAGCAGCAACCTCAGACTTTCTCTTCTTCTTGTTCTTCTTGGGCTTGTCGCCGCTAGCATCTGACGCCGGAACTGTAGGAGTGGCAGCGATCTCAGCGGCCTCAGCAGCCTCAGCCTCCTTCTGCTTGTTGGTCTTGCGACCGCGCTTCTTCTTGGTACCATCCTCAGCAGCATCGGCAGCGGCTTTACGCTTGAGTTCGGGGCTGGAGCTCTTGCGCTGCGAAGAAGGGATGGGGACGCTGGGGTTGATGCTGCTGAATTGAGGCGTCGCGGGGACATCCTCGACAGCCTTCTTCTTCTTCATTGCGGACTTGGGAGTTTTGGGAGTCTTCTTGACTTCCGGGCTGGCAACTTTGGGTGGTGGAGGCGGCATAGCGACCTCTTCTTCGTCGGTCGTCGATGAGTCACTTTCCGAATCGCTGTCCTCGGCCTTCTGTGCGGCGCCGTTGGCCTGCTCCTCAGGCTCAAGCTCAGCGTCAGCCTCGCCAGAAGCCTTGTAGGCGCTGACCTCACGCTCGTAGTCCTTGAGCGCGCGCTGGTAAGCTTCCTTGTACGGCAGCTGCTCTTCTTCGGTCATGGCCTTCCAGCGCTCGGTAACGGCCTTGCTGATGTCGCCGGGCTTGCCAGGACCATTGCCGCTCTTAGCCATCTCCTCGGCGGCAGGGCCGCGCTGCTCCTGCAAGTAGCGGAAGTAGGCCGTCAAAGGTCTCTTGGGCGCGTTAGGGTCGCGAGGCTTGTAGTTGCGCTTCTTCTTGCCATCGACTTCGGCGGCGGGAGCAGCGCTGGACTCGTTCTGCTGGTACGCAAGGGCTAGTTGCGCGAGTTGAGGTGCGGCCAAGTCGTTGAAAGGCTGCTGGAGCATGGAGACATCGAGCGAGGCGAGCGACGCGTCGCCGGCGAGGATGACATTGGTGTGGTCGATGTATGCCTTGACTGCGCGGTCGACAGAAGACGACAGCGACATGTATGCCGAGGTGAGCTGGGTAGGATATCAGTCAAATGGACTTTTTTCTCGCTTTCGTCGCATTGTTGCGCGGCGCGTCGCGTAAACGACAGGACTCGACATACCGCATCTCTGGTGCGCACAAACTCGGCAACGTCGACGGTGATTTTCCTCTTGGTGAGGGAGCTGTCGTTCGCCATTTTGACTATATTCGCGTATAATCAGGCGGGGTGTGGTGGGTGAGGTGGAAAATAAGGTGGTGCGTGAAGATTGATTAAGAGACAGTTTGCGACAGTTAAGAAATGGCGACGATTTGAAGGACGGGGGAGCCGGGACCTCTTGGAATTAGGGGAGGCTGGCGAGCGAGAGAGCTGGCTCTGGCTGTGCACGCGCCCGGGCACATGACGATTCAGAAGACGGGTAAAGCGACAGCTCCATTTTCACCCCAACTTTGATTGATCCCTGCCTGCCGCCTGCCATTCCCATTACCTGGCGCATGCCGTTTGCCCCCAGCGATCCACCAATGCTGAGTAGATATAGTAATTAATACGATGCTTTACAATCTCGCAGGATCACTACACGAGCATCATCCTGCTCTATAGCCTCGATGCGTTGGAAAATAACATTACTCGCCGTGCTTGCCATCTCTTCTCGTTGGCTGCTGGCGTGATCGATCTAGGTACGTACCAGGGTCGAAACGCGTTGTGTAATATGAAGCAGGGTACTGTCACAGCAACCGCCAGCGAGCATGGTTTGCCATATCGTTGCTGGGAAACGTACAAGGTACGACCATTGACATACATATGCCTGTGCACTGAAATACAATCACAGTAATGACAGACTTTTTCACCAACGCGAATTGTTCTACTTCATCAAGAACATCAAATAATGCCCTCCTCCGCCACGTTGACCTCGACCTTCAAACCCCAAGCTGGGTCACCTGACCAGTTCTTCTTCTTGCCCGCTTTCTCAATCTTCTTCACGTTGTCTTCGATCGTCTTCTTGAAGCGCGAAGGGTCGTGCGACACTTTCTGCAAAGAGATGGTCAGAACAAGTCCCAGCTTGTCTTTGTTCTTCCCAGCGTCCCAAGTCCATTCAGCAGAGAACAGAACTTTGGGACGTGAAGAATGCACGCGACCAGTTGGGTAGAGGCAAGTGATCAGATAGCCCACGCGACCAAGGTACTGTGCCCACCATACGTCACGGGGTGAGAGGATGTTGCGCAGGGCTTCGCGGAAGTCTACCTCCCGCGGTGGAAGCTCGCCACGATAGCGTGCTTGGAGCATCAATGCGAGTCTAGCTCGATCCTGGTGAGACACGCCGTGGGTTGAGCTCATCATCCCTGTGGAAGTGCTATACAGGGCAGTCGTCGAAGCAGTCTCTTTCGACATGAACATGTGAACGTACATGATATTTGCGAAAGCGTCGATGACATGGTGGCCGAAGTCGTGAGGGAAGCGTCTGGAGCCATCGTGAGAGTTTTGTGGAATTGCGCTCTCGAGAAGGCGTTGAATGTGCTTCCTGTCACCCGGGACATAATTGCGAGTGGCCACTTCCAAGGGTGCCTGGCGTCGGACTGATACAGGGAGCTGGCGGAAGAGGTAGCCCTCACGCACTCCGCCCTGGCAGAAGTGCGCTTCTTTAATTCCTAGTGGGATGGCTTCTGCGAGCGCAGAAACTAAGAAGGCGACAGCTGGAACCTGCGCTCTGCGGCGGTCAGAGACACGGAAGACTTCATCGGCCGCCTTCGCGATCTCCTTGACTTTCTCGGTATCCTGGAAGACATCGCGGCCGACCTTGTAGCCGTTGATGATCGAGATCGGGTAGCTGTGCTTGCCCGTCTGGTCGAGGTAGAGAAGAAGGTATCCCCATCCTCGGAAGCCTCCGCCCGAGAGGTAAATCGAGAAGCCACCCTTTTTCTTGGCTTCGTCTCTGAGTACATCCGGGATTCCGAGGTTCTCGTAAGCATGTCTAAAGTTACCAATCATCTCTTTGCGGAACTCCTTGACAGCTTCTTTCGCTTCATCCTTCTCCTTACCCTCTCTGAGCTCCTCAAGCTTCTTGGTCAGGGCAGCTGCGCCATAAGGAAAGCTAAAGCTGCCGCGAGGACTGGTACGGATGGAGCCGTTCTGGCTGACAATCCAGCTAATCTGCGTCGAACCGCCTCCGAGATCCATCACCAGGCCTTCCATCTCCATGAAGCCACTTGCGATGCCGAGGGCGCCGATGTTACCTTCTTCCTCCTTGTCGAGAAGCTTCACGTCAAGACCGGTGGTCTCTTTAATGGCGCTCAGCAACTGGGCCGAATTCTTGGCAACACGCGTAGCCTCGGTGGCGAGGATGTGGATCTGGTCGTGCTCGACTTTGAAGTCAGTGCAGATGATCTGGAAGCGTCGGATAGCGTGGCAAACTGCATCGATAACTTTCTTAGGAACTGGAATTTGAGCACCTGTCTCGTTGTCGAATTGGGCATCGTATAGAGAGATGGACGAGCGGTATACCATGACGGCAGGCATAATGCGCGTCATGGGTTCCGAAAGATCCGAGATGGAAAAGCGTATGCCATTGCTATGTCTTGTTGTCAGCGGGCTCTTCAATGGCTGGTAGTTCCAGTAGAAGTTTGGTTCAAAACACACCTTCCCATATCTACAATACCGACAAGTCGGTCGCGATGTCCACTCCATGGCGGGTGGCGCCTCTCCCGATGCGTGATCGGAGGCTGTCCTGCTGATGGGGCCGCTGGCGAGTGTGGGTTCCATTCAATGCTCTCTGCCTCGTCGGGCGTCAGAATCTCCTCGAAGTCGGAGAAGTCGGAGATAGACAAGTCGTCCATCGTGGTATTCAAGCCCAGAGACATAGTTGATGGATTGACTGTATGAGTAGCTGCTACGATGGATGTGTTTTCCAATGGCAATGATACAAGCGTTGTTCCAATGGCTCCACAATGTACTGCGTTGGCTGGCTGATGTGTTGGCTAGACTGGTAGCGGTGACGCTGTTAGACCTCGTCACGATGTGATTTTTCTGTTCGACCAATGGCCAATTGAATGAAGAGCGGCGATGTCAATATGCAAGAGGACTGCAGTAAGCAGGTTGTACAGCTCCAACCCGCTGGAGGGAGGTCCGTGACGAGGGCCAAGTGCTGTTGCCATGCGACACTCGTCCCCGCGTTTCATCAGAACGCATGCACCTTGATGGTCCAGTTGCTCTTGTCCTCGCCTCATCCTCATCACCGTCAACAATCAAGACATTTAAATAGCTGGAAACAAGAGCAGGGGACGGAGCGTTTACATTTAATCATTCACGTATCATTCAAACAACACGCTCAGCACATTTACGGGAAACATGATGGAATTTTTTGTCACAACTCTAACCCTACCTACCCAGACGCCTTCAGACGTATCAATCCTACAAGGCTACAACTACATGTACACCGATATGTATCGGCAGACACCATCTTGTGCCCCATATTTCCTTTGTTGATAGTTTTGACTCTAGATATGCCATTTTGGCCAACTGTGGGTGTCAGAATCTCGTGTAGGACGATCTGATTGAATTTGACCCAACGATACACAACTTGTTGCAAAGTGACCACGATACAACATTGTTTGATGTCAGGCGTACTGTTTTGAGATCGTTCGCGCAGTGCTCTCAGATTGCCACGCAATATTCGATACACTGCGAAACTGTAGTGGTTAAAGCATAAATATCATACAAGCAGAAAGAAAAACAAGGCAAACAACCTGCCGCACTGTGCTTTTACTTCGCTTTTCACTCGATCAACTCCCTCTCCAAGGTCGCCGACCGCTGCATGAGTACGTTGCGCTTGACCCAATACGGCAACCAGACCTTGCTCTGGTATGATGCATGTCGAGTCGTCGAAACACTGAAGACAACGTCAAGCTCCTCGAGTGTTCTCTGCTTGGTCTCCGGTACCACAAAAAAGATGACCGCGAAAGATAGCATGTTGAGGCCGGCATACAGACAGAACGCGCCTGTCGGTGTGACCTTGGCCAGCAGAGAGGGGAAGGTGAGGCCGAGAGCGCTGCTTACTGCGTTGTTGACGCAGATTGTGAACGCAGCGCCGATCTCGCGGTGGGACAGAGGGAATGATTCCGAGAAGTAGATGGATGGGATGGGACCAATGCCTGGAAGCTGTCAGTAAAACGATTAGCGATCACTGCTAGACGATAAGACTTACCTGGGCCATAGAAAGCGCCAAATAGGTATACGAAGAAAGCGATGAGAGGCACTTTCGCCGAGTTCTCCTTTGGCATCAAAAAGCAGAATCCGGCCGCCAGCAGACACCAAGCCATTTGAGGGAACGTGCTGAGTAGCAGTGCACGCCTGCCAAACCTGTCCATAGTCCAAATTGCGGGAAATGCGAAGACGAATGTGACAAGTCCCTAGTCGAAGTATTAGCTTGAGCTCTAGTAGCTTGTTCGATGTCCGCAAACGTACAAAGCCGAACGATGCCAACAGCGACTGCTTCACGCTGTACCCTGCCTCTTGGAAGATGGTCGAGCTATAAAAAGCCATGATGTTGATACCTGCGTGATGAGTTAGCTTAGCTCTTGATGATCCCACTCCTTGCCGATTTACCAGAGAACTGCTGAGCGATGACTATGATGGAGGATGAGACTGTCGCACGCCTGATGCGTGGTACTGTGAAAAGCTCCAGAACTCTTCTGCCTAGTGACTTGCCACCGAAGATCTCGGTCTCAGCCACAATTTGGCAATGGGCGTAGAAGAGTTCTCGAGCAGAGATGAGCTCCGTGTTCCTGACGCGATTGAAAGCTCGATATGCTTGCTGATATCTTCCTTTCTTCATCAGCCAACGTGGACTCTCTGGGCAGAGCCAGATCAGAGCCATCAGAGGTACAGCTGGCACGAAAGCCGCCGCCAATTGGAAGCGCCATGCTAATCGACCAATGTTCATGAAGATCAAGTTGCTGCTGAAGCCAACGAGGATGCCGAAGGCGACGTAGAGCTGAAAGCTTGTGACAATGGCGCCTCGAATCGATGCTGGTGATACCTCGGCACTGTATACCGGGATCGTCGAGATCTTTATGCCCATGCCGATGCCCATGAACAAACGACAGATCATGAGATCGACCCAGTTCTTAGCAAATCCTTGGGCAAGGACTGGGAACACCACGAATAGGTTTGTTGCAAAGATAGTACCGCGGCGACCGAGAAGCTGGTTGACCGGATCAGCTGCCCATGCGCTGAGCAGTCCAAATAAAGCAGGCGCTGCGTTGATGACTCCTACGAGCCAGTGCCGGTGAGAAATGCCAAACTCTTGCGGGAATGAAAGGTTGGCTCCATTCGCTCCAGTGTTGTCCCAGCCTCTTCATGAGTATCAGCAAACGGCGATAACACCAATGCTTAAGGAACTAGAAAACGACTCACTGGATCGCAGATCCAATCGAAACGATCGTGCTGTTAGAGACACATGTAAGTATCTTCTCCAGGATAAAACATTTTAGTTGCTTTGAGCTGCCAAACTTACATGCAAGTATACATAGTCCAGGGCAGATCCCACTTGTCTGCAACTCATGTCAATACCTGTGAGTCTCGCTAGTCTGAGCAATCATGCCTACTGGTGATCTCGCGTCGAAGCCAATGTTTATCATCTTCCGAAAGCTCCTGGATTGACTCGAAGTCGTGCGGCCGCTGCGCTACCATAGACGCCTTTTGAAATGTATCCGTTTTGTCCTCAAATCCATACTTGACACAGAAGGCTTCGACTTGGTCATGGAGTTCTGCAGGGGACAGACAGGACAGCGGGTTATTGTGCTTGATGTCCACCTTTTGCGAGAGCTGTCTTTCGATGCCATTTTCGAGATATTCGACGGTCGGGACTTTGCCTTTTGCTTCGTCAGCCATGGCGAACGCAGTCGTTGCCTGTTGCAACTTGATGTTCCAGTGAGAGATGTCAATTTATGCGAAGCTTGGGATTTCCAGTAAGGAGACATGGGAGTGTTGAGAAATACATATACTTGTGCGAAACATGTGCTGACCTTGAAAATGGCTTTCAACTCAGTATGCTGTCACATACCGGCCTCGGTAGCCAGCCCATTTGGATCAGGAACCCTGATCATCGTCAATTGTCCTGTACAGGTATTTCAACTGTACCTCTCTCCGGAATGGTCGAGACGGCATCAGCTGGACGTGATGAGCAAAGTCTAAATCGCATGGCGTACCGGCGAACGTCGCTACCGTGACTAATGTTGGTGGGGGACAAGGGTAACTGTACAGGTCTTGCAGAAGGTGTCCTAATAGGGTTCACATGCCCTAGAGTCTGAGCGCAAGGAAGCGAGTGTTCGATTTGCCGTTGCCTTCTCTCCAGGTTTTGCATACTATCATTGCTTGGACGTGTAGGCTGGTCAAGTGTCATCAGGTAATGATCAGATGAAGTCATCGTACAAAACTTCAAAAATCATCTCAGCGGATAGTACGGTAGTACAATCAAGCGTGGATGCCGCCTTGGGCATGCCCACCGAGGTACTGTCATCGGATCGTGACAGAGTCGTATGTGAAATAAAGGAGAGAGAAACTAATGTCTAAAGGATTTCCCCGCAAGACCCCAGATTATCTTTCTCCAACATTTGGATCTTTGGATGATTATGTCCGTGCATTCACACGTGTCGCGTGGTAAGAAGTGTAACCGAAACCGATTGCCCTGTGTGCGACCACAGTTTCGGGCATAATTCTTCCGATTTACCTGTACAGGGAGCTGAAAAATTTGGCAATCGTAGGAATATACGGGATTACGCGTCTTGTAGATGCAATATCAGACCCGCCTTTATGTTCATGCCCTGCGTGTGTCAGCGTCAATAACGCGAGCGGGGTGTTCCACAACATGTAAGCTGTAGGTATATAGAGGGAGCCCACTGGGAGCCAGAGTCTAATTTCCACACACATCAAGAGCTTTTCGTCTACTGTACAATCTATTGGCCATTCAAAAGCTGCACAGAACACTCTACGCAGCCTTTCATCCGTTCAAACAACTAGACATGACTCGCGCCCCTCCGCAGACATGGCTCGAGAAGCTGGAAGAGCAGCGTATGTTGAGAAAGAGCATGCTGGAATCTCACAGTAGCTGACAACACACACAGTGAATGTCGATGTCGACTGGATGGACCCGACATACACCAAGAACCTTCAAATCAAGCCGAATGACCAGACAAGTAACAATCTATGGGTCAACCAGCAGATGTCCCATCCCGAGAACAAAGACATGGTGCTGCAAGTCTGCAAGGACTTGAAGTCTGAGGGCTGGAAGGCAGCGTACACGCGTATCGTAAGTTGTGCCGGCCAGATCCAGAACAAGCGTGCAGGGCTGATGACATGATGACCATCGTAGGCTGTCAACATGTGCAAGAACAACATCGACAACATCAAGGGTCGTGTGTTGCTCCAAGTCTACCCAAACGAGGCTTATGACACACAAGCCGTCCTCGATTCTGCTCGGGCGTACGCTAAAGAATTCGAGCGTGCCGGCATTCCGCAAGATCGTTACTGTATCAAGATCCCCAGCACTGGTCCGGCACTCAACGCATGTCCCCAGCTGAAGAAAGAAGGAATTGCCACCTTGGGCACCGCTCTCTTTGGCTTGCCGCAAGCCATCGCCGCAAGCCAAGCCGGGTGTCTGTACATCAGCCCGTACTTTAACGAGGTCAAGGCTCACGATGACCCGAAGCTCTGGCCGGATGTCGAAGACCCTGCCACGCAACATACCATGTCGGCGCGTACTCTGCAGATCCTGGAGACTTACGCGCGTCTCTACAAAGAGACAGGCAAAGACCAGCCACTGCTGAAGCAAGCCAGGTACGCGTGACCGCAGAGATGAAAGTCCGACATTAGTGCTAACGATTCTGCACAGCTTCATCACAGCCAAGGAGGCGATGGCAGCAGGCGAGCATGGCTGCCACAGTGCCACAATTTCTCCAGAAGTCCTCAACGAGCTGGCCAAACTCCAGTACGATGGTACGCAACAGCCCGGTGAAGGAAAGCCGAAGCCAGCGGATGTATATGCCGGATATAAAACGCCAGAGCGGCTTCTCAAAGTCTCGAAGATCGATCCTCTTCAGGCGGCTAATATTGATGGCAAGCTCGCGTCCACAGACATTGACTACCTTGCGAACGACGGCGAAGAGTTACAGAAGGCAATCAAGGCGGATCCTATCACTTCGCAAAGGCTTGATGATGCTCTGACACTTTTCACTGGTGGGCTGATGGAGAGCAAGGCGAAGATCGAAGGCTGGTTCCAGGAGGTCTGATTGGCGGGTCAGACGTGGGAGTTGATATAGATCGCCAGATAGATCAAGCACACATTCATTTACAGCCCACTGGTGTCATCCAGGGTTTAAATCGTACCCTTGATCCGGAAATTGACGTCGCTGAAAGTCGAGAGGTAAACTCTGGTAAGAAGGCTGTGGCCACGATGGCTGTTGTATATGTGAATTCTGCGGTACTGGCCAACGGGGATGCTGAAGTGATTCATCACCAGTGCCAGCTCCAGCTTGTGTAACATAGTACTGCGATGTTCTTGGTAGATTGTTAAAGCTGGGGTTGTTTGCAAGCATGACTGCGGAGTTTTGAAGCGTGTAGTTGTCCAGCAACTGCGAGTCTGGCATCGGAATCGCGATAGAACCAGCTTGCGTACTGTAATTAGCAGGTGCCATTGGGAACACCCCATGGGTCGTAGCTGCTCCAGATATCACAACAGCATCGTACATCGGCATGAGACCATGACTGCCAGCCTGGACCGTATCGTTTTGCATCGCATTGGCTTCGAGCAGCTCAGCCGGCGCCGCCTGCGCTGGCGTTGCATCCAGACATCCTCGCCAGCCTGATAGCTCGGCTAGAAGTGCTTCCTTTTCTACCTTCAACTCATCAACAGTCTTCTGAAGGTCTTCTAGTTTTGCCCTTTGGACCTCATGGTACTTTAGACTCTCGTCTACGATGGTATGTTTCGAAAGTTTACTCTCCTTGACCGAAGTCAGGTTGGGCAAGAAGCGCGCAAGAGCCTGTAATTTGTATCAGTGTAAGCGACTGTATTTAAATAGTCCGTCCCTCACCAACAGGCTGTCACTGAAAGCCTCTCTGCGACCTTTCTCGAACACCCGGTGCTTCGCTCTATCATCCTCTGTCCACACTCTGACCCGTTTCTTGTGATGTCCTTTGCTTCGGCCACGACTGCTCCCATTATCTGGAGAAACTTCAGAGGGAGGACTGTCCATTGCAGGTAAATACCATGGAGGAGTTCAACGACTAGCTCCTGTGATGTCGGCAAGTAGTGGAAAGGTGATGCCGTCCTCGGATTCGGAGGATAGAGTAGTTGCGGGGAAACCTTATAGGGATCACATGTTTGAGCACTGACATGAAACCCTGCCTGCCTTAGGGCAGATCACATCAGTCGTTATCCGGCAAGAGAGTGAAGAAATTCCTCGTACCGCAACAAAGACCGGTTACATTCACTCAAAAATCCGAAGTATTTTCACACCTCAAATGTTTTTATACCCAGATAACCCAAATGACGCCGTAAAAATCCCAAAAAAATGCAGAAAAATCAGCAAAAATGCCGCTTACCCGAATCGAACGAGTGATCTTGTCATAACGCAAGCTACGAGTGACACGCCTTACCACTGGGCCAAAGCGGCTTACTCCAGTTAGAATGAGCCGTGAGACGAGATGACATCATCTGGAAAATTTGTCTTTATGAACCTTTTGTTTGACACGAGACGAGCATGGCCACTGCCTCGTTACCATTAGTCTATGCCTTGATAGATAGATAGAAAGATAGATCGTTATTATTAGATAACGTAGGAACATTGCCATACTTTTGAGATTTTTCGCATATGTAGGGAGGCACTCACTTCGTTCACGATATGCTCACTCCAGCTGCTGGTCGTCGTTGTCGCTAGGAGACAATACTACATGTAGGGGTAATGTAGTAAACGGAGGGGTTGATCGAGAAATGTTCAACACCGGTGGATATAGATATCAGAGGGAACATCATCCTAACTGTAACAATGGCCCGAGGCGGTGATTATACCGGGTGACGATCAACACATCTGTTTAGAGGTGGGTTCAGTACATGTATTTGGGAAGCTTTGCCTATACTGTGTACTTCAATATCTGTAGTCCAAACCGTGAGAAGCATCTGTCAGCATCCAGGGATGTGTGACAGCAACTGTATCAATCTTATCTTCTTGCGCAGATCACCGCCCACCAGCGACATCTATAATGCTCCCAGTCACGTAACTCGATCGCGTTGAAGTTAACCATACGATCGCCTCTGCAACTTCCTCCGCTTCTCCGGCTCTCCCCAATGGTGCTGCATTTCCAAGTCTCTCAATTCTCCCCGGGTCGCCAGAGGATTCGTGAATGTCGGTTCGAATGATACCAGGCCGAATTCCGTTGACACGAACACTCTTCGGCCCCAACTCTTTGGACAGGCCAATGGTCAGCGTGTCGATAGCTCCTTTAGATCCGGCATAGTCCACGTATTCGTTCGGAGAGCCCAATCGTGCAGCTGCCGAAGAAACGAACACGATGCTGCGGTCGGCGTCGCCTGGCGTCTTGGGAAGTCGTCGAGCAGCTTCTCGGGCGCATAGATATGCCCCAAATACATTGACATCGAAGACACTCCGAAGTCTCTCTGTGCTCATCTCCGCTAATGTCATGATAGGAGCTGTGATGCCTGCGTTGATGACGACGCCGTGCAATGGTCCAAAGGCTTTCTCCACTTCGTCGAAGACACGCAGCACGTCTTCTTCTTTTGACATATCTCCTTGCAGCGCGACGGCCTGGCCGCCGGAGGCTTTGATAGTTGCCACTATTTCATCTGCGAACTTGGCATTGCTGAGGTAGTTTACTCCTACGTTCCAGCCTCGAGCACCTGCTAGAATCGCTGTTGCTTTGCCAATGCCTCGGCTAGCTCCTGTGACGAGGACGTTGAGAGCCATTGTAGAGATTTGCTTGTATGCCAGATAATCGCTGGAGATGATAGGTGTCTGCTTCAGTTGTACAGTTTACTTTAGATTGATGTGATTTATGTACTCACTGTGTACTTGTCAACGGATATGTAGGAGGTAGATGCCCGCAATAAGATCAGCATATCGATCACCCGGGCCCACTAAACCCCAGTGCCCCCACCTCCTCCCGAACCGAGCAATGCAGAACTCGTCTCGCTACGTCGGTTCAGCAAATGCCCGACAACAAGACTCGGCCAATATGACTTTCTCTATCCCTTACAGATCAACTCCACAGCCACCAGTCTTCGGTGGGCGGACGGCGAATCTCAGGTATCACATCTCGTAGCCATTGGTGGCGGATCTCGACCACTGACTCTGACGTCTTTAGCTTTTGCGAGGAGGACTTCATCATCACCGGCTGGGTTGGGGAGTTCGTGAATACAGTATCGAATTTGGCATATTGTAAGCTGCTCAAGCATTTCGCTGAAGATCTTGGCTAACGTGTGAGGCAGTCTACTACGCCTATCAAGGTCTTCGCAGACGTCGTACAGCAACCTCATCATGGGCATCCGATAGTCTCTACTACAGTTTGGGCGTTGTAGGCTTGTGTTCGGCATTCTTCCACGGCCTTGTCAAATTCTATGCACAACTTTGTGAGTCTCTGATCGTCTGGCGTCAGTAACCTCTCATGGATTCGAGTGCTAATGACGATGATCACTAGCCGATGATACCTCTATGCAGATCGCAACTGCATGCTGCCTGCATCGCGCTTCGACTTTCGGTAAATCGCAAAAGTATTCTCGCAATGTTGCGTTGATATTGATTGGTGGTATCACCCTGGAGACTCTTTATCACAGCTATATGAACGAGCATGTGGTACACGAGCTTACCTTCTTGTTTCTTATCTTGCTTGTCATTGGACGTACACGGTCATTGATTAGCAAGCGGGTGGAAAGGCTTGAGGACAAGCAGAATCTCAGAAGACTGGCGGTATTTGGAGCAGGTATCTCCTCCTCAATCCTCGAAGATTTCATCGTAATGATAGACTGACATCCACGCAGCTTGCTTCCTTTTCGGCTACCTTCTCTGGCAGCTGGACTTCATCTACTGTGCTCAACTCACCTCATGGAAGCGCGCTGTTGGGATGCCGTGGAGCTTCCTGCTAGAGTTCCATGGCTGGTGGCACGTCCTTACCGCGGTTGGCGCTTACGTCTTCATGGTTATGGTCGACAGCTTGACACAGGATGTTGTTGACTTGTCTGGTGGACCTTTCGCTTGGTTCAGCGAGCAAGGTGGCAAATCCAAGTCGACCTGATAAGACATGACTAGATTTGCTATTGCCGAACGATACAGACCGGCGGAAAGCTGAGAACCTCCAAAGTCTGCGCATCCTGATGTGGCCGGACTGTCGGAAACCCATCGAGAGCTACTCGGCGGGTGGATGCACGATTTTCACCATGATACAAGATCGGCGGCATCGATGCATGCCTCTTCCGGCATTGCGAAGCTCTTCGGAGGGCGGTTCAGTACCCAATGTAGTGTTTACTGGGCGCTGCTCCATTTGAGTGTACATAATATTAGGTATAAACATCTTTCGTCAGAAGCTGTCTCGCACCAGAGTGAGCCGTTACGATATCAACCTCGGAATGCGCCACACGAGATCAGCGTATTACAGTGCCCCTACTTTGCTTCAACATGATCAACCTGGTCGCCCTTCTCAATGTCGCCTTCCTTGCGCTGCGCGTTGTTGATCTCTGTCGCTTGGCCGATGACAGCTGATTCGAATCGTCGACCACGCTTCTCTGGACCAAATGCAGTAGTGACAGCAATTCCAAGTGCGATGATAGCGGTCATGATGGCTTTGAGAAGGTCAGCGTTCTGCTTCACTGCATCTCAAGATGATTACTTACCCATTGTTGGTCCATATGCTGGAACGCTGGGGCCACCGACTGCAGAGATCGAGATCGACTCCGCGATGGCGTTTACAATTTGGGCACTAGGCGAAGAGATCATGTTACCGAGCTGGTAAGTCACTTCGAGGTATTAGCATTTGAACCGATGACTGGTATAATACTCAACTTACAGCCGGGGAATGTAGATCTGAAGGCCGGCGGAGAAAGTTCATTGAGGTGGATTGGGATGACACCCCATGCGTGAAGAAATGTTAGCAGGGATTCAAAAAATTGGGAAGTGACGACTTATTCCCTGGACGAAGAACTGAAGCATGAATCCAGATGCGGCAAGACTACCAAATTTGTTCGGGAGTACCCAAGCTGGGATCAGACAGGCGCTGATGAGTGCAGCAACACACATCGCGCGCCTACGGCCAACCCACTGGGAGAGGTAACCAATGATGGTGCCACCAACGCATGCACCAGTCTTCATCAGAATGCTCGCTGTTGAAGCCACGGCGTTGTTCATGCCCTTTTCCGTCCGCAAGAACGTGGTGTAACTGTCCTGGCTTGTGTGAGAGTAGAAGTTGAACCACTACAAGATGGCATGGTCAGTTTTCACGCGCACAAGCAAAGCTGCAGTCGCCTTTGTTCTACTCACCGTCATCAAAATGATGGTATAAATGCACAGTCGCCACTCCTTGGCGAGCATGACTCTCACCTCACCCCAGAAGACGCCTGCGGTGACGCTCTTGTTTCCAGCAGCCTTGCGGTCACGGAACTGTTTCGACTCGGGGAATGCGATGCGTACTAGACCTACGCCAATTGACAGGCCAGCCGCGATCCACTAATCAATCTTCAGTCAGCGTTGTGTAGCAAACGATACACTGTCCGTTGATCATGATCGCTATCAATGCGGAACATAATGGCGACTGGTTGTTTCGACAAGATGTGCGAAAGGGCCGGAGTCGATACGTACTGACAGCAGAGTTAGCACATGTTATATCGCAGTAGCCGATTCTTCCTTACCAAAAACAGTTTTCCAGGTTTCGACGGCTCCGCCCACTCCCAAATTCGCGCAAGCTGCGAACACATAACCCATTGAGTATCCTTGTTGCAGAATACCTGACATGAGGCCTCGAGCCTTCAATTGGTCAGCTTCACACTCAGTATTAAGCTGTCTGCAAATCGTACCTCGACTGGGGCGTTCTCAAGCGCCATTGCAATCGCATTACCGTAGACACCTCCCATGAACAGCCCAAACAAAGAGCGGACTGCAAGGAACTGCTGGAAAGTTGCAGCATAGATTGTTGCGATTTGCAGCAATCCAAGTACCAGCATGTTGATTACCATTGGCCACTTACGACCATATCTGTCACCGGCAGCGCCGAAGAAAGCTGCTCCAACGCTGCGGAGTAAAAGTGTCAAGGTAATAGCGGTCGAGATGTCTGTGTTGGTACGGTCGTAGTAAGCCGCGAGCTTTACGGTCTGAATCGAAAGGGCGTGGAAATCGAAGGCGTCGGCCGTCCACGAGGCCAACCCAACGGCGAAGTACAGCCAGTTCGACGCGGTCAGCTGTGCCATAAGGGAAAAGGGATTTCTGAGAGGCGTTGGACGCATCCACTCGTGACGAGCTTCGCCATATTCGTTGAGAATTTCAACTCTTTGCTCCCATTTGAAGAGGTCAAGGAAGTTCTGCTTCAGGCCAGACAAGAAGCCTTTGGCAATAGGTTCGGCCTCTCGGCCTGTGGATTCCATATCGTTGCTTGGAGACGTGTGCGCCAGTCAGGGCGTATGGATAGGGAGAAACAGTCAGGGTGTCGATGAGCGAGCGGCACTGTCGAGAATGTAGGAGCGCACAGGGCTGTCCGAACGCCTTATAGACACACACGGCGGATCAATCAGTAATCACCACCATGTCGATCATGGCTGCAATAGGTGCAGTAGTACAACGATCAGGATGGTGCCCAGCCTTGGCCGGTGTGCGAGCACCCAATCTGCGGCAGCTGCCAGATGTGCGCCTGCTGTGTAACGTCTCCGCCAGCCGCATCTGCCCTCGCTGTCAAAGACACCCCCATATCACGGCATGACCATCACCTGATGAGGTACGGAGACAAATAGCGAGAGCTTGATTCTCTGCGAGTTCTAACGATCTGACTTTCAGTTTTTTTCCCCACAGCCAAACCACGTTGGCGCCATGTGCGTTGATCGTGCCTCATCAAGTGGCAGCTGCGGAAGAATTGTCTTATCACCTGGAAGCTCGCAGCCACGGGCCTTGGTATTTGCTTGGTCGCTGCTTGGCTGCATCATCGTTGGGGCATTTTCTCTCCCCATGGCACGCGATCTGCGGGGAACGAACGAACACACGGTGAAGTCCCGAGGTCAAGAGTGCGGCTATAGGCTTGCGAGGCTTGCAAGGCTTGCGGAAGTGTGTCATGAGTGGAATGTGTGGGCTAGGGAGTGTGTTTATGTGCATGTCAGCTGTCTCGATGGTTTTGCGCCGTCGGTGGCGGGCTCGCCGTTGGGCTTTTGCTTTCATTTCCGCAGAGATGCACAATGTATTCTTCCTTACATGCATGTACACACAACGACAACCATCAAGAGAATGGTATATGGGCCTGGTTTACTGCTTTCGATGGACATAGTGACGCTTTGATCGAAGACTTAAGGCGTGGAAGCACGCAACAAGGCGCAACAAGCGTCTGTCGGCCGTGCCAATACCAAGAAGCAAACCACGGTAAGCTTATTTCTCCCTGCCCCTCAACACGTGCGAGCCACGGAGATGTCTCACTGCGTCGAGCTTATTGTTTTGTTTTGGCAGTGTATCTGAAGGTTGTTTGAAAGCCATCATACAAGTCATAACACATCTAGTCTACGAAATATGTCATTGGCACATGCCTACAAGACATAGCGGAAGTGAGGATTCTCAAAGTCCGTCATGTCTGCTCCATCGGTGTATTCCAGGTCAATTTCGTGTCCCAGAGCGGCTGCTGCTTCATCTCTCTTCTGGTTCCGGTGAATCAACAATAATCTCAATACAATCGCCAGTGCCATCTGGATTACGGAGCAGGCTAGAATCAACTTGCACCCGGTAGGATACAAAGGTGCTTCCTCACCTAAGAAAGCATGCGGCCCAATCTGCGGAAATCTGTCAGCAAAGTTCAAGAAACATATTCACCTTTTGTCGTTGGAAGACCTAGAGGATGTGTTCGCTAACCGTGCGACGCTCAGGTCTGGTAGGACAGGCACTTACTGCGACATTGTTAGCATGTTTCTGGTATCTTTGAGGGCTCTGGAATACTTACCGATATTTCCCACACAATACGCGAGGAACACCATGCCGGAGGCTGTGATGCGCTTCGTGTATCCTCCCAGGTTTGTGGTCGGCATTTGGAGCGCTAATACAAGCGACGCCACGTAACAGCCGACCATGTAGTAGCCGAAGAGAACACCAACTCCGTGCTGTTTTCTGTCGATCTTCCACATGAGGATGACACCAATGATCGTCGGGATTAACCAACAGGCCATGACAGTGGTTCTACAGTTGCGGAACTTGGAGGCGGTGAATGTGCCACTGAGAATCCAGATAACTTGGAATGCACCTGGGACAGAATTAGCAACCCAACATATATCTAATTTTGAAATATAATTGAACACACCTTGCGGAATGCCCAGTGCGGTAGTGCGCAACGGGTCACCGACTAAGCCCTTGCTGTTCGAGAGTGTTAGCAACTTTCGTGGTGAAGTGGTAGTAGCACGTTGGAAATACACATACATGATCAGCTTGCCAAAGTTAGCAACTCCGCCGTTGATTACTTCGTTGAGCAGCACAAACAGGACCAGGATGAGGACTTGCGCGTCGTAGAAGCATTCCTTGACCTGGTTCCACTTGATCTTCTTGTTGAGTACACCAGTCTTCGCAAGACGAGCGCGGGCAATAAGCAGAGCCTTCTCTTCCAAGGAGAAAAATCGCGCGGACAGGATGTCGTCGGGAAGGAAGAACAGAAGCACAGCGCCCCAGATGACTGTCATGCCACCACAGACCAAGAAAACTGCCTTCCACACAGGGAATCCGTCGATCTGGCCAATGCCGTAGCTCAAGATTCCGCCTATCATCGAGCCGACACCGTTGCAGCAGTAGAAGAGACCAGCTCTGAACGGAGCTTCTGCACGGACGTACCACATGGATACCATCATCATGAAACAGGTTGTGATCGGAGCTTCGAAGACACTAGAAAGGGTTAGACGCAATTAAAAACAACGGTGAGGCAGCGCCACGTACCCTAGGAGGAAGCGACAAGCTGCGAGCCCACCAAATTCATTGCAAAGGGCTGTGAACATCAAGACAGATCCCCATGAGAGAACGCATCCGCCGACGATCTTTCCCATACGCCATTTCTGGGCCGCGAAGACCCAAGGATACTCCGCGGCGAGGTAAGCAAGGTAGAATATACTGGCGAACCAAGAATACTGGTCTGAAGAAATTCCAGTGCTGGTGAACAGGTCGAAGACAGCGGCGTACGACATGGCTTGCTTGTCAATGTATTGTAACACGTAGGTTACGGCCAGCAAAGGGAGAACCATGAGATCGATCTTGCGAACTAGCTTTCGCTGTTTCGCCTGATCGCTGAGGAGCTCTTCGAGATATCCATTACTGAAGTTGTGCTCGCGGAGGAATTTCTCTGTTTCGTCAAGATCAATAGTCTCGCCTTCCGCGATGGAAGTGGCCTTCGTGGTAGGTTCGATGACTTTCTCGAGGCTGAGCTTCGCTTTGTCTTGCGACATTCTTGAGTCAGCCATTGAAATAGCAGCAACCGTCAATCGCGTGAAGTGCCGATTTGCTGGAGGTAGGACAGAGCGAAGAGATGGAAGATGAAAGAGCACCTAGAACACTGAGTCGCGCATGGGCGACGTCTTATGCAGTTCGATGCTCTCACATACGAACATCAATGCCGATACCTATCACTTGACCAGGATACGAATGCGGGGATATCGCAACGTGGCTCCGCAATAGATAGATAGGCAAACGATAGGAAAGTATAAAGATGGCGGTACTAAGTCATGTCAAGTTGCCCTATCCTTGGGCGTGATGTCTTGGTATGAGGCCCGCTCCAGGATGTTGGCCGGTGGCGAGGTGCCATACAACTAGGCCTGCGGATATGCAAGTTGATTTCCGAAGCATGCGGTTCCCAGGCATGGTGAAAGGTTTCAACCTGACTGATCACTTGTACATACTTGGTCGACCGTCAAAAATGGACCCAGAGTGACGGAACAGGAGGCAACTCACCTTATCAAGTTGCGTCTCAAAGCATATGCCGACTACAATGGATAGGTAGATAGGTAGATAGCAGGCCGCGTCCGCTGGAATAGCCGACTATCAGCCTATCTTACATGTCCAAGATGGGTTGACTTGTGCCCGTCTCTCCCAATACGTAGGATTCTGCGGGTTCCGCCGTGGAGTTGAACACCTTGACTCGCGGGAGCTGCTTCCGGCATCGGTGCTTGCCCGAATCTGGCGTGCTCACCACGACCGTGACCTTAGGTGTTAAGTTGTTTCTGCATGTCATCTGTTGTTCTTTGTGATTAAGATCAAAACTTCATTTCGGATTGAAAATTGCTATCGGCAATTTGGCGACAACAACAACCATACAAACCAGCAGAAGCCCATCTCTCATTCGACTTCCAGCCCACCAATCAGAAGCGACGGTGTGGACCTTGTAGACGACTAAACGTATATTTACACATTTTCTGGATCATTCGCCCAGACAATTCGAAGAAATGGGAGCAGCAAAGGAATACAGCGACCCGGTAGTCAAGCTATCACAGGGCACTGTCATCGGCCGTACTTTGAGCGAAGCACTGCCTTCGCCTGTTGATGCATTTCGCGGTATCCCTTACGCACTTCCACCAACCGGTAATCTTCGATTCAAGCCGGCGGTGAAAGTCGAATCGTCTCCTGACAGTGTAATTGATGGTTCAAAGTACGGACCGGCAGCTCCTGGAAAGCCACTTCTTGCTGGAGGCCCGAAACTTGAGTATAGTGAAGACTGTTTGCATGCCAATGTCTTCCGCCCCGCTGTGCAGGCAACTGGAGGTGCATCGAAGTTGCCAGTCGCTATTTACATACATGGCGGTGCCTACAATCGAGGTACTGCCAGTATGCACAACACGGCATCGATGGTTGCCTGGTCTGAGGCTCCCATCATTGCAGTCTCTTTCAACTACCGTATCGGCGCGCTTGGATTCCTGTATGATCCATGATTCGAGCACAGTTTTGACTCAATGCTAACTTTTAACAGACCGTCAGCCGCTACTGCTAAGGAAGATTCTCTAAATCTAGGTCTAAGAGACCAGATCTTGATGTTCGAGTGGGTCCAGGCCAACATCGAAGCATTCAGTGGCGATCCAGACAACGTTACACTCGTCGGCCTCTCAGCGGGAGCACACTCGGTCAGTATATTTTCTTCCTACAAATTACCACATGTGCTGACTTTCGGACCAGATCGGTCATCATCTTATGCATTACGAAGAAGGCAAAGCTCCACTCTTCCACAAAGTCATCATCGAGTCCGGAGCATCAACGTCGCGTGCTGTTCGTCCTTTCTCAGCAGACATACACGAGAAGCAATTCGAGGATTTCCTGGAAGCGACAGGGTGTCCTGCGAATTGCCCGGAAGATGAGATCTTCCCCTACCTAAGATCCATCTCCTATGAGGTCGTGACGAAGGCGCAGACTGCGGTCTTCGACAAGTATAATCCTAGCCTCCAATGGGCTTTCCAACCCATCATTGACGGAGATGTCATTCCTCGACCACCGCTCGAGTCCTGGCAGTCCGGCAAATTCCACAAGGTGCCCATTATGACCGGTTTCTGTCGGAACGAAGGAAGCATGTACGTGGACAAGCAAATGTCCAAATCAGAGCAATTCACCGAGTTCTTCGCCAACTTGCTTCCACTTCTAAGTCCATCGGACATCAGCACCATCGACGAGCTATATCCGGATCCGTCCAAGTATGCCGACTCGCCTTACGTTGAGAGCCGAGACAACGTCGGTGCCCAATACAAACGAATCGAAGCAGCGTACGCGCAATATGCGTATGTTGCACCAGTCCGTCAGACCGCCGAATTCGCATCTATTGCCATGTCATCTCCGGTCTACCTCTATCTATGGGCGCTTGACTCTTCGGTTCTCAATTTAGCCAATCACGGCGACAACATGCGCTACGAAGTGGTCGATCCTGCTGTGGTGAAGATCTCTCCAACACAGAAGGAGTTGGCTAGGACCTTCAACGCTTACCTCACTTCCTTTATCGCTACGGGTGATCCCAATAAGGTCGCACCAAAGGATCTGAGCATCCCGCAGTGGGAGTCTTACGCAAAGGGTCAGCCAAAAGCAATGGTCTTTGGTGTTGAGAACAAGGAATTGGTCGGTGGCCCGACCGGTCCTTCCGCACAACTGTTGCCCGATACCTGGGCTCGAAAGGAATCAGAATTCTGGTGGAGCAAGGTCGACTTATCACAGCAGTAGGGCGCCTGCAGTGGTTTTTGAGTAAAAAATGTATGCACACACGATACCGCTATAGCCAAAACGACTCTTCCCAATGATTCTTGAGGTTATGGACCGGTGTCTCGATACAGTCGCACAACGGCAATCATCCCATTTCTCAGTGTCCTAAATAATGATCATCGAAGAACATATCCGACATCAAGCAGCCTCATCCTGACCACGCACAGGCCCAAACTTCTCCCCCCTAATAATCTTGTTATTCCTCCGCTCCAACCACGCCTCCAGTATCGCAACGCCAGAGAATGCCAATCCCAGCAAGAACAGCGGTATCAGGTTCCACTTCCACCCTCGCATAATCGTCAAATGGTGCTCAATATCTGATCGTAGACTTCTTTCGACCAAAGTGAGTTCCAGTACAGCCTCGAACCAGGTCTCGGGCGTCCAATCATCTTTGGGATATGCGACGTAGTTTGGATATGGTCGGCTGTCGAGCGAGGCGGCAACAGCAATATCGATGGTTTGGCCGCGGGTCTCGTTTGTTACGGCAAATGTATATGCGAGCGCTGCAAGAGTGAGTAGCGCTGATAAGACGGTCGAGACAAGCCACGCAAAGTAAAGCAACGTGGCCAATCTCATAGCTTTGCTGTTCGTTGATGCACAATGGCGGAGGGTGAGCACCAAGATGCCTCCAAGACCGATTAGAACGAAAGCAGTGCCAGCGGCACCGTTGCTTGTGTGTCCTTGGTTGAGGAGAAGGTTCTTTGGTTTGCCGTGTAGATTGAAAGACATCGTGTCTTGCATCTCAGGTGCGATGACTTCGAATTCGCCGCCGGCAGTTGAGTGGAGCCATGCGACCATGCTGCTGATGAAGGAAAGCTCGATGATTGCATCGATCATGAGCAAAGCTAGCATCGAAGGGACAACCCATCGTGGAAGTGCCATACTTCGACAGTCGGTATGGTATGTATCTCGGTAATGTGTTGTTGGCAGAGCGTGATGAATCGTGATGATTCGACCTTTTGACGATCTGAGGAATGCAACACACTAAGAGGGCGCAGGCTCGAAGGATGGCATTTTCAATAGAAAGCGACTTTGGCATTATGTACAGATATGCGTTGTGTAAGTATAGATACAACGTCGGTACATGCAAGTGCTAAAAAAAGCACACTCCGTCAGCGCATGTTGGCTTTGAAGTGGCTGAGCTGACCAAGCCTTGCGCGATATGATCTTGTTCTGCTCTCGAGCAAAGCTTATGCTTTAGTGTGATCGTTGCTAACACACTAGCTTGAGTATGGTAGTGGAAGCCTCTGAGAGAGCTCGTTGACCGTCGCCTCTTCGCAGATCGTAGAGAGACTTGGAGTCAGTGTGCAGCGCCACATGCAAACAGCTTCAAGAACGCGCACGCCACGCGGTTTTTAGACCAACATCACATCAGACCATACTTCTGATGGAAGCAGGTTGTCTCGCTTGTCAGGCCACGTACACATGTGTTCTGTAATGTGATTTGATCACTGCATAGGTTGTGCTAGGACGCGTCTCATCTCAGCTGATCAGCAACGAAAGAGCTGTTGTTGACCAATAGGCTGATGGTGGCAGCCAAAGCTTTACATGCACCGCAGATCCTGATACGGATAACCACGCTATTATTGTGATGAATGAATTATGAAATGAAGCTGGGCTGCTGTTGAGGTCGACAGGGATACGGTGCCTAACCCGAGATACCTAGGTACATCACCAGTGCACTTCATTTGTCATTCTTAGGCGTTTCCAGACTCCAATCGTATGAATTTGAGCTGGAAATTGTTACAATCATTAATCGACTATCGTTATGTATGTTATGGGCAAGCCACCAGGATTAAATGGACCGCTTGTCTCCGCTCGTACTGGTATGTGGAACGAGTTAACAGCCCTGCTTCAAAAGCGCCGTAAAACAAGTTGACAATCCTTCAGACAATGAGGACATCAACCAGAGGAACTTGCTTCCATCTTCCATAAAGATCATCGCGATCCACCAAGCACTCACCATCCATCGCACCCTGCAAATGGCACTCGCCGACAAAAGCATACTTTGCATCGGCCTCAATTTCTCCAGTAACAGATTGAGACTCAGGCCTCAGAACATAAGGCGTGAAGCCTCCTACCAGAGCCACGACGAAATCTCCAGATCGAACACCCGGCGCACGCTGTCCGGGCAGTTTCCCTTGCATTGCTTCCGCAGTGATCCTGGCCATTTCAGGGTTTCGCTGGGCGAGGTGTGCTTGGAAAGCACTGAGCATAGAGCGACCTAAGATGTCGCTCATCGGGCCGTCGAGATTAGGCACTTGTCGTTCTAGAGAGTCGTCTGTACCTTCCACGGCGGTCATGCCCACTTGGCCACAGGATGTCCTGAACATGCGACGTCCGAGGCTGTTGCGAACGATAAGCTCTTCAAGAGGAGCACTCTGACCAGTCGCCGGGCCCAGTTCTGCACACTCCGGATCGTCTCTCGCCCTCGCTTGCAGCACTGGAGACTTCTTCAACTCCTCCATCGTGCAGCCGAGAGTCCGCAGCACCATCTCCTCGCAAAGCACACTCTGGAAATTGATCCACATTCCCGCGTCTGGCTTTTTCTTATCGCGCAGGCTCTCGCCGTACTCTGCGCTAGTATCCATAACCACGCAGCGCCAGTACTTCTCAAGGGCCTGCTCCTTTGCTTCGCCCGGCGTACGTATAGCTTCTTCCCACATCTTGAGAAGCAAGCCGCGGTAGTTCTGGGGAGTGAAAGCTGGGGAAACGTACACGATCTGATCAAATGCGTGGGCTTGAACGTGTAGGGCATTCTCGTCGTCAATGGAAATGCGTTTCGGCGACTTGATCGATTCGGACCACGCCCGAAGCCCGTTGTTAGGATCACTGAAATTCAACGACTTCGGAAGAGGCGTAGACCAATCTGGCACGAAACTCGGTATGTCACGAATACTTCGCTGGCAGGTAGGGATCTGATTCCACCAGATGAGAAGGTCCTGGCGTTCTTGGATGATATAATTTGCTGCCTCTGTGAACACTTGCTCAGTGGTCTTGGTGTAGTCAGCGACAGGCAGAGGCTCGGTCGTGTTGCGTAAAAGTTTGACTCTTTCAGAAGGGGTGACGATTGGTAGGATGGAGAAGACCAGTTCTCGTGGGTCGCTTGGAACCGCGGCGTCGCGCGCTGATTGTATCATAGGCAACAGCTCGAGGGACTCGCCCTGCTCAGCTCGTCGGACAGAGACATCTATCGAGGCGAGCAGCTGGAAAGCTTCCCCAATTGAGGGTGAGGGGACCCCATCGGAGCCTGGTAAAACGAAGAGCATAGCTCGGACTGCCATGTTCAAATCCTCCCAGCGAATGTTCCCGGAACCGCTTCTGATGAAGACATCCTTGCCGAGGATGATGTCTGTAATCGCATGCCCGCTTTTGAAATAAGGCGAGGAGATGGCGCCGTTGATTTCCCGCCACAAACCCGCGTCCTGACGTTTCAGTTTCGAGAGGTCGCGTGAGTGCAGAAACTCTCGTAGATCATCCATGTTGCGCATGGTCGCCTGGCTGAGCTTTTTGGGAAAGTTGGTTTGTATGCTGGCTTGTCGGCTCCAATTCGCCAGTGTCTGCAGCACATCAAAGGCTTCAGGAGATCGCTCGTTTCCGTTACCCAGCCAGCAAGTGACCTTCTGAGCGTTCTGCATGACAGTCTTCATGACCTGAGCTTGCTGACTGCGCTCTTCGGCGCTACCGCCAGTCAAAAGATCGGCCCACAGGAGCACGGAATCTCGACTGTGGCGAAAAGAGTGGAGGGCTTCCTTCAGTGGCAGGGGTATGGGTGTTGGCTTGCCATCCACGGAGACTTCGGCGGTCTTCCAGTCTCGTGAGCGGTCGTAGGAGATACATTCGTAAGGTGCGCACGTCGCTGGGTCGAAAGTCGCGAGCGTGAGAGATATGTCATCTGAACGTCCACCAGGAGCAAGTCGCGCCAGGGTGGCAATGGTGCCGCTCGGCCTCTTGCTGAAGAGGTTCGCGAATGGGTTCGACATGTTGAAGCGAGCGTCGCCGCAGTCGGCGGGTTCCAAGGAGGAGCGAGAGGAGTGGACACCAGACAGAAAGACAGAAGAAAGACTTACAGTATTAATGTCGCGCTGAAGTGCAGGTCGAGCAGAGCGGAATCAGGCAGCCGAGATTGCCTAGTTCGCGTGGCTGAGTGTTTCGACGCGCTACAAGGCAAACGGCCTTCCTCGCCGCCTCGGGACTACCACTGGCAATAGGAGAAAGCTGGAGTTATTTTGGCTCCCAATGGTCGCGCGAAGGATTCCGTAGTGAGGCAAAGAGTTAGGTTAAGGGGTCTGGCTGAGTGCCTGGAGCGCGTCTGGAGCATCGGCGCTTAATCCTCCGAGCCGCGAGAAGTTTAGGACACTTCACTCCTGCTTTGTACGATGCAGTGTGTCTTACTTCTTTCTATAGAGATGTGCCTCACTTTGCTGCGATGCATCTTCCCGAAGTTCTGATTGCCGTACCTTGCATTAGTCTGAATGGTCAAGTATCGTCGCACACCAGTGATTGCACAGGGTGTTGACGAGTGCAGCCGCATTTTGTTGATTGATACCATCAAAAGTCAACATGTCCATCTGACTCCAACTAAACACCATTTCCCAGCATAACGTCTTATGCAAACATGGAAAAATTTATTGAAACATGACATGTGAAAACACAGAAGGAAGACGCAAGATGAAGAGAAACAAACTTTCATTCATAGAACAGGGTGGCCGCCGCCATACCCTACATTAACGCCATACGCATCACAACCGTAAATTCATCCTCCATTTTGTCCTTCTGTGCCTGAGACCATACAGACCGAAATCTAAGAGTAAAGCTTCTTCTCGACGCTGCCGACGAAGCCCTGGATGCCACCCTCGAGCTGTGCGGAAGCAGTCCTGTACTCGAACCTGACATCGCCGCTCTTGACGCCGTCCTGGAGCTCGAGGATCGACTTGCAACCGATGTCCTGCAGACTGTGCTGAACACCAGCGGAGAGGTAGGGGATAAACTTGGTGATGCTGCCACGGTCGAGGACAGAGCCAGAGACACCCTGGGCGACAAGGAGCTTGTCACCCTCGGAGAAGTAGCGGGCGGTACCGGCGTTCTTGGCGGTGTTGCCAGCCTTGTCGGATGTGCCACTGGCCTTCTTGTCCTCCATGGCATCGATGGAACCCATGCCACGGTAGATCTTCCTGCGGAGACCGTCCTCGCCAATGGTGTAGCTACCGGGAGATTCGGTGGTAGCAGCGAGGAGACCGCCCATCATGATGGTGCCGGCACCAAGGCAGAGGGCCTTGACAATGTGACCAACGTTCTGGATACCACCATCGGCGATACAGGGAATGCCGAAACGGGCGGCGAACTCGCAGACGCGGAAGACGGAGGTAGCCTGAGGACGGCCGACGGCCATGACTTCCTGGGTGATGCAAGCGGAACCGGCACCCATGCCGATACGGAGACCGTCAACACCGGCCTCGATCAGCTTGGCAGCCTGCTCGCGGGTAACGACGTTGCCGCCAATGACATCGAGGCTAGGGAACTTCTCCTTGATCCAGCGGATCATCTCAAGCTGGAAGATGCTGTTACCCTGAGAGCTGTCGAGGATGACGACGTCAAGACCAGCCTCAACAAGAGCAGCAACACGCTCCTTGTCGACGGGGCGAGTGCCGATAGCAGCGGCAGCGAGCAGCTGCTTGGTACCGTGACGCTTGCTAGCGTTGGGGTATGAGATGTTCTTCATCAAGTCGGACCTCGAGAGGAGGGAGACAAGGTTGCCCTGGGCGTCGACAATGGGGAGCTTGCCCTTCTTACTCTTGCTGAGGAGCTCGTTGGCCTCCTGGAGAGTGACACCCTCGCTGCCAGTGACGAGGTCCTTGCTCATGATCTCGGTAACGGAAGAGCTGTCATCGTCGTGGAATTGGACGTCACGGGGAGTGACGATACCAATGAGCTTGGAACGAAGCTTGCCATCCTCTGTTTAGCTTGTTAGCTTACATTCTCAACTCGAGTTAAAATGTGCAAGTGAGATGAGAGGTGTAGGGATCAGTATGTGTTTTTCTCCACAGTACCCCGGGCTCGTTGGCCCTGGGCGTGCGGTTGAACGAAAGTTAATAAATTTGTTGTTCATCAGGGAAGTGTAGTGTTGCGCAAAGAAAATAATCCGGCTTACCAGTCACAGGGAAACCGCCGAAGCCCCACTGCTCCTTCAGCTGGCGGGCCTCGCGAACAGTAGTCTGGGGAGAGATGACGATGGGGTCAAGGATGAAGCCGTTCTCGTAACGCTTGACCTTGCGGACCATCTCGGCCTGCTCCTCGATAGAGCAGTTGTGGTGAATCACACCAATGCCACCAAGGAGAGCCATGTGAATGGCCATGTCGGTCTCGGTGACAGTGTCCATGGGAGAAGAGGTGAAGGGAGTCTTCAGTGTGATGTTGCGGGTGAGCTTCGAGGTCATGTCGACCTGGGCGGCAGGGAAGCCAATGTGGCCTGGCAGAAGCAGGAAGTCGTTGTATGTCTGGCCGCCCATCTTCTTCTCGTCCAGCAGGTCGTAGACTGAGATGCCATCCTTGGTCTCGTACTGCTCGAGGAGCTGGAGGGCCTTGGAGGCGTCCTCGACCTTAACACCGTTGGCAGACATTGCGCCGATTATTGCGTGGCGGGGTATATGGGGGAGAAGGTGCCTTTAGTTTCGTATTAGCAGAGCTCAAATCCAAGGACTCGATGCTTGTAGCGACTTACCCCAAGGAAAAGAAAAGAGAAGAGATCGAGTGGGCTGCGATCAAATTTGACTTCTTCAGAAAATGGATCTAATCTAATCAGCGGCATCTCCGGCGGTCGGCGCGCACAGGGCAGGAGCGTTGCACGGCGGCGTGGTGGAGCCTCAGCTGTGGAGAGCAGACTTTCGAGCAGCTCTTGATTGGCCGTGATCAGTGTTGTTTTGTTGTTTACGGTCGAGCGTCTTGTCCAACTTCGCATCACCAGCAGCAGCACGCCAGCGTCCCGTGCAGTGAAGCCCATCTACGCGGTCTCATCTCCCAGACCAGAGTCAGAGTCAGCGTGTGCAAGATCGATCAACCCATACCCATACACATTCCAGTCTGCCCCTGCTCGACCTCACTTCACTCACTCCACTTCACACTCGCTTAATGCGGCAGGCACACCAACTACACCTCTACGTCCGCTCAACATGATGTTATTGTTGACTCGGCACTCTAATCACTAATATACCCATCTACACGGCCACCAGCCGGCCGCCCTACCACACACTGCACCTTCTGTGCCAGTGAGAACGAACACACCACTGCAATTGAGACCGCCGTCCGGCAATCGCGCCCAACATGCCGTCTCAATATGCGCACCCGCAACTCAACCCATCCTCATCACCACCACACAACCGCTTTCGAGACCACTCGCCCACAAAGTCCTCGCCGCTTCGCCATACATTGTCGACATTGTCAAACGGCAGCAGCACCGACGGCTCATCGGTTCCGAGCAGACACGGCACTCAGAGCAGCAATGCCTCTAGCCACCACAGTGCCGGCGGTCTGAGCGGTTATGATTCCAGCGCAGATCCGTTTGTGAGCCGACCAGCTGCCCAAAGGGAGCGCAGTGAGAGTCCCGTTAAGAAGAACTCTGCTTTCGCTAAATGGGAGGCAAGGGAAAAGACGGAGCAAGCACAGCAGGATCAGACGACACCCAAACCGGTATGGAAGACAGGACGGCCTACCAGTATGAGTGTGGATCTCACACCAAAAAAAATCCAGGACGATGACTGGCGAAAGGGACTGGGCCAGTCCGAGACTCGCAGCGCTCTTGCGACAGTAGCACCTAACACCCTCCCGGACTCACCTTCGCATCGCAGGGGCAAGTCTCACGGCGATCTGGCTCTGAGACCGGTGAGTCGAGATGGAAACTCGCCTTCCTCGCCCACGAAGTCGCCAGTGCGAACACACAGTAGGGGACAAAGCGTGGACACAACTTTCTCACTGTCGAGTACAACACCCAGCCTACAGCCTACATCACCAAACCGCAACAGCATGGCAACACTCTCCCGGAGTGACTCGATGCGAGCTAGCACGCGACCAAGAGCAAACGGCCACGCCAGGTTCGGCTCAGTCGATGCCGCTGTACCACACCTGGATGACAAAGAGCTCGCGACGCTTCAAAATAGCACGACTCCCCAATTGCGACATCTTTCGAAGTTTGCTCACGACGGCGCCGAAGATCTAAGTGTACATTCGCCTGATGAGCAGGTTGTCGGACTCACCGGAAGGAGACGACTTCAGCGATCAGGATCGATACAGGGTTCGCATCAAAAGTCGCAATCCACATTTGGTTCGCAATGGCAAAGCACTCGATGGATGGATACCCAGAGAAAACACTTGCAAGCTTACGAATACCTCTGTCACATTGGAGAAGCGCGCGCTTGGATAGAGGATGTACTGGAGCCGGACAAGTTACCACCAATTGTACAACTGGAAGAATCGCTTCGCGACGGAGTCACTCTTGCGGAAGTTGTGAACCGCCTCGCACCGAACATGGAACAAGATTTGCAGAAAATGCTCGGAAGCTTGCGCATTTTTCGATCTGCTCGACTCCAGTACAGACACAGTGACAACATTGCCATGTTCTTTAGATTTGTTTCTGCTGTGGAATTACCCGAGCTGTTCCGATTCGAACTGGTTGACCTGTACGAGAAGAAGAATGTGCCAAAGGTTATCTATTGCATCCATGCCCTGTCATGGCTGCTGTATCGTCGCGGAATCACATCTTTCACCATATCCCACCTTGTTGGACAGCTGGAATTCACAGGAGAAGAGCTGGAGGAGACCCAAAAGGGTATTGACCGCAGTGGTGTCAAAATGCCCGATTTCGGTGGCATGCGCAAAGAGCTTGACATTCCCGAGCCACCACCACCACCGCAACCCACCCCGGAAGAACTACTACGCGAGCAAGAAGCTGTCATTGAGGACATGCAAAGTCAGATGCGAGGTGCACTTGCTCGTATGCGTCTCGGAGACGTGATGCAGAGTCTTTGGGACGCCGAGATGGACATTGCTCTCTTGCAAGCCCGGATGAGAGGAGGCTTTGCAAGGGAGATCTACCACTTCCGTTCTTCCATGGATTCATCGACGAAGAGATTGCAAGCAGCCGCCAAAGCCATGCTTGTCCGAAAAGGATTGAAGCAACGAGAACAGTCGTGGACATCAAGGGAGGGAACCGAACGTATTGTCAAGCTACAGTCTCTCTGGCGTGGAAGACAGCAACGAGCCGAAACCAAAAACATCAAGACTCAGCTCCGCGCTCAACGCTACGGCGTAAAAGAGATACAGGCAGCTATTCGTGGTGCTCTTGGCCGTTGGAGGGCCACCGATACATGGGAGGAAACCCGCAATGAGACGACTGAATCCGCCGTAGTCGACTTGCAGGCCGCTGCCCGTGGTGCGATTGAGCGCAGGAAGCTTTCTGCTGTCATGAACAAACTTTGGGATGTGGAAAACACTGTTGTCGAGCTTCAAGCAGAGCTTCGTGGATCCCGAGTCAGACAAAATGCGAAGGGACAGCGCGCGCAGGCAAAACATGCAACTGTGGACATAGCACTTCTGCAAGCAGCAGCTCGTGGTCTCATACATCGCAGAGAGCAACGTCACCAATATGGCGAGCGCCAAATTCACGAACCTGAAATCGTTGACGTACAAGCTGCCTGCCGCGGTCTTGTGACTCGCCTTAGGCAGGCAAGAGTTATGGGTGCACTCCAAGGTCGCGAGGGACCAATCATTAACGTTCAGTCGCTGCTCAGGGCACAGCTAGCAAAGAAGCATGCGCAGTCTCACAAAGCTGGATTGAAGACTGTTGAAAACCAGATCGCGTCGTTGCAAGCATTAGCCCGAGCATCGATCTGCAGAGTGCGGACGACAGAGCTGAAGGAGCAACTCGAGCAGACCACCGAACAGACAATCGAACTTCAAGGCCTCACCAGGGCTATGCTGGAGCGCAAGCGAATCGGAGCTCAATTGGCCAGCCTTGAAGACCAAGAAGATGCCGTTGTCAACCTACAGTCTCTGTCTAGAGCGTACATTGAACGGCAGCGAGTCTTTGAGCAGCTCGTTCAATTCGAGAATCAAGAAGACTCGATCTGTCAATTGCAGGGCTTTGCTCGAGCAACTTTGGTGAGAGCCAAGGTGGGAGACGAGCTCGCCGAGCTGGAGGAAAATGAGGAGGTGATTACGGAAGTACAAGCAGCTGCACGCGCCTTCATGGTACGCATCCACTTTGAAGAGAAACGTGAGCATTACCGCACGAACATGCAGAAGGTCGTCAAGCTGCAGTCCTTCGTACGTGCCAGGCAACAAGGCAAATCCTACGAGTCGTTGATGAAGGGCGCCAACCCTCCACTGCCCGTCGTCAGAAAGCATCTGCATCTGTTGACTGACTCTCACTTCGAGTTCGAAAGCGAACTTGAGGCCGATCGTCTGCGAAGACTTGTTGTTGAGCGTGTCCGCGAGGTTGAACAAGTCGAGGGCTACGTTGAAGGTCTTGATGTCAAGGTTGGCCTCCTGGTGAAGAACAAGATCAGTTTGGACGAAGTTGTGAAGCACCAGAAGCACTATGGCGGCAGTGCAAGTTCGCTTTTGAGAAATGGCGGTACTCGCCAGTCTGGAGGCGGCGTGGACCTCAAAGCACTCAACAAAAGTTCCAGGAAGAAGCTCTCCGGCTACGAGGAGCTGTTCTTCATCTTGCAGACTCAGCCTGATTATCTTGCTCGCCTCTTCTATCAACTATCGGGACGCGGACTGGCCGACAAGGAAAGCAAGAATCTGGAACGTCTGGTGCTGACACTGTTCTGCTACGCCCACAAGAGCAGAGAAGAGTATTACTTCTTGCGTCTTCTGGTGGCATCGATCGAGCAGTTTGTACGCAACACGAACAGCTTGGAGGATTTCTTGCGTTCTCAGAATGGTCCCATGCACCAACGCCTCTTCCTTACTCATGTTCGATCACCAATTCACCGAAGTTACCTCAAGTCGTTGCTTGGTGGTCTGGTCAAGGATGGCATCTGCGGACAAGAACATCTTGACCTCGAGTCCGACCCTCTGCAAATTCACCAGGCGATCATGAACAATGAAGAGCTCAGCACTGGCCGTGCTTCCAGGAGACCTCGCGACTTGCCAAGAGAGACTGTCATTCGTGACCCGGAAGTGCGAGCGAGATATGTTGAGCACCTCCAGGATGTACGTGATATTTGCGACGCTTTCTTCCTGAGCTTGGAGGAGACACTTCATCGGATGCCATACAGCCTTCGTTACCTTGCCTCCTCGCAGTACAATGCTATGCAACAGCAGTACCCACACGAGGAGCCGGAGTACTTGGCCACACTTGTTGGCAACTGGATCTGGAAGACCTACATACTGCCTGCGTTCCGCGAGCCCGAGATGTGGGGCGTCATCGATCGTGGCCTCTCTCCCGTGCACAAGCGCAATCTTGGTCAAGTCACACTTGTGCTGGGCCAAGTCTGCTCGTCTGGAAGGCTCTTCAGTCAAGACAACATGTATCTGCAGCCATTGAACAGCTGGATCAGTGAAGCGCTTGGCAGGTGGCAAGATGCTTTGCACAATCTGTTTGGCATTGAGAGCCCTGAAGAGCACTTTGACGCCGACCACATGTCCGATCTGTACTCAAGGACCAAACCGACGGTGTACATCAAACTGTCCGATATCTTTCAGCTGCACACAATGGTCACCGAAAACATCGCAGTGGTCGCGCCTACCCGAGACGATGCCATCAAGGAGGTTCTTTCTGATCTCGGAACGCCCAAGGGTAACGAGGCTGACCTTGGAAACACTGGAGGTGGTGGCGAGATCACTCTTACGCTGAAGTCTCGCTACAAGGTCCAGGAGGATCCTACTGCCGAAGCCAGAGCTCTGTTCACTGCAACTAAGCGACTTGTGCTGTTCATTATCAGGGTTCAATCGGGGTCCAACCTGATGGAAATCTTGCTTCGCCCCATCGGTCACGAGGACGATGAAAGATGGTACACACTAGTCGACGAGGAGATCGCAGGCAAGGAATCTCGATCGCCAACACGCAGTCCCAGAAAGGCCTACCAGCAAGGTGCTTTCGATCCAAGAGCTAGCATGAGAGGTGGTCGGACAATGTCCGTCTACTCCGAGACCGCATCAGCAGTGTCGGACGACATGCGAAACAACAACCCTCTGGATTTCGAACACATGACTTACGCTGAGGTGAAGTCGCAAGCCCTCGAGAACATTCTCAACCTCGAGAACCCGTCTACGCCACCCCAATACCGTGTTAGCAGACAGAACAACTACCAGGAGGTTCTCAATGCCCTTGCCGCTGATATCCGCTCAAAGCATCGTCGCCGCCTTGAGCGCCAGCGGGAGTCCGATGCCACCCGCCAAACTCTGGCTGGCCTGGACAAGAAGGCGACGTATCTCGAGGAACAGCTTACCAGCTACAACGACTACATCGAGCAATGTCTCAAAACCCTTGCCAACAAAAAGACCGGCCACAAAGCCTTCCGCCTTCCCTTCACCAAGCAATGGAATCACGAGCGTGAGCTCGAGAAGGCAGGTCGCCAGCCCAAGTTCGGCTCTTACAAGTACTCTGCACGCCAGCTGGCCGACAAGGGTGTACTGCTTCAATGGCATGCATACCCTATGGATAACTGGACTCAGCTCAACGTTGTCATCTCTTCCGACGAGGTGGGCGTGTTCCACTTCGAGGCCAGCTCAGGTAGCATGATGTTGCCTGGTGCGAGTGCCAACATCCTGCTCGACGACTTGCTGCAAGCACAGTACGACAACCGCAACACCATCGGCATCTTCGAAGACGGCGCTGGCGGTCCCGAGGCCGGTGCAAAACTGGCAGTGAACCTGCTACTGCATCTGGTGTTCAAAAAGTTCTACCGCGATGACTAGACACACGATCTCGTGAATCTGGTCGTCTGCATCATTTTTCCATTCTGTTGCCCCTCTCTTTTTCCGTATGTTTAGTTAACTCATCTCGTTATCTGTCTGGGTCTTTTTGTGTTTTCTCGGCTTTGCGCACATGGTGCTGGAAAGGGCTCAAGGTATACATACCCCAGCGGGCTTTTGGTTTTGGGTTTTCTGTTCTTTTTCTTTTACAAATGATGAAAGTTGATGACTTCTTTTTGTAACTATCTGATCCAAAGAAACCCATTTACTTTATTCTTCGTGTGCGCTCGTCTGCAATGAGTTCTTCGCTCTGCGGCTCACGTTTCTGGTTTCGCAAGATGTGTCATGCATTTCTTGTGATCTTCAACCAACGCTTCAGGAGCGTTAGTGTCATAGGCAACAATGCATCGGAGAATCGTGATGATAATTGATACTATCCTTAACAACGATGTATTCGTCCGATCACACAGCATGGACGTGCCTCGCTGCACTCTACCATTCCCTATATCCGCCATCCTCGCCAACGAAGCCTTTGAGATCCCAAGGCTTGGTGGTCTCCGCAACCTTTCTCACAAGCTCCTCGTTGATTTCAATGCCCAGACCTGGTCCTTGCAGAGCCTCGACGAAACCATTCTTGACGGCGAAAGCTTCTGGGTTTGTGACGTAGCTGTTGATGTCGTACTCGCCAGCTACGAGGCGAACGAATATCATCAGTAAGGTTTCTGGAGCAGCGTTGGGGGTTGAGCTTCTTACCTTCGACGTTGTAGTGCATTCCTACCGACATCTCTTGGATCTGATGGTTGGGTGTGGAGATTCCAATCTGGAGACAAGCGGCGAGAGCGATTGGTCCTAAGGGACAGTGTGGTGCTACTGCCACATCGTAGGCTTCTGCCATTGCTGCGATTCGACGGAGTTCGGAGATGCCGCCGCAGTGGGCGATGTCTACACGTTGTCAGATGTATTGACGACGACGACTGCTCCGATCGTGCTTACCTGGCTGTATAATATCGACAGAGGCATTCTCGAAGAACCTTTTGAAGTCCCAACGCGAGTACAACCTTTCTCCAAGCGCGATTGGACACGTCGTCTGTCCATAAAGCTCTTTAATGCCTTCCGGATGCTCGCTAAGGAGCGGCTCCTCAATGAAAAGAGGATTGTGAGGCTCGAGAGCCTTCGCTAGTTGCTTCGCCATCGGCTTATGCAGTCTCCCATGGAAATCGACTCCAGCGTCCATACCGAGCGCTTTCACAGTCTTGAGTCGTTCCACGCTCGACTCCAGTACCTTTGGAGAATCCAGCCATCCCACATCTTCCGTAGCATTCATCTTAATAGCCTTGAACCCCTGCGCCAGGCGCTCCTTAGCTGCGCTCTCAACATCGCTCGGCCTATCACCGCCAATCCAGGCATATACGTTGACTCTGTCGCGGACTTTGCCTCCCAGCAGCTGCCAAATCGGTACGTTGAGTTTACGCGCTTTCAAATCCCAGAGCGCGATGTCGATGCCGGCGAGAGCTGACATGAAGACTGGTCCGCCGCGGTAGAAGGATTTCCGCCAGGCATCTTGCCAGATTGCTTCGATATCGTCGGCTTCGTGGCCGACGAAGCGGGTGATGTAGCCGTTGAGGGTGCCTTCGACGGCTTCCGTGTGGCCCTATACGATTTGATCAGTTACGATGTGCGGTTGGTCGAGTTGTGAACGCCTCTTCGATGGCGTCTCGATGTATTGAGAGTCGGAGAGGCACTTTCAACACGCTGGCTCGTGTGCTTACTGTAATTATGTCAGCGGTTCTACTCGCCCATGGTATCACATGCTACGACACATACCCTCGAGAGATGCCTCCCCCCAACCAACCCGGTCTTCATTATCGGTGATCTTGACGAATAGCCACTATAGAGTTGTTAGGCCGGAAGTATAATGTGTAGAGGTGCTTGAGCTATCTCACTCTTGGCAGAACACGGAAATACTCGATCTTCGCGATTGGAGCCATGTTGAGTTGTTTTGTAGGTCGGTCTTCAGGAAGATGAGACAGGATGCTAAGAGCGTCAATGCAACCATACCGTGTCTTACATCCACGGATGCACATGTTCGTTCCATCCTCCATCGGCAGCTGCTCTTAAGGTCCCCACTTTGCCCTAGATCCCCTCCTATTGTCAATAGCCGAAACTGCCCACCAAAGCCTGTGTTGTCACGGTAGATTTATCGGGTGTTGAAATGTCATGTAGCATGCAATGCAATCCTTTGTCAACTCAAAACTTGTAGCTCAAATGCCTGTTTCTGGATAGGATTACTTCGACAATTCGATTCCGCCTCGCGTCATTGGGCTTGCGCGCAACGGCAAACAATAATACTGGCTTTTAGTTGGTCTGATTCTATATTCGAACGCGTGCAGATTGTTCATGGGAACAGGAACGATTGTTACAACTATAGTACAGTTCGCGCTCACCCGACATTGCAAGCTGAACAGTAGATGCTCGCATTCCACGTGCACGATCTTCCTGCGGCAAACCACCTTCGCCTCGTGTGTAACGTAAGATGTTGGCCCGCAAATTCGAAAACGTAGGACGATGATTCCGGTTATATGCAACGCAGTCCGATACCAGTGCCACCAGTTCTCGAGAATAACATGCAACCGCTTGAGCATCCAGGTGGGCGACGACGCTTGCCTGTGCAGCAGCCCATTTGTCCTGTACGCCGATCTCGTTGTGGCGATCCATCAGCGACATGACCGTGACGCCGACACCGTACACGTTGGTTTTGTCGGTCAAGAGCCGAGGGTTTCCCCTTTGGGGGGACCTGCTCTGGTGCGTAGTACCTGGGTGTGCCTGAATCCACAAGTGCACCAGGACTTCGGGCATCCGTGGATGCAGTTTCGACAGCAAGACCGTAGTCTCCTAGCTTGATTGTCGGATACGCGGCCCAATTACCGCGGCCTGCCTCTGGTTGGGGATGATTTCCAAGGAAAGCGTTCTGAGGTTTGAAGTCCCGGTGCACAATCTCAGTCCAGCCACCATCTGCTTGAGTGTCACTTCTTCGCTCCATAAGGAGACCCACGTTGACCAGTGACTCGAAAACGTGCCAAATCAAAGACTCTGGAATCGGCCGATTGATACTCTGATGGTGCGCCAGTAAATCACCCAAATCACCGTAAGGGCAATACTCGAGGTACACCTGAATTGTGATTAGCGATGACTCTAACGGTGCTACTGTAGCTCCGACTTACTCGGAATGTCAGCTTTGAAGCACGCAATTGACACCATCTTAGCATTACCACATTTTGTGAGCCCGTGTTTCGAAGTCTTTTCATGATATGAGCTTCGATGAGGAATTTGTTGAGGGGACCCTAAACGTTCTCCCAATTGCGACCACTGTCCCACTCAAAAGGGTCGTGATCGAAACAAACATCTTTGATGACACTGCGCTCGACAATATTGCCGTTGGGATCGCTCTGGATCCACAGACCAAGCCTGGTATCGTTGTTCCCGCCGAAGATTGGAACGAATAAGCTCCGTGGCACTTGGTCGGCCAATGCCCTTGAGGATGCCGCCCGGTGGGCATTAAACGCCGTCCGACGTGTAAACACATCCAAGGGCCGTAGCTCATCGCGCCGCTGGGCGGCGACGCGATTAGCTGCTGCATCGAGTTGCGTCCTCGCTGGAGCGGCACGGGCTTCATCGAATGCTCTGACAGCGGCGGCAGGCGCGCCAATGTTCGTCTCGATTTTTACCAGGACTGTGAGGTCGAGCAAGAATTTGATATGAGCACGCAGCGCACGTTCGTAGGCATCGGTCTTTTCTCTCGCCGTCGAGTGTGGGTTGCCTATGGAAGCTTGGGCGGCATCCAAAGCAGTATTGCTGTCTCTCTCGGAGACATTTGCACGGTCGATGGTGTCGCAGAGAATTTGCTTGAAACGAGCATGACGTCCAGGATGTAGTCTGGCAATTGCATTCCATTTCGTCCTGATTGCTTGTTTCGCCCGATACTGCTGTGGTTTGTTGGGGTCTGCAATTGCCAACGACCGTGTGTAGTGGTTGGCCCACAACCTCCACATAGCCAAGCCATCGGTCTGCCTTTCTCATCTCGGCGGTATCGGCGGTCTCGGATTTCGTCGATTCATATTGCGATATCGAAGCCGACCTAGAGCGTGTCCGGGAAAGAGTGGTAGGTAGCTTGCCGCCGAGATGTAAAAAGTTGCAGACTTATTGCGCGAGACGCCGGATTGGGAAGACAAAGCACATCTTTCAGCTTTTCCGTTTATCTTCGTCCCAAATCGTAGTATGACAAAAATCGGCCAAATTCTCCAAAAGAAACAAAGGATCGAGCGAGCTGATACCGAACGAGCCAACATCATGCTGTTGTTCAACGCAGCCCTACCGACAGAACACAACAACCTCACCAAACTTCCCACTCTTAACCTTCCCCAGCACCTCTTTCTCATGCATGCCCATCTCCACACAAACCTGATCCAGACAATGGTTCCCATCCAAAAACCTAACCAGCTTTGCGCCCTCTTGTCTCGCCCTCCCCTCCTCAGTCTCCAACTTCTCCTGTAGACTCACCACATCCATAGGCGGCGTCGCCCAGCCCGACGACAAAGCAGCTTTCCTCCAAGCTTTGTCTAAGTCGTCAACTGTAGTTTGCGGAACAACTTGCATGTCTGGTGGATCTAGTGCCAATGCGTATTTGTGCATGCGCTTGAGGAAACCTTTGATGACGCCGAATGTGATGAAGCGGCGCACGTCGATGTTGGCGAGTTGGCTTTGGTGGGCTAGGCAGAGGTCTGCGACTGAGAGACCGGGCTTGAGGATGCTGTAGAGCTCAAGAATAATGGCCCTCTCAGGCACCTCTGAGCATTCGTCTATGACCTGCTTGTCGAGCACGCTCGCGAACATGCCATCTTTAGGGTCGATGGCGACGTACTCCCTGCACTCATCAATGGCCTCAAAGTTCCCTACGAAGAGTGCGAAATCGGCAGTGAGCGTATACACAGCCTGAAAGTGGAAAATATCAAGCAGCATCACGCGCTCGTGCAACACCAGCTCCCAGATGGCCTTCTTGACCAGCTTCAAGTCCACATCCGCCAGCCTTGCAATCCTCTTCACATGGTTCACGCCATCCACAAAAGGATGCACCTTCTCCAGCACCAGATCCCACGTCCACCCTTTCTGATCCGGCAACTCGCGAACAAACAACGGCACATCCCAAGCCCTCACCTTCCGTACTTTCCTATCATTGCCATGTCCACTCTTGTTATCCCTCCTCCTCTTCTCCTCCACCCTCAAATTCAAAACCTGCGTCCCCGAAACCCTTACACAACACTCCCCAAACCGATTAACCTGCTCCCAAACCTCCCTCAGCACCCTCCCCACCACGCCCTCAAACTCCACCTCCTCAGTATCCTCCCCCCTCGCAACCCTCTCATCCACTTCCATCTCTTCTCTCCTCAACACCCCTCCCTCCCCCTCAACCTCTAAACCCTTCATAAATCCCGCCATCTTCTTCACAACACCCTCCCAATCCCTCCTTCCTTCCCGCTCGTCTTCACAATCCTCCTCCTCTTCCTCAACCACAAAACAAACATTACAAACAAACCGATTCCGCTCATACCCCTCTCCCTCAATACTAACCGGCCACCCCAGCACCCTAAACCCCCGCGCACACATCGCCAGCGCGCGATTCGAAAGCTCATGCGGCGGGATCACATAGGCCGAAATCGAAGAAAAAGGTAGGAGCGAGAAGCCGTGGCCGCTGGAATTGCCATTTCCACTGGCGTGGAGGTGGGCGGAAGATATCGAAGACGACAGGCCGTTGGAAGAGGTCGAGGTCGAGCGCGAGATGCTGCCGGGGGGATACTGGTGTAGGATGTCCGGACCGCGCTCGGGGTGGAAGCGGGCGTAGAAGATGGATTTGAGCATTGTTTTGCGTGTTTGTTTTGGAGTGTGTGGTTATGTTTCTTCCTTGCTGTTTGGGTGGTGTTTTGGTGAGACCGGGTAGATAGGGCCTCTTTCTGGGCGGGCTGTCACATTGTTGCGACGTGATCGGTTTATGGGCGTATTGTGGTGGTTGAAGGATGAAGGTTGGATGTGCTCTATCGGACTTTCCTGTGAGCTGAGACGCGAATGTGGAGAGATCCAAATAGATAAATAATTACATCATAACATAACTATGCTTCCCGTCGATACATATAACCATCGAAACCAATAATAGACAGAACATCAAATGTAACGGCTAAACAGACATGAACACTCCATCAGGCACAAATCATTCAAAACATGACGCAAAAAGGAAATTTTTGCTCAATACATAATCTACACATCTCCGCCTTTTCGTCCCATGAGAACCCGTATAACCAAATCATCGATCGGCCCCGGAAGCAGGGAAGGGAGAATAAGCACCAACCACCACCATCACCACCATCGCAACAGTTCACCTGCCGACGTGTCGTTTCGGAGCCCTGCAGTCCCTAGCACGTAAACCTCGACCCTTCATCGAGCCCCGAGCAGAGGTCGACAAAAATAAACAAAGATCTGAGTGTTTGGATATCCAAGTAACAGCAAAAGCAAAACAAAAAAGCAACGCAATAGAAAAGGAAACAGCAAGGATAGCAGGAGCGGTTGGACATAGCAGAGTTCGAGCGAGAGGTATAAGGGTAATGCAAATGTGTCTTCGTCTTCTGTTCCGGAACAAGAGAGAACGCCGTGAGGAAAGTTGTGATATTGCCGCGAGGAGGAGTCGTTAAAGAGGCACCGGCGGTTCGTAAGGAGGTATAGTCGAATATTAACGGAGTTGCGTTGGGAGATGGTTGCGAGGTTTTCAAGAGGCGTCGGCCGTGAATCGTGGCACATCCATGCAGTGTGATTTGGTCGCAAAAAGTTGCGCCCGGTTAATCGCGAAGAGCCTTTATCAGCCTTCGAGCCACGATGCCATAAACCGGCTGCCTCTAGTGCTGTGACTGGGATTTGGTTTCCAGAAAGATTGAGGCGGGGAGGGAAATGGTGCAAGCGGTGGGTTAACCAGCAGATCACTGGCCACCCATACCGTCGCCGCCAGCCTCCAGACCGCCATCAAAATTAGGGAAGTCAAAGCCCATGCCGCCATCGTCCGTGTTAAGGAAGCTGTCGAAGTCGAAGTTATCGAGTACGTCGCCGCCTCCAGCACTAACGTCAGCAAAGTCCATGTTGAGGCCGAAGCCTTCATCAACAAGGTTTCCGCTGCCACCGAAAGGTCCACCCATGTCAGAAGGTGGTTGTTGCACTCCATTGGAGTTCTGGTTTTGCTGTTGCTGATGCTGAGGCTGCTGCTGCTGAGCGCCATTGGGCATGCCGTTGGGTGCGATTTGCTGTTTGTTTTGAAACGAGTTGGGGTTCATGGGAGTGATCGGTGTTGCAGGTGTAGGCGTTGGCGGCTGTTCTGACTCTGACGCTGGAGTGGCGCCAGTTTGGCCACCCTTCTTAGTCGCCGCACCCTTCTGTAGGTCAGTATCAGCTATGGTGAAAACGCATGGATAACTACATTGGAGACTTACCTTTGCACTCTTGTTGTCCTTCTTGGCTCCCGGCTTCGGCTTGTTGCTCTGGTTAGGAGTCGGTGGCGCGGGAGCTGGAGCTGGACTGCTCGGTTGCGTAGCGCCGGTTGCGTTCGGTTGCGGAGCTGGGGGAGGTGGCATAGCCTGATTACCCTGACGTGGAGTCATGTTCGGAGGTCCCTGACCAGGCTGCTGCTGGCCTTGCATGGGAGGTCCACCGGGCATCATGTTCGGAGGCATTGGCTGGCCGCCGCCAGGGAAGGTACCGTTCGGCATCATGTTTGCCCGGTTGAACATTTCTAGTTGTCCTTGAGTCAGTTGGGCTTGGACACCAGCGTACTGTGGATGCGAACGAGGCATCATCTGGCCGTTAGGGCCCATGACCATCTGGTTGCGCATGTTCGGCGGAATGCCTTGGGAAGGGTCGAAACCAGGAGCAGGCGAGACGCGGCCTTGCATATGGCCGTTCGGAGACGCGCCGGGCTGCATCTTAGGCGTGCCACGTGCCATCTCGTTCGGGTTTGGCGAAGGCCCGCCAGCACGGCTACCTTGAGGCGACATGTTTGGAGCAAACTGACCATTGGGCCCCGGAGGCATGCCGGGATGTGACGACATGCTATCCTGCTCTTGTCTTGCCATGAGCAGACGCTTCTTATTCTGTTGCTCAAGCAGCATCAGCTGCATCTGATAATCTTGGAGCGCGTGGTTACCGCTGTTCGGACCGCCTGGAGCGCCAGCTGCCACGGCTCCTGCGGCACCGGGTACGATACCAGGCCGCAAGGCACCATTGGGACCAAATTCGAGAGTAGGGTCCATTCCAGCTTGACTTAGCGGACTACCTTGGGCACCAGCTGGGCCCATGGCGGCGGAGACGTTCGGAGGCATGCCCTTGTTTATGTTAGACTTTGCTTGATTCATGGCAACCATCGCGGATTGCTGCATTTGTTGGGAATATTGCTCCGCAGACTTTTGTTGGTAGTTAGTGGGCTGCATTGCTATGAGGTTGAATTGATCCACAGGCATGCTGTTGACATCAATGCCGGACCTGACGAGCAGCTCACGGGTTTGATTCGCTGCGGCAGGGTCGAGGGAGGATGTATCGGGACCCACCTGAGTGTTTGGCATTTGGCCCTGTTGGCCGGGACGCGGTCCCATCTGCTGCACGTTTCCGTCCATTCGCTGCCGCTTGGGGGACGGAGCATCACCAGAGCCTGGAGATCCCGAACGTGGACCATTCATGTCCATTTGGGAGTTTGAGCGCTCCATCTGCTGGCCTTGCATCATTTGCTGCTGACCTTGGGCTGCGCGCATCCGTTGCACCTGCGCCATTTGCTGCTGTGGAGTCCTGTAGTATTTCATGTCAGTATGGTCGCGCGAAGAGAGGTGAGGTGGGATGGCGTACATGTTTGTGGCGCCTGCATTCTGCATAGCGGCCTTCTTGAGATCGTTCGACATCATGCCATTGCTCATCATTGACATCTGGCGCATGTTTTGCATTGCGCCAGGATCCATACCGCCGCCCATCATGTTTCCGCGCTGTTTTTGGCCGGCGCGCTGCGCGGCAAGATAGCCAACGGTCGTTTGCTTGCTAGGGTTGTTGCGACGCGAGTTGTAGATGTCCCAGAACTGGAACCACCAGTCCTGCAGGAAAGGGCCCTCTGTGTTGTGGAGTCCAGGTTCGGGCAGGTCCTTGGGTCTATCGGTGTCCATATCGTCGACGCCATTGGACTGATTCTGGCGCTGGCTGGGCGACTGCTTGGGCTGGGTGAGGAGCTCCATGTTGTTAGAATTTATCATGGCGCGCGCGATGTCGTAGTGTTGGTTGCGCAAGAAGTAGTCGTAGATATATGTGTTGAGGCGCTTGATGGTCTCAGCCATATCGTTCGCGTTGACACCGCTCCCATTCGAGGGCGTGCCGGCGTTCTGCTGCTGCTGGGGCGGCGCACCGCCGACAGGGCCGCCCATGCCGCCCATGTTCATCTGCTGCGGCTGGCTCATGATGAGCGATCCCGAGCGTGGGAGCTAGTGGGCGCGGAGCTATACTGAGCTCGAGTGGATTGGACTGAGTGCGCGAGGGCGAGCAGCGGGCTGATGCGCTCGAGGCGGTCGCGCGATGGTCTCGGCCAGGCGCAGCGCGCGTCGGCGAAGAAGTCAGGCCGCTGTAGCAATCGCTGCAGCGCGGAGTGTCACGAGCAATGAATGAGTGAGTGAGGAGCGTGGTGCAGTGCGAATGAGGTGTGTCCGGGAGTCAAGTCGAGGGTGCCAACGCGTGGGGAGCGACGGCCGGGCAGGAGCGATCTGCGCGAACGGCAGTGTGGAGACGCTGCGCTGGGCGGAGTGGCGCGAACGAGGCGGGCTCAGGTGCAGTGCGGTCGGTGGTCGGTATGCTCAGCGGCGGCGATGCGATGATGCAGCGGAGCGGACAGGCATAAGGAGAAGCAGGGTGGTGTCGGGGTGGGCGTCGTACCAGACTGCCGGGGCGGTGGTGGAGGTCGCGGGTGGTGGTAAGGGAGGGGAGGGTGGTGGTCGAGGTGAGGCGCGCAGTCGGTCGGCTTGCTCTTGGCGGCTGGCTGGCTGGCTGGCTGGCTGGCTGGCTGGGACTGGAGAAGCACGAGAGAGAGGCGAGTGATGGGAGAGACTCTCAGGCTCAGGGTGCTCGGTACTACGGCGAGTACGGCAGCGCAGGCAGCCAGGGGCGAGGGACAATCGGGACAATTCAATCGATAATCGCCGCAGGGCCCCCAGTGTCACCACATACAGTGTGATTGGGGATGATTGCTGCTGTATGTACAGTATTCACGGGAGTGGCGCTGCTGCGACAGGTCGATCAAACGATAGTGGGAGAGTGAAATGATAAAATAGCAACACACACACACACACACACACACACATACTATCATGCACCTCTGCTATTCGAATAATCAATACTACTACTGCTGTGCCTGCCACCTTGCTTGCTTGCTTGATTGCTTGCTGCCTCCCTCCACCCACTCAATCCGCACACCCAACCTACTCGCCATCCACCTCTCCCCGCCCAGACCACGTTGTAGCTGCCAGCACGTGATATCGCCCGCCCTCCTCGGCCAGCCATTGGCCACGCAGCACTCGCCCACGCTGCCGATGACACACGTTGAGCGACCCGGCCATCGAGTCGTCCGCCCTCCTCCTCCTCCTGTCATCGACCCTCGCACCGCGCCCTGTCCGCGCACGCTTCGTCTTCTGAAGAGAGCGAGACCGGACACCACCGTGCCCTTATCACGCACATCAGGTCCCTTTCTCCGCAAGTCACGCCCATCATCATCCTCTTCCCCCGATCTGCGCAAATATTCACTGTAAACTGCGAGACCGCCCACCACCAAGCCGGCGCCAAGTCCGGTCTGTCGCCAGAAGAGGCCGGGTACAGCAATCAGCTGCCTGTAAATGTCCATTCACCGATCGATCGTGGGGATGATCCTTGATCGCTCGATGGGTAGGTGGGCTAGTCGACATGCCAAAGCAATGCCATCTCAATGGCTGTGATGTGCTTCGATATTTAGACTCATGTTTCTACGACGCGAATCCTCTGAATTGACTCCGATACGCGGTTGCATTTATCGAAGATCCCGTTGGGAGCATATTGTGTAGAAGCAACACGGCAGTTGCTCGTTGGAAGTCCCAGGCATATCTTGTCCCTATCACACGGCAGTTGAAGGGTTATGTGTAAGTTACATGTAATTGTGCTGGTGTCAACTCGTCACGTTCGCGATGCCGTTTGAATTTCCAATGTGTAAAGTCCGGTCAAGAAGAAGACTGTTCGTTGCAGGAAGAGTCGCGTTGCCATTGCCTGTGGTGGCTGTTATTGAAACTCATCTTGTTGCAAATCTATCGTCTGCATAAACACACTTGCATGAAACATATATGTAGATTACTTATGAATGTATGTTCCATTCGATGTCATATTGGAAACATGGAAGTCACGACCAATATATAACCCTCAACCCTAAGGCACAGATTACAGTACATGTATGTGCATCGATGATTGCACTCAACTCGCGTGCATGTGAATGTTCATGTGACTTAGCAGCAATCGGTAACAACATCTATCATTAGCATGAGTACGCTGTGGAAATATTGTCTATGGTGGCTTTAGTGCATGTGATCAGACAAATCAGGGAGAACGTGGAAGGCGCAATCTCGCAAGTCTCCTGCATGTATATGAACTGATTTCTGTCATGCAACCAACATGAATACTCTTCGTTCAGACAGTTACTTATTCTCTACCGACGCACATCACCGAAGCCTCATGATTTCATAAAGACGCCGATGTAAGTGGGGTCATAACAAAGCATTGCAGAGGTATCTGTTCTTCCGTTGTAGCACAAGCCTTCCTACTCATCGTCCGGAGGCATCTCATCCTCAATATAGCGTATCAGCGTGATCCTCATTTCAGTCGTGTCGTTGCCGCGTAGCACATCGCTGACGAAGCGAGCCTCGACTTGCATTTGCACCTATATCTCACAGTCAGCATCACTGCCACATCAAACAAACCATCACCACCCTCCCCAACAAGCAAACAGAGAAAACTCACCATCTCCAACGCCCCCCTCAGCACCCCACAAAGAATATTCGAATACCACAACTCCTCCTGCGCCCTGCCATCATCCGGCAACTCCACAAAATCCGCCAACGGATTCTCCTCAAACACCAGTCCGAAACTCTTCCCGTCCTGGCTCCACCCCGTCACCGTCGGCGTCACATTCATGAAAACCTTAAACCCAACCTTACTAATCACTTCAGCCGTCTCGCGGAAGGTTGTGCAGTGGCCAGTGTTGGATTTCGCGAGGAAGTCTTCGATCAGGCGCACGCCGATGTTGTGGCCCATGCGGTCGAGCTCGGCGTTGACGGCGGCGTAGTCGGTTTTGGCGCTGCTGGAGGGGAGGGTGAGGTCGCGGCAGAGGGAGGCGACGATGGTGCCGTAGGTGAGGGTGACGACTTCGGCGTTGACTTTGTCGACGCGGGATCTTTTGGGAGGGAATCCGGTTAGTTTGTTTGTGGATCGTCGAGGGAGGAGTTGCATGTGGGCTATGTTTCGCCTTACTTCCAAATACTGCGCAGCTATCAGTCAGCTGGATGTTTCATGGCAGGAGAGATCAATGCAATGCGGGCTCACTCTTCGCCTACGCGGGCGTATTTGCTGGACGCCATGGTCTGTGATGTATGCACGCTTTCCAGTCGCGCGCGCAAAATAGACTCTCAGCTCATCACTCGAAGGAGTGGAGAAAGGAAGTGCAAGTTGTAAAGAGTGGTGAGTGTCGTTGTTTGTTACAGCATGGGTAACAATCGCAAGGGTCCCGCGATATGAGCGAGCCAGCGAGCGCGGACCAGCTGAAGCTCCATCTCAAAATTTGGGGAAGCGACGATTGGAGATCGAGCTAGCATTTCACTTCATTTCATTGACACGTGCACTTAGAGGAAAAGAGCGCGTCTTACTCTGGACACATGAACGGCCTTGTCGCGTAAAGTCACACTCCACTCGAAAACTTGCGCACTTCTCAGTCAGCGCATTGACCGACAGCAAATCTACGACCAGCCACCTGGAAGAACATCGCACCGGAGACTCAATAGAAAGAGCTATTTCTAAGGCTAGAAGGGAAGGACAGAGCCCAGGCTACGTCTAAAAAATGTCGGGCGAGAAGAGACCTGCCTCCTTCGGGAGCTCACAGCTGGTGAAGCGCGCGAGACCAGAAGCCAACGGCAATGAGCTCGCAACAATCAATGGCTCGAGCAGCGGCGCTCTGATACAAGGAGTGAGTCTATGCACATATTATACTGTTACATGCGACTCACAGCTAAAGCTGCGTTTTCAAAAGTGCAAGCGCTGATCTTGCGATCGAATAGGGCAACAGAGCAGCCGGTCTGCAGGCATCCGTGATGGAACTGAGTGGTAAGATAGCACTACACAATCATACATTGCGCATATACAGGCGACTGACAAGGCTCCAGGTCACTCTGGCGAAGTCTTCTGCGCTCGATTCGACCCTACCGGATCACGCATCGCCTCTGGCAGCATGGACCGCAACATTTACCTGTGGAACACTTCTGGCGACTGCGACAACTACGGCATGCTGACTGGACACAAAAGTGCCGTCCTGGACCTACACTGGTCGCGCGACAGCGGCGTCATCTACTCCGCAAGCGCAGACATGCACATTGCCAGCTGGAACGTGGAAACCGGCGAGCGCATACGACGACACGTCGGCCACGAGGAAGTGATCAACTGCATCGACGTCAGCAAGCGAGGCGAAGAATTCCTGGTGTCGGGAAGCGACGATGGATACATTGGCATTTGGGACCCGCGAGCGAAGCAGGCGATGGACTTTATCGAGACAGGCTATCCTGTCACGGCAGTATGCCTAGCTGAGGCTGGTAACGAGCTGTATTCTGGTGGCATCGACAACGACATCCGCGTGTGGGATCTGCGGATGAAGAAGGAGTCATACGTTCTCACTGGCCACACCGATACCGTAACATCACTTGCGCTCTCTCCGGATTCACAAACACTGCTTTCCAACAGCCACGACAGCACAGTGCGCACATGGGACATTCGACCTTTCGCGCCGCCTGATCGTGCAGTGCGAGTCTTTGACGGTGCACAGGCTGGTCTGGAGAAGAACCTGATCAGATCGTGCTGGGACGGTGAAGGCAAGCGGGTAGCGGCTGGCGGAGGAGATGGTACTGTCACCGTGTGGGAAAACCAGAGTGGGAAGATGCTGCACAAATTGCCCGGGCACAAGGGAACCGTCAACGATGTGAGGATCTCACCGGATGGAAGCATGGTGCTGAGCGCGAGCACAGACAGGACTATGCTGTTGGGTGAGCTGCCACGGTAAGGTAGCTACTGGAGATGTACATTTGCTGAAACGATGAACGACCACATTTGACTCAGATCATTGTCCTTGGAAACTTCTTCTATGCATCGTCTCTCCCTGCAAGCTACTCTAAACTGCCTACCGTAAACACACCAACCAGCCACTCTGACAAAAGACCGTACATAGCATCCACAGCAGCCACCCGCGAAGCTTCCGTTATAGGCGCTTTCGCCGGAAACGCATCAAACGCATGCGGCTGGCCCATAACCTTCGACCACCGCACTCCCCCAGCTTTCCACCCCGTCTCAGTCTCCTCCCTAACACCTCCAATCATACCAGCCAGCTTATCAGCCATAGCCTCATCCTCAAAGCAGAACATATCATGCTCCGCCCCAATCACCAGAAAATTCCCCGGAAACGCCTTCGCACCCGCGAAATAAGCCGGACTCACACGCGGATCTTTCCGAGACGGCGTCTGCTCAGATTCGAGGTATAGACGAAGGATGTCGGCGTACGAGTCTCCGATGAAATCTGGAATCGTTGGATCTGGCCGTCGAGCCATTTTCGAGGCGCCGTCCTCGGCTAGGTCGACGGCGGGGTAGATCGTTGCTACACCCAGCACTTTGGGGACTAAGCGAGAATCTTGGACGACGGAGAGGACGAGGTTGCCGCCGGCTGAGCTGCCGCAGAGAACTACTCGACTGCGATCGATGGGGAGGGCTTCGTCGTCGATGATGGCGAGGATTTGCGCGATGGCGTCTTCGTAGGCTGTTGGGAATTTGTTTTGGGGGGATTTGCTGTAGTCGATGCTGACGACGATGCAGTGGGCTTTGTCGGCGAGGTGGCGGGCGAGGGGATCGTCTGCGGAAGGGTTGTTGACGAGCTGGGTGATGTATGTTAGCAAGATGTGTTGTTGAGTGAAAGTAAAAGTGCTGCCTCGATACTCACGTATCCTCCACCGTGAGCGCGGATGACCAGAGGGAGTTTGGTCTGCCCATCGTGTTCAGGTGGAGTGAATATGCGGCATGGGTAGAGGTTAGGGCGGCATGCATATGTTTTGACTTGGTTTGGCTGGGTGGTTGGAGAGAGCCATGACGAGCGACGAACGTATAGGGACGTGTTGACGATGGTGCGGATGCCCGCGTACCTCAAATGTTCCAGGTCCCACATTACAGCGGTAGATTGTGGAACAATCGTTCTAGTTGGCGAAGTGGAAACGTCTTGTTGCTCTATATAGTTATCGCTGCAGGTGGGGTAGATCCTTCGAAGGATGCAGAAATGGAGATATTAATTGAACTCTAATCTCCGTCTCGGACTACGCGGTTAAGCGTTCGTGACTCCATGTTCGTTGCTAGTATGACATCGGTGGCTCAATCACAATGTTACGAGACCTTTAACCGAGTCAACCGGAATGGGAATGCCGTGCTGCCGTCCCATGGAAGACGGGTCGTGGTTTCCGGTTACCGCAAACAAACACGAGCATGCTCACGTTAATGAGATTTGAGAAGTCGGATGAGAGCAGGGCCTCCTGATACCGATCACCGAAAGCAAACGTCTCAAAAGGCGGACTTATCTCGAGAGTCTACCACCAGGACATCGTACCTCACAATCACATCAATTCGAAACACCGAGCTGCTAGTCTTTTCGCAACCTTTGACAACCCAGTCTCTCCTTGGCTTATCCTCCACAGCCGGTCTTTCCAAACTGTCCAATGCTCCGCCAAAGTGCCTTCGACAGTATGTTTCTGATCGTAGTCGGCGTTGAGACTGCGAACGTGTTTCCGCATAGTCGTATCCGATTTGGCCTTCGACTTCAGCTTTTCCACAGCAACATCCAGCCAACCAAAGACTTCGCTTGTCAAGATTTCAATCTCTGGTCCATCGGAGCAGACTTAATTCAAGACCTGGTGGCCCCATTCTTAATTCGCTACGCCCAAACCACGAATGAGCATCTCAGCTTCGGCGCGACCAGCGGCCTCGTTCAATCGGCGGAGCTCATCTTGGTTTTCTGGATCGAAGATTCCGATCCCACAGCCTCCATGTAGATGAGATCTGTTCAGATCGTACCACATACTGCCAAATCCTGGAAGTTGAGCCCACTGTATATCGGATGCTGGAGGAAGTGTCCGAATTTGGGCCAGCAGGTCGAGAGTTTTCTGCCGATCTGTGTCACTCAACTCCACCAATGCTTCGCTTAGCAAAGCCCAAAGCCTGTAGACCTCTTGAGATGGACTTGTCTCATTGACAATGGCCGCTGTGATTCTCTTGGCCGCTTCTTGTTCGTTAATCTTTCCGTGGAGGTAGTCGCTCAAGGCTTGCGCTTCATCGGGATGGCAACCATCGCCGGCGTACATCTCGTCGGTTGTGTATGCCATCTTCGAATCGAACCAGGCTGAAGGCAGTGTCATGTCGACAGCTAGGTTGTGGATTTTTCTGTCTCCACGAGATGTCAATGCTTCAAAAGACGTGGATCAGACAAGAGAAATGCCTCAGCTCTTCCAGGTATTGTTACGATGGAAGTTGAAATGTTGGTGGATGAATCAAAGCGTATCTGTAGGCCGCTCGATCTTGACTGAACTATGACTGTTCCGAAGCCCGAATGATCAAGTCTGTTTAATGCAAACCCGATATCGACTCCATTTGATAAGCAAATAGCGCTCTGACCAGCTTCCATGATTCCTCAGTGGATTCTGCAGTTGCGGTGTCTCTGGGAGGCAACGCATTGTTGCCTGGAAGAGCAGAACACGTCATTTATCCACCACCGGAGATGTGCTCCGAATATAGGTGGATCAGATCGAAAGTAGCCTGAAACAGGTTAGCGTTTTGCAGAATTGATTGCTTTTAGGCCCTTTGAGTCCATTCTCTCTTCTTCACAACTTATGTGAAGGCTCCTTTGCTAATGATTGGTTTAGTGCGTGTCACATGATTAAAGTATCATGCTACGCACATGTTTCATCGCTGGCTCTGCTATTACAACAGTATGCCTTTTGTTGATGGTCGTTAGCCAACAGACCAACTATGGCTACCATCGTTTGTACAAATCGATGACGACCCGACATGACGACCATAGCGAGCTTGTCGAAGTTCTCACCGACTTACTTGGCCTACTAGACACTCTTGTTGCTATTGAGCCGGACAGCTTGTTGTATCCGGAGCCAGACACTGGTGTACATGTTCCTGGGACCATCAATGCTACTGCTGCAAGCATAGCGGGCTATAGTACTCAAGCCATCACGCTCATGTCGTCACTGCCGTACCTACAACATCATGACTTCCAGGTCGGACCCAGTACTCATATGGTGGCCTACGCGAATCAGGATGAGGGCGGCTTTGAGGCAGAACGCATTATGTATGTTGAGAGCGGCGAAGAAGATATGGCCCCATCCGCTGTTCAGCTCACCAGTGGAGAAAGCATATACGGTCTCTGGCGTATCTACGACACAAATCAGAGTAAGACTACCTTACACTACCACAACGGCGTCAAACATAAAATGCTAAGACACAAGCAGAAGTCGTGCACGTGTGGGACAAGAACGATCATGATATATACTTCGAGGCTCCGCCTTTGTCACCTCGCGAAGCCTTCCAGCCTTTGATTGACGCCTTTCGCAGCCTAAATTGGCTCGTGACGGAGACTTCTGGCTGGCTGCATACTGACTGGCCCTGGACTGAATTCCCAGAAGACTGGCCTGAGAGCCATCGCAAAGAATACGAGACAGACCACGATTTGTGGAAAGCTGTTCGTGGAGTTGCGGATATCTATATCGACTGTGGCTGGAACGTCAATACCATCGATCAATCTACCTTTCGGCGCGAGGAGTTCATTGTAAGAAGGGAGCGGTACGTTGAGACTGTCGTTGCGCTTTTGGAAGAAATCCATCGGAGAGCAGGTGAAGAGCGCCGTGCAAAAGAGGCAGCTCAAAACGAGCTACGGTTGAGCCAACATGGCCAATCCATCAATCCGTCTCATCGGGTGTTTCGCTAGTCTACCTCCGGCGTCTTTGTCATTTATAGGAAGAGCGGCTGCCATTGCTATGCTGAAGTTCAAGAATACCATCTCAATGGCACACGAGGCAACATCGACTCTTATCGCTGATGACACTCGAGTATTAGCTTCAGGCAATCTCAGTGGTCGACAAAAATATTTGGGTATCCTTGTCCGTTTGTAGTAGCATGCAAGACTGACGAGATCGAATCCTTTGGTTGCTGCTTTGAACACAGACTGATGCTCAACGATTCTAAGCTTTGGGTGCAACCGGCGGCCTATGAATTTATTCGAGGGCTCTACGTGAGGCCAAGCTTGGAGCGTCTCGCAGCTTAGGTCCACCTCCTCAGCTTACGACAAGTTAAGTTCATATTGCTCGTTTTTGCAAGGATCAGATCCAGCATAGATGAATGAACAAATATCTAGGCCAAAAAATGTTTGGAACATAGGGCTTACACGGTAATTGCAAGAGATCATTGTCAACTGGAGTCTGTGAGAGTCTTTACATCCTCATTTCATACAATTCTCATTTCAGCTGCCATTCGTTCATCTCGCGTTCCTTGGGCTAAGCCCAGATCATGACCTTGTGCTCAGTGAAGCGACAGAGACCTAGTAACTCTGGTGCTTCTTGACCTTCTCCCAGAGCTCGGAGTCCTGCTCGACGCGGACCTGCTCGGTGGTGTCGAGCTCGTTGAGGCGGCGGAGGTCCATGTCCTTGGCGAGCAAGGGGATGACGTACTTGTCGAAAGTCTGCCAGTACGGGTTCTCAAGGTGGTACCTATGGTGCAGTATTAGTACCATGACCCTTCATAAGAGCTCTCACGGGCGTTGTGCTCATGGCGTGCACTCACTTCTGACTGCCCTCGTTCTCGTAACGCTCGACAATGGTGAAGGCACGCGGGTCCTTGTGGTCCTGCATCACGAACCTGGACATCGTGTTAGCCTGTATCCAAATTGTTTTATCTCCATCGATATATCTGCTCACCAGCCAAGAGTCTCCTTGTCGTTGCTGTAGACCTGGCTCGCCTCTTGGAGCTTGGTGACGAGCTTGCTGATGGACTCGGCATCATCCTTGGCGTAGAGGTGAACGACGAGAGTGTAGACCATGTTTGCGGTTTGAAGGTGGTGTGACTTGAGAAGATTTGGGAAAGTTGTTTCTTTACAGAGTGATGTTCGTAGAGCTCTTGAGGTGATGTAGTTAGAGTTCAGAGACTGGAAGCTGATGCGTTGTTTGACCGCGGTTGCGCCGTCGTGGGTTGACTTGCGTCACTCTGGGTCAAGACTCGATTTCTCACGTAAACAGCGGAGCGGCGGGGAGAGCTTCGAGGTGGAAGTCTAATGAATATGTTGTGATTTATTGTTTCAGGAATCATGTCTTTCCGGCCACAGGCGAGTATTGCACGAAACACATAGACTTCGTCGCACACAATTTCGACGTCGCATGCATGCAGTTGAATGCAGGCACAGCTCCTTTGCACGAGGTTGCACACGCGATTGAAGTGGGGTACATTAATCGTCTGTGTTGCATTACAAATAAAAAAAACAATTGAGATAACCAGAGCTTGACTTAGTTGGCTTGTCGACCGTTGAAGCTGGTACTGCCGGCTAAGTGTGAAGACAGGATCACCCATGCTAAGATGGAGACATCTCCATTGCGGGTGATAAGATCCTCACATCTGCAAGATCGAATGTGAGAGGTATGCGTACACAAATGGATTCGCGGGTGCTATCTAACTCAAGCTTCGACGTGGACAAGCAATCACGGCTTGATTGCATGTCTCGACTTGCTTCTAATCCAAGGTCCGTATTTATAAAACACGAACGGCAAAGGTGCCATCAATGCACTCAAGCAGGCCATAATCGTCAAGGTATAAGGCACACCCATATTCTTGTAGAATGGGGTAGCAACGATCACCATTCCACCTGAGGCGACGTAGCGGATCATTGTCGCGGATGCAAGCGCGCTAGCTGCGTATATCTCGTAGGAATCGATGATGTATTGATAGCTGTGGATTCATCAGTTCTTGGTCATACAGTGAATAGTCCGAGTGCACCATACCTTGTGATGAATATGCACAAAATGCCGTAGCCGAACAAGACACTAGCACCCAGCGGGCTCCAGATCGAGATATCCGGACGAGAAGTCCATGCCATCCAGAACAGGCTGACAGGAATGGCGATAGAGCCTCCAAGCATGGAATACCACAAGCGGAACTCTGGCGCAATCTTTGAGTGACCTTGCTCTTCCATCTTTACCATCTCCTTCTTTGCCCAGGAGTAGATCAATGGCACGAGAGCCAGGGAAGTGAACAGGCCAATGATGATACCCAGGAAACAAAGTCCTGTGATTCCTTCTGATGTACCGTGAATTTCTGCAAAGATGTAATTGTAGCCTTCGAGAAAGGTGAATAGTACTACGCGTGTTGTTAGTAGATGTGAAAATAGCTGAAATGCTGTAGATGCTTACCGATGTAGACAACCGTAAGGTACAATGCGATGAGGATGATGATAGGTTCCGTTGCTGTAAGAAGAAACGGCCTGTACAAAGCTGTCCCAAGGCGCTGCATAAAAGTCTCCGATCGGATCTCAATCTCTGCACGATATCGTTCGTCGCCAGTAAGCTCTCTCAGATGCTGAGCCTTCCATTTCAGCAAGATCGGTGGGAAGGTCTCAGGCTGGAGGAAGACAATGATACCCAGCACCACAGCGGAGATGATCAAAGTCATCCAATCTACCCAACGCCATGAAAGGTAGGGGCTCTGTACAATGAAGCCACCGATAACGGGCCCCAACAAAGGACCTGCAAATGCAGCGACGGCGAATATAGGGAACGCATAGACTCGTTCCATGGGAGTCCAGAGATCACTGATGGTGCCACCTGCACACACAAGCGGTGTCGCAGCAAAGCACCCTCCGATAAATCTGAACGCCAGTTGCGCACCGATGTTGGGCGACAAAGCTGCCGCCATGACGAAGATCATGTAGAGAGCCAGGGTGACGATGTAAACCGGGTTTCTTCCAAGCGTCTCGCTGAAAGGTCCAGCGAAAAGAGCTCCAGCTCCAAATCCGATCAAAAAGAGACCAGTAGCCATGCTTTCCACGACTTCAGATACTCCGAACTCTGCAGACGCTTCTCGAACGGCGCTAGAGTCGATTGAAGATGCAAGACCAACCACACACCCTATGCTTGCCACCGAAAATGTGATGGCAAAGCGTTTGGTGCGCGACCACGTCTTTGGATTCATTGGATCGTTTAGTCCTTCGAACCCTACGACGAAGACGTTGCCCTCTCCACCCTCATGTGTCTTGCGACGCCGTACTTCGACACCAGTGAGCGCTCTTCCAAGAGCCGTACCTTCGCTTTGTTGAGTTGAGAATCGAGACAGATGATCCTCAGGTATGCCTTCATGCTCTTCTTTTTCAGATAAGCTCTCGTCGAATTCCTCAGGTGGTTCTTGTTCTTCCTCCTCTTTCTCTTCGCGTTCTTCTCTGATTTTCCTCAAAGCATGTCCTTGTTCCGCATTCGTCTGCTCTGAGGTCGTTTCGCTTGATGCTGTCGGCGGGGGCCATTGTTCGTTGCCAATACCTTCTTCGCGTAGCCCTTGATCGATTCGTTGATCTTTCCTTGTGAGTTGTGCCTCCAGGGTGGCAAGAAAGCGCCTGTATTGTAGGAACGACTGCATTGCTCCAGGTCAAGAAAGTAGCAGCTTCTTTGCGATCGCTCCAAAGCACCAGCGCCAAAATAAACAGAATGTGATAAACAGACGATGACAGACGAGACGTTAAGAGAGACGGACGCATCATACTTACCAGAAATTATCTTCACAGCGAGTCTCTGCTGTGTGGCCGTCATATCTCTCGGGAAACACAACCACGAACGACATTATTGCCGTCAGAGCCGTAGTGCGAGGTGAGTCCCAGGGCATTGATCAGCATCATCGGATCATCACGCTCGAAATCTGACCTTATCTGCGATGAGCACGCGCCCGGTGGACCGTCCCTTGGTCCGCGAAGCTTACAAACGTGAAGCGCAAGTTTGCGTTCAAAGCAGCGACCATTTCATCCTGCGTGTCATTACAATCTACTAAGGATAGGTATCCATTGATAGTCCAGACCACCGATATCGATTTCTAGCCTCTCGAACCCCTCAGGAGCCAACACAATGGTATCACCAACGATAGACCTCGACATTGCCTGACATATCACCAAGTTGCCGTTCACAAACTTTGGCGCAACATCGGTGGCCGCTTCTCGGATGACAAAGTGAGCTCGGGGAGATGCCGGTGGATAGAGGATTATCACGACTGCATGTCCTTACTGTTCCACCGGAAGTGTCTATTCGTAAACCGGATACTGCGCAACTTCGACAAGATAGTTTCGGATACGAAGGCCAATCGTACCAGCACCAAATCCCATGCATCGGTCAATTGTTCACTTGTCTGCAACGAGTTAGGGTTCTTATTCGATAGCTTTACGGTTTTGTTGAGGAAAGTTTGTCAATGTTACGAAGAGAGATTCAGCGGTATTTCAGTGGCAGTAGTTGACTTGGCTGAGTAGAGACTGCAACTGTTGATATACCACACTGAGACGTAATCTTGATGAAATAGACATTGGGTTCCATAGCTCTATATAATTTACAGCTCATTCTATTTATTTACAACAGATGTTCAACATCTAGAACTTGAAGACCTGATCCTTGTTGTAGCCCAGCTCGGCGAGGTAGCCGCTGAGCTCACCCTGATCAGAGGGGCTGTTCTTGTTGCCAGAAACAGCCTTGTAGAGACCAGGAGGACCGCACACGAAGACCTTGACGTCCTTCTCGTTGGGCGCAGGGATGACAGTCTTGAGGAGCTCCTTGGTGATGAAGCCCTTGCCCTGAGGCCAGTCCTTGGGAGGCTGGTCAAGGACGTAGAAGGCGCGGAAACGGTTGGGGAACTTGTTCTCGAGCTCCTCGAATTCAGACTTGAGCAGGATATCATCGGCGGTGACGTTACCGAAGACGAGCGTAACCTTGGTCTTGTCCTCGGGGTTCTTGAAGATGGCGCGAGCGAGCTGGTACATGGGAGTGATACCGGTGCCGCCGGCAATCAGGGCGATGTGGTCGTGCTTGTTGGCCTCCCAAGGGTACTTGGGGATGGGGCCCTTCATCTCGAGAGACTGGCCGGGTGTCATGCTGTGCATGTGCTCAGACATGATGCCGCCAGGGTACTTCTTGACAATGAAGTCAATGTAGCCGGGGGTGTCCTCGTCGGAAACGGGGGTGTAAGGGCGGATGGCAGGCTTCTTCATCTCGGGGCCCTTGTACTTGGTGATGAGCGCGCTGGCGACGTTTAGGCCGGAGACGGCATCCTCCTCGTTCAGCTTGAAGCGCAGCTTCTTGGTGTTGTGGTTGATGACCTCCACGGAGTCGAGAGGCAGCTGAATGAAGCCTTGGTCGCCTCCGGTGAAGCACTTGACGGCGCGGTTGCCAGCCTGCGCCGGGACGTTCTTGAGCTCGGCACTTGATGGGGGAGCATCGGCCTGAGGTGTGCGTCCAGCAGTGTACCAGTAACCAGCTCCGAGCGCAGCAGCGCCGGCAGAGCCGTAAATCAAGCCATTGTTGCCAGCGGCTTTGGGTGCCTCAGAGGCGTAGTGTCGGACGTGCTAAAAGGTGGTCAGTCAGCATTGCATGTCGATGCACAAGCCATTGGCTATGCAAACCAGGTTGATGGTACATACCTTGGACAGCTGTTGCGCCGGGCGGAAGAGCTTTGAAGAAAACATGATTGGAGATGTGGTATGGGGGTGTTGCAAGAGGCACGGGTGAGTATCTGCTCTCAAAGTCTACATGTACACATCTGCGATTGCGGCTGGGAAAGAACGCGTAGACGTCATCCAAGCACCGAAAGCCCGCCGACCGCGATCACATCAGCGAGCGAGAAAGCACGGACAACGAGGTCTTCTCGGTTGTTTCCAGAAGTCCCGATACGATAAATACTTCAATGGTCTTTGCAACTGTAATTGAACTTACTGGAGTACTGGGCCTCGAAGCCCAACATATACTACCCATGGCTAATGGAGATGGACATTTTGAAGCAGACTTTGTTCCATTGCGACGACTGCCCTTTTTGATGTACACACGATGCTTTTTTTCTCTGATCCAGTGCCTGATACTTCCGACATTGCTTCACGCCTGACCAGCGAAGCAGTCCCTCCTCTGAGAAATCTGTACGAACTCCCATAGCGTTGAGTGGCCATTGCAGCATTCTTTCTTCTCTCACACGAGACACGCGCTCAAACTACACCGAAAGTAAGAGACGAAGGCCACCACCAGTAAAAGCCTTGAAAGCAGCGTCGTGCGACTCGCCACTTTGGAATGCTTTGCTGGCGCCTTCCGGGGCCTGCAACTCCTTCAGCCTTTCCTTGAGATCCGCTTCGAGTGAAGGCAACTTGTCGTCGTCGGCGTTTGGCTGGCGGGTTGTGTCCAAATGCCATTGGCCGTCAGTTTTGGCTCTCAGCGTGAGTGACACGGGCATCTCTCGCAAGCTCACTACCAGCTTGAACTTGCGGATGTGCGTGATGAAATTGCTGGGCAGCCAGTCGAGTGAGCGCCAGATGCAAGGGTGCTCGTAGACGTTAATGGTGAAGTCTTTCTGCCAGTACACATTGGAAGCGCGGTCGAAAGTTGCCTTGCACTCGTCGAGGATTCGGCGGCTGCGGGAAGCGAAGGACACAAATCAGTGTCAAGTCGCGCTGAAGTTCATCCGCCGTCACTCACCAAGTGAGAATGAGCGCAGCCGAGGGAGGAGCGTCGACGCCATCGCCATAGAACATCGCGGCGATATCGACCGGAAGTGGGTTGTTTTGATGGACCATGTCGTAGATCTTGTTGCGAAGCTCACGCGGGATCTTGAACAGGTGACTTTCGAGCTGCTGGTTGACTTGCGCTTTGGTACTGGTCCCAGCTGTCGGGAATGGTTGCTCGGTGTACTTTACGCGTCTACGTGAGCGTGTGGCAGCCGACATCGCTAAGACGTGAGCGCGTCAGTGAGGAGCATCGGCGCGTGAGGTGACGAACATACTGCGAGTCTCGCGATTACAGCAGCGTGATACGTGCAAGTGGTTGCACGCGAAAGAGTAGGCGTGAAGTCGCCTGCCCTGGAGAGACGTGCCAGATGGCGGTGGTGGAAGACGTGCTGAGGTCGGTATCAGCGAGAAAGAAGAGTGAGCTGGCTAGTCCTCGAGCGAGGGAAGGAGCGAACGAGCACGCGTCCTACGCTACCCTCGACCAGACGTAGTGTCTCAACCATCTCACGCTAAACTTTCGATTTTCTCTGAGTCTACTATCACTTAACCGACAAGACTTCGCATCGGCCTTCCAGATATTATCAAATGTAAAAATAGCAAGCCGCTTATGTATCCCTCTCGCCTGAGGTTCAATGCGCACCAATTCCAACAACGACTTCATTTCCTTGTGCTAGTACCTCAGTTGACACTAAACAACTCGTATGTGATACCTTTGAAACTTGAAGCGCCACACAATCCACCTGTAAAGACTGCAGTGCGGAAAGACAGACTTTACAAAGAATATGGACGTGTGCATTGCAAGCGGACAGCTTCGTGTGCAACGACTTACACCTGGGTACCTGCCTTGCATCCAAATGTAATCAGACGCGTACAGTTTTGAAACTGTACGGCTTCTGAGAGACATTCATCCGTGTTGCGTGAGCGGACGGCAGAGCCCATGAGGTTGACACCGGACGATCTGCCTTTAGACGCGTTGTGTGAGCACCTTGCCGCATGATCTCAACCCCAATTGCTAGGCATAAGGTCAATACATACAGAGGTTCATACTGCCACGACCGTATTGGCGGGGTATCAGTGGCTCTGTGATGTTCCTGAAGACCAATAAGGAGGAACAAAGGGCAACTAGTGAGCGTAGCCATTCCGGTGGCGGAGAATGCCGTCTACCTCTAAACATTGCTCTATTCCATTGCGTGCAGTGACAGTAATAGTTTTGAAGACCAGTCATCGTCGTAATGCTTTAGATAAATAGTCTCCGAGCATCTTTGGGAGAGCATTCGACCGGGCAGTACGGACATTTCATCCTCCTATGCAATGGTTAGCAACAGAGCCCAAAGGAATTATACAGCTGGGTGAACTCACGATTTGCCTCTCGCATGCAACTCCAGACTCTCTTTTGCAAGCGCATGCCCACATGGCAGCATCATCGGCCAGTTGGTGTCTGTCCCTTGCTCCTTACTGACTGGGCAAACAAAGATTGAGTGGAATCTGAAGGCAGTAGGCAGCGGTGTCTCAACAGGAAGCTCGTTGACACTGGTCCATTGTCCCCTAGTCTGGGCCATAACACGCTCGACTTTCTCCAAAACAGGCAGAGCAATCCCGCCAGCCGTGACAGCTGTGTACAGTGGTGAGTTCTCTGACAAGCCGAGCAAGCCGCAGAACTCTCGTGTGAAAGACGTGCTTGCCTCTTCCCAGGCAGTCTGGTTGTAAAACAGTGCTTCGTATGGAGAGCCCTCAAGATTCGCAGAGAATGCAAGCGAGCCGAGCAAGTGTTGTGTCTCGCGTACGTATCGTGTGCTGAAGGTTGGGAACACTGCCCGCGCATACTCCAGAGCACGAGTTGGTCCTGCCCACTGATCATCCGACATGATATCTTCATTCGTGAAGAGTCCTACGAACTTTAGACGTCCAAGCTCGAATTCCAGGTTGCTGCCTCGCTGCTCGAGCTCACCGCTGTGTATCCTCGCCCATTCGATGGCCGGTCCAAGGTTATGTTGATTTCGCAGGGCATCCAGAATGTGGTACATCTCTGCGAACTTCCTCTGCAGCCAGCCTCTCTCCGGTCCGGCTAATGCGCCCATCTCCATGCCGCCATCTTCCTCCCATGCCTCAGGATGTGCAAGCTCTTGAACCCAGCTCTTGATAGCGTCGCCCACGTTGCTTATAGGTCGTGGTCGCCTGTCTGACAGTCGCTCGTCTTCGTTCGCACGCGCTTCTTTCAGCTGCGAAACGAGTGTGTTTGCTACTTCGAACTTGCCCTCGCGCAAGAGGTGCATGACGATCGCTCGGTTGATCAGGTCCGGCTGTTCTGCGAGCGGCATGGTCGAAGCAGTTGGTAGGGTGTTCTTCTTGAACTTCTTATCGAGGGCTTTGGAGTACTGGTTTAGGCCTTTGTTGACTTCTTTAAGATCGTCGTCCAGCTTGTCGAATGATTGCTTGACGGGCTGTTTCAATTTGGCCATGGTGAGAGCCGCTGTGTCTGGATCACTTGCGACTGAATCTCTGGCGGCCTGCAAGAGGTCGATGGTCTTCTGCACATCTTGGATGGTCTTTGCGAGATTGCCTCGCTTCTCGAGCTGCTCGTGTGCCGCCAGTATGCCTTCCATGGTGAGTGGCTGTGCTGTTGTTGTGTTGAGTGGTTTGCGGTGGCAGGAAGGTTGTGAGGCCAGCTCAGGGTCCTAATAGCTTGATATGATCCGGAAGTTCCATAGCACCGTTCGTGAGTGTGATAGTAGTTGAAGCAGTGGATGTGAGTTGTCCAGCGATAGCGATGGTTGGTTGGTCCGTGAGAGCTGCACGTGAAGCTCGTCACCAGAGCGGTCGAATCCCGCCATCGTCAAGCAGCCGAGCCGACGAAGCGAATGCCGACTTCTGGAAACAACATTGACGGAAGCACTTGCAGTCAAACATTACGTGAACAGAACATCTTCGTCAATCGTCACATCATCTCGTAACAGCGAAGCTTCACAGCTGTGTAGCCCTTTAACAACTCCCTCCATTTCGATATGCAAAAGCAAAGCCGGACATGGCAAAGAGGTAACGCGTCGAAAAACATCGACATTTTCCAAGAGGTAAACTCTTTGAGCTTGTCTACAGACTCTTAAATCTTGCACACATCGTGCAGGAGGCCAAGCAAACTACATACCGCATCCCTAGGTAAGCATCGAATCGATACAATCAATGATTCTCATGCGATCCAGAACTGAGCGTCCGTACACATTTGATGATCGACAGCGCCGAAAGAGCGTCCCCACTTCTGAAGACAACCTTATAACGTCACCTCGACGAATGCTTACATATCTCACCGACGGCATATCCACTTCAGGCTATACCGACTTCACCATTCTCTTTTCAATCTATTGATCCTTTGATCCTTTGATCCTTTGTAATCAACTAGACATCTCTACCAGTGCTGTAAAGAGAAAAAGCCACTACCTAACATTGACAGCTCAATTCCAAACCATCGAACCACAAGCAAACACACACCCTTCCAGCAATGTCGACCACTGGCAAGAACGTCTTCATCGTCGGTCCCGGCCTCATCGGCTGGACCATCCTCGACCTCCTCGTAGCAGAAGGCTACAAAGTCACCGGCCTCGTCCGTCGCCAGGAGCACGCAGACGGCCTCAAGCAGTCCGGCGCCGAAGCAGTCATCGGCGACCTCCACGATGCCACACTGATCTCTGAGCAAGTCTCGAAGAACGACATCGTCTTCCACACCGCCACCGCCGACGACCTTCCCAGCGTGCAAGCAGTACTGCAGGGCGTGCAGCAGAAAGCTGATCGGGGCGAACCTATCATTTACATCCATACTGGTATGGTTATACGACAGATGCACTTTCTTTCTTTTTAATGGCTACGCTAACCCCGTTCGCAGTATGTCTCACTCTCACTCTCACTCTCATCCAAAATACACAGCTCAAGAGAAAGGTTTCGTACCGAACTCATCTCAAACTCTGCTTTGCCAGAGACCCGATCCCCGTTTGATCAAAAAAACACGTTGGAAGCGATACTGACCTAGAAAATTCTAGTCCGGAACCTCCGTCCTCAACGACAACGCCAACGGCTCCTTCAAATCCGACAAAATCTACCACGACAACATCCAAACCGAAATCGACTCCCTCTCCGACGACGCCCCCCACCGCCAAATCGACCTAACTATCCTCAACACCCGCAAAGCCCTCGGCCCCAAAGCCCGCATCGCAATCATGATCCCACCTCTCATCTACGGCACCTCGCACAACCGCCTCACAATCCAACTCCCCACCCTGGCCCGCTGGGCCCTCAAGCACGGCTATCCCGCGCACGTCGGCGCCGGCAAATCCGTCTGGTCGAACATCCACGTCGCCGATCTTGCACGGGGCTTCGTCACAGTCCTTCACCATCTCGAATCCAAGCTTTCAGACGAAAATCCTTACTTCTTCTGCGAGAACTCTGGTGACCATGAGCCTAGCTGGGGCGAGATGGTGGCTGCGATTGGAGAGGTGTTGCATGCTGAGGGCAAGATTGCAGATTCGACGCCGAGGGAGATGCCGGTGGAGACTTATGGGGATGTTTTTGGGCCAGAGTTTACGGGGCCTGTGGTTGGGATGAACAGTCGTAGCCGAGCTGTGCGATTGAGGGAGCTGGGGTGGAAGCCGAGGGAGAAGGGCTGGAAGGGAAGTTTGGTTGAGGATGAATTGCCGATTCTGCTGAAGGAGGATCACTCTAGCTATCAGGGCTATGCAGGTGCGGTAGCGTCGTAGGCTTGCATCTCGAGTTGAGAAAGGCTTTTCGAACGTTTGCGTTGTTACTTTTCGTCACGCACGTTCCTACTCCAATCACATGGCAAGCTCGGTCATGGGATGTCGACGACATGTGTGATGCTGTCCATGTATGTGGCTTACGGTGGGATCTTCAAGGGGACTTGAGAGCCCTCGAAACAGTTGGTGCGAAATGATCGTTGAGGCGAAGGTTGTAGACAAAGACAATGTTCATTTGTTTAATTCCATATCTCGTGATCACACTAGTCCAATTCTTCATGCTATGCTGCTCTGAATTCCGGTCCGTGTCCGCGTCTGCATCTCTGTCGCGAGGAAGCTGATATGGTCCAACTGGATATCGCTATTACTACAAAAATAAACAAATTCAAACAATGGTGCCAGGCCGAAGAAGCAGCTGCCGCGTTGGCAGCTTCGATGGTGCAGCGGTCATTGCCGCGAGAATGAGCTCAGACGACACTAGCGTCGGTTCATACCAGAAGCCAGGCGATGGAGCATCGCCACGCTCTTCATCGTCATCTCGTACGAAAGCTGGGCGCTGTGCGCGGCTAAAGAAAGAGAAGATTAGTCACTATCGTTGAATGGGTTTGAACTGTGATGTTCACCTGTCTGGGCAGTTTCGGCGCTGATCTGAGCTTCGCGAGCGCTGATTAAGGAGTCGTTCAAAACCTGGATAGCCGTTAGCAAGGTAAGATCAACACAGTGAACAAGGTTGAGATTTACCTTTGCGAAGCTGAGGAGACGCTCTTTCTTTGCCGGATCGCCCTCTTTCAGTGCGCGTCCAAGAATCTTTTCGGACAAGCCTTGTAGCGATCGTCTTCCATCATAGTCAGTATTGCTACCGACAGGGGCTGCGCTGGGAGCTACGGCCATTGATGAAGGAGCGCCGCGAAGTGCAGGATGAACTTTGTCGACTGGGGGAGAGATGGTGGGCATCTTTGTCAGAGGTGGTGCCCTGGCGTCCTTCAGCAAAGGACTACCGAGCGAGTTGATGTGCACCTCCTTCGACGCAGGGAGCAGCCTCTCGCGTTCGAGACTGTCCTTGATTGGAGGGACAGGTGGAAGCTGGCTGTCGCGTTTCTCGCGACAGCCTGAGAAAAGGCCATTGATTTTGTCGAAAACGTAACGGCTCTTTGAACGAGAACGTGGGAGCTAGTTGAGTCTGTCAGCATCATCAGTGTTTACAGGGAGGATGTATCAATTACCTTTGTAGAGCTACGGTTGCCTGGCTTCTCTGCATAAGACAGTCGTCCCCTTGGAGCATCCTCCGACATTTTAACGACCCTGGTGTTCGAAGTGGGCAGCTTCTCCACCTTGGTTGTGCTTGCCTTATTCACGCGGCTACCTGCAGCATCATGTGCTTTCTCTCGTGCAGTACGGACTGATCCGGGAATCCTGGTGCCCAGTGTAGGAGAGGACTTCCGACGAGTAGCTGTCTTGTGGGGTCCGATGTCCCGCTCATCAGTACCAAGCAGGCGGTGCGCCTTTCCTGGTGTGCGCGATGGGTAGCCTATTGATTTGGGTTTGCCGTTGGCCAGATGTTTGGGCGGCAGCGTCGGTGGCATGTCATTAAATTCCATTCCGAAGGTGTTGGGCCGCGATGTAGTACTTGTGAAAGGCAGTGGGTACTCTTTGGCAGACGCAGTGCTGGAAGACCATTTGCTGGCCACAGTCTTGCTTCTCGAGAGCTGGGACGTCGCATCGTCGTCCTTGTAAGCAGTGGGCGGTGTCGCAAAGATCCCATCCACGTTGTCAGGCGAGTTGGTGTTGGAGGCTATGCTCGCAACGCTCTCTTGTCTCGCTAAGAAGCGCTCTGCTACAGTGGCGTCTTCAACAAATGCGGCGCTCTTAGGCGCTTTCTCAAACCCTGTCTTCAAGCGTCCGAACATACGAGACAAGTGATCAAGGTTGACAGTGGAGTCTGTCGGTCCGCATCTGCCTTCGAGCATACCGAGGGTATTCGTAATCTCTGCCTTTGTCGCCTCATCGAGACCTCGAGCTCCGCATTGACTGATCAAAGCGTCCTCGTGCTCAGCTTCACGAAGTAGGTCGACAAGTTCGGACTTGGTTTCACTGCCAATCAGACTCGCCCGATTGTATCGATCGGCAGCAAACAAATCGCGTGAGTCCTCAAGCACAGATAGACGCTGAGCGAAGGCCGAGAATTCTGTGGGTTTGATGACAACTTTGGGGTGTGAATCTTGCTCCAGGCTGTCACGATCAGAGTTTGCCTGGAGCGGGAGTGTAGACTGCGAGGGAATGGTTTGGAGGGGACCAGTGAACGGACTATTAGAAGGAGGAGGTCTGCCCAGAACAACTTCCGCCTCGTCGTACACTTTCAAGGTAGCTCCAGCGTAGTGACTATCAGAAGCTCGGCTCACGTGTTTCGGCTTGTACCCGTGTTTGACGAAATGCGTCGGCTTGTCCGACGGAGTGGTGATCTCTTCTTCCTCTTCAGATGTGGAAACCATTGTGCTTTCTGGAGTGTTTGCCTTGCTACGATCAACGGGAGGCGTGTTGATTCCCAGCAGTCTCGTGGGCACAGTGCTGGCAGTAGAGCTACTGCCGCCTGTATTTGCTCTCTGGAGCTGACGGCGTTTGATGCCATGATCGAGAACTTTCAGAGGATCGGGCAAATCGATACGTCGTCCGCCAAAGCTGAGTCCCCTATCAAACTTAGGTATAGGAATTCCCGAAATTCTGCGTGTCTTGATGTCAACCAGGGTCGCCTTCTTCTGGTCCGGTAAAGGAATGCGTGAGGCCGTCTTCTGGGATTTGGCGGATTGCGCAGGTGTAGTCTCGGTCGATGCTGCAGGCGGCGACATGATGCTTGTGATCTGCGAAAAGCTGGTCGGGCGCGGTCGCGAGAAGCTTGCGGGGGACGGGCTGTGTGGTCGAGATGCTTCGAAAATGTCTCTGGCAAAACCTGAGGACCCAGAAACTTGAGGACCGGTGCTCTGCGATCTCTCGATTGGCGAAGAGATGCTTTGAGGGGTCGTGAGAGAACTATTGCGCGGAGGACGGACAAAGCTCGTGTTATCAGAAGCATCAATGTCCGGTGTCTGGCACGAGGTTTCCTGCCAAGATATGTCTGGTGACTCGTGGTCGAGTGCGACTTCTGATGAAGCGATGTAAGAAACTATGGACGCCCGCGACAACTCCAGGCCGCCATGAATGTCTTTGCCGTTGTCTGTCTGCGAGTCAATGGCCTCTGGGGTGGGTGGACTCGAGGAAGCACCGGCAGACAGTCGTGCGGAGCTGCGTGCCACATCAGCCATCTCGAGTGGTGATGAGAGTGTGGGAGTAGATCGAGGCGTTGGAACTAAAGTGGGCCACTCGCGCTCGGACCCAGCAACAGAAAGTCGCAAAGGCCTTTCACTTGCATCTATCAAGCTACGGCTGTTCCGCGAAGGGCTTGGCGCATAGGCAAGAGATGCGATGGGTCGAGTTGGCAAGGGTTTGTCGACACGAGCACGGTGGTGTGTAGACGTGGAAGCCTCGTGGGCGATCTGTTCAAAATGTGAGTATGAAATTGGTTTGTGGCCAGGAAGCTCTACATACCAGTGATCGGTCATGTGCAGCTTCAAGAGCGACCTGAGAACAAGGCGAAGCGGGCAGAGAATCGGCGACTCTCTCTGAGCGTGAGTCCAAGTTGCTGGCAGCGGTTAAGTTCCATTTACTGATAGGCGGATCATATGCGGGCCTTGCGGTGGGCGTGGCAAGGTTGCGACGAGGAATCTTCGAGCTCTGCTGTTGAGAGTGAGGAGTGCTCCTGCCCGAGTGAGGTTGCGTTCGAGGTTGAACAATGGCTGGCGACGGCGTGTTCTTCGCCGCGGAAGCCTTGGTGGGCGTGGAAAAGCGCTGTTGGCGAGTGGGAGTTTCGTATGCGCGTGCGACGGCGAGAGGCGGGGCGGTGTTCTCATCAGTCACGGATGCGGCGGTATGCAAGCGTTTGCCGCGTGTGAGAGGTCGCTGGCGCTGCGTGTTCACGTCACGTTCGGCGAGCGGCATCGTGGCGGCGTGAGGTGTGAGGTTTTGGGGTGGTGCAATGCCGTGCGATGCCTCGGCCACGCCTGGAGGCCTGCGTTGCTGGTGTCGAGTGGAGACGAAATGGCGATGAAAAGGAAAGAAATCAATAAGGTGGGCGCAAGGTCTGAGAAGGGAATATTTTGGGGGTGTTGATGGTTGCGGTGGAAAAGATGCGGGCTCGAGACGGTGACAGGGTTGGACGCACGCTACCTACCTCTGACCTCGCCCGTCTTTGCAGGCGTGGAAAGAGCGTGGCAATACAAACGGCAAGAGCGAACGGACGCGCGATGGTAGAGGTGCGTTGATCTGTTTGCCTACCTCAGTCTTCAAAACAGGCCTTCGCTGTCTCCAGTGCACACCTGAACACTGCTGGCTTTGTTACTAGCACTTAACCTCCTACATCGCCCTCAGCAATATGCCATGTGCTTCTGCTCACTTACACATCGCCTCGCGTGGCCATGGCCAACACCCTCTTCCCACCAGCAACACACTCTTGCCGACAACAACACCTACCCCACACGCATAGCGCCTCTTGTAGCACGTACAATGCGGCGTCCCGTCTCAAACATGGCACAAATCTCCGTGTTCGACGTTGCCACTGCAGGTACTGTGCCACCCGAATGCAGCCTCGTCGCACTGCAGGCGGCGGGTGGATGTGGACCAGGAGGAGGACGAGGACGAGGACAACAGAGGTGAAGTCGGCTCCTCCACGTCCAATCTCCAGTCTCCAATCTCTCTCGGCTCGCGGCAGGGCTGTTGCTGACCAAACGTCTCCTCCAATACACGGCCAATGCCCTCCGAGATTTCCCCACCAGCCTGTTGAGCCAGCTTCTCCTGGCTTCTGCGAGCGCGCGCGTTGGCCACGGGTCCGGATGAAAAAGCCGCAGACCGCAAATCTTTCTGGCCTGCCTTCCTCTCGTTCGTTGCAAGTTGCACAACAATTATTGTAACCGTCGCCAACCCGCCAAAATGACGCCAGACTACAAGGCGGAGAAAAGGTCCTCAGTCACCGACCTGCAGGGCGGTGGCATCTGGGAGATCAACATCCTGACCTTCTTGGCCCCGGTATGCTCGCCTACCCTTGTCCGCAGCCGCCGCGATATAGCGTCTAACAACTGCCCATAGATTGCCGTTTTCGTCTGGAGTATTCTGCAGAAGAAGCAGAGTTTCTTCAAGCCGTACGGCCCCCAGGCTTTCTTCGTGGATTTCATCTTGCAATGCTGCACAATCCTCTGTGCAACCACTGTCTACGCCGACTCGCCCCAGACTCTTACTGGTCTTCTGCTTCTGCCAGCAATTGCTGCTTTCTTGCAACCCGGAACTCAACTGGAAAGCGATGAGGTGCTTGCAAAGCAGGACCAGAATGCCGACGAGAAGGCCAAGAAAGATGAGAAGCCCAAGGAGAGGGATCCTCTTCCCGTCAAGCCTTTCATCACCAGCTACCGTGGCGCTATGATGATTATCACTTGCTGCAGCATTCTCGCCGTCGACTTCCCTGTTTTCCCTCGCCGCTTCGGTAAGACTGAGGCCTTCGGAACTTCTCTCATGGATCTCGGCGTTGGCTCCTTCGTCTTTGCCGCTGGTGTTGTTGCCGTGCGTCAACAGCTCAAGGAAGACTTCGCTCAAGTCAAGAAGTCTATCGGCACCCGCATGAAGACTGCTCTCCGCCACTCTTTGCCTCTCGCTGTTCTCGGATTTATTCGTCTTGCCACTGTCAAGGGCCTCGACTACACCGAGCATGAGAGCGAGTACGGCGTCCACTGGAACTTCTTCTTCACTCTGTCTTTGCTCTCGCCAGCCTTTGCTCTCCTCCAGCCAATCCTCCGCTGGCTTCCGTCTTACAGCGCCATCGCTTTCGGCATCGCAGTCTCGTACGAGATCCTCCTCTACATGACCCCTCTCAAGCACTACATCATCCTCTCCGAGCGCATCCCTGGCGACTTCCTCTCCCAAAACCGTGAGGGTGTCTACTCTTTCATCGGCTACTTTGCCATCTTCATGGCTGGTATGGGTGCCGGCGAGGGCATCTTGCCCCGTGACGACGAGCCCGCGGAAGATCCCATCCAAGCCGCCCGCGACGCCAGAGACACCATGGACGATGACGCCGACTGGCTCGCATCCGTGATCGGCTCCGACGAGCAGAAAGAAGAGCAAGTCGAGAAGGTGATCGCCCAGGAGAAGGAGAAGCCCAAAGACTGGCGCCCCGAAGAGGCGATGGCCAACTTCAGCGCCCTGCCCAAGCTTGCCGTCATCCACCTCTTCAAGTGGTCCGGCATCTGGTTCGTCTGCTCCGTGTGGTGCCTGTGGAACTACGGCCCTCACCTGTTCGTCTCCCGCCGCATGGCCAACTGCGCGTACGTCTGCTGGGTCTGCGCTTTCAACTTCGCCCAGCTCTTGCTGTTCTGCGGTGTCGAGATGCTCATGTTCCCCAAGCTGTACCGCTCTAAGAGCAAGGAGGTCGAGAAGACCAGGATCGCCAACGCGACCAGCAAGGTCTTGCACGCTTTCAACCGCAATGGTCTCGCGCTGTTCCTTCTCGCCAATCTTCTCACCGGTGCTATCAACCTTACCCTCGAGACGTGGCACATGAGTGACACTGGCGCTATGACTATTCTTGTCGCTTACGTTGCTACTCTTGCCACTGTCGGCGTTGCGCTGGACCACTTCGATATCTCTATCAAGTTGTAAAGGTTGTGAGTTGGTTGTATTGGGAAAAAGGATAGACAAAAACATAAGCATGTCGTTCGGAAAGCTACACGACGCAGATGTACTCATAGATTTACTGTATTTAAGAAAACCATTTGGTTGTTCAGGTCGAAGACCCAATCTCACTTCGAATCTCAGGTAACGCAGGTTCTTCGAGGCCGTTCGTATCGAAAAGAAGGAGACTATGAGCGACAGTTGCCTAGGCTACTATAGTGACTGCGTCCACTCCGCTATGCACGAAAGGAAAGAGAGTCGTCCGTAGACGTATATTTCATCCACCATTCACCTCCACAAGTCCAGTAACAAATCCACCAGAACGCCCGATGACAAGACCGCTGCCAGATGCCTTGTGGATATCCATTCCAATGCCAAACCCAAATAAACCCCGTTACGGAATGCTAACAGCCTCAGGACGTGAATTCCACCCTGCTTCGTAGGGCATGTAAACTTCATTCTGCTTCATCTTCTTCTTTTGCAAAGCTTTGGTTACTCTGGGAATGCTTCAGTTGTCCTCAAGTTCACTCGGCTCGACGTGACGCGCCAGCACTTTGCGCTTGAAGTCTTCCTGGTTGCTGTCCCAAAGCAGAGCTGCTTCTCCGTTAAGAGGAGAGGCGCTGAAAAAAAAAGGTTGTCAGCAATCGACCTGATACTCCACAATACATCCCATCTGTTCAATGAAGACTCACTTATTCGGCTCCCCCAACAACGACTGAATACTCAGCAGCACACTCTCCGTATTCAGCGCCGCGCTCCAAGCACCCTCTTTACCCTGTCCACCCGGCTTCAGAATATCAAGACAAATGCGGCCGCTCATGTCGACATTTGGGTGGTAGATCGGGGTCTTGAAGAGGACTTCTGGCGGGGCGTAGGGGTAGTTTGCCGGGAAGGCGAGGGTGAGTTTGAAAGAGAGGGAGGCGTAGGGGGTGTCGGCGGGGCCAAGAAGGGTGGCGTTCCAGTGGGTGAGGTCGGCGGTGGGGAAGGCGGAGATGCCGGGGGTGGGAGAGGTCATGAGGGCCATGAGTTCGGATTGGAGGCTGGGAGGTGGAGAGTAAGTGGGTTGTTCCTGGTCTTGCTAGGTGGGTAAGGTGGTGTAGAGGTACCGTTTGATCACATTGCCGTTCGCGGGAGCGGCGGGCTTGGAGCCTTGTGATGCTAAGGGAGCGGTGGAGGTGGCCATGGTGAGGATGTGTAGGTATTGCTTATAGCGGAAGGCTCGGTGTCGAGACAAGCGAATGTCGCCGTGTGTCTTGCTTGGACTATGAAGTGATCGAGTGCTGGCGGGGCTTTGCTCGTGGGGAGAGAGTCGAAGAGGGGCGGGAATGGGTTGATATTTGCTGTAGAATATCGATGAAGCTGGTGAAGAGTAGATGTGAGGGTATGCTGTGGTAGTGCTGGATGTGGGAGTGTCTAGATGGCAGCTCGCAGGTGATGTGGGTTTCTTGTTCTTCTTCACAGCTCGAATCGGTGCATGGCAACCAAGGGTCCAGCGTAAACAAACGTCGCGCCTCACGAAACGAGATCTGCGCGCGCGCGCGCGCGTAAAGAGGCAAGCCACCAACACGCAACACCTTTTGAAACAATTAAATACGATGTATTCATGAGTAGCCCCAAATGCTGTTTTATGGTGCAGCTGTTTGACTTGCTACATCAACCTTTATTGATTTCCAAGACGCCCTTAGTTCTCCAACACGACAGTACCATTCGGCGTTGGAAAGACGCCGTCAAAATTTGCTTCGAGACAACACATGCCAACTCGGGATTAAGTGAATCTGCTGACATGTGTTGCTTAAGAGACTAATCTACTGCTATGGACTTTTCCAACGCGAGGTTCTCCAATTAGCATTCTTTTAACCAAGTCTCGTCCATTCTCTCCCACACAGCAATGTCCACTACAGCCATGTATCAATGCCCCAACAATCTCATGAACTTGCTCTTTGCTTTCTTCGGCAGCTTCTGTCCTTCAGGGACCTGCGCCGCTTTCTCACACTTGGCCTCAGCAGGCCTTTCTACCACGACAGTCTTGTCACTGCTTCCCGTTTCGCTACCAGTGGCACTGGCGCCTCTGACACTCTGCGTCCTCCTCAGCCCGGCGCTGCTGGCCGGGCGGTCTTCAGCGGCCGTAAGCAACGGGCTGAAAGGTCGTTCCATCGTCATTGTGAAAGCTCGAAATGCACTTCGCTTGCCTCGAGATGGGAATTGATCTTGCAATTCGAAGTCTGCAGGGAGTAGATCTGCCAACGGCAAACGAGCTGGCTGTGGTTTCGCATACCCATGTCTGGACTTGGAGCTGTGATATCTGCTTCCACTGCTGCTGCTAACGCTGCTTGGAGGATATGGGTGGTGTGGTAAAGGTGGAATGTCTTCTTTGCCGCTTCGAGATCCTGCGATGGATGTGTTTGAGGCGGAACGCTTGGACGAGGAGAAGTTGGATGTAATGCTGGCCATGCTGAACTTGCGCATGACGTGGTTTGCAGAGCCACGGATTTGCTCGGATCGTCCGACTGTCATGCCTGGGTACGGTAGGAGGTGTTTTGTCCAGACGTCGCTTAGCAGTGCTTCTAATCTGCCGCGATCTGCTCGTCTTGGTGCCAAAGTCTGAACGTGACTTGGCGTTACAACTGACTGCGAGCGTGGGATCTGCAGTGTGCTGGCAGAGGAGTCGCTGCTCGAAATGTCGAGTGCCTGCTTCACGGCTTGAGTGTTCTTGATGATGACCTGGTTGAGATCCATTGTTGGACCAACTGTCGCTGTGCGGTGTACACTCATTTGTTTGACGAAACTCCCTGGCTTCCCAAAGGCTTTGCCGATACTTCTCATCTCGTTTACAAGAGGAGAATGGAGTTCGAAGACATTGCTGAGTCCTTGAGCAACTGCTTGCGTCTGTGTTTCGATGTGGCTAGACAGATGATCCCGCCAGACTTGTGCCTCTACAACCGAACATCCTGTGAGGATCATCTCGTACATGCGGGCGGAGTGCTCGAATACCAGCTTCCAGGAATGGGGCGCAGTATGGCACTGCAAGCCTTTGCCGTTATCGGCTTCTTGAAGCATAGCACTGGCAAGCGGTACTCCAACAAGAACGGCGTAATTGTCGGTTTCTTCGTCCACCGTGGCGAGCAGCAATGTCGTCTCGAAGAGCACGCACATCACATACTTGCCCTTAATGCATCCGCGACTTCGATACGCGATGTGAAGACAGCCGCACATTTCGACCGAGCCGAGCAATTGCAAGAAGACTGAGCGAGGCACCTGATCGGAGAACGTAAGGCGGTCGCCAAGGAGCCAAGTGGTCTTCAGCATGCGCGTGCGTATGGGATTGTCTTTGGCCATGTTCATGGTGTGACATGTCGAGTTGAGCTGGGATAGAAGGTCCTGGATCAAGGCATGTGCTTCGAGATCATCACAAACTGGTGTTAGCTTACACAATTCGCTGAACATGAGTTCGTATCTAGGCAATCGCTGGATTGGCTTTTGAAATTTCAGTACTTGAATCGTCGTATGTCAGTTGTACGACTCACTTTGATTAAGAGATCTTTCACGCTCAGTGCCTTCCTGTAGTTGTCCTCCCTGGTCCTCATAGGGTTGACTGTCGCGCTCAAGATCTCAATGGCTCGATCAAAGTCTGGCCAGGCCGCGATGTGCTGTTGTGTCTCCTCGATGTCGCGCACGACCAGCTCGTAGTTTGCGCCATAGTCGGCGTAGACCTGGAATTGTTGCATCTGTTAAAAAGAAGAAATCTTAGCAATGTGTCGTGATACAACGTCAACTCTCACCATCGTACGTATGATTTGAACAAGCTTGCCACAGCAGCGATGACTTGAGGTGCACAGCGCAGTACATCACTCTCTCCCTCGTCACTGCGGCTTATGTTGAGCGATCGTCGTGACTGTCGGACAGCAGTGACCAGCGTCCGGCGCTTAGGCGACATCACACTTGAATGTTCAGGCACTATGTCCACGCTGTGCCATCTTGTGTGGAGAGGTTTCCTAGCTGGCCCGCGATGAGAGCCTTTCCCAATCTGTTGGTCGTACTCTGCAAAAGGGACGACGCGGTAGAGGGCACCCAGCAACTCGTCGTGTAGGTACAACATCTTGGCAATGGTGGCTTGAGCAGCAGGGCGAGCGAACCGCAGGGTAGAGGTGGGATGGTAGTGACCGAGCAGCGTGAAATAAGCCTGGATTGTCAGCAGAGAAGTCGCAAAAGAAAGAGAAACAAGCCATACATTTGACAGCGCCTTGAGATCCGCAACATAGCTTTCCTCGGTCCTGATGAGCTCTTCCAGCTTTTCCCTTCTCTTCCTGCTTCGTAGCTTGCCGGCTTCGTCAAGAATGGAGCGCTGAGTGTCTACCGAAGGTCTGGGGTCGGAGGCGGACAGTATACTGCTGCGGTTGTGCGTGCGGCGCCACCTGCTCGCTTTTCTTGATAAAGGTGCAATGCTGACACTGGCGAGCGTAACGGTAGCAGACTTGACTCCCGCAATGATGCCAATCGAGGAGGTGCCAGAGTCCGACCTTGCATGTGGAGAGCGTGGTGGTAGTACGGCAGGATCAAAGTCGTCCAAGCACCATCGCTCGCTCCGTGATGTGACTAGAGGCACTGTCTGTTGCCTCTTCCGTCGACGGAGAGTGCTGACCCAACGCTGGAAGGGCTTCTGTGGTTCTTCATCACTTGTTGCGTCTTCTCCTAGCAAGTTGGAGTGTAGTTCTCTGTTGTGGATGACGCTACGGAATGAAGCTGCGCTGCTTGGTCTGCGAGAAGATATTGACGACATGGCGTCCACGACACCAACGTGGTGTTCGAGTTCGTGAAGAGATGCTTGTTGGACTGCCGGGTCATTGTGTTTACACGGCTGTTGAAAGTGTAGCAAGCGCTGGGTGTCCACCACGTGGCCGAGCTGGAAGGGACGTTCTCGGTTCCATGAGAGCCTACATTTGATGAGATAGCAACGCTCCGACAAGATTTCTGCTGGGGATCACAGCGGCAAGCTTTAAGAGATCTAAAGCGGTAGTTGGATCGTCTTGTCGGCTTCGTGTGATGGTTTTATTCTTTCGTGGCATTGGCAGTTCAAATTTGTGGTGGTTGGCAAACGCAACGGCTGATGCCAGATCTATCGAGCTTCATATCTTCGTCGTGCAATGCTTTTGCTCTGGTTCCTCGACACGGTCAGACTCAGATTCGTGCCTTATCTGCATACAAAACACTATGCGGACATGGTCCCGTGTGCCAGGCATTCAATAGGAGGTGGAGTAGCGAATTACCAAGCCCCTCCCTGTCAGCTTAAACCTGTTGCTCCTACCTGTGCAGCTTGACGGCAGGCGTTGCATGATTATCGTACATGATCTACATGGAGGCACGCGTGTCCAATAGAAAGATGGGTACATGTACAAATCACAGATGCGCCTCATCGCGTGGATCCTGCTTTTTCCACGCGCCGCGCTGTCGTTTCACCTGACGATGACGTCGCCGGGCGCAGCATCCTTGTCGACGGTCAACACTGCACCACCAGACCCCACTACTACTACTACTTGACCGATCCATGTATGTCCAGTCCTGGCATTCTGTAGACACAATTTTATGTAAGTCAACGACCATAACACGATTCTATTCACCCGCCGCCGTACTCGATTCGCATTCACCACCAAACCAACTCATCTACATGCCGGTCTCGGACTTGTAGCTCCTCACGCAAGCAGGTCTCTGCAAGATAGCCAATAGCTACATCCGGCCGCTCGAGTAGCTATCACAGGAAGAAAGAAGAAGGACACAAACATCATGGCCTCCGGCAAACAGCCAGTGCGCGATGATCAAGGGCAACAGGCAGAGCTGCAGGGCGATGTACCCAGAGTAATGGTCCAGCAGGCCGAAGCGGCTGCAGCGAACACCGGCGATCCCTTGAACAAATCAGCAAGCCATCATGCCGGCCGTGATGTGCCTGCGCTGTCGCATCAAGATTCCATGGACACCACTGCCTCTGAGCTGAACGTTCCTCCACCAGCATACGGCGACGTCTATGGCTCCATCCAAGATGAATCCGGGTCCGGCACGAAAGCAACAATGGGCGAAGATGGCCGTGTCAACATCCGCATTGACCAGAATGCACGCAATCTCTCACATTTGCTTGTGCCTGCCCTTCGGCATCAGCAGGAGACGCTCAGCAACCAGGGACCCCTTCCGCCTGCCTACATTCCACCGAGCATGGGTGGAGAGGAGGGCGTACCGCCTCCGCCGCCTATGAACGTTGTGATCCATGTGGTAGGATCTCGCGGCGATGTACAGCCATTCGTTGCGCTGGGCAAAGTGTTGAAAGACACATACGGTCACAGGGTGAGACTTGCAACGCATCCTGTATTCCACAAATTTGTAGAGGAGAACGGCCTGGAGTTCTTCAGCATTGGTGGCGATCCCTCCGAGCTCATGGCATTCATGGTCAAGAACCCTGGCCTCATGCCTGGCTTTGACACGATGAGAAACGGAGATGTCGGAAAACGGAGGAAGGAAATTTCGACAATGATCAGGGGATGTTGGAGGAGTTGTTTCGAGACTGGAAATGGCACAGGCCCAGCTGCCTCAGACCAGACTACTGAGTCTTACTCCAACGATGGCACTACTCAGGCGGAGAACGCCGCGAAGCCTTTCGTTGCGGACGCCATTATTGCCAACCCCCCTAGTTTCGCCCACGTGCACGTGGCTGAGAAGTTGGGTATCCCGTTGCATGTCATGTTCACGATGCCATATTCTCCCACGCAAGCATTCCCACATCCGCTAGCGAACATCCAATCGTCGAACGCGGACAAGAACCTGACAAACTACATCTCGTACGTGCTGGTCGAGATGTTGACATGGCAAGGCTTGGGCGATCTGATCAACAGATTCCGCAACAAAGAGCTTGGTCTGGAGGACATCAACATGCTGCGAGCGCCTGGTATGCTCCAGCGCATGAAGATTCCACATACATACTGCTGGTCTCCTGCTCTTATCCCCAAGCCTAAGGATTGGGGCCAACACATCTCCATCTCGGGCTTCTACTTCCTCAACCTGGCAACGGACTACACACCTGATTCAGATCTCAAGGAATTCCTCGCTGCTGGACCACCACCAGTGTATATTGGCTTTGGATCAATCGTTCTTGACGATCCCAATGCTATGACAAAGACTCTCTTCGAGGCAGTCGAGAAGACAGGTCAGCGCGCGCTGATTTCAAAGGGCTGGGGAGGTATGGGTGCAGAAGAGTTGGGGAAGCCCGACAACGTGTTCATGCTGGGCAATTGCCCCCACGATTGGCTCTTCAAACAAGTCTCGGCTGTGGTCCACCATGGAGGTGCTGGTACGACCGCTGCTGGCATCACTGCTGGTAGGCCTACACTGGTGGTACCATTCTTTGGTGACCAGCCTTTCTGGGGAGCTATGGTCCACCGAGCTGGTGCCGGGCCCGAACCCATCCCTCACAAGCAGCTTACTGCGGACAACCTCGCCGAAGGCATCAAGGTTTGTCTCAAGCCTGAGAGCCAGACCAAAGCCCATGAGCTTGCTGCAAAGATCGCCAAAGAACGCGGTTCAGACGAAGGTGCTCAAAGCTTCCATCAATTTCTTGACGTGGACTCTTTGCGATGCTCACTTGCGCCTTCGCGTGCTGCTGTGTGGAGTATCAAAAAGACTGATGTTAGGCTTAGCGCTATGGCTGCCTGCACACTGGCGAACGAAAATCTGCTTGACTTCAAAGAGCTTAAACTTTTCCGTGGTCGGGAGTACGAGGTTGACGATGGCCCCTTGGACCCAATTACTGGCGGCGCAACCTCAATTATTGGCACGGCGAGTACGATGATGATGGGTTTCGCAGATATGCCAATTGAGACGTTGAAAGCACTCAAAATTCACCCTGATGCTACGAAGAAGAAGCCAAAGGCCGCCAAGGGATCAGAGCAACCTGCCGCGTCTGGTGACAACGCAAGCGACAAGCCTTCTATCGAAAGAACGGACTCTTCCAACGACGCGTCTACCCCTGGCAAGGACCTCACACCCTCAACCAGCCGTAGCGGCTCTACCTTCAACTTCCAAGAGTCTTTGGCGAAGATTCAGTCGCCCTCGTCTCCAGGTAGTCGATCAGGATCATTAGCTCCTGGTCAGAACGAGGGACGTAAGCCTGACGATCCGAAGGCCTCAAAAGACCCTCGCAAGTACATGGAGACCGCCATGGGCAGCGCCGAGGGTGTACAGCGTATCGTCGGCGCTGGCTTCAAGTCGCCGATGGACTTCACCATGAATCTCTCGAAGGGCTTCCGCAACGCACCGAAGCTATACGGCGATGACTCGGTGCGCAAGCCCGAGAAGGTGACCGACTTCAAGAGCGGCATTCGGGCTGCAGGGCGAGAATTCGGCTTTGGCATGTACGATGGGATCACCGGACTTGTTACTCAGCCTATGAAAGGTGCGCAGAAGGAGGGCGCTGCTGGTTTCATTAAGGGTATCGGCAAGGGTATCGGTGGTATCGCGTTGAAGCCCGGTGCGGCTGTTTTCGGTATTCCTGGATACACCATGCAAGGTGTGTATAAGGAGATGCAGAAGCAGATGGGCTCCAGCGTCCAAAACTACATCATCGCTGCGCGAACTGCTCAGGGGTATGAAGAGTGGAGCGGCGCTTCAAACGAGGAAAGGTCGGACATCGTCAGGAGATGGCACCTTCTTGAGCAGCAGCTGAGGAAGAAACGTAACGCGGACGATGTCGTTAAAGAGATCTTCGAGGAGGCCCGACGCAAGAGAATGCAGGGTTTGCCCCAGGGTGGGCGCTCGGCCGGCGCTGGCGGTCAGGCCGCTGGCACAAGCACGCAGCAGGCTCCCGATCCGGGCGCGCTGGAGGCGGCCATTCGTGAGTCGATCAGGCAAACGTCAAGAGGCAACCCAGAGGAAGACGCCGCTATCGAGCGTGCCATTCGCGTCTCGATGTCTGAACTGGCGCGCAACAGCGGAGCTGCAAAGCCCCAAGATGACGATGACGAGGCTCTGCGTAAAGCCATGGATGCGAGCATGCAGCATGGCAGCCAACAAGGAGGCCAAGAGAATGAACGCGACGAGGAGCTTGAACGAGCACTTGCGAACAGTCTCAGAGAACAACGACGCCAATATGACAATGACGACGACGACAACGACGAAGACTACCAGAGAGCGCTACAAGAATCTCAACGCTCAGCATCGAACGCCGGAGAAGGCAGCAGTTCGGCCCCGTCGTATGATCAGGGTCACCTCGGCGGCGTTACCAAAGAACAATATGAGCAGTCGAGTGCTGGTAAAGGGGAGAAGAGCCAGCAGGAGCAGGACGAAGAGAGGATCGTGATGGAGTATGTGAAGAAGCAGAGCATGCTTGAGCAGCAGCATCAGAGTGGTAAGAAGGGTGAGGGGTCGGCTGGCGCGGGCGCTGGCGGTAAAGCTTCGCGTGAGGATGATGCTGACGATGAGGAGTTGAGGAGGGCGATGGAGGAGAGTTTGAAGGATCAGAGGGGTGCTTAGAAAGATGGATGATAGCTTGGTTTTGGCTTGAGTGTTTACTACGGACTCTAGACGAAATACGAGATACCCCTCAACGTGTGACAGTATCACGTTCCGTTGCGAAACCTCGCCATTCCGCAGAGCTACGTGTACTCTCCGCGTGTTCTGTCATCTCAAATCATCGAGCACTCGCCGGAAGTAGGGCCTGCTGATTACGGCCCGGCGGACACAACGAACACCCATACGCATCTAATTGAGACCCAATCAATCGTCGCCCCACAGTCTGAAATGCAATAGATGGTGGTATCATATCGGGAAAAGGTGAAACGCCATCCCTTACTTCCGCCAGATGTGAGCCATCTCAGCTCGTGCCAAAACCATGAGCACAACCTGCAATATATATCATGTAAGACAATCAGGCATCAACAGCCAGGAACGGTCAACATACCAGTGACAGATCTACTCCCTTGGCCGCCCTGACTTTGAAGATCGAAGCGTCGTGATCGCCTATGAAGCGCTTCGGACGAAACGCGAACTTGACAGGGTGAAGTTTAGAACGGTTAAATATCATCCGCAACCATGTTGGCTGCGTGTGGCGTTTTAAACTTCTCTCTCAAGTTGCATGTGAGCGATCAAACGCCGGGCAGCCAGCGTCATAAGCTACCCACCCTACCTATAACTTTCCCAGACGCTCAGCAACTTCTCTCTTGCGCCAGACGCTCCACCGACGGCAGGATGTTGTCAAGCGAGCAGATACTGGAAGACGCCGCTCGCGATGGCTCTATCGATATGTACGTACCGCCACTTCTTCATCATCTGGCGCATGGCTGACTTGCGACAGCGCCGAATGGCCTCGCGTGCTGGAGATTGTGCTGACGAGGCTGCACGATGTATGTCTCCTTGCGTGCCAGTCGCGTACAGCAATCAAACAAAGCACTTGCTGACGGCGCGCGCAGATTGTCCACACCGAGTTCCCTCTTCCCAAACTGCCACTGCCTGTTCCTCTACCATCCTCAGCCATCGACCCGGAAGTCGTCGCCTCCACTCCACCACAACCCGCGAGCGAGCCCGAGAAGACCGATGTCGATATCTCTTTGCCCGACGCAGAGGATGCGCCGCTCGGAAGCCAGAGTAGTACCAAGGAGAACGACGCGCCGCTAGACCTTGCCGCCGCCGCCAAACCGCCAGTCCCCAAGTTCGACCAGCAATCATCATCCCAGCCCGCCCAACAGCAGTCGGACAGCATAGAGCCACAGCCTGGCACTCTGCCGCCTGATCTTGAGAGCTCATTCCAGTTCTCGACGCGCCTTCTGCAGACCGCCTTCGCGCACAGCCCGCCGTACACCATACAGCGCCTGGCAGAGCTCGTCCTCTACCCGCGCCGACACTACCGCTTTCTTCCCGCATATCTACGAGCTCTCGACCGCATCGTCTCCGTCAGCTCGCCCGTATCCGACTTCCCTCTGCCCACTGGCTTGGTTGGCACAAACAACGGCTTCCTCACTAACGGTGATGCGCCCGGAACTGTTGTTCAAGAGAGGGACGGCCTTGGGAGCGACGAGAGCTTGGGAGGCGCGCTTCTCACACCCATTCCTTGGCTCAGGAACAGTAATGGGCTGAGCTCAAATGGTAGTCAGGGAGACGGTGAACTTCACAGTGAGGGCACGGAGACTATACAAGGCCCGAACGGCGCGGGCAGCATTGAGACTGTTAGTGTCACTGTCAATGGTGTGTCTTCCGCCAGCAGCGCTTCCCACACATCACCCAGCACGAGCACGCCCGCCTCGCCGACGCTTAGTGAGCAATCGGATGCGAGCACAGGCTCTTCGACCGGGTCCATAGACCAGCAGCTGCGCGAGCAAGGAGCAGTGACACAAGGAGAATTACTACGTCAAGAGCAAGAGGCGGGTGTAATCCCAGTGGCACAGACTCATCCTGGTCGCGCGCTGGTGTCTGCTAGCGCTTTGGCAGTTGGCCGCGAAGGCCTGGGTGGAGATCACAGAGCAGAAGGAAATGTTGAAGCGATGGAAGATCGGCCCGAAGAACAACCTCACGCTCGCGGACCAGAGATCATCGGCATGGAGGACATGGGTCCGCAGCAGCACCATACGGGAGGAATTGACATGGAGGCTGCTGTAGGCCGACATCATTCGCCACAGCCTGCTGCAGAGGCAAGCGCCGCGGAGGCGAAGACAACGTTCGAAACGGCAACGCAAGACGACGCAGGCGAACCGGCAAAAGACCCACAGGATCTTGAGAAAGATGCCGAGAAGCTGAAGGAGACCGTCGATGAAGCTAAGGAGCAGGCTGCAAAAGACTCGGAAGGAGATATTGTTGTTGCCGACGCCGATGGCCAGACTACTGATGAGACTGACAAAGCCGAGGACACAAGCAAGCAGACCGGGCCTGATGCTGTTGATACCACAATGCAGTAGAGACATCCCACGGCTACGAAAAATAAACGATTAATGATAACCAGCGAGTGCGATGATGGCTTGGTGAATCACAAGTACTGACATGGCAGACTGTGAAACTGCGGCAGAAATGCATTCAAGATTGCCTTGACTCTCAAGATCGCAAGAAGTGATGTTGATTCAACGAAAAAGAGTATACGCTAACAATTTCCTCTATACCAAACAACGCTCAAATGCACATGATACATCCTCAGAACCGGACTCCCATATCGAGCATTCAAGACACCGTGACCGAAGTCACGCTCGTCGCCGCTGAAACCGCTCCCGCCGTCGCCTGATCCCTCATCGCCTTCTGCCAAATACACAGAGCAGTCATAACCGCCATGACAGCGAAGCGCTGGCCTAATTCACCGCTGGCGCCGCTCCCATGGAAAGCGAACTCGCCAACGTTGTGCAGACTAGTCCAACATCCTGTCTTTGCCCACACAGCGACAATTTCTCCCTCCCCGCTGTCTTCGCTCTCATGAGCACTGTCTGTCCGTTCGTGCTTCTCGACCTCGGTGCTGTACCTCGGCAGAGACTCGTCGTCATCCTCCCGGTACTGAGAAGCTTTGTGTTGCCCGAGACTGCTGCTCCCCAAGCGCACCAATTTCCACCCTCGCCACGACGCTCCAAGCTGCTTGATCTCCGACCCGCGCGAGCGTCGCCACTCGAAAGTCTCAAACTCACCATCAATACCAACCGGAAGCGCAAACATCCACTTATTCTTCCTCGACTGTCGTCTCAAGCCTTCCGCCGCGATCGAGCCTGGCAGGAGGACGTCGTAGCCGCGACGGCCTTCGGGCGATGCTCGTGCCAGAGGCGATGTGGATTTGGGAGAAGTGTAGTCGAGGATCATGCTGCCGTAGAAGCCGTTTGGGAGGGAGACTTTGTAGGGTGTTTGGGGTTGGTTTGCGGTGTTGGTTGCGGCGTTGGATGGCGAGGGTGAGAGGTGGATGGTCTTGGAGCCGGAGCAGAGGAGTTTAGACCAGGGGCTGTTGTAGGAGGCTTTGATCGTGGTTGGGAAGCTGGGGCTGGACGGGTTTGAGGTGTATTCTTTGGAGTAAGATGAAATCGTGGTCGAGGCCAGGGCGTCTTTGTGATCCATTGAATACATTGTCGGCGGATTTATTTGAGGGAATGCTTGATTGCCAAAAGTTAGGACTTGGGTGATTTGATGTTGGATCTTTGTGGTTTGATGCTAGAAGTAGCAAGTGAAAATGTGGGAACAAGGCATTCATTCTGTATTTATCTATTTCCTTTCAATGCATCCAACATAAAGTGTGTTGAAGCACTCTGCACACCATCATAGGGCTGTGGTGGCATTGTCAGCGGTGCATCGAACCACAACAGGAAATGATCGCCTCTGGAAGGAGCTGAACTATCAGTACCAGATACTTCGCACACAGCCACGATCGCTACACGAACTCCTGGGATCGACCCAATCACTCCGCATTTCCTTGACCAAAACCACGTGCGTCCTGGTGTAGGATCACTGCCACTGCGTCTATACCACATGTGGCCTCACACGCCGCCCGTAACCTCAATCCTTCACAAACTGTGCCGCGGTGTCACCGACCTGAGCCCTGTTCACTCATGGGCAGATATCGTCATGGTGCAGGTTTGCGTTTACACTGCCATTGCAATGCTGGCGATGCTCCAGAGACAGCGATACATGGAGCCTTATCAGGTAAGTGGTTCTTGGATGCGTGTGTTGTCTTGAATGTTTCCACCGATGTATATAGGAGAGAACGTTTCTGCTAGAGACTGTAGGAGAATAACTCCCTCCAAAACACATATCTTCTTTCGAGAACAAATAATCGTTTTTTTATCACGCATCATGTTGCGCAACACGCTTGTCTACGGTGCTTTGGCTGCCACAAACGTCAACGTGTTCGCATCCGCCACTCCAACAGAGAATTGCCCGAACCTTGGACCAGCTTTTGTTCACGACTTCGACCTCAAGAAGACCAAAGCATTCCAAGCTGCGGAAGCCGCGTTCCCAGAGGTCCTCGAGTCCTTGTTCTCCACCGGAGCAATCAGCAAGAACACGAGTACATTCTCGATCGACGTCTTCTCGACAGCAACGAACAAATCTGTTTACAGCTACCACCACATTGCACCCGACAACAATGCGACACTGACTGCGGGAAGGGTCGATGATGAGTCAATCTACCGCATCGGCAGTGTAACAAAGTTGTACACTGCGTATGCGATTTTGGCTGCTGCTGGGATTAAAGTCTTGGACCGGCCTGTGACTGATTATGTCCCTGAGCTGCTAGGCGGCTCGAATTCGAACACTATCGATTGGGAAGAGGTCACGATAGGTGCGCTCATGTCGCAGCAAGGAGGAACCGGCGGTTTCCGTACGTGGCGTTCCAAACATAATTGTTTGCTGGGTAACGAGTATACTAACACATTTCGTAGCTCTGGACGCATCGTTTTGCTACAGGACGCCAACTCCTGGTTGCTCTATACTTACGACGCAGGGTATGAACATATCCAAATCCCATCTTGTCATATATGTCTCTCACTATGGTTCACTGACCGTCTCCAGATTTCCTTGGTGTGATGAAGAACACGCGACCGACCACACTCCCTTTCGGCAACGCACTGTACTCAGATGCAGGTTGGGGCGTTCTTGGTGTGGTCCTTGAGCGCCTTTCAGGTCTTCCTTACAATGATGCACTCCATGAATTGCTTGCGAAACCGCTCAATCTGAACGGCACATCATCAGTGTTGCCCAGTGACGAGAATCTGAACGCAGTGATCCTTCCACCAGCAGGACCGGCAAATGCGACTGGATGGGGATTTGACAATCAGATCAGCGCCGCGTAAGTCTTTGTGTTAAATAGGCAATGGACAGGAATTTCGCTGACGGGTTCTAGGTCTGGCGGTGTATACTCCAGCACAGCTGACTTGCGTGCCATCGGCCTCTCGATCTTGCAATCTAGTTTGATTTCGCCGTCTGCGACTCGGCAATGGTTGAAACCTCGTGGCAACACTGGCACTCTTACATCACAAGTCGGCGCTCCGTGGGAGATCAATCGTCTTTCGTTGCCAATCGCCCCTAATTCCACTCGCACTCGCGTCTCGGATCTATACACGAAGCTAGGCGGAAATCCTCAGTACGCCGGTGTCTTCGCACTCTCTACGGATCATGGTCTTGGATATTCCATTCTCATTGGGGGACCCGCTTCCACTGCCGACCGCATTCCTCTCCGCGACGCAGTCGCTGAGGTTTTCGTCACGGCCGCCGAGCATGCTGCTTTGGAGAACGCGGAGCAAAAGCTCACTGGCACGTTCGTCGACGAGATTGCTCAAGGCGCCAACCTTACTTTGACAGTGGATCACGACCGACCTGGCTTGGGCTTGAAGGAGATGTACCTTAACGGCACAAACTTCCTCTCTCTATTCCTGGATCTTTCAGCGGTGGACTTCCCTCCTGAGAACGCGAGCGTTCGCTTGTACCCCATGAGCGTGAAGTGGCACGATCCCGAAGCTAGCGATGCGACAATCTACTCCTCCTACCGAGCTTTCGCGCAGATTGTCCCTGGGAATTTGAGGGCAGATGTGGAGGGAGGTCCGGGGTTGTTTGATCACTGTGTTGCCTGGCAAAGTGTGGGCTTTTATGCCCAGGGTGGCGTTGCTACGGACGAGTTGGTGTTTGGAATGTTGGACGGAGAGCTGCAGAGCGTGAGCTATCTTTACGGCAACGTTACCTTCTTGAAGGTCAGATAGGAAGAGCCGAAGTGCGATAAAGAAGACCAGCCATCTTTGGGGTAGGTGGAACCCACGTACATTTGCTAGGTCATATAACAAACTAAAGAGGTTCATGATGAACTGGTGTTCACGGCGTCTATACTTTCATTCCTTGGCGGTTCCACTGCATTGGCAATGTTTCACAAACAAAACCTCTTCCCACTACTTCACGATTCCACCAGGATCAAACACCGGTATCTCTCCTCGTATCGCTCATGCTTCAATTGCGGTCGACAACACAATGATAACGACAATGATAGAGCGGTCATGAACGAATCACTCGCCCGTCGTCCCCCGCTTTTGGTCAAAGGAGCAAAGGAGGCCGCGGACGCCGACGCTAAAGATTTGCGCATCGACATCATGAATCTGCGCCCTGTCGTATATCATGGCGGCCGGGGTGCTTTCTTTTCTTACGGGGTTGACGCGTTGACATTATCCTGTGAAAGAATCTCTTCCTTGTACATATCTTCTTGTCTGGTTGCTTTGCTAAAGCTTGTCGAGATACTATCAATCACTGAGCGCAACTCAAGGGCTCGTCGAGTGGCGAAAGTCTTTGTACTTTAGATATTGGAAGGAATATCTTGTTTGGTCTGGTCCGACGATCTCTTCTCTTAGCTCCTTTCAGAAAGAGGGCCTACAATCTAGGCAGGGCTTCTATTGCTTCGATCTATCAGACTTCACTTACGGCTGTGGGCACTCCTGTATGCTTTCACGGACAACCGGATGTAAATACCAAACCTCGCAAATCGGGTCTACGAGAAGAAACTTTTGAACAAGAAAACGTCCTCCAACACAATGTTCGCCTGGTTCACGGGCAGTTCGGAACAACCACCGACACTCCTCAACTATCGCACATCTACAGCATTCATCACCGCCACGGTCGCCTTCGCCATCTTCACGGACATCTTCGTCTACGGCATCATCGTGCCTGTGATCCCGTTTGCATTGACGGAGCGAGCGGGCATCCCGGAATCGGACACACAGTACTGGATATCGATTCTGCTCGCGATTTATGGCGCGGCTCTACTCGTTACCGCGCCCTTCTGCGGATGGCTTGCCGATCGATCGAGCTCGCGGAGGACACCTCTGCTTCTTGGGTTGCTGGCGTTGGCCGGGAGTACGGTGATGCTGTGCGTGGGACGATCGATTAGCGTCATTGCGGCTGGACGTGTGTTGCAGGGCATGTCTGCGGCAGTGGTCTGGGTTGTTGGTCTGGCTTTGTTGGTCGACACAGTCGGTGGAGACGAGATCGGGCAGGCTATGGGACATGTGGGAGTAGCCATGAGCTTGGGCGTCCTGTTGGCGCCCCTTCTTGGAGGTGTAGTGTTTGAGAGAGCGGGCTACTATAGCGTCTGGGCTATGGCATTTGCGCTCATCGGACTTGACATTGTGTTGCGGCTCGTGATGGTGGAGCGGAAAATTGCTGTGAGATGGAATCCGCAGTTCGAGCCCAAGAGGGCGGAGGCCGTGGCCGGCGATCAGAAATCCATGACCAACCAGCTCGACGGAAAACCCGATGGGACAGAAAGCGAGGACGACGATAACAACAACAAGACGAAAGAGACCGCCTCGGCGCCGGTTGATCAGCATAACGACGGAGAAGAAGACAACCCCAAGGCCCGCAACAAATGGTTCAATCGTCTCCCTCCTGTGCTCAAATTGCTCGCCTCTCGCCGCCTCTTGTCCGCACTCTGGGCCGTCCTCATCCAATCATCCCTCCTCACCTCTTTCGACTCCGTCCTCCCCCTCTTCACCAAAAACACATTCGGCTGGAACGCCACAGGCGCAGGCCTAATCTTCCTGCCCATCGTCGTCCCGACGTTCGCCGGCCCGCTCATCGGATACCTCTCGGACAAGCAAGGACCGCGCTGGTACGCCACTGCAGGCTTCGTCGGCTGCACCCCGTTCCTTATCATGCTCCGCCTCGTCGAACACGACTCGCTGCGGCAGAAAGTCCTGCTCTGCGCTCTTCTTGTTCTGGTTGGATTGTTCTTGACGCTCGCTTTGATACCGATGATGGCGGAAGTCACGTACGCGGTCATGGACAAGGAGAGCAGGCGCCCGAAGGGTTACTATGGAAAGAATGGGGCTTACGCACAAGCGTATAGTTTATTTAACATGGCGTGGGCGGCGGGGTGCATGGTTGGACCGCTGTTGGCTGGTTTGGTGGTCAACTCGAAGGGTTGGCCGACGGCGACGCTCATCCTTGGGTGTGTCAGTATTTTCACTGCGTTGCCAGTGGTCATCTGGACCGGGGGTAGTTGGCGGAAGAGCAAGGCAAAGGAGGCCGAAAGAGCTGCAAGGCTGGAAGCACAGGCGTAAGGCATTTGGTTCGCATTGCATTGTATATACCTGCATAGCGTCGTAATCGTTCGTCAAATCGTTGCATCATGCTAGCCTCATGAAATTGTGCCATGTTCCCCCTCCCGTGATCATCTTAATGCAAAGCAGCCTTAGCATATCCCAAATAATCCGCGCCATACTGGTCCACATTAAGCGCAGCCTCGCTGCCATCCCACAACATCACACCACCGAAGTTCTCAACGTACAAACCTCTCGCAGTCCTCACCCTCGTTCCCAGTCCGCTACCTTTCACATAGCCACTGCCAGCGCCCTCGAATCCAGCTGCACCGATGTACAATCTTGGACCTCGCACTTGCATCCCACTAGCCAGGAGCTCCGACCATGCCTTAACGCTTTGCTGGAACCCCGGTGCGTCGATACTGCAGCTCGGGTTGTTGTAGAATTGCACCCAGACAAAGTCTGCTTGTTGCAAAGCACCGAGAGGGATCGACTCGTCGGGTATCGGACATTGCGGGGCTGCTGAGAGGTAGTAGGTCTTGCTGTTGTCGGTATCGAACTGCTCACGCAGTGCAATGGCGAAAGTTTCGTAGTGGTCGGTGTTGTGGTTCTCGTTATCGATATCAAAGCCATCGACGACGATGTCTGTGCCAAAGGGACGTAAGTCTGCGTCTAGGCCGTCGCCCGCTCCAAAAAGGTCCCATAATGTTGAAGCGAGCTCTGTTGCCTGTGTATCGGAGGTGAAAGATGTGTTTGAGTTGTAGCCGCCCAGAGATAAGAGGACTTTCTTGTCCAGTGCCTGGCAAGCGGCGATTTCAGGTGCCAGAGCTGAGCAGTCTTTGAGGCCTGGGGCGACATCTGTCTGACTGGGTGTCTGACCAGAACAACCTGGCCCGAAGTCGATGGAAGGGTAGCGGTTGGCGTCGAAGAAGGAGAAAACGAATGATAGGATGACTATGTCGACGTTGGGATTGTTGCAGAGTGAGCTTAAACCACCTTCCTTGGTCGCAGGAGTAGTTCCGTAGTAGACTGCAACATTGTCCTCGCTCTCTGCATCAAAGAGGTATGCAGATACGGTGGGCACCACACTCTCTACTATGGAAGCGATCATTGCTGTAGAGTTTAGTGGGCTGGAAGAGCCAGAGCTAGGCTGTGCTGCAAATGCCTCAGATGCGATGTAAGGCTTGGTCCATGGTGGTGGTGGTGTGAAATCGGTTCCGTTCATCGCAGGGAAAGAGTCGTTGCTGCTGATGCCCGTTGAAAGCGGGAGAGCCGGTGCAATAGTGGTAATAAACGTCCTGGTCTGGGTGATCCGCGTCGAGCGCGTGGTCATCAGTGCTGTTACGTCTGGCCCACCACACGGTCGCAGAGGTCCAGCGCTGCTGAGTGGCTTGCACGGAGAGGAAGTGGGAGGTTCAATTGAAGTAGAGGTACTCGTGTCGACTGAAGTAATTTCCGGGACATCCTGTGTAGTCGTTGTTGGTGCTGGCGGCAGTACAGGTCCGACTGGTCCGACAGGGGAGTCCGAGCCATCGCTGTAGCCAGACAACAGCTTTTCGAGAGCTTCCAAGCGCTGTTCGAGTGAGAGAATGAAGTTAAATAGGTCCTCTGGTAGATCGCTGAGCCCCGTGTGGATCTTCAGGATATCTTCGATCACTTCGCCGCCTGCTGTGAGAGATGGTTCAGGAGTATCTGCTGTGAAGTCGGCAGAGGAGACCGGACTTGGTAGGGCAATTTCGACGAGGTCTGTCACTATCGTAAAATCATCGGTCGTAATCGGGTCTGCACGAGCAGCATGTCTATGCAATGGTCTTCGATGCGCATGGCGGGCCAAAGATGTGCAGATAAGTAGAGAGAGAATGCAGTACAAGTTACTGGCTCCGGAACGTGGTTGGAACATACTCGCGCTCTCAACGTACGACTACAAGTCGCTGTGATTATTCTTACTTACATTCGACGCTGCCTTGCTACATATATAATCAGCCATGTCGGAGGCTATGGCAAGAATGGACTGGAGGCAGGAAGAGAGCTGGCAAGTGCATGAAGCGAGGTGCAAAGTCCACATTCCTCACCACTGCCACCTGGTTCTCCTCAAGGATGATGGAACATCGCGTTTTCGAGGACCATCCACAATAGTCTGTGAGAATCAGACTGCGATAATTGATCTTTTTCGCCAGAGCTCATCATCATCGTTAGACAGCTTCTCATATGACGTTTTGCGGTTACTGCGATCTGTCGGTCGTTGAGGTGAGGTCGCTGGTTGTTTCACGAGACTTTACCCTGTCACTCTGGGACTCCAGTTTTCTCATGCAAGGTTGGGGATGGCGCGCATGATCGACAACCGAGTCATTGTCGATCCGTGTGGTTCGATCGGTACGCATGCTTGTGCCGGCCATTTTGTGCACGAGATTGATTGTCACAATTCCATGCATATGGAAGAAGCGAGAAGAAGACATACTCTTGTTGGAAGTCGCACCAGCTGCTCGCCACGGCTCTGTAAGGTTAAGAGGTGTATGAAGGCCTCCAGTACGCTGGTGTTCAAGACTCGAGACATTGGCAAGAAACTGACTTTGCGAAACGTTGAGGTACTGCCAGAGCCAAAAACTGCCGTCCCGTCACAGCTCGGATGTCACGCATTATGTTCTCAGGTACAAGCATACCCAGGTATCATGTCGACCGTCATCGTGGACGGCTCTCTGACGTGAGCTTGGCTACACGTCGATCGAATCTGTCGCGAAAGGCATCGGCCGTGTTTGAGGAGCGATCAGTGTTCATGCAGGCTAAATGGCTCAAAAAGCAACAGGATTGCGGCGCCGTTTCCAACACTGTGAGACTTTGAGTTCCCTTCTACCACGTCATATGTTGCATGCCCGCACCCTCGAACGGCTCTCGTCTCAACTTGAGTCGTTGATCGTCAGGACTGAGTTCTGTCACACCCGCATCAATCGATAGTTCTCTCGGTACAGTCTGCGGCCAAAGGCTGGGAGGTGAGATGGATGTCTCGGAATGGAGGAGTGGCAGAAGAAATGCTAGCCCTACGATCTTCGATGCCCCGCCAAGGTGGAGTGGATTCCTGGAGGGGAGGAGATTGCGCTCAGCTGCAAGTTCCGAGGCTCGCGGGAGGGCAGAGCTGAGCAGCGCCACCGACTCGATTCCGGTGCTCCCGGAAGGCTGGGCCGTTCTGTATGCACGATCATGCACGGCGATTACGAGCTATCTGTAGGTTTCAAGCGGATTTTGGTGGAAGGAGGAGATCGAGGCATCACTGTTGCACGGTGGGCGATACGATGGTATGCAATACATGAGTGCACAGCCAGAGTAAAGTCGGTGACAGAGGACGTCGCTTTGCCATGGCAATACTGATGATGCCAATTTGCGATCCATGATCGGAAACCCGAACAGCCGTAGTAGCGAGTGGTAGCGAGCGAGAGCCCGCTTTTCTCACGGCCAACGACTGGCCTTTCCGCAGCTCACCCACAGATCAGCGTCGACCCTGCCTGAGCCTTCGCGCAAACTCTCTTGCGGGTATGGCAGCATGGCATGGCATCGCATCGCTCGCAGCCATGTGCGCGCCGGTTGGCAGACGGCTCGTAGCTCAGCCTTCGACGGTGGTATGCTATGCAGCTAGGAGATGTACCGTCACCGTCACATTCCGCCGCCGCCGTCCCTCCAGTCCCTTCGCTTGATCGTTGGATGACACTTGCAAAGGACGAGCAAGGGTGCTGGCCGCTATCCCCATACAAACCCTAGTCTTGACGACCGGTCCGCCTGTTGTGCCTCCATCCACCGCTCAACACCGCTCCACCGTACAACAGTAGTTAGTGCTGTATTATTTTCTGTTTTATCTGCCTGCCTACTGCTGGCCGCAGCACCTCGACCTCGACTCAGCCTCGCACCGCGACTACTACGTCCACCCGGAGACACGACTACGACGACTCGCAGCCTCGCTGGCGCGGCAGCCAAGTCTAAACCCACTCTGTCCGAAGCGTCCTCTCAAGTAATGCATCTGGCGCTGGCGCCGACTCTCTGTATTTTGACGTCTATTCCCAGCGGCAGAGTCCTCAGTACTGTGCAAACCATATAACTATGACCTCGTATGGGTCGTCAACGGTTGCAACGGCAACTTCGAAACAATCTCGAGCCAGGCTGCATAAGCGCGGCAGTTCCACAAGTTCTTCACCGGCACTAGGGCCTCCATCGACGCTTCGAAACAGCATAGATGCATTCACCACGCCTTTTGCGACATACGAAGAGCCTTCGTCAACACACTCTATAACATCAACCCCAAAGCTGAAGCCTTATCTGCGCAAGACTTCCAGCACAAAAGATGACCAAGGAAAGCTCGACTTGTCACGGTCAACAACAGAGAACGAGGGTCTGGCAGGCTTGGGGATACAAGATATCGGCACGAAGACAGCCAGCGATGTCTCCTTCTCATCAAATCCAAGGAGAAGGACAACCTCACATTCGAGAACCGTAAGCGGCTGCTCGTCTGTGTCGAATGGCTCAGGATCTTTCAAGCCTACACACCCTTTCATCCACCCAATGCGACAGACACCCAGACCATACACACCGCCTATACCAACGCACTCAAGCACTTCATCGCTCAATGACGACGAGGCCGACGAAAGCAGTGATGTGGTCGATGACGAGTTCAAGCTTGGCAATGGATACCGCTCAAGGCGCAGCATGTCAATCAGCTCCACGCCTCAAATAGCACCAACGCCTTTGTCACAGTCACACACGGCTTTGGAGTTAGGCATGGTCCCCAAGCTGACTAGCAACGTCTCCCAATCGAACCTCTCAACGTTATCAACAAAATCAGGCTCGCCGCCAAAGCAAAGCAGAAGCCGAGGCGAGTCCACCATTTCTGAAGACCAAGCCATTTCGCCCTCTTCGCGTACAAGTATCGACAAAGCGTTCTCGTTCGTCTCCCGCAAATCAGACGTTGAGCTCACTAGCCGAGAAGAGCGGATTCGCGAAGCCAGGCGCAAGTTTGAAGAAAAGGAAGCCGAGAAGAGTCGCAAAGCCGAGAAAGAAGCATATAAGAAGCAAGAAAGCGACCGCTCAAAACTACATCGCCATGAAGAACGGCAGTCCCGACGATCTGAAGCTTCCGATCGTAACGGTAGTAGACGGCCGAGCATTGTCAGCACCACTTTGCATATGAGCAAGAACAGGAAAGATGAGCGTAAGAGGGACAGCATTACCGAGAAGTTCGACTCCCGAGCTTATGAGAACTATGCGGAGTCCAATGAAGCTTCACTCCCTGTGCGAGGAAGAAAAGCAGGAGCATCGGAGAAGACACCTGCCACTGTGCAGAAATACCATCCCAAGCCGGCCAAAGGCAGCTGGGTGAAATTCGAGACCTGGGTGAGGACGAGAGTGTCTAGCTGCGGCGGAGAGCGACGGGCGTAGTAAGTCTCATACGTGAGGCTTCCCGCTCGAGCACGCCGCAGGGCATCAAGGTCGGAGCATTTGATTTATGCGGAGCAGAAAAATACCCCTGAGGCCATGCGTAGGTTGCGTTCCAGTTGGACATTTGGACCGACTGCGGTGGGCATATGTGTTTTGTGATTTTTCGATTTTGCGGCGGGCTTGCGAGCTCCTCGCCGGCAGTACGCATGTGGTGGTGGCTGTATAACGACAGCAATGAATTACGACCTTCACATTTGAGCATTCGTCACACGTGTTCCCTACGTTTCCATACCATTCCCCTCTTGTCGAATTGATGTCGTATAGTCTTGGCACGGGCTCGTCTTAAGATGTCGTGGCTTCAATGCATCGGCCGCAGGAACATCAGAACACGTTCCCCATGTGACTATACAAGACCAACATCGTCATTGCGACTCCACATGTCGCTGACGCGAGATTGTGCATTGCGCTGTTCCTGAGAAGAAAGCCGTTTCAAATGGCCTCCTCCACCAATTCGAGACCCGCATGACGTAGATGGGCCATAGCTCTGCCCTGCTGCATCATCCCACCTGACACGCGACCTTTGCTCCTCCTGGCCATAGCTGTCTGTCTACTTTGGAGCTACCTTCTGCTTGCTCTCTTCTTCTTCTCATCATCCAAACCAATCTTCACAACTACATCACACTCTTCTCACGAACTTACTCCCAACACTACCACCACCACAACAACAAACCACCCCACTACCCTTCCAACACACATCAACATGCGCGGAAACGCTACCCAGATCAGAGTCCACTTCAAGGGCGACAACGACGACTTCATTGTCTTCGCTGAGAGCGGTCAGGCCGTCCAGGACTGGAAGAAGGACAGGAGCATTCCCCTTGCCCAGGTCGTCGACAGCTTCAAGGTCTTCGTCACCCACAAGTAAGTCTCACACTTCCCCACCAAAGCCATCACTTGGGAGCATCCAAGACTTGTAGCATTGCATAGCTAACAATCACACTCACAGCCACGGCAACCAGGGCACCCTCGACACTGCCGCCAAGGGCACTCTTGAGGCCGAGTTCGGCAGCTCCAAGGAGGAGGATGTCATCATCCAGATCCTCGAGAAGGGCAACATCATTGAGAGCGAGGTAAGACTCAGCCTTTCGGCTTCTGTCCATCCAACATGCTATGAACACCAACTAACATACATGCCTAGAACTCTGGCCGTGACGGCGTCAAGAACATCAGCGGCGGCGGCTCCGTTGCCCACTAGCTATACCAATACCCTGACGAGCAAGGAAGACGAACATTTACGATAGACGAACGCGTTGTGTTGCATATCCCCATTAAGTTGGGGAAAGAAGGCATCGGAGCAGATAGCATGGCGTGGAACATCGCTGTGGCTCAAGTGCTGCAAGCCTGAAGAAGGCGTTGTTGCCACACTACCACTTCGAGAGATGGGGTTTTCGGGTAACGACCTTACTGACAGCTTGGGAGCCGGATGTCAATTAAGAAAAGAAAAAAAAGTTTAAAACAATTACATCTTGAACCTGTATTCGTGTGAGTGTCACTTTCATTTTTTGAAGTCATCTTTCAATCATGTCACTTTCACAGGACGCTGTCAGTCTTAGTGAAAGACTCATCTAGCCACCTCTTTGCCGTTGAGAACAATCTCATCGAAGATCTCTCACATAGTTTGCTATCACATGCAAGCATGCGCATTCGCTAGTCACAATGTGAAGCTGCATTCTCTTTGCCCTGGTTGGCTGCCTTGCTATTGGCTTCCCGCTCCCGGCTCACCTTATACAGACATTCACTCCATTCAAGCTAACGTGCTTTGAAATAAGATTCTCGTACTCAGATTCAGATGTTATTGTCAGGAACTTTCTCTCGTATTCTTCACCTGCGTCCTTTCCCTTTCACGTGATCATCCCCTGAGACTTCTTACTTTCACGAGATTGGCAACTGACTGCGCCCTTCACCGGTTTGCGGTTTGCATAAATGCGGTTCCCATCGTTCTCTTGGCTCGCCGTATTTTCCCACTTTGCTTCTTCTCCTTCTTGCAGGTACAGTTGTCGTCTGCGAGACGTCGCCTGCTGCATCGTCGCGAACTGCATCTTCGCGATTTGGAGCAGAGGAGGGCTATTTGCTCGCATTCAAGCGCAGGCACGTATCTACCAAAGTGAGGAATTGGATTGACGACACTTTCACCACAACACATACACTGAGCTTGGGCAAGAACACACCGAGCACATTACCGCAGTGCTAAACATCGCAGCGCGCAATCACAAATACACCATCACACACATCACATCACCACTTCGGCTGAAGCGCTGTATGACACTCCGACAGCAGAACAGACAAACGCTCAACATGGCTCACCCATCTACTACATCGGATCATGCTATTGGGCGTTCCTTCAACGTCAGGCTCCGCCCGGTCGGACTCGTTCAAGAGGCAAAGTTTTCTGGTCGCTACAGCCCCTCGTATGCTGCTCAGGCTGATGGCTTGATGGCCATGTATGACTTGCCAACAGAACTCGTTGACATGATCTTCGAGGCGGCTGACCTGATTGTCTGGACCGAGATTCCCGGCACTCGGGTGTTCACCCTTGTCTCCTCCTTCATGCGTCGCGTCTTTCACAACTATAAGCTAGCCTCCACGCCTCCTGCCGACGGGTCATGCCCGTTCATCGACAAGCTGCCCGCCGAGATACGAAGGAAGATTCTCATCGATGAGCTGGACGTTCTCCCATCTCGCGACATGCCTATTTATCCGGTTTGTGGCAAAGACCACGGCGGTCCCTCGCAGCCCCGTCGGGCCCCCAACGCCCTTGTCGACATGATGCTCCTCAGTAAGAAGATCCGCAATGAGATCGCCGAAGTTGTCTACGAGGAGCGCACCTTCGCCATCCACGTCCATCCGGGCTTTCAGAACGCTGGCATCGAGTTCCTCCACGTCGGCCGTCAACCGCTTCAGTATCTCGACCACATTGGCGACGGCCGCTTCACCAAGTTCTGCACCGGCGAGATGTTCGGGTTCTGTCGCCTCAAGAAGATCGAAATCCACATCTTCCCCGATGACGGCGCGTACCAGCACTCCGCTATCAACACCTACTTCATGAACATCGCTCTTATTCGCCTCCTTACCCGTAACAGCGATAGGAATGTGGACCGCATCACGTCCATTCGGATCGTGTTCCCGCCCGCATGCAAGCATGCCACTGACAATACCTGGTGGGACACGGGCAAGGATCGTCCACGCGAGACTAGCATCCACGGCATTTCGGATGTCGAGTTGGTGCTGAGGCCTTTTGCTCTGCTTACGCGTGTTCACCAGGTGGATGTCCAGCTTCCGGATCAGGTCGACAGGCATGTCCGGTCTGTCAAGTTTGCCGAGTCACTTGTACACTGCATGACAGCGACGACTTTGCAGGGCACTTTCAACAGTGACGCTCTGGAGATGAAGATTGAGAGCGCCAGGTTTGCTCTGGAGGATCACATTCGGAGGAAGTTGTTTGGAAGTGGTCACTCCGTTCAGGTACCTAAGATCACAGGCGAAGAACTTGAGGACGACAAGCAAAGCCAGGGACCTGGGGATGACGATGATGACGACGATAACTACGACGACATGGAAATCAGCCCCGAAGACAACCCTTTCGAGAACCAGGATGGCAGCGACATGGACGAAGACCCACAGGCGTCCCATGATGCGGCTGAATACGCCGCGTTTGACGAGGACGGCGGCTTTCCGGAAGACCTCGACTCTCTTTCCGGTGACATGGACGTTGCGCCCAACGCGCTATCTGAGAAAGTTGCGAGATTCGTCGAGTGCTTCTCGGTCACTGGAGACATTGCTAGGATCTATCTGGAGCTCAGTGGAGATGACCTCGAGCGTGCATGTCAGCTTTTCATAGAAATGCCTGATGTCGATGAGGCTATTGCGTCCAAGCGTCCTGCCAGCTACTATCCAAACGTACACGCCGAGTCTTTCCACCCTGGCGGAGGCTCTGAAGGACCGAGCGGTTCAGGAGAAGTCGATCGTAAGGACAAGAACGATGGCAAGGGCAAGAGCGAGGGCGGAGCCAAGAAGGGCAAGCAGAGGGCCAATCTCGTCGACGACGATGGCGATGACAACGACAAGTCCGGAACTTACAAGCCGGAGGATGGCAGCGACGACGACGATGATGATGACGACAATCCGAGCGGGTCACTCAGCAATGACCGATTCCATGTACTTCGTGCCGGTTTGACCAGCACGCAGCAGCAGCCCAGCGAAGGAACTTGGCAGGAATATGATCCACAGAATTGGCTGCATTTAGGGCTGCAGGGTCGTCGATCCCAACTCAATCGACAGAGGAGACGCCGCCTCATGATGGGTGCTCAGGATCGTCTTGCTTTGCCGAGCACTTCTGGTGTGAATGAAGATGACCGCGGTCGACCTGCCGAGAGAGACTCCTCCCGTGTCGCAAGTGATACTACTACTACCCTTTCGAACAACGTGCGTGGCGTCGCGAGGCCCTCCGTTACCACCGCCCGACGTGACAGCTCCACCGGTCTGGCGGCAAACTACTCAGAGGACGGCCAGCGCATTTCGGAGTACAGAAGTCATCAGTCGCCACGTTCTACTACTACCAGGCGTCAGATGGCCGTGCAGAGGCTGCGTTATCTCGAGGGTGTTGGCTGTTTTGATCAGGATTCTACTGAATACATGAGCACCTCCAACAATAACTCTCCTCCTTCGCATCAACCTGGAGAGCACATTGAGTTCGCTTCCTCGTCCGGACTCTCGAACGGTTTCGGCAACCAACAGTCGCAGGCAAATGGCTTCATGAATGGCAACTACACCTTCGCCGACCACACCCAGGCTACTCACTCAGAGTACCGCGACTTGCCTTTAAACAGCTTTGGCCAAACCGCGTACGACACTGCGCGGCTCGCGGGACTCGATCTACCTTTCGATCCCGCGATCGTTCAGTATTCCAGCAGGGCCGGGAGCAGCACTGCTGCTCAAGCCAACGCTCAATGGACTGGAGGAAATTTCTACCGTGGACGCAACAGCAACACGTTCGTGCCCATTGCTGGTACGTATCCTTCTTCTTACATCTCTACTCCTTCTACCGGTGACAACTGGGGAAACTCGGTGCTACGAGAGCTCGAAAACTCAACTTCAGCTGCCCCAAGCTCCGTGTCTAACGCCAATAGGCACACCACCACCCAGTCCTTCCAGCAGTCGTTCACATCTAACACCAACTACACCGTCGCCCCGCCATCTCTCCAGCACTCAGGCCCGCCTTCCAACCTGGGGGACATGGATGTCGACGCCCCCGAAGACGATTCGCCAGAGGGACCGGTCCACACCAAGCAGAAGCAAGATGGCGACTTTTAGAGTAAGTCGCAGTCTAAGCTTTGCCGGCTGTTCCAGCGCCTTCACATCTAAAGTCATGCCGGAGGCGAAAGCTGAGAGCCAGAATTGATCTTTTGCTTGTTTTCTCTATTGTTTCTTTTGCTTCTTGGGCAGAACAGAACCCCGAGGCTCGCTCCTTGTGCTGCGTGCACTGGAGCCTCAATTTTTAGTAAAGGTTTGAAATTTCAATACCATCGACGGGATACTCCGATAGATCTGATTTCATGTTCAGATCAGTTCGAGAGTGCCCGAAGCTTTGAGCGAGGACGGAAAGATTCTGTGGCTAGTGCCACGACTGTGTTGTTATGGCAATCAAGTAGAAATTTGAGAAAATGATTAAACAACGTCAAAATGACATACAAGTGCAAGAACTTGGTTGTTATGAATGTATATCCACAGTTCTTGAGCCGGCTGGTTTATGTTTTCTTCTATAAGTCATGTCAATCAACTCTCCGTACCCCTACAACACGATGCACTCGATCCTCAATCTCAGCCACAGACTGATCAAGCCTCAAAATCGTGCCAGCAAAGTCGTTCATCATTAAAGCGATACCTCCTACCTGCCTGGCAGTACGCCTCGTCTGCATACGGCTTAATTGTTCAAACAACTGCTGAGCCTTGCCTTTCCTCCGTAGCCACTGTAACCGTCGGTGCAGTGTGAAGTCGCAATATCGTACACGCTGCGGCCAAAATTCGTCATCCTCATTATCCTCATTCGCACTGCGGGGCCTCTTCTCATAAGAAGGTGAGTTATACGCCTCATGTGTGTAGTAAGGACTAGACGACTCTCCCCGTCTGCGAGACCGCCTGCTTCCCACCTGCCGAATCCCCTCTTCTCCCGGCTCAAGAAACGGCTTCTCGAGCGCCTGGAACTGCTTGATCATATGCCGCACAGCATCAGACATAGTCTTGATCGTCGCACCATCCAGTTGCAAATCGATGTACTCTTCCACCATTCTACTATTCCGCGGATCGTGCTCCCTGTGCCGTTGTTTGCAGTTCTTGCGCAGGAATTTGAGAGACGTTCGTTCTTCTAGCAGCTCTTGCCGGAGGTTTGTGAGGTAGGCGTGGACTTCGTGCTTGGCTTCGGTCAGGGTTGTGAGGTTGGCCCAGACGACTTTGATGAAGGTTCCGAGGGTGAAGGCGAAGGAGACCATGCCAATTATTCCGGAGATTAGGAAGAAGGGCGAGGTGGCTGTTGTTGATACTACGACGCCCATGGCTGGTTGAGATGGACGTTTGTGCTCGCAGAGGTTGGAGTGGTTGGGCTCTGGGCAACCGCAATCACGATACTGCACTTGTTGTTGGGTTGGTAGGAAGCATTAGTTCAGTCGTAGACGTTCGCATCATGTCTGGACGAAGTAAACAATGATCTACCGATGTAGAAAGGCTAAATCATGATGAGGTCCACTATCTCCACTCGGCGCGAGGCCCGATGCCGTGTGTAGGAACCTCACACGCATGCATGAATCTATGTATAGTACTTTGAAACTCGATGTTTTTGTATTCGGACGGTCACGGCGATTTTGCTGTGCCTATCATGAAGATAGTCACTTCAATGATGCCAGGAGCTTGTGCTCAATAATGCCTAGATCTTTGAAGTGGGTCTGCTCTTGTCACGTGACGGCGGGCGCGCGACTTCCATTCCTACTAGGTACCTGCTAGCTTCCAATCCCTCTCGCTTCCTATTAGCTTGAACTTGCATCGACAAACAGTCCACCAAAAGACCAGATACAAGAAGGCTTCAATCAAGGAGTAGTCTGATCGCGGGGAGCATGTTTCCGCGTTGAGACACCGGGCACACACAGCAGGCAGCAAACATATGCAAGGCAACAAGACACCGATCCAGGCATAAGTATCATCTGCTCTCTTTCTGATCCCCTCGGTCACTCGTCTGCACATTTTCACAACAAACTCATTCTCAAGCCACAACCCCCAACATTCGCGACAACAACCATACCATCACTCACACGATCAGACCACCGACATTAAAAATGCAGACAAGACAGCAACGCCGTTACGGTGCCTCTACCGACATATGCGCTCTCTACTTCAATGCACCTCAGACGGTGAACCCTTGGGCGGGCCAAAGCAAACGGCACTATCTTCCACAAGTCAGACTGTATTCTCACACAACCTTGATTTCACTCTGCTACACAACAACCTTGAAACAAGTCTTCAGCAATTCGAGCAAAGAGGCCATTCCCCAAGCACGATACACATTTCCACTGTACGATGGAGTGGCCGTCAGTGGTTACACCATCACATACGGCGACACGACACTACGAGGGGTAGTGCAGCAGAAGGATGTCGCCAAGAAGACCTACGAAACTGCAGTCGAAAAGGGAGAGACTGCAGGCTTGCTTGAATCTCTTCCCGCAGGTGTATTCGGTGTCACACTCGGCAATCTACCCCCAAGCACCGATGTGCATGTCGAAATCGTCTGCTGTGGCGAACTCAAACATGATGCCGAAATTGACGGCCTACGCTTCATGCTACCGACTAGTATAGCACCGCGTTACGGAGACTACCCTGGAGAGTTGTTGGAACGCACTGCTGTCAACGACAGCGGAATCAGCATTACCGTGGATGTGGACGTTGGCAAGAGTGCCATTCGAAAGCTGCAATCGCCTTCCCATCCGATAGCAGTGTCAATGGGCGCCATCTCTTCAGATGCTGCACAGGAAACATTCACACCTTCAAAAGCCTCGACGACTCTGACGCTTGGCAAGGCCGAGCTCGCCAACGATTTTGTTGTGCAGCTTATCATCGACGATATTTCCAAGCCCCAGGTTCTTGTTGAGAAGCACCCAGATCTTCCCTCTCGTGCCATCGTGGCGACGCTCGTTCCAAAGTTCAACCTACCAACAAGCCACCCTGAGGTTGTCTTCATCGCAGATCAATCAGGGTCAATGCAAGGTCCCAAGAACGATGCGCTAGTCTCTGCTCTGAAAGTCTTTGTCAAGTCTTTGCCGCTGGGAGTCCGCTTCAACATCATAGCGTTTGGAAACTCTTTCAAAGCTCTATGGCCCAAGTCGCAGGCTTACAATGAAGCTAGCATGAAGGCGGCTATCGGATTCATTGAGACTTTCAGAGCTGTCTATGGCGGAACCGAGCTTCTGCTGCCTGTCAAGGCAGCTTTCGAACAAATGCTGGGCGACATGCCACTCGAAGTCATGCTGCTGACTGATGGTGAAATCTGGTGCGAGCAAACGCTGTTTGACTACATCAACATGCAGATCGCCGAGAATGCTGCCGACGCCAGGGTCTTTGCCCTAGGTATTGGCAATGATGTCTCGCACACTCTTGTCGAAGGCGTTGCAAGAGCTGGCAATGGCTTCGCGCAATTCGTCGCGGAAGGAGAGGGCACTGACAAAAAGGTAGTCCGCATGCTCAAGGGCGCCCTTTACCCACACCTGACAAGTCGGACGATGGAGGTGCGGTACAAGAAGAGTGAGACAGTCACAGACGACGACTTTGAGCTTATCGAGAAAGTGGACTATTGTCTCAACATCAAGGGTTCACAGGACGGCCCAGTACCATCAAGCCCTTCTGTAACGACCGAGACCGAGAAGCCTATGTCCTTCTTTGACACGACAGCCGATCTGGACAAGCCTATTCAGCCAGCTGGTCTCGATCGCTATGCCCATCTTCCCACATTCGATACGCCCAAGATCCTTCAAGCGCCGAGCGAGGTTCCGTCACTTTTTCCCTTCAACAGAACCACAATCTACCTTCTTCTTGGTCCAGACGCGCCGCAAGAGCCCATTTCCTCAATTATCCTCCGCGCAGCTTCACCCCAAGGGCCACTAGAACTTACCATCGATGTCGACAACAGGGAAGTCACCGGCACCACAGTTCACCAACTCGCAGCAAAAAAAGCTATCCAGGAACTCGAAGAAGGTCGTGGCTGGCTGCAAACCGCAAAGACCAGCACGGGCTCACTGATCAAAGACGAGCACAAAAGCCGTTTCGACGAGCTTGTTGAATGCGAGGCTGTCCGCCTGGGCGAGTTCTTCCAGGTCGCTGGCAAATGGACGTCTTTCGTCGCTGTGAACGCAAATGATTCGAACCGGGTCGAGGAAGAGCCAGCGCAGCCTGCGTATGCCGGCCATGCTGCAAGATACAGCAAGATGTCTCGAAGCGCATATGCCCCAGTAGCCAGCGGTTTCAGTGCGTCTCCATCTACAGCATATGGCATATCAGCTGCTGACCCTCCGCCTCTCATGCCATCATACGGTGGGTTTGCTCCGCCAGCTATAGGATTCGGCTCAGCAGCAATTGGTTCTGCATCCGCTGCTCCTCCGCCACCTCAGCCAGGTTACACCGCGAGTAGATATGCCCCATCAGCTGGAGGATTTGGCTCTGCAACATTTCCTACCGCTTCACCACAAGCGACAGGCTATATCGCGAAGGGATATACTCCCTCAGCCGGATCTGGCTCTGCACTATTTGGTTCTGCACACGCCGGCTCACTCGGAGTATCCGGCCAGCAAGCATTTACCCCCGCAAGCACTGGACCAGCGATGAGCCACGGCCCTGGCGTGGGCCTTCAGCAACAGTCTCCTGCGCCACGCCTGGCCCACAGATCTGTCCGCACCTCCGCGATGGACTCGCCCTTCAATGCCAACATAGGCGCGACTTCCGTGGAAAGCAAAGAAGAACAGGGGGAGGAGGACGATGATGACATGGGCTATGGGTTGTTTGACGATGCGCCAGCGGCTCCGAAAGCTGCTGCGACCGTTTCTCCTCTCCATGGCCTCATCAACTTGCAGACCTTCTCGGGCGCATGGGAGTGGAGCGATGACATGTTGGCTGTCGTTATGCCGCAGGGGAAGAAGCTGGAGCTCGATCCTGCGTTTGGCTCGGAGCAAATCATGGCTACTTCCCTTGCTGTTGCGTATATGGAGGCACGACTTGCTGACAGCAAGGACGTTTGGGAGATGGTGGTGGAGAAGGCAAAGACTTGGATGGGCTCTCAGGTTGGTGCGGATGTGGTGGACGGTCTGGTTGAGAAGGCGAAAGGATTGCTTTGAATGGTGTCTGGTAGTTGCTCACGAGGCAACAAATCCAGTGGTGATGGGATATGATGCAACGATTCGACGGCTGAACATAGCACTCATGCAAATTGACAGTACGATGAATCAAAATAGCATTGAGGACAGAGAATAAAATGAAAAAAAGTTGGCACGAACATTTGGTTTTTAATCACGAAATATCTAACTTGTGAATTGGTTCGCAAGAATGTAATAACCGATAGGTCCATTGGGTATGTGTGAGCAGTCACAATTAGGCGAGGATCGCATCGAGTACGGAAAGGCTTATGAATTGGTATACTGTACAATGGAAGAGAAAAAGACAGGGCCAATGTACGACTCGCAAGCCATGCCAGCCAACAAAATATCCTGCAATGGAAAAATAACTGTTCCCATCAAACATCCTCATCATGAACCGGGTATCATAAACCAATGTGCGTCGTGATAAAGAAAGACTCGACAAGCTTCTTCGCTCGCTCAAGCGAGCGTGATTCTCGCGTTTACTTTACAAGAACCACATCGTATATGCCACACCAGCCACAATGGGCCAGTAGCCAGAAGCCTCGAGCAATGTCTGTGTCAGGCTGCCAGCGGCTGCTGAGCTGGCAGTGCCGGGAGCAGTGGTGCCCTCTTCGAGAGTGCCGTTGATGTAGAGCGTGTTGTTCCTGACCGAAGAGACAGCTTTGTCATTTGCCACCTCGTTGAGGTAGGACTGGTCGTCGGTGTCATCACAGCCGCACTCGGCGTTCTCAGCGCAGAGGCACTGCACGCGCCTGGTCTCGTTCTGGCCGCTGGTCTCGTTGTAGTATGTTACGGGTCTATCCTCGTTGTAGCGGTAGCTGTAGGCACCGGCCAGCCAGAGACCAGGGAACAGGGCGAGGGCGCCGACACCTAGGAGCAGAGGCGCGGGACCTCTCCAGCCGCTGGGAGTTCCGCCAGCGCGGTATGGTTGAGCGGCGCCGCCAGCATAGCGCGAGCCGCCGCCGTAAGAGCGCGGTGTACCACTGCCAGACGTCGAGCTGCCTCTGCTGCCTCCTGATGACGAGCCGCTTGTTCGGCCTCCGCTGCTGGAACTGCTGCCTCCGCCGCCAGAGCGTCCGCCTCCACCGCCCTTGCGCTTGTAGAGCTCTGAGCTGGAGTCGACTAAGTTGTTGAACGCTGCGGGCGTGGCGAGCGCTTGAATAGTTGTGATGAAGCCGAGCAGGTATAGCAGTGTCTGTTGTACCTTCATGATGACGTCGATCGTCTGTCGCGACAGACAAGTGGAAGGTGGGTGTAGGTTGGGGTCGTGGGGTAGTATGCACAAAGTGGTTGTGCGTGTTTGTCACGATTTGGCGTATAAGCAATGCGTTGGCAGTTGTTGTCTGAGGCAAGCGTACGTGCGCTGGACCAGTTATAAGTAGGAAGCACGAAAGTGGCGTTGTGATAAAGGAGACTGCGCCTTGTTGAAAGTTACCTTGACCTCTTAACTAAGCGACTCTCTCGCAGTAAGCGCGCTTCATCGCCTCACACACCAGCCTAGGCATTCCAGCCGCAGATCCGAAATTGACATCATGAAGCGGCACAATTGGCTAAATCCCACATCCTTCACCACACTCTGCGCCGCTCATAGGGCAATCGAGTGCGAAAAGGATCTGACCGACGGGCTGTGAGCAGATCATGTGATGTCATGGGCAAATCACAGCAAATGTAGTCATCTAACCTTCATCATCGCCACAAGATTCAAGAGACAAGACTTGACCCTGATCTGCTTTTCTACTTGGCGATAGTCCCTGCAGAGAGTCAAGGCGTAAGGCTCGTGCCCTATTATCACGACAAATAATCTGGTAGTCTCAGTAGTGTCCGCGGACTTTGCTGCTAAGATCGTGGCACAGTGGCAGAAACACCAATGCCATGTTGCTAGTGGCACAAACACCGCAAACACGCCGCACGAACCGATGGCTGTGTTTGAGGCGCAATACTTCGAAGAAGGAGCATCTCCGTCGGACACCAATGCTCTCGTCAGCAACATGCGCTTAAGGATGAGATACGGCTAGTCTTGGCCGCATACAGCACGTGGCCTGTGAAGAGCGTTGTATAGGTCTACGATGGCTATTCCAATTTCGATTTGCATTGCAGGCGGTTGAGGAGCAATCCGGTGGAATCGTCCCGAGATGTTATCCTCATCATGAGAGTGTATGCTTTTATAGCGGTTCGATGCTCGACCAAACCAATACGGGCAGATTGTCAATGAGAATCGATGCAGACCAATTGTGTGGAAAGACCACCAGATTATTGATCTTTGTGCTATGTAAAAAGTGTTAGACTGCCACAAGCTTCATACTACATGTATAGTCACGATAAAAATGTCATGCAATCATGTTCACAGTAGATTATTTTCGGGTGCTGCCAATATACTCCTTCGTATCAGCTGGGATCCGAATGTATGTTGCAGGATCTGAAGCATCACAATCGCCCATATTGTTGTTTGGAACGTTCCAGAGGCACCAAAGTACCACTGTAAAGAGCGTACATGTGTATTATGACCACCGATACACGTATCCAGTCATACAAGTTCAAGTTCATGTTCAATGTTCATGTTGTTTGAAAGCAGAGTATAGCATCAGATGCGAGGGTTAGGGTTGGGGCAATGTGTTTGTGAATGTTCTGCAATTCTTGAGCTTTTCTTTGAATTTGAACAGTGATCGTGGAGATATACATAGTTGATGTTGAAGCTTGCTTCGTTGCTCGTGGCGTGACTGCGTCTATCAGTCTATCCTGTCCTCAAGCTCATCATAGGCATGCTAACTTATTGTTCGAAGGCGTCGTTAAGATGTCCGACAAACAGACCCTTCACCCTAGCTTTGCTAAGGTTATGCTGTCTGTTCAGCTGGATGAATTGTCTCCTCAGCCTCTGTAGCTGTGGCAGCGAAGGCGGATTAGTCGGCAGTTCGACTTCAAGATCATCGCCCACTTTCACCGTTCCTCCACCCTCGCCAGGGTGGTCTGCCGTCCACGCCGTGATCGATGCAATCACATCAGACGTGGACTTGTCGAGCTCGTACAGGTAGTCTTGCTCAGTCGCAGGCCTCTGCACGGTCGCAGCATTAGGCCGCACGACTTTCGACTTGCCATCGGAACCCACCAGCGCCTCCCAGATGGCTTCGTAATCTGGCGCTTCGTCTTCGAAGGGCACGGCGAACAGTGGTGCGTCCCATCGGTTCATGCCGTTTGGTTCTTCGTACCTGAAGATCAAGTTGTCGAACACAGCTGGGTCGTATGGTGGCGAGGTGGCGTCAGCAGACTGCTCGAGAGCAGCTTCGTTAAATTTGCGACATTGGTCTGGCTGGGTGCCAATCTGGACGACGCAGTTCGGCGTTTGCGCGCCTTTGGCTTCGCAGTACAGTTGATAGCGGAAACCTTTAATGTAGTTCATGCCGTCGGCAACGACGATGGTGTCGCGATTCAGGACACGCTTGATAGCCGAGTCGAAAGTTGCCCGGGCATCTTTCTCAGCTCGTGCGGTAGCGTAGACATTGCGGTCCAGAGCAAGAAGGTCATCGTTGATGTGCTGGAGTTTCAGACGTTTGATGCGAGGTTCCGTGGACTCCTCGATGCGTTTCTCGAAGTTCTCGATGAGCTGCTTGCTGCGGTACGTCTTGCCCGATTTGGGGTAGCCGGAAAGGAGGAGGAGCTGTTCGTGGTAGGTACGGGTTAGAGGATCTTCTGGGTGACGTCGGGCTCGAGTGGGTATGCGCGAGTACGCACCGGCATGGTTTGGGCTTGTCGCTGAAGTGAGGTATCGTCATCCAGCTTGGAAGCGTCAATTGCGTGGAAGGCCGCTGCTGCTAGCTTCTCTTGGCGGAAAACTCGAGTGCCGGCTCTGTTTCGAGGAAGGCTAGGCCCTGGCTACAGTATACCGCACATTGTTCACTGCAAAAGATGACGATGCATATGGCGACGGGGGTCTGCAAGGCTGTCGAAGTTGTCTAATCAACAGCCGAAGACGTCATTTTCCGAAGAATTATCAGATTTGTTCATGCCATGACTCAGGGTTTGTGTGTGGTTATTCGGAAAAGACGTGGCCATAGACCAACTGGCTGTTTGATTTATCAAGAATTTATTAAGATCAACAATGTGTGGCGATATTCATGCACCCAGCCACAGGGCAAAGATAAGGACAAGGTGTTTCGGACCCGGATGGCTGATAGGCATATTTGTTAACAAACGGGACCATTTAGCAAGACGATCATACGATGTGACATCCCTGTCGCCGTACAGCGCAAACACGAACTGAGGCCGTACCGTTGACTATCTCGGCGTAACTTGTCATGATCACGCAAACACAGCAGCAGCATGTCCAAGCAGTTCTTCTAGTCGCAACGGTCTGTTTGAGGACGAGCGTGTTGACTTCCAATCGGAGGATTTCGGGCGGATGTCGCCTTACGCCAATCCGAATCTTTTTCGAAGATGCTAAGGCCTAGCGGGCCCACTGCAATTGTGCCGGCGGCAGCAAAAGCAGCAATCTTCGCTCTTTCTTCCAACGGGCCCTCCACACGCCCGCCGCAGGGACACACTCGCTGATCTTCTTGTGGGAACAGTCTTGCGCGTCAAAGGGCCGCCGGCAATCAACCGTTTCTCCGTCTCGAGGCCCGTCTCCAAAACAGCCCCACGATCCCCAAGGTTTCCCCAGGCCGCTCTCCACCTCGTCCAGAAGAAAAAGAAGTATAAGTCAGATCTACTCTCGCTTTCCCTCGGCTACTTGCCCTCAGAAGCCTCGAAGCTCTGTGTCGCGTGAACGCTCTACCAACATCTGGTTTATTAAGACCGTGCCGCGATCCCTGCCCTCGCTCTATCCCCAGATCGGCCTTCATTCCTCCGCATCACCAACCCACCCTGCGCTCTCGATATCCGCCCGGACCTTCGATCCAAAGCAGATCCTGTGGCTGCACTTGCAGCATCCCCCCACGCTTCCCTGCGAGAGTCGCTACTCCTTGCAGGCGCATCCGACGAATCAGTTGCCGACATAGGCCTGCTATTGCCTATTCCGCCGCCTTGGCCGCAGGTGCTTTTTTCGTTTCGACAACTCGTCATCGTTCCTCTGTCACATCCAGACGACACGAGGATACTACAAACAACCACGCCTCCCCAGCATTATCGGTGTCAGACAGCAGACACTCGGTTCGGCGAAACATACCTCTTTTGCCACTCCACACTGCCGGCCACATTTACGGCGCCACTACAAACTTTACCTTCGACCGGCTATCCTTCGGGATAAATACCTAGAACGATCGAAGTCACCTCGGCCACATCCCGACAATCTACCATTCAAGATGATGGAAACTAGATCTCAGACTCGCCAGCTCTTCAACCAAAGACCGACCTATTCTCAGACCTCATCATCATCGTCGTCATCATCATCATCATCATCATCAGCAGACAGCACGCCGACCTCGACGCCATCCTCTGCGTTCAACAGTTCTTCAAGTTTCGGCTACACAACGAGTCCAAACGGTTCGTCGTCAACACCTGCTGCCGCGAACATGCCTCCGCAAATGTTCACATCCGCACCGATGCCTTCACCTTCAGTCGTCCAGCGTCAGAGCTACTTCGGGTCAACATCAGGACAGGGCCCAACATCACACCCTGAGCAACAGGCATCACAACAGCACAGGACTTCAGTGTGCCAACAGCACATGGGCCAAAGAGGCAACGGCCATGGACTACCAGAGACTGCGCCATTCCTTCAAGACTTCAACCTTGTTGCCGAGGCTGCCAAAAGAGCGCAGACGGCTTGCTTGATGCGGGACTTTGATGAGATGGAGTTATAGGGGGCGATGAATTACGAGGTGTACCTATGGATGAGTGTTTTTGCGGCGTTATTATGGACTGGTAAATGGATGGCTCCTTGATGAGAGAGCCAATATGGCATGATGAGGCTGTGGGTTTGCATTGAAGCGATCGCTTAGGTTTTTTCACATGGGATCTCCGCACGGTTATGACGTGCATGCGGAGGATGTGTCGGGCTTTCTACATACACAAGATGTAATTGATTTACAACGTTTCTCACATCATATCGTTCTTCTAACTCAAAACTCGAGATCCAGCTGGTGGAACTTGTCCTGCAAGCAAGCATATGCAGCCGAGGCATGTAGCGGGCTGGTAGGTCAGTCAACGACCAAAGAGAGAAAGATGTCTCATGTTCGTCGATTGCAACTCATGTTCAAAACAGGCATTTAAAGACTACCTTAAGGTAAATGCTAAGCTTTGGACAACTTGATTTTGCAAGGCGGGTAAATATGTACATTGGAGAAAAGAACTGGAGCCCCAGGCCAACAGTCTCCACGTGCCCGCGAGTGTGACGATGGCGGGCGGGACTTACGACTGTGCGTGCGTGCGTGCTCGCTTAACTAAGGTACTCGTCGTTCCGAGAGCCCGCCATTGATTGCGAGAGAAGCCGTGCTCAGCCATTGCGCGGTGGCATTATCACGACTGCGCTGCATAGTACACCGATATCTTCACTGATCACCAGCACGCCCATATACCGCGTCAGGCCGCAGCGTTAAGCCGTATATTATATTACCACAGCGCATCCGGCGTTGCCGACAGCTGCGCGCAGACACACTGTACAGTCAGCTTGAGCTTCCAGTCCTCAGCGCCATCCTCGGGTCGCGAACATCAAGCCAGCCGTCCGTCCGTTCGTGACACAGCAAACACGGCAGACATGTCCGGCTACAACCAGTACAGCGGCTACGGTGGCAACCCGTACGGCGGCGATGACCAGCAAGGCGGTGGATATGGCAGCGGTGGAGGTGGAGGATACGGCGCGAACCCATACGGTAGCGAGAACCCGTACGGCGCGGATTACGCACAGCCAGTAGGTCTCTCACTGTCCTGCGCGACCTGTGTACAATATTCTTACTAACCGCGAGCAGCACCAGCAGCAACCTGCGACGCGCCTGAACCCGCCTGAGCTCCCGCACCAGCACTCGACCTACAGCCAGGCGACGCAGGACTCGAGCTATTCACAGCAGCAAGCCGGCGAGGCCTACACCACCAGCGCGAATGCGCCGCCGCTCCCCTCTGAACCCAAGGGCCACGTCGAGTACGTGCAGCCTTCGTCAAACACCCTCTCGAACCCCGACTTCCTCTCGCGCGTGGAAGCCGTCAAGGCCGATATCCGAACTCTCACCACCCACGTCGGCCAGATCGCGACCCTACACCAGCAGTCGATATCCAGCGCCGACAATGCGGGTGCTTCGAACGCGCTCGAGAGCATGGTCACGCAGACGCAAGTGCTCAACACTAGCATCAAGGACCAGATCAAATACCTAGAGACCGATGCTGCGCGGAGCCAGGGCAACACTGTCAAGGATACGCAGATTAGACAGCTCAAGACTAGTTTCACCAAGCAGCTGCAGGAATACAGGCAGGAAGAAGCCAACTACGAGAGAAGGTACCGCGAGCAGATTGCGCGACAGTACAGGATCGTGAACCCAGAGGCCACAGAATCTGAGGTGCAGGAAGCAATGGGCGCAGACTGGGGCAACGAGGGTGTTTTCCAGACAGCTGTAAGTTTGCCATATTTTCCCGTGATTGAAAAGGTCGATTCGGAGCTGACTCTATCCATCTTTAGCTCAAAACCAACCGCACCGCAACCGCCAACACCGTCCTCGGCAACGTCCGCGCCCGCCACAACGACATCCAAAAAATCGAGCGCACGATGCTGGAGCTGCAGGCACTGATGGAAGACCTAGCATCCACAATCGTCCTGCAAGACACCCAAATCCAACAGACCGAGCAGCACACCGAGCAGGTCAAGCACGACACCGAAGCCGGAAACGTGCAGTTGACCAAGGGCATCGAACACGCACGCCGTGCCCGCAGGCTGAAATGGTGGTGCTTCGGCATCGTCGTGCTGATCCTCTGCATCATCGCCATCGTGCTCGGCGTCATCTTTGGCACCGGAGTGGTTAAAACAAACTAATTTCTTCTTCTCACTCCTGTTTCTTGGCCGGAGGCTATCAGAGCCTTTGCCTTGATCTGGGACGTTTTTTGTTTATTTTTCTCTCTTCCAGCCCGCGTGTCATCTCAGGAAAGATCGACAAGCTAAAAAGGGTCGGCATCGCTTTGCTGGCCGTAATGAGATGGGACGCATCGTTTTCTCTTATGCTTCCTTGGATATGCGAGCGCGAAAGCAACTCTGGCATAGCACTGGATCGTAATTTTTTTTCTTCCGTTTTATTTTATATACCTTCTGTACAGAACTTCGAATGTAAGGGCGAAACGATTATAAATCTACAACTTCGCTGATATGATGGCCGCGTTGGGCGAGAGAGACCTCGTAAGCATTTTGGATGATGTTAGCACGATTGAAACACGTTCACCTCGCGTCCGGGCCTAGATTCGGAGCATGGCACCCGCGAACACAGGGACGTTATTCACTGCGACGAGGGGGAGTTGTTTTGTGACCGGTAAGATCTGTTTACAGTTTTCCGAAAGCGTCGTCCTGTTACCTCTGCCGCCTCGCTAACGCCTGTCTGCCGCTCTCTCTCCATATGATCTCGAGCAATGCCTCATCTGCCGTGCCGCTGCATTCTTTACTGTCAGCTTTCATCTCGGAGATGTCCTCCTCCTGACTGACGCCTGACGACATCTCTGGTCGAAGAGTTTCGTGCCCATGCAGCAGATTGATGTCAAGTGTGCATATACGGCAGACTGAAGTACTATGCTTGTTCAATGCCTCGCTGACTTTATGCGAAGTGCATGTGGTTCTGCTGGCCTCTGCTCGAGCCAATACATTCTTTCTCGACCATCGCGTTTTCGTCACCCTTGATGTCAGCTACCAAACCCATTCTGCCCATGGGTATGGCTCGGCCGATCTAGTTCGTCAAGCAGGAAGTCGCTGTATGCCACCGGGTCGGAAGCATCCGGCATGTCAAAGTTGTGGTCAAAAGTGTTCAGCTCTTGAGGCTGAGGCGGCGGCGATATCATAACCATGCTCATCCTCTGCTGTTGCGGATGTTGTGCTGGGAAGCCGAAATCGACGGATTGCTGGTGTACGTGAGGGTGACCGTTCGTCGGCATGTGCGGCGGAGGCGCTGCTTGCGGTGGTGGTAGTGGCTGTCGTGGAGGCTGTGGCGGTTGAGGGCCGAACTTTGCGTGCTTGCGGCCACAGCACTGAGCCCAGCTCGTTGTGCCGTAATTTTGCATGACTGGAGGGCAATTGCGGCAGGTGCAACCGTTCAAGCCACACTTCTGACAAATAGCGCCGGGTTGCTGGTATGCCTGGTAATCGCGAGTCCAGCGCTCAAAATCGAACGCAGGCTGCACGTATGGTTGTTGTTCGTAAGGTGGTTGAGTGATGGCGGGCTCATACGGATTCAGATGCGTATTTTGCATGAACGGGTCTCCCATTGAAAAGTCCTCGGGCCCTTCGAGCGGGGCCTGCGACGATTGGCAGCAGGAGTTCTCTTCGATCTCCATTTCGGGTTCCGGGTACCGTGGCGGTTGTTTTGCGGATCCGCCACAACATGACGATTCTTCAGGAGGCGGTGGCTGCTGGTATGGTGGAGGAGTAGCATAATCCATAGGCGGAAGGGGAGCTGTACCTGTCCAAGGCATGGCATTTGGTGGGGCGCTGTAGGCTAGCTGTGCTGGAGATGCTGTTGCTTGCCACGCCAATGGGTCCGGTGGACCACTATATCCTCTAGGAACAGGTGGCGACATGCCATTCCAGGCCAATGGGTCCGGTAGTGGTGCGTCGTTGTTTCCCATAGGACCTCCGATACCCATGAAGCCAAAGCGCGCTGTAACTCCATTGGACTTCGGTGACATCGTCTCGCTGTACGGAGTGGTTGGCACATGCGTATGTTGCGTTGGCTGCGGTGTGGGCCCCGGAGTACCACAGCAGCTCGATCCACGATGAGATGTATTTTCGGAAAAGTAGCTCGGTGTGCTCGGTATAGTCATTGGTGTTTGTGCAGGTTGTTCCCCTTCCAGTGCTTCTCGGGTAGGGAAGAAGTTGATGGAAGGCTTCTGTAATTTGAAGAGCACATCCCAGTGCTCAGGTTCCAGCAAGCAGCAATATCTGCCTTGTTCATCGCAGCGGCACTCGCTCGATCGTTTCTCGCCTTTCTTCGACTTGTGAGGACATTTCGGTATGGCCGTAACACACTTGCATCCACCAGTAGTGCCATAGCGGCACGTGCACGAATTGGATGGCCGACCAGGGCGTTTCACTGTCCAGAAGATTTTCTGCCGACATACCGGAATGCCACAGGATGTTGTACGGTGGCCGCGAATACATGACATGCATGCTATTTTGCACACTTGCTTAGTGCGGCCGTCAATGACCTCGATGGTCTTGAAGGGTTTCTCCTGGTCCATGGTGTCTTGCACTCGGGGTGTCCTTGCAAAACCGAGCCTCGTGTAGCCTGCTCACTTCATCAGCCATTATGGTCCCGCGCGGGTCAACGCTCTTTGAGGGGTGGAAGGCGGACTGGACAGGGTTCAAATCACATGACAAGGGACCAGGTGGCGGGCGCGGTCCAGGTAAGGCGCATGTTGCATCGAGGGCGTTCGTGTGCAATATCGAGCGAAGTACAGGACGGAAAGAAACGCCATGACGTATCAAAAGGAAAGGCTCACCTTTGCCTTTGCTCGCTTCTTGTGTCAGCTTCTCGTGAATGAGCAAGTTTCCATGCGCGATGAGACGCTTTGACCAGCTCTACCGCGGAGGGCGAGGAGGGCGGCGGGCGACGGTGGGGGGAGTGTGGTTGTCGCAATGGCGGCGGAGACGGCGGAAGAAGATTGTTGAAGACAAAGGGTAACACGAGGCGGGGTGAATCAATCCATGCAGTGCCGTCTAACAACCTCAAGGCTCACAAGGGGCCGACGCATACCGCAGAGAGGACGCCTGGATCACAGGCACGAAGTCTGGAAGTCTGGAAGTCCAGGGTCGCATATTCGCAAAGTAGTTTAGTGGGGCAAATATTCGGCATGTCAGTCGGTCAAGAAGTTTGCCATATCCCGTCGACTCACTACCACTACTGATAGGCTTGGAAGACTTCACCTTGCCACTGCTTTATTACCCGGCCTGAGCTCAAGCAAACCTCGGTTGGAGCTTTCTACACGTGGGCACGGATCGGATTGCTCTTCTTTACCGCCGCAGGGTTCCGTCCGTCGTACCGAGCGCCTGGGCCAGGTCGAAGAAACAATAATGTCAGACTCTCACAGCGATTCGGAAGGCGAGTTGGGCCTATTCGCCGAACCCGAGGGCTACTACCAGCCTGAGAAGGAACCAACATTCGCCAAACATGAGATGCAAGATGGCAAGGAGCTGAGCCTGCGAATGGTCGGGCACAACCCTCTTTGGGTACGTACGGCAATAACCACCTGCGGTCTGCAGCTTGATTGCGCCATCAAGGTGTCTATATCACTTCCGGTCTAATGTGCTCATGCAATCCGCAGGGCCACCTCCTCTGGAACGCAGGGCGCACGCTTGCGACACATCTCGAAAAGAATGCGAGCTCTCTAATTCACGGCAAAACAATTCTTGAGCTTGGTGCCGGCGCCGGCTTGCCGAGTCTTGTCAGCGCTATTCATGGCGCGAAACACGTTGTCGTTACGGATTATCCGGACGCGGATCTTGTGGAGAATCTGCAATGGAACGTCGATCACTGCGCTCTTCTTCCCCGGACTCGCAATATCGAGGCGAAGGGTTACCTTTGGGGTGCTGAGACCGACAAGATTGTCTCTGGTCTGCCAAGCGGTGAAGACAAGTTTGACATTTTGATCCTGGCGGATCTGCTTTTCAACCACTCCGAGCACCGCAAGCTGGTGGCAAGCGTACAGCAGATGCTGAAGCGTAGTCCTGAGGCGAAGGCCCTTGTGTTCTTCACACCATATCGACCGTGGCTTCTGCCCAATGATCTAGCCTTCTTCGATCTAATCAAAGAGGCTGGGTTTGAAGTTGACAAGTTCTTCGAGCACACTATGGAGAAGGTAATGTTTGAGGAAGACCCAGGTGTAAGTTGCGTTATATCACCGAGATTGTTTTGTTCCGTGTATGCTGACCGGTACACCAGGATGAGCTCCTTCGTCGCACGGTGTTCGGGTACAGCGTTACGTGGGCAAAGAATCAATTGCCTTGAGGCATGATATGCGCTGTCTATGTGACAACAAAAGAGACTCCCTTTGACCGTAGAGCAATCTTGGACTACGGATCCAGCGATGCGGATGCTGTGCAGCAGCGTTCTATTTCCTCTCAAACGCACTCGGTGCGACTGCAACGACGACGACTAAGCTCGCCACGATCAGCGCAAAAGTCACAAGCGACACCAAGACAATGCTGCCTCGTGACGCTGGGAACTTGCCGCGGATGATAAAGTGTTGGCTTTCGAAATACCTGTGGAAGCCCAGCAGGAGGATTAGGATTGCTGGAAAAACGAGATTAGTGTCTAGAAATACCATTGACGCCTTTTGCGTGAGATGGGCAAAACGACTTACATATCCCAAGAAACGTCGCTCCAAGTGGTTTGCCAACGTGCCTCAGTCTATGGCTTGGCTCAGCATTCGAGGCCAGCATTTCGAACATAGAGAGCTCAGAGGTGTCGGCCTGCCCTTTGGTTTGCAACGAAGTGTTGAGGCGGAATAGCTGCGTGACAGCCACGCCAATGCTCGCGAAGGCGAGTGATGTTCGGAGCCAAGCTAGGAAGGTACGCTCTGCATCGAGTCAGTATGGCCTTTCGCAGGTTGCCATTCCGAGAAAGTATAATACAGCGAAATCTTACTTACCCAGAGCAAGATGATCGCGAGCCACGCTGCCCTTGTTCTCCAGCTCCAAGCTGCCATACTTGTCTACCATCCGTCTCCACCACTTTTCCTGGTCTTCGCCCTCCTGTCGCACATCGTCGCTAGGTTCGCCTTGATTGCTCGCACTTCCGTTGCGGGCCTGGTTTTTAATGCTGCCAGGTCTCCTTCGCCTTGGGCTATCCTCCTCAGCTGCACCCTCGTAGCCAGCTCCTCCGACATCATCTGCGCCCTGCCCAAGTTCTGCACCAGCCGTCCCATACACACGAGCTGCAGATCTTCTGAAGATCGCCGTTGCTTCGTCCGCACTACTGTCATATTCATCGTGAGATCCCCGGGCTGCGGCATGAGGGCTCACGTTAGGAGTTCTGCGCGACATCGAAGGCCCGCTATAAGATCCTTGGCGCGCCGGTTTGGCTTCGCTTGTCTGCGCTGTGAATGAAACGGTACTGTTGCGTCCCGAGGAATGAAGTCGATCCGAGCTGAGAGCTGATACAGGTTTGCGGGGCGGTGAGCCGCGAACGTAAGGTTTGTAGGGATGGCCCTCTGTTTGAGTCTCGAAAGGCGTGTCTCGCTTCTCAGTCCTGGTTGTTGTTCCAGTGGGAAGACTGCTGGGTCTCGAGGAGGTCTTGTGACCTGATTTGCCGATGCGTTCCTTAGTACCGCTGCTGACACTGCCCTTGCGGCTGGTCTTCCCACTGCGGACTTCGCGTTGGCTCTCTGGGGAGCTGCTGGTCAATGTCGGTGGCAGAGAAGGCCTGCTCAGATTGGCATGGGTTCTTTGAGCAGGGTCTGACGGTCCAGCTCTCGGTGTAGTCAGCGAATCGTCAGATTCCTCCCCGGACGGTGGAACAGAAGAAGACTGCGATTCGGAGGGCGCAGAGTGCGAGACGGGAGAGCAAGGTAAAGGCATGATAGCTAGCTACGTAGCTACTCTATTATCCCGAGCACCTGGCGTGCAGGCACGCTGTAGTCGAATGGATGCCGGTTGATCGCAAAGCTACAGAAAGCTTATTGGCTGCTCAATGGCGTCTTGGAAATGTCGTGATTTGTGTGGCAGAAGGGCCGCTGCACGTCCGCTACCTTAACAGACGACGTCCCTGGGACCCGGACCGAAAAGACTTGAAGTCGAATAAACGATAAGCCACTTCTGCCTACCAGAATGTTGGGTTTTGGCGCAAGGTACGCCCGTCACAAGCAAGGCAGCTTACGTTTCGGTGAAGAAGCGGTACCAGGAGTATTCGTTCAGCGCCACGTGAGGCTTCAAGCACATCTTCGGTAACGGGAAAAGCAAGCCCTGGTACAACGATGCGCGCGCAGGTACACACGGCAGTCGCGAAAAGATGGGTGGATAAACTGATGGCGTGATTGAAGAGGTTGAGATGCTCGGAGGCCTGAGAGCGTCCACCTTGGTCCGTTCTTTTAAGCTAAACGCGGGGTCCAAACTGACAGGCAGGGTGTAGATATGAGACCTACAGTACAACATGTGATCCTGCGAACAGACCCACATGGACCTGCTGATCGGACCCTTGAAGGGAGCAGGCTGGGAGGGGAGCTCGGGGAGGTAGGTAGGAGGTAAGCGTACGGAGCCGGTATATACTGTCACAAGTGTAGGAGTTAAATAAGTCATCTTCGAGCTCACTGTACGTTTGCAAGCAACGTGAGCTACTCTGACTAGAATCAAGAACTAAGTGGTATCAAAAGTCAAAATCCCAAGTAACCCCAAACGTAACGATGTTATGGCGGCTACTGCGTCAAACGCCGATGCCCTCGAGGCCTCTTCCCATTTCGAGTTCTTCAACAATTTCAGGCAAGAGACCTTCCAGCTCTTCCTCTCTCACTCCAAGGGCGCCCGTGATGAGTTGCTTATACTGCTGCGAGTTGCCTCCACCCATACCAGCACGTGCCATATTGCCAGCGACTTCCTTGAGCAGCTCTTTTCGCCCATCTATCATGGTTACGAGTTCGCGTGCATACTTGACCTGTACGTGTAGCAGCGCTTCTTCGTCCAAAGAGTCATCAGGAGGACCCGACGGGATGTCCGAGATTGGTGACTGATACAGGGCTTCGAGGTTGCGTCTTTGCTCAGCTTCAAGCACAGCTATGCACTCGGCTTCCACAGTGTCCAGCTGAGCTTGAAGATCTTCCTCCGACTCTGTGCCACCTGCTGTCTGCTCAAGCTCTTTGACGCGTAACTCGTCGGCTTGTCGCTGAAGGTGCTCAATCTCAGCTTGACGCATGTTGACCACACGTTGCGCCTCTGCAAGCTCGGCATCCTTTTCTACAAGCTCGGCATCGATCGCGGAAGCGAGTTGACGGAGCTTGGTAGTAAATGTAGGCACGATATGAGAGGTGAGCTTCAATGCTGGCTCTGACCGGTAGACTATGTCGTCCGATTCATTCGACCCATCTAGAGATGTGTAAGGTATGAGAGGGTCAAATGGAATGGCACTTGGAACTTGTACGGCACCGCCGAGCATACTCATTGGGTCTGCAGACTGAAATGGCGACGAGCTGAGCTGGCGAGCGCGCTCCTGACGGCGATTGTTCAGCTGAACGATGAGCTGATCTGCTGTGATGTTGACCTTGTTAGGTATGTCAACTGCAGCATTGCGGCCGATCAGACTGCGGACGCACTTCCGAGCTCCATTGCGTGCTGCAATGGTAATGGCAGTATCACCTTGGTTGTCCTGCTCGTTCAGAATACGCTCGATCTGATCGGGCGAAAGAACCTCTGCCATTTTGTTGAGAATGCAGTCCATGTAGTACCTAGCACATTGGTACTTCTTCTTGCTGGTGGTTGTGGTGGCGATATGATGGAAAACTGTAGATCCGACCCAGTCTTGCATGTTGACCGTGCGAACTAGTAGAGAAGCGATGCGTTCCATGTTCTGCTTCTCATAGATGTTGGTAAACAGCACTGAGCGCATCAACGGCGTTTCGCCGCTCTTGGACTGGACATCAATGCTTGCACCCTGGTTCAGCAAGCTCTTCACGATATCAAGATCGCCCATTGCGACTGCCCAGTGGAGCGCAGTATGGCCTTTGTCGTCAATGGCCCGATCTAGGTTCGCGCCTTCTGGAGGCAGAGGCACAGTGGATGGGGCGCCCGCGTATTCCCCTTGTAGGCAAAAGTAATCAAGGAGGTCATCCGCCCATTGCTGATGCCGATTTTCCGCTTGCACTTGCGGGTCTTCCATAAGACGGCGACGTTTGCGTGAAGATCCATAGGGATGGGTGTCGTATCCGTCGAAAACTGACTCGGTTGCTGCTATACTGCCTTCTGGAGTGACAGCTCTGGGATCGTGCAATTGTGCCTCGAGTTGATCAAAGTCAGGTGGTGGCATATAGGCAGCTGGCGGACGTTAGCGACGGCTAGATTGCTTCGAAGAGTGAAGGTGAGATCTCACGAATTGCTCGGGGTGCTCGTTTCTGCTGCGCAGCACCACGCGGCATGCGCGGCTTTCCTGATGCAGCGGTTGCATGCTTAGGTGCAGGTGGAGGTGTCTTGTCGCCTGGCACGAAGTCGAATATCGGACGCATCTTCTCCAGCACATTGTTGCGCTCGGCGAGCTGCCTGCCTTCGGGGAGAGGTATCCATGTTCCTGACCCAGTTAGACCTGCTCGTGTACGTTCCGACTGCCATCAGATGTGACTCCATTGTACCTTGGTATTTTCCGTATCCACCCTGTACCTTCTCGTGTACACCCTTCTGTACCTCGCGCTCAAGAATTCGAGTCCTGCTGGGTTTATCGTATTCGGCGACTTTCAAGATGTGGGTAGCGTTGATCCAGTCGTCTGCTCGGCGTCGCATACAATGATTGCCCTCGCAATTGAACTCGTAAACAGGGACCTGCGCAAGAATTAGAGGCTGAATCGACCTGCTTCGATGGAAGCACACTTACATTACTGTATGTCGCGGAGTACACTTTGTCGGCCATGCTGGGCAGTCGCGCGATGTCTGCGAACACTCTACGGCAGCTGTAAACGATGCGCCGGACGTTGATTCGGACGCGATGACACTGCAAGTCTACCCACTCGGCTCTCTAGCGGTATTGTATGTTAGGCGGCACGTGCGGAAGTTCTGGGGACCGCGTTTTGGTGTCGAGGGACTGCGAGCTTGTAAGTGATAGCGTTATGGGGTCGCCGTCGCGTCGCGTTCCTTAAGTGGCACGAAAGCTTAACTAATGGAAGGTTCGCTAGCGCCAAGAAATAGCCGCGGCCGCTGGTTTCAGACTGGGCTGCAGGATGACTGGGATACCAAGTGGCTCTGACTATATATGCCGGGCCATTGTGCACTACAGCGCTGCAAATCGTTTCCATCAAAAGACCGGACGAGAAGCTGAGCATGTCGAACGCTGAATTGACCGACCACTCCCCCCACCAGCCGGTTCCGGCGGCTCCTGTTGCCACAGCCTCGAATCTTATCCTCATCGACAACTACGACTCGTTCACATGGAACGTCTACCAATATCTTGTGCTCGAGGGTGCAAACGCCACCGTCTACCGCAACGATGAGATCACTTTGGAACAGCTTGTCGCATTGAAACCCACCCAACTGGTCATTTCTCCCGGTCCCGGCCATCCACTTACCGACTCTGGTATTTCTAAGGCCGCCATCGAGCACTTCGCAGGCAAAATTCCCATCTTTGGCGTGTGCATGGGCGAGCAGTGTATCTTCTCGGTCTTTGGCGGTACTGTCTCCCAAACAGGCGAGATTCTGCACGGAAAGACTTCACCACTTCGACATGATGGCAAAGGCCTGTATGCTGGGCTTTCACAGGATCTTCCTGTCACCAGATACCATTCGCTCGCCGGAACTCACTCAACTCTTCCCGATTCCCTCGAGCTTACCTCTTGGATCGCTGCTGGCCCAGATGGTGGCAAGGGTGTCATCATGGGTGTACGACACAAGGAGTACACCATTGAAGGCGTGCAATTCCACCCAGAGAGCATCCTCTCTGCCGAAGGCAGAACCATGATTAAGAACTTCATGCTCATGCAGGGCGGTACCTGGGCGGAGAACGAGAAGCTCCGAAAGCAGACCAAATCGTCGTCCGCCGGCGCTGCACAGACAACCACGTCCAAGGGTGGCGACAAGAAGACCTCCATCCTCGAGCGCATCTACACGCGCAGGAGGGAGTTGGTTGAAGCACAGAAGCTGGTACCCTCACAACGTCCTGAGGACCTTCAGGCTGCTTATGATCTCGATTTGTCTCCCCCGCTCATCTCTTTCCCCGACCGTCTCAAGCAGTCGCCTTTCAAACTCTCTTTGATGGCTGAGATCAAGCGAGCTTCCCCTAGCAAGGGCATCATCTCGCTCTCGACCTGCGCACCAGCGCAGGCTCGTACATATGCTTTGGCAGGTGCAAGTGTCATTAGTGTCCTCACAGAGCCGGATTGGTTCAAGGGCTCTATCGACGACATGAGAGCAGTTCGTCAAGCACTTGCGGGCATGCCAAACCGCCCAGCTGTGCTGCGTAAAGAATTCATCTTCGACGAGTACCAAATCCTCGAAGCTCGCGTGGCTGGTGCTGACACTTTCCTCCTCATCGTGAAGATGCTAGACACCCCATTGCTCGAGAGACTGTACAAGTACGGTCAGGGCCTTGGCATGGAGGCGGTCGTCGAAGTCAACACCACAGACGAGATGGAGATCGCCGTGAAGCTTGGCTCCAAGGTCATCGGTGTCAACAACCGCAACCTCACAACTTTCGACGTTGACATGGACACTACAAACCGTCTCATGGAGATGGTACCTCAGGGTACTACACTCTGCGCCCTCTCCGGTATTACTGGACCACAAGACGTCGAGCCCTACCTCAAGACTGGCGTTGGTGCCGTGCTTGTGGGCGAGGCTCTCATGCGTGCCAAGGATACTACGAAGTTCATTTCGGATCTTCTGGGTGGCAACTCAGAACAGATCAAGTCGCGCACCTCTGAGCATCTAGCTGTCAAGATCTGTGGCACAAGGAGCGCAGAGGCTGCCAAAGCCGCCATTGAAGCAGGCGCAGATCTCATTGGCATGATCCTCGTGACTGGCCGTAAGCGTTGCGTCAGCACCGAGACAGCTCTTGCAATTTCACAGACGGTGCACAACACACCAAAGGCGACGTCATCACATGTCAAATCTTCAGCTGCTGGCACTCAGAAGGCGGTCTCATTCTTCGAGCACAAGGGAGCTTACGCACTGCAACACCCATCCCGTGCGCTGATCGTTGGCGTGTTCCAGAACCAAACTCTAGATTACGTTCTGGAGCAGCAGCGATTGCTCAACCTTGACATCGTTCAGCTACATGGGCAGGAGCCTCTAGAGTGGGCATCCATCATTCCCGTGCCTGTAATCCGTGCCTTCAAGCCCAATGATGCTGGCCTCGCGGCACGTGGCTTCCACTCACTGCCCCTGCTTGACTCAGGCGCAGGAGGCACTGGAGAGCAGCTAGACTTGAGCACTGTTGTTGACGTTCTGAGGAAGGATGATGGCTTGCACGTGCTTTTCGCTGGAGGTTTGAACCCTGACAACGTTGCTAAGGCTCTTCAGAATTTGGGTGATCAAGCAGAAAAGGTTGTGTGCGTTGATGTCAGCAGCGGTGTAGAGACAGACGGCGAGCAAGATTTGGAGAAGATCAAAGCCTTCGTGAAGGCGGCGAAAGCATCTAGATGATTAGTATACATAGATGAATAAATGGTCACGAATGATCGTCGACCCTCACTTCATCCACGGTGGCGACAGCTTCGCATGTCACGTGCATTGCATCGAGCCTTTACTCAAACCGATGAAAGTGAGTCGATTCACATGCAAGTAGTCGATCCATCACAGCATGTGCTCGCCGTCCATGTCGATTATAAGAAGACTCGGAGTCTCTGCACTCTGCGTTTTCTTCACCACCTCTTACCTACTCTACTACCTCCAGCCCTACTACCTTCTACTTACCCTACTACCTCCTACCTACCCTGTCACCTACTATCAAACCTAACACCTTCTACCGAACCGACTACGAACCTGACAATAAGACTAAAGTATTCGACTAACGGTCTCTATCCTGCTCATCTTACTCTAAGGCGACAAATATTCACACTCGAGAACCGAGCACCCACGAGGCGCTGCTCCATAACGAAAAGAATCACCGCTCCGCTGACATATTCAACTACTCGACAACCTGAATCACTAGCACTTTCACACCATGGCGAAAATCCTCAACGGCTTGAAGATCTGCGTCATTAGCCCACGCACCTGGTCCACCAAGAAATGGACCAAAGACCAGATCGAGAAATGGGTGAAGCAGGCCGGCGGCACGCTTCAGAAGGAGTTCGACGCGCAGAGCACCACACACCTGGTGATTGAAGAGCAGGTGTGGAAGAACAAGACCATGGCCGTCCAGCTTGCTTTCGAGGCCAGGGCGAATGGCCGCAAGGTGTACATCGTGACTCCGGAGTGGCTTGGCGATTGTCTGACTACTCAGAAGAAGTTCAGGGAGAAGGACTACTCGTGGGAGAAGATTGATCAGGATGCTGCTGGTGATCAGCGTAAGAAGGGTGGAAAGCAGACTGGTGAGGGCGAGGGTGAGCAAGACGGCGAAGACGGCGTTTCAGGCGCGAGGTCACACCAGGCGATGCTTGGAGAGGTTCTGCAGGAGGGCACCGAAGATTATGTCGGAGACCACGACCGCCGAGTGTTCGAGGCTGAGAATGCGGAGAGGCAGAAGGTTGAGAAAGAACTCATGGAGATCGAGGCCAGGCGCAAGGAGCTGGAGAAGCAAGCCGTCAAACAGCAGCGCAAGGAGCACAGTGATCTCATGAAGAAGTCTGTGAAGAGAGGCAGGGGTGAAGTGTTCAATGGTAAGGTTGATTTCCTGCAGTCATTTTGCGCAGCGCTAACATGCAACCAGCGGACCACCACGTCTTCAAAGACAGCACCGGCTTCGAATACGATTGCACGCTTACCAAGGTTGACACGCTTACCAACAGGAACGAGCGAATTGTTCTCACTGTAAGTTACCATCTAACAAGGGTCTCCCTTTCGCATTTGCTAACCGACCATATGAAGCTGTACGAGTCGAACACTGGTATCCCGCCGACTTACGCCACCAACCTGCACTTTGCTGGGACGGGCAAACAACCCAGGAACAACATCCTCGCGGCATTCAAATCGAACCGTCTCACCGCCATTCGCATGTGGCGTAAAGCCTTCGAGGAGCAAACCGGTGTCAACTGGGACGACCGTATCAAGGCCCACAACGAGCGCGTCCGAGACCGCGCTCGCGACGGTGATACTCCTGGTCTCTACAGCGCCCGTCGTGGAGAGAACGGCGACATCAAGAGCAAGACCAGAGCCGCCGAAGATGCGGTGCCTTTCGAGAAGCGCAAGTTCGAGTACATGCCGCCGCTTCACACCGCTCGTGGTTGGCTTCCGCATGGCAGGGAGGAGGTCCCAGAGGTGCTGAGGCAGATGAGGGGGAAACAGAACGAGCAAAGGGAACGCACTGAGCAGTGGACTATGATGAGTGGCGGCAACGGCTATGACCCGAGCGCTTCATCGTCGTCGCCGCGTCAGTCGATCGAGAATGCTCGCGCTGTTCAGATCGATCTCACCGAGGACGAGCCTGCTGACGAGTTGGATGGCTTTGTCACGCCGGGCAGTGGCAATGGTGAAGATGCAACTCGCGCAGATCTCGGTGCTGCCAACGTCAAAGCCACAGGAGTAAACGGCGGTCCGTCCAGTGAGATGGACACGCAAGCTCTCGTGGACAGCTTGATCGCTGGCACGCATGAACCCTTTCCGCGGGACAACACCTTTGACGCGGGTGAGCTCGCTGGTCAACAGCAGCAACAGTTCAACTTCGACTTCGACCAAGATAACACCGGCTTTGACTTCGGCGTCCAGCAGCCAGGCATTGGGTCCCTTGCTGTAGACGAAGGCGTCAGTGGTGACAATCTGGGAAACATGAATGCAGCACCCGCTACCGGTGACGCGAATTTCCAAACCACCATGCCTGCAGGCGACCCTTTGGACTTTGCTGCGAGCTTTTCCGGCCACACCCAGCTTGCTGCTCGGGTTGGACAAGATCTCCTCGGCCTGGGTGGCATGGACGGCGCCGGAGTGAGTGCTCACGTTGTTGTTCCCGAGGTCGAGCAGCTGGAGGCCGCTGCTGGTGTGGAGAAACGTAAGCGTGGCGAGGGTGAGACAGACGAGGACATGGAGCCTGCAGCGAAGAGGTTCTTCGGGGAGGAGTCCGAGGATGGAAAGGCTGCTGCCTAGACAGCACTGCAGCCTCTCTCACTGGACCATGGTATGATTCGAACTAGTGTGGCTGAGACATGCAGACAGCAAGTCATCAGAGGAACTTCAGGATTGCTCAGCAAAAGCATCCTCTGGATCGAATAGTTAGTGCGGCTCTTGACATGCAAACAGCAAGTCATCAGAAGAATTTCAAGATTGGTTAGCAAAAGCATGGTATGATCATTCCTGCAGGGCCGAAGCGGCTCCTCTCTTTGTAATATTTACAGCAGCCACATCGTGATATCTTCTTGTGTTTGGCTTTGTGTCTCGTTTCTCCATGTTCTCCGCGCCATGTACAGCCCACCTTAGTTGCTCCTGGAGCCGGGGTTCTGTGCCTTCAACTCATCCATCTTCTTCACTCTCAGCTTGAACTCCTCGTACTGGCACTTCTCATATGAATGCCTCTCATCCTGGCTTGTGTTAGCAGATATCCTCTCGCACTGAGCGTCAAGCACTGGATATGCGACGGGTCGCGGGCGGTCGTACCTGGCACTTCCAGGGCAGGTACCAGTTCGCAGGGCGGCATTTGTTCAGAGGAATGAGTAGGTGGGCGCATGAGTCGCGGTAGGCGAGGGGAAGTTTGGCATCGGACATCTCTTGCCTGGTGGCAGCTACAGTTCTGTCAGCGCTCTCGCTCTATCATCGTCGCGACCTGATTTTCATGTTCCCAATGGCGCATGTCTGCGAAGGCGTGTCGCTATGGGACGGTGGACGTACGAGTGCTGGGGCCGCCATGGCCGAGGCCCACTGCGTCTTTGAGAGTTTCGGTGACGGTCATATTGTGTGTTGTGGTGAAGGAGTGAGCGATTTCTCGTATACCCGGCCTGCTCTCTCTCTCTCTACCATTCATCCATCGTGAAGTCGCGAGGCATTGGCCAAACCGTCCTAGCCCCGCGGCCGGGCCCGCAGCTCGGGCCTCTGTCGCGTGAAGCAGCAGCGCGCCCATACAATAAACTTAGAGCTGTGAATGGAGAGCGAGCCAGCCATCTTGAGAACCGCAGTGCGCAATGCTCCCATTGTTCCGCCCGCGCGACACATCTGACGGAATGAATTGATTCGCGACTCTTCACTTTCGCCACCACCCTCTTAATCCGGGTCGTCGACGCGACATTTCATCTTCAAAACACTACGAAACTTTCGATACTACACCACCATGACGAGGACACTGGAAGCTACATACTTCCCTGCGCTGGACAAATGCTTGTCCGGTGCGGCGACTCTGGTTCCCTGGACATCGGCTTATACAGCTCTCAGCGATCTCCCAAGCGCGGTCCAGAACAGCACATTGGAAAGCTTCATTTCTGATAATGAAACCCGAGACACGCTCGCAAGACCTTTGGCTCCTTTCCAGCAAGCGTCCTCACAAACAAAATCTTTGTTCGACTCGAAGACCGCGCAAATCAATATTTCGCAACCGCCAAACAATGACTACAACCTGCAGCAGTTGAAGGAAGATTCACTGTGGATATCAAAAGAGCTGGGGATTGATGAAGTCTCGGCGCTGAGGTGCGCTGCCGTGGAATGGCTGCAGAGGCCAACAGACCTACTTCTGGGGAAGGTACAGAGCAGGAGCAATGGCCAGGATTTCTCTCAATCCTACCTTGGCAAAAGCAGAGCAGCTCAAGCTGACTCTGAGGAGAAGGCCGGTCCAGATTTTGAAGACACCGAGCTTCGGCGCCAGCGACTGATCAAAATTTGTCTCGAGGAAAGGAGTGCTGCAATTGCCTGTAGCGCGCTGCTCATCTCGCTGGCAGCAAACAACAAAACCGGCGACGAGATAACATGGGTTGACACCCAGGCGAACGGCGTGTACCGCGCAGCAGCTGGCGAAGCAAGCAAGTTGTCAGTCTGCATTCAAGCTGTGACGAAGTTGGCTACTACCCTTGAAGGCTCTGAACAGCAACCCAATGCTCTAAAAGAGCGCCCTGAGTTGACGATCACTTACTTAGACGCCGTGGTATCAGATCTTGTCAATGCCATGCGAGTGATTCTGGCCCAGGTTTTCGCTGCCGATTTCACAGTCAGCCCCACGAACGCTCTTGCCTGGTTCAAGCTTACGCAAAAGGTTAACTTCTTTGCTGAGCTTTCCATAATTAGCTCAGTGCAATATGTGCAAGTTCCGATCTTGCAATGCTTGGTTTCCATCACTAGCGCTGCTGTTCTCAACCTACCGCAGGCGATGAAGGAAATTGAGCAAAAGAGGACTGCAACCCAGGGAGCTAGCGCCATTGCCTATCCGGACTTAGGATCTGGATCTTATACCGCTGACGACGCATGCATGAAAGAGATCAACCTCGTCCTGTTCCACGCTGCACATCATGGCAACAAGATCGCGGCCCCTGCCATTGGCGCGTGGAGCATTATCACCATGTTCATTCGCGATCACGCCAGAATTGATCAGTCTCGCCATGACGATGACGGTAGCGATCGTGAATCAAGCAGACGCCCTTCGGCCATGCGCACGCCCAGCAGAGTACAGAGCGCGACTGAAAAGACCTGGGAAGTCCTCCAAGACCTTGAATTTGGAGAAAACCGCGAAGATCCATCACAACTCTTTGCCAAGATTGCGGCCGACTCCATGCACGTTTACACAATCATCACTACTTTGGGCAATTCCATATCTTCTGCGTTCGCATCAGACGCAGATATGTCCACTGCAGTTATCTGCCGAATTGTTTTGTTCGAGGTTGTTCGAATAAGCTTGGCGATTGTGCAGTATGAGGAAGAAGTTTTGGAAGCGCTGCTTGTCCTACTCATGCCAGATGTTCCAACCAGAAGCTTGGAAGACGTGTCCGGCCGTTTGTGCGATCGTGCTTTGGCAGACGGAGACCGTTTCAGGCCATACATATTGGATCAGGCATTTGCGCGTTATCCCTACGAGCTGTCTCCACTTTTGAGGATACTCACGGCTTTGGCTACTGCGCGTACTGATGGCGTGGCTGATGTCGTGTACTTGATGGATGAGTTGAAGAGCTTTACTGTTCAAGTACCAGAACACTTCCGCTCATATGCACTGGATCACGAAGACGAAGGCACAAACATCATGCACTTGACAGAGGATTTCTCGATATTCGAGCCTCGACCATCGCTCAATTACTATGAAAGCCAAGAAAATGCTCGTGCGCTTGTTCTCGCAGATGGTGGTAGCTCGAACGTCATCTCAACTATTCCCCGTGGCACATCTGGAATCATCATCAAGGACACCAGACCCTTTGTCTTGATGCTGCACCATGAGCATTCTGGACTCGCATATCTTGGAGTGCTGTTGTCAACATTATTGCCAAACTCCGAACTTGTACCTGCGTCGGTCAATGCTCTGGACAGGCACACGGCCTCCGAGATTGTGGCTCTTCTTGTCGCACTTGTCAAAGGCGCTCGTAGTCGGGAAGAGAGTGACCACGTCCTCGGACGCTTTGGTTATGCTCTCAGGGACGATCTTGATATCGTGACCATATTGACAGAGATTATGGAACTCGAGTTGCTCGCTTTTATTGACCAGAACGTCCAGGAGGGATCTTTGCAGCTGCTGGTTGCTTGTACTGACTTCTTCGATGCATTGGTCGCTTATACACCTGAGCGTACCTGGTCGTGGCTTTCACGAAGCAGTCTGCTCGGCATCAACGCCGGAGTCAGTGCTCTTGTCGCTGTGGTCTCTGGTGTAGAAGTTCGGGCTGGGCAGTACAAATTTTTGAGCTCCTGCATCAAGTTGTACGAATCTATACTTGATGATGCCATCTATGGCGTCGTCAAGCGCAAGCCCAGAACCGATGCACTTCAGCCCAGACGGCGCTTCGATTCCCCTATGGAAACGCCTGAGCAGACTCCCGAGCGGACAATCTCGGTCGTGCTCGCCGCATACACGCGGATTGCACAGGACGTGTTGCTGAACCTGAACGACTGGGGATTCGGCGTACTCGAAGAAAAGGCGATGGTAGTCACAAGGTTGTGCAACGCTTTTAACGATTTGCTGACGGCAGCCTACGGCATCGGCTCAGAAGCTGATCAAAGCGGCAAATTGACAGAGATCTTGTCTGTTGCGGCCACGACGCAGACTGTTTCTGATTTTGTGCTTGCTCCCCTATCTACTGTCCTCCAACAAGGCATACAAGCCAATGATGCCTCGCTCGTCTCGGCACAGCAGAACATGGTCGAGGCACAAACAGTCTCTATTTGCAGATATCTTGCCACGGTCATCCGGACACTCAAATTCAAGAGCCAGACCGCAGGCTCCCTTCCAACTCAACTAGTGAAGCTATCTTCGATGCTCACTGTCCTATTTGCTTCTCGCCAGAATTACAAAAGGCCGGTAGCTGAGCTGTTCACCGAGCTGCTCACGTCCTCTTCCGCCGACAACACCGAGATTCCCTCCATCCTTGGCCAGCTCACTCATGAAGAATCGAAGAACTTCTTGGGACTGCTTTCGCAGCTTGACCGACCTTTGACGAACACAGCCACTGAGTTCGCGATCTGGTCGTTCCTGGCCGCAGTTTTGGACAGCAATCAACAGTACTTCGCCATGTACCTCCTTACTGGAACACTCCCGAAGGATAAGTACAAGGCTGGGGACCAAACAGTGAGCAAGAGGACTATCCTGGGCCTCGCGCTCGACCAACTCGCCGATATACGATCACTGAGCCCTCCACGTGCGATCGCCATGTTACAATTTGTTGCCAAGGCGCAGCAGGTCTGGATCTGGGCCACCAACGAAGTGCGCTCCAAGTCTGAGTTCTTGAAGAATGCTCTCGCTTGGTTGAACGACCTAAAGCCAATGTCGAGGTCTGGAAATGTGACAGAGGCCAAGAACGCCATCCCGGAACTTCAGATGGCAGCACTTGTGTGTGATGTTCTTGCAGTAAACCTGCACGCCAGTCTCGAGATTGGTGACAAGTCGCAACTGAAGTCGATTGTGCCATACCTGACCTTTGTCAGCGAGCAAGCGACCAAGGTGGATGGCTACAACAACTCATTGCATGCAAACTTTGCACGAAACCTACCGAAGAACTTGCCTTGTGCGCCTTCCGACTTCAGGCGTACTCCGGCCAACCCTTCAGCTTTGGGAGACGGCTACTTTTACGACGTCGAGTTGGCCCGGAAGATGATGGCCTACGACACGCATTGGCACGGCAAACAGGGATTTAAGGAAGAATTCAGCCGCGCAAATATCAACCTGAGCCTTGTGGAAGCACAGACTCGCCTTTTGACTTCATGGAAGACATTGGCGACCACTCTCTTGGAATGCGTGGAGGACGAACCGTCGCTACAACCTATCCTTGCGGCTACCGCACATCACGCCCTCGAAGCGAACAACAACACCAACTTGGACATGCCTTACGCTGCAGAACTGCTGCAAACCAGAGCTGATCTTGCATTTGTCTTGATCTCACGGCTTGTGAGTATCAAGTCCACGGTCGATCAGGTGAGAGACCTCTTGCCTGTGGCGTGGCATCTCGTCAAGACCAGTCCGGGAGACTACGACGTTGCACGCACACCTCAAGACCTCAAATACTATACGACTTTGCTGCAGATCTTGTATCTTTCTCTGCAGCCACACACATACCTGGACCCTAAACCAATAGTGACCGGCATGGGTACCAATGTGGCTCTTCATCCTTCCACTGGCGCTATTTTGGTAGAAATCATCGGACGCACAATTGCTACTGGCTTCCGCGCGTTATGCGGAAACCTACACACTAGCATTGAGCTGGCGCAGGCCGGAGACTTCCTTCTTCTCTCTGCGCTCTTGCGAGCTATACTTTCGGTTCGGGGCGTGCACCAGATCCATACTCAGATCACAGAGACGATCGCCGGGTCCAGCTTGATCCGTGGTGGGCTCAGCCTCTTCTCGTGGGCCGACCAGCTGGCGGAACACACAGAGCAGGATCCTGTGTATGGTACCATTGCTATCAACTTCTTGGTATCTCTCTCTTCCGTACCTCAAGTCGCCGAATTCATGGCCAACGAAAGTGTACTGTCACATCTGAGCACCGCAAACATCAGCAACTACTTCCGCAAGGATCGAGGAAAGGGACCGTTTGATGAGCCTCAGCGCATGTTTGGCATCTGGACAGACGGCTTCCTACCGCTATGTCTGAACTTGCTCAATGCGGTGGGCCCGGCAATCGCCGCCGAAGTCTCAGCGTTCCTCAATTCCTTCCCTGCTCAGCTCCAGCGCGCGGAGATATCGCTGGTCAATGCGAAGCCATCAACTCGCAACCCTCGCGCTGGCGCTGTCACCCTCGGCGCCATGTCTGAAGCACGAAGCCTGATCCTGATCTCTTTGATTCTGCGGTCGGCGATCTCTATCGGTGCAGCAGAAGGCATCGCTGGAACTGACGTTCAAGACCTGCAAGTAAAGACACAGGCGCTTCGAGATGATGTGGAGAGCTTGACCAAGAATGAGAGAAGTCTGAGGGATAGAATCGTTCCAGCAACAGAGAGGGAATTGCATCTGCAGGCTTCAAAAGGCGGCGCAGGTGGTCACGACGATGGGCTACAGGCAGCTATTGTGAGCGTAATGAACAGCATCGGGCAATTGGGCTAGAGTGGGATGTATTGGTCGCCTCACGGTCTGCTGTGGCGACTTGGAAATAGTCGATGATTTAAGCGAGGCGTCAGGGGATTGTTTCCATGTATTAAGAAGTATGTAGACCATCATCATCGAATCAAAGGAGCGCAATGACGCTTCGGTGTTCAGTTTTAACTTATCTCCCTCTGGTCTTCACTCCCACAATTTCTTGGTACGCAGACCGTAATTTTCAGCTGCAATAGCTTGCTATTTCCTCGCCGCTAATAAAAGGCGACACTCGAGATTGCTGTGCATGCAGGTCGTGGCTGATATTAAAAAGGGAGTGGCTGGGGAGCTCTGTTTAACCTCCAGCAACCTCACTCCAATCTGAAACGCGACACAGCATCAATAGGCCGAGAGTAACTATTGTGCAGCACACACAATACGACAGCAGACTGTAATCGGCAAGTCGTTCATCTACCTTTTACATCTTCGTACGCCGGCTCTCGACACAAACAATAATCACACCACAATCCAACCATCTACTCAGCGCTCACGCAACCAAACCCCACCGCAGCACTTCACTCTCAAACCACCGTCACCTTCCAATTCACATTCAACACGGGCAAGTCCAAGAACGGCCGCAAGATCCCAGACACCTACTTCGCCAGAGTCAACATGAACGGCTGCGACCGGCTCACCATCAACCGCCTGCACAACGAGGGAGACACCAAAGCTCTCGACTCCATCGGCGCCAAAGTCTTCGCTTTCCCGTCGCGCTGCTTCAGGAGCACGCCAATTCGGAAGCCGTCAGCGCTACAGGACAGGCGTTGCTGGCGAGAGACGAAGCCGAAGGCGCCTAGTTCTCTGCGGGAGTGCGAGGTGGCGAGTGAGTGGGTGGTGGGCGCGATGGAAGTACGCTGAGCTGGGAGGAGTATGAGCTGGGAGACTGAGATGGATGATATGAGGGATTGATATGGTATGAGAGCATGGTATGATATGAAAGCGTGGTGGCTAAGAGAGGACTTCAATACCGCTAGCTTATCGTGTCCGGGTGTTGCTGGCAACACTGCGGCTTGCTTGCAATCTGATCTTCTTGTGTGGGTTTGGGCAGCCTGTATCTAGGATTTGAAGGCCAAAATTAATAGCCTCGCACATTTGAGCATTACTCCACTTCACTTATTGGTCTCCTGCTTCATCTCCCACTGCCATCGCTACCTCCACTGCAGCCCTTTCCAGCAACCTTGCATCGCTGAGCTCCGCGAAAGCCATGACTTTGACCCTCTCATCTGCTCCCGAATCTTCTTCATCGTCGCTCATGTCCTCCATCTCAAACTTACCGTACACCCGGTTGCCATCCGCATCGTACTCCTTCGGCGGCAAATCCCTCAGAGCAAGCTTCACCTTCCACCCATCGCCGTCCTTTTCCATGAGTTGTACCGTGCGAGTCAGCATCAGAGGCTGCCAGCTTGTGGCTGGAGAGCACACAAGTTCTGTGTAGGTGACGTAGTCGCCGCTTTGCGCATCATCGCTGGCCAGCGCTGGAAGGGATGAGACATTGTCGGGTAGAGCGGGAAAGTCGTCGACGGGCAAATCGGCGTTCACTTCGTTGAGAAGCTGCTGCTCGGCGAGGTCATCCTGGTCCCAGTCTTCATCACCAGCGCCGTCACCGTCGTAGTCCAAGATGTCACCGTTTCCATCCTGGTTGTACTTGTCATACGATTCGACAAATTCACCGACCATGTTGCCCTGGTTGCCTCGTCTGCGCTTGCGTGGCGCGTTTGCGTAAGTGGCCATGTTCCTGTTCTTTTTCTTGCGGTACTGCAGGTCCCATCTTTGGTAGAAGGGGAAAGGTGGCGTGCTTAGTTCGACTCCCTCGTCGCAGCACTCAACTGCACGCAGATCAATTCTCTGCAGCCATGCGTCGGGATCCTCTTCTTCAGCTCCCGCCTCAACAATCTCAGGCTGCTTGGGCTGAGCTTTGGATTTGGATTTCGGCGCTGCTGTACCCTGGCGTCCAGCGAGCTTTTTCTGCAAGGCATCCTTCTGCTCTTGCGTTTTAGGTGCACGTACACCTAAAGAGCCATAAAGCAGGCGTTCTGCACTGCTCATGTCGAGCCCGCGGCGGTTTAGCACGCCTGGTGAAGCGGAGGCGTCCTCGGTCATGCTGTTAATGTTCTCGCGATAAAGACGCTCTGTAAGGGCCGCATGCTCGGCCGCAATCTTATTGCTGTGCACTTCTGGTCCTTCGTCTCCGCTTTCTTCTCTTACAGCCTTCCCATTTACGCCGATCTCGACGCCACCAGAAGCTATCGATGCAAGTAGTTGCTGGCGCTGTGTCGCCAAATCAAGTTCCTCGCTCGGGTCTTCGGTGCCGTGCATAGTCGAGCTGGATGTCTCGGTCGCGTTCATGTGCTTTGCCAGGCCTGGTGTCTCGTTGGTCCAGTCTGCTGTCTTCTCCCATGCGCGAAGAGTCATCAGATCTGCGTTCAGTGGCAAAATGTTATTCTCCTTCAGATACGCAAGCTTTTTGGACTCGCGTCGCCTTGCGTTGCGCTCTTGGGTTTTCCTGTTTCCTTCGTAGGGGATGGTTCCGGGCTGAGGCGCACCAGAACTGGTCTGCTGAGGCTTGTTTGTCGCCCCTGGTAATATTTTGGTGGTGATTTTCGTTACTTTTTGCGAGACCGGTTTGACGCTTGAAGCAGTTTTCTTCGCTCGTGAGGCTTTGGTTTTGTCCTTACTTGACCCGTCGCTCGATGAATCGCTCGGAGAACTGCTGGAGCTGTCGCTGGGGTCACTACTCTCAGAGCTGTCGCTTGAGTCCGACTCACTCGAGGATGAGCTCGCTTCAGAAGAATCAGACTCTGCTTCAGATGAAGAAGCGTCGTCCTCAAGCTCAAAATCTTGATCATCCTCTTCGTCATCCTCATCATCTTCGCTATCATCATCCTTGCCTGAAACCACTACCACCGTCTTTTTATTGGGCAGCAGCACAGCCTCAGTCTGTTCGCTTCCCTCTCCGTTGTTCAAGAACCTGACTCTCTTGTCGCCCTCGTCCTCTTCCTCATCTTCACCACCGCGTTTCCTCTTTCTTGCCGGTATCCTCACTTCTGGCCTCACTGGGGCTCTCAGAAGCGGCCTTCCAAACGCAATTCCGTCTTCAAGCTTCCTTCCATCGCCGCTGATTTGGCTCCTTCCCATCAAGGTCCTCGCTCTGACCTCCGCATAGGTCAACGGCCGCACGACGACCTCATCCTCATCTTTGCAAACGGCGCCGATCTCATGGTAGTGTAGACATTCGTAGCCTGCGACAGTGACAACATAATCTTCTAGGCCCCATTTGTCGGTTTCCAGAGGAAATGTCTGGTTGATCGCTTCGAGCAGCTGGGCGATTGTGTGCTTCTGCTGGGTGTCGGAGAGAGGCCAGAGGGTATTGACGGCTGGCAGCTCGTTGCGCTGCACGCGTAAACGGAGACGCATGTTGTGTGGTTTAGCGGATAGTTGTTGCTACCTGGACATGCAAAAGTGCATAGCAGTTGATTGCAGTCGCGATAGAGCAAATCCCGAGAAGTTTAAGCACGTGAAAGTGGAAGTCCGAGTTTGCGGGGAAATCAATCGACCAAATTGGCCGGTCCAAAGTCGTGGGGGAAATAAAATCGCTATAAAATATACATGAATGCTCGTCTTTGAGCATGTAATAAAGATGCGCTATTGTCTACGTGCGGGTCTTTCTCTCACGAGACTCTTCTGCCTTGATTCTTCATCGACCTTCTGGTCTTCGCTCTCCACCAAAAGCGTGCCATAGATGTTGATGCTTCCGCTTCCTGTCTCGGCTCCTGCAGTCGCCTCGAAGTCCTTCACTTTGAAGATAATCTTGCCTTCCACTTTGTTGCCTTCTGCGTTGACGTAATGACCCGCAGCATCGCGACGACCTTTGCGCGACATTTCACCAGTCTCCTCCTGTGCTTCATCTGCAACCCACTGCCAATCCTTGGGCAGCCGTGATCGTTCAATGCCGGCATTGAAGTAGTTGTAGCAGATCAGACCAAGGATGCTCTCGTTTTGCAAGTTGACGTAGCCTTCCAGGACCGTTCCTCTCTGTGGCTTGAACACCAATAGCTCAACAGTGAGCCAGACGTAAGTCACGGCGTATTCATCAACGCTGCGACCAAGCACAGTCCTTGCCTTTTTGCCTTCCGCAATCTTCGAGCCAGTCTCTGGTGACTCTGACAGTCGCGGGTTGTTGTATGAGAGAACCACACCCTTCATCGGTGGGTAGTATGTGAGAAGCAGAGGCGAGATGTGTTCGGCGCAAAGACCCTCCAGAGGGAATTGGTGCGCGATTGGAGACAACGCAAGGTAGAATGAGGTCGTGTGCTGGATGAAGGGCGATTTGGATGACAAGTGTTTGCTTTTGATTGCAGTCGTTGTGGTCGTGGGAACATAGGGCTTGGTCTCGTCTGTGCCATTGGTTTGCGCGGCATCGTCCTCGTTTTCTTGAATTGTCGCGGCAGCCGCTGGCTCCGATTCCTGGACAGCCACTTCGTCTGTTTGTGCCTCAACGCTCTTCCTCCTCTTTTTCTTCTCTTTCTTAGATGGTGTCGTCTCTTGGGCGGGCTCTTCGGTGGATTCATGCTTCACAGCGGTCTCGCGGTCTTTCTTCGACTTCTTCAACTTTTTCTGCTGTGCAAGCTCCTCTTCCTCCCTTCTCCTCTTTTTCGACATCTTGTCTGCTTTGTCTTTCGGAACGGGCGACATGTTCTCTGTGGACATAGTTGCGTGCTGATTGGCGCAAGTCTGTCGCAAAAAGTCGCCGGAGACAAAACCTGGTGAAAGCCGACTCGACGATCATGTGACAATTTTTTGCGCCGAACGCGACTTCTGCCGGAGACCCTTGCTTGCGCCTTCGTATAACGCTTGACACTTGTCTCGATACGCAACATCAACACGATTAGATGCGATCATTAATTGAGCAAGAGCGAAGTTCAACTTACTAAATGTACTAACAACAATATTCCGCATACGTCAAGTTTTTTGCTCCAACACACACATTCACAATGTCGGCCAACGGCCTCGTCTCCTTGGCTGGTTGGTATTTCCTACCAGGGGTAAGAAACATATAATCATTACAACACCCGACTAAGCGAATATATGCTAACACGAATCAGTTGGTGACTGGCTACGTCCAAACTGCTTTGTACGCAATTCTCATTCGCGCCGGTGATCCAAAGCCCGCTCCTGGCTCGCAACGCTTCGTTCGCGATCGGCGCCGCATCCACATATTTGTGATTGTCGTGTATCTGCTGTACACCATCTACGAGGCAGACTATCAGCTGCGACTCGCGGGTGACTTCTACCAAGACTTGAGTGTTGCGCACGATGTCGCCGAGAAGGCGGTGCAAAGCCGGTTCAGACGATTGTGTGTTGCTCTACTTCGACCATATTTGATATGTCTTGTTAACATGATTGTAGGACTGTACAATTCCATCCGGACAAGGCTACGGGAGCCGATCGCTCCAATGTTGAGGCAATCTACGTGCGCCTGCAACTGGCTCGCGACACGTTGATCGACCCTACCAAACGCTTCGCCTACGATCGCTTTGGTCCGCAGGTTTTGCAGTGGCGACAAGCGAAGACCATCCGCGACTATGTGTTTACAGGAGTTCAGAACATCAGCGTCTACTACATTGGCACTGGCATGGCCCTACTTCTACTCAGTGTGTTCGGTCAACTACAGGCTGGCAAGTTCTGGCGATACCTGGTCATGGCGGCTATGTTCGCCATTGAGCTCTACGTGATGACTCGGCCTCAATTCCCGGCGACATTGAGCAAGCTAGTCAACCCCATCTTGATCACGACGAGAGTCCGACCACCATACCTACCTTTCCAGCTGCTGGAACTCCTGCGAAAGATCGCAGTCACATTCTTCATCGCAATGGCACAACTTGGACCCTTGGTGAAGGGTCCCCAGCAGGTGGCACCGGAGGGTGCTGTGGTCACCGCACAGCAAGTCGATCGTCTGGAGGCGCTTTCCAGAGCGGCAGACCAGGAGATCACCAGGCTTACAGGCCTGGAGCTTGCGCCTTTTGCGAGTGAGGATCCTTCCATGGGTTCTCTCAGGGGAAGCTTGAAGGAGTGGCTGATACATAACACGATTCAAAACAACCCGGATGTGAAGAGTGCTATGAATGCCGTGTTTGCGCGGCGGCGAGAAGAGGGCCAGCAAGCTTCAGCTTGATGACACAGATCAGACTCCCATATAGGATTAGCGATGAAAACATTTTTGGTTACATCAATCGTACGCTACCACAACATCCTAGCAAGCAAATGGTGACGCCACTGCACCACTCTCGTATGCGTCAATGATTGCTCTGACAGTCACGTACATCCCAGCAACGCAAATAAATGCCCCAATGATGATCGTAAGAAGACATAGTGTCGTCTGGAACCACTTCCGTCGCCAACCATGCGTACTCCCAAATTCATGGTACTCGTCATGCAAGAAAAAGAATCCTGCTCTGCAACATCGTCAGTACTTCAACGCTGCCCGCATGCATACATGCATGTATACGTGGGACAAAAGCGATCCTTCTCAAGGTTAAGGTCTACATCACTTACATTCCGTACGTGAACCACGCTGCGAAAAGAGAAGCAGCGATGCCTGAAAGATAGTCAGCTTTGGGACCTTTCCGTGGCGAATGCAGAAGAAGCCATACCTATCAGATAGTTGAAGATAGGCACTCCAACAGCCAAAACAAACGCGGCGCTGTTCATCAGCAAGATCAGCAGCGCCCATGCACTCCAGCCAAGGACTGTATGCGAGTGGAGATGCTTCGAGTGCCGAAAGATGCGAACGAAGACAAGCTTACTCGCAGTATGTGCGTACAGACTGCCGGCGATGAGAAAGTTTGGTAGTGCGATGCCATATGCGGCCTTTTGCCATACAGGCTGCAGGGATGAGAATGAGGGCGATGCGACAGTGCTTCCGATGTAGATGTAGGTGATGGCTGCAAAGATGACGTAGTAGCTTGTTGCCGTGGCCTGGAGCGTGTAGGCCGCCTTCATGGCGTCTTGTGGTCGACGCATCTCAGACACTAGGATGAAGAACCTTTATTGGATCTGTCAGTAGATTCTCGATGCAAGCATGATGGTAACATCTCACATGAAATGACCGGCAAAAGCGAACACGGGATTTGTTATAGAGAAGAAGGCGGAGGAAAAGGATGTGTTCCGAACAATGTCGACTTCTCGCCCGGGTTCAGGATGAAGGCCAGCGCCAACCATGCCGACTATACCAGCAACGATAATACTAAGCACGCTCGAGACGGACAACCACGCAAGTCCGTCAAAGGTCCTTGGGAACGAGCAGAGCAAAGTCGGTATTGCAAAGATGCCAGTATATAGCATGGTGCAAAGCTTGTTGTCGCTCAGAGAAGCAAGCGCAATTTGTCCGGCGAGTAGCTGTCCTCCGGTGGCGAAGATCGCAAATACTACGGTCCCAAACGCTAAGACCTCACGTCCGATGGGTCCGAAGATAATGTAGCCTGCGTCACCCATTGTGTGGACCTCTGGGTGGTTCATCTTGAACTTTACAAGCAGCCAGCTGGTATATGTGGCGAAGACGCCCAAGAAAACGATGAGGATCACGCCAGGAACGATACCACTGTTCAGAGTAGCCGTCGAGGTCAGCAAGCCATCGCTAGTGTTGCCTTTGACGATCGCACTTCTAAGAATACACATACACTACTGCAAGCGAAGACGGAAGTGATAGCATGCCTAAAATCGCTTCAGTAACTTGCCCTTTGGAGAGTCTTAATCGTATCATACCATTCGAGACTATCTCAGCGATCATCAACACTGCTACCATCGGCCACGAGAGCGTTTTGTAGCGGATGTCGTGCGACTCTTCGTTTCCAAAGACATCCTCCTCGTCGTACCTTGCGGGTCGGGCTGAGTTGTACACTGGTCTCGATTCATAGTTGCCATGCTCGAATTGCTCGATCTTTTTCGGCATATTGTTTTCAGGTCGTTCTCAGTGGAACAGTATTGTAAGTGTAGGACTGGACAAGATGAGAGGGCCGCATGCTGCATACTCGTCACGCAAGGCACCTCTGTGATATATTTACCGCCTTCTGCGGCTGAAGTAGAGGCGAAGCGATAAGAGTACCGCCTGTACCGACTATACCCTGTCGATTGTACATCCTTCTGCAACCCACAGAAGCAACATGCGGTGGAGGATGAGCGCGGGGAATATTGATAGCAGCCGCCACGCCCTCTGATCGACGCTAACCTTTATGGAGCAGGTCTGTGACCCAGGGACGTGTAGTTTCTTCCACGTGCGGAGTGAGGGCATGTTTCTTGACACGATGGTTCAATTTGTCGATCCACTCATTCCACGTCTCCGCATGTCCTTTCCTTAGGACGTGTCGTGCTTGACGGAGGAGGTTTGTGCATGCTGATCATCTCGACCATGTCCGAAGGATTTGACTCCTCGGGTCGAAGGATCGCATTGGACTTGACTGGGCGCCTTAGGGTGATATCGCAACAACAACAACAACAACAACAACAACAACAACAGACAGCTTCCTTGTGAGCGTTGAGTTTCGTGTGCTGGCAAACGTGAAAAATGATGCACGGGGATACAACCTCCAAGTCCGGTATTTAATACGAGGCTCCGTGCTGGCTTTCCTGGCAGTGCCGATCTTTGAGGACGACTTTCTGCTGCTACGAAGGCAAGTAATGTGCCCATTGAATATGGCTAGTGATATCAGTCCAGTAGCTAGTGTTCCTATTGTCTCAATCATGTAGCGTCTCAATGGCGTACATGTATGTGTAGTTCACTCAGCGATACTGTAAGAGACCAAAATGGCTCGCAGAGTTATGGCAGATATTTGCATACGGCAGATTCCTCCTCAAACCTCTAAATTTGTATGGTGAGAGCGACGAACTGACGAATACCTTGTCAAGGATTTGCACTCAACAATTTCCGTTTACAATTCATTTGCAATCGTTCACATGTGCGTGTCCATATTTAACATGATCAATGGGAGCTGAAATGAGTGCAGGCTAGCAACCTGTGTGAAGCAGCTGACCAGAAAGTTGTGGTCCCAACCATCGTTTGCGACAACTCTTGGCGAGCTTATTGCCCACCATCGATCTAAAGCTTTACAAAATTCGCGATCGCCCTGCAACTGCTTCCTTACGACAAGACCGGCCTCCAGCAGTCAATACCGCCAACATGCCTTTCGTAAGTCTCGCGCACGCCGTCGAGCATTGCCTCGACGCGCGCATACCACACACACCGCGATGAGTCGCTGCAAGATGCTTCGGGTGTGGTCCTGAAGCGCAAATTGCTGACTCGAGGATTCTTACAGACCAAGTTGGTCAAGAACTCCGCCTACTTCAGGTAAGTCATTCAGCCATCTGGCAATCTAATTCAATGCATGCGCTAACACTCCTCAAGCCGTTTCCAGGTGAAGTACGCCCGCAGACGCGCGGGTAAGACCGATTACTACGCCCGCAAGCGTCTCGTCACCCAGGCCAAGAACAAGTACAATGCTCCCAAGTACCGCCTGGTGATCCGCTTCACCAACCGCGACATCATCGCCCAGATCGTCACCTCCGAGATCACCGGCGACAAGGTCTTCGTCTCCGCCTACGCCCACGAGCTCAAGGCCTACGACGTCACCCACGGTCTTACCAACTGGGCCGCCGCCTACTGCGTTGGTCTTCTTGTCGCCCGTCGCGCTCTTGTCAAGCTCGGCCTCGACAAGGCCTTCACTGGTGTTGAGGAGGCTGATGGCGAGTTCACCGAGACTGAGCCCGCCGAGGTTGACGGTGAGGAGCGCCGCCCCTTCAAGTGCTACCTCGACGTCGGTCTTGTCCGCACCTCCACCGGTGCCCGCGTCTTCGGTGCCATGAAGGGTGCCTCCGACGGTGGTCTCTACATTCCCCACTCCGAGAAGCGTTTCCCCGGTTACGACATCGAGTCCAAGGAGCTCGACGCCGAGACCCTCCGCAAGTACATCTTCGCCGGCCACGTCGCTGAGTACATGGAGACTCTCGCCGACGACGATGAGGAGCGTTACAAGTCCCAGTTCTCTGGCTACATCGACGAGGAGATCGAGGCCGACGGTCTTGAGGAGCTCTACCAGGAGGCCCACAAGCAGATCCGTGAGGACCCCTTCAAGAAGGTCGAGTCTGAGGGCACCAAGAAGTCCAAGGACGAGTGGAAGGCCGAGAGCAAGAAGTTCCGCGAGAGCAAGCTTACCAAGGCCCAGCGCGACGAGAAGATCCAGAAGAAGATCCAGGCTCTCTCCGCCGAGCTCTAAGCGTATCGCATTGCTTTCTTGCAAGCACAAAAATGAACTCTGAAAAAAGACGATCAGGTGTAAACAGGCGCCTATTGCTTTGCTATGGTGGATCCGGCTTTGAGTTCGAGCAGTCAATCACAAAAGTCCACTTTTACGCACGACACGACCACATTCCAAACTCCATCAGGAGTTCTTTCGTAGCTTATTTGTCCAGGATTGGCGTTTATAATACCCATTTCTCCCTATCACCCCGTGCCGAGGCAACTTTCTTCCACCCACCCATACCATCCATGTCCACCTGTCAATTTCGCCACGCACAAGTCCCCCGCCTTTGCCCTGGCACTAACCCCATAATTCAATTCTTTAGCGCCTAATCTTGCTGTCAACTCCACCCAGAACAGAGCGGCTCGGCTTGTGGCTGCACTTAGGCGAACATGTCTCCAGCCGCGGTTGCAAGGTCACGCAGCGTATGCATAGCCAAGTCGAATGTCGGTAATGTCGGCTACTGCTTTGTTGATAAGGCGGTCGTGCGCCCACCCGTCGTATCACGACATCTCTAGGCACCGTCTACGTCTCGTTACTGTCAATTAGTTGCGATAGAGCACTGAACATTAGAAGCATCACCGGGGTGTATTTGCGCCAGCCTTCCTTTGCCGACTAGAAGATACCTATTTGAACGCCTAGCTCGTTGCTCTTAACACATTTCACATTGCCAACATGCCTTGGAAATCGCGTTGGCACATCGACATTCCTACTGTTTCTCTCCCAACGTACCTCTTTGGTGCCCAAGATGCCACGCTCGATCCGAAGCCCATAATCCTCGATGCTGAGCAGCCATCTTACAGCCTGTCGCTTCATGACTATCGAGAATGGTCGAAGAGATTCGCTGCCGGCCTGAAAGCGCAAGGTTTCCAAGAGGGCGACAGGTTGTTGCTGTTTTCCGGCAATACCATCTTCTTCTCTGTCGTACTACAAGGCACGATCATGGCAGGTGGAATCTTCAGCGGCGCAAACCCGACCTACGTGGCAAGAGAGCTCGCATACCAGCTACAAGATACTGGAGCCAAGTTCTTGATCACGGCTGAGGGTAGCCTGGACACTGCGCTCGAAGCGGGAAAGAGCATTGGCTTTCCCACAAGCAAGATCTTCAGCTTCGATGGCGGCTACGACACGTTCGATGGTAAAGGAAAGGCTACGCAGGGTGTTCAGCACTGGTCGAAACTTCTGGCCTCGCCGTCAGAAGGCTCTCGCTACCGTTGGCAAGAGTTCCAATCGAAGGCGCAGATGGATACGACTGTCGTGCTCAACTACTCGAGCGGCACGACCGGCGTTCCCAAAGGTGTCGAGATCACGCATATGAATTACGTCAGCAACTGTATGCAGACCGACTACGTCTCACAGCTTGAACCCGACTATGAAGCCGTGGTTGCTCGTATGCGTGGCTTGTCCATGCTCCCAATGTACCATGCTTATGGCCAGACGGTGCATTGCGTCTCCGCACCACGTAGAGGTGTTCCCATCTACATCATGCAGAAGTTCGACTTTGGCAAGATGCTGAGATACATCCAAGAATACCGCATCACTGGCCTCACTCTGGTCCCGCCAATCGTCGTCGCACTAGCGAAGCGCCCAGAAACTCGCATGTTCGACCTTTCGTCTGTCGAGAGCGCTGGATGCGGTGCTGCGCCGCTTGGAAGAGAGCCACAGACAGAGTTTGAGGGTCTTTGGCCTGCTGGCCAGGTCAATCTGAAGCAGGGGTGGGGCATGACGGAGATCACATGTAGCGCTTGCGGCATGGAGCCCAATGAGATTGCCGTCGATGCCAGCGTCGGAGAGCTCAACCCGAACATCGAAGCTATGATCGTAAGCGAGGAGGGCAAAGAGGTGGATGTGAACGAAAGAGGAGAATTTTGGGTCAAGGGACCGAATGTAATGAAGGGATATTGGCGCAAGCCAGACGCCACCAAGGACACGTTGACGGAGGACGGTTGGCTCAAGACTGGTGATATCGCCTATCGAAACGAGAAGGGTTTCATCTACATTGTGGATCGGAAGAAGGTAAGATGGGCGGTGACGCATGTGTGAAGCTGAATCATTGCTAACAAATGCTATCACAGGAACTCATCAAGGTCAAGGGCAACCAAGTTGCTCCCGCAGAGCTAGAAGCTTTGCTCCTCGATCATCCGGCTGTGCAAGATGCTGCTGTCGTCGGCGTCACGATCAATGGAGAGGAACTACCGCGTGCCTATATCGCACTGCAAGAAGCGCAAACCACAACCGCTCAGGAAATAGCTGCTTGGCTGGCAAAGAAGGTAGCGCCACACAAGCGCCTCGCAGGTGGAGTCAAGTTCGTGGATGCCATCCCCAAGAATCCGTCCGGCAAGATTATGCGAAAGGACCTGAGGGATCTGGCAAAGCGCGAGGTCGGCGATGCGCCGGTGAGAGAGAGCAAGCTATAAGAGGGAGGAACTCTGGTTGCTACGCGAACAAGACATTGGACGGCCGCAGAGATTTTTCACAGAATTGCGCATAGCGTTTCACTAGCGAGTATTACTAGCCTTGGAAGACCATGCGAAGCGGCGATAATTGATATCACTGAATACCTTGGAAACTCTGAACACATTTGCAAAGATTACATCGAAGAGTCTTGTAACTATCGTAGAGCCCCAGTTTCACTCAGAGATCTTTGGGATCACAAACTCTGCTCCACAACTCTGTACAGATTCGGAGAATCCATAGAGCAGATGATCTCCACTGAAGATGTTCCCCAAACTGACGCCATTGCAAACTTGGTCGTCAGAGAAGCAGATATCTCGAACCTTGCCAGTAGCATACCAGGCGTCCGGAATGCCGAAGTTCTCAATCGGGTTCAAAATGCCGGTTGCTCCTGCAGTTGATGTTCCGCAGTTCTCATCCGCATTGCCTGGTTTGTTGGGCAAGTGGTAAGGATTTCCGATGTTGACGACGCTCTTGATCCGCTGTCCTTGAGAGGATGATGTGGCAAAGTGTTGTAGAACCTGGTTGGTGACAGTGGCACCCTGCGAGTACCCGAAGAGTGCGTATGTCTGTTCTGGACAGCTGGCGAGACCATCGTTGATGAATTGAATCACATCGTCGGTACCGAACTTGACAGTATACTGCGTAGCATCCGGTGCGGCTGGGTAGCGAGTGTCGTATACCGAGCCGCCGGGGACCGCTGCTAAGATGTCGTTGAGCATTGCGCGAAAGCCAATGGATGTTCCTGGCGGCTCGCCGGTGCCACGCGTGTTGACGAGGACGTAGTCATGGCAGTCTGCTCTTGGTAAGAGATGAGGTGTTGCTGCAGATAGAGCAGGCAGAGCGAGGAGCTTGATAAGGTCCGAAGAGAGCATGTTGATTTATTGATGGGAACTGTGGTGAGTGGTGTTTTCTGATGAGGATGGTTATCTTGTTCGGAAGGCATACCAGAGCACTCCTTATATAGAACCTATCATCAAGGTATCGTAGTCCGACCAGAGATGTGGGTGTCCTCTTAACCGTGTTACCAGAACAGGGTGGTAGCGCTTGTCTTGACTGATGTGGTAAGTTCTTTCGTAATACCATACTAGCCATGCTCGTATTCCACCAAGAGCGCGCCAGTCCAGCTAGTTCTACATTTACTTGCTCATCGCACCGACAACTGCGATCTTTAATGGATGGCATAGTTTGGTCCGACTTGTGAGTTTGTGCTGGTTTCAATAGTACGGTTCAAACGTCTCGTCACGGGGTTTTGAACCGCCGTAGAGCTGCTCTAGAGAAAGTCAAATCATCTTCACCGAGGCACGATCCTGCAGGATGCGGTCGCAGGAGCTAGAGATAATCTTTGAGCCTCAGAGATGCGTTATCTTCTGGCTCTGTTGAAGTTGGCTGTATGCGAGGCAAGCGTACTTCACACCTCAATTCCAAAGCAATGAATCGAAAATGCATGATTCCAGCTCTCGTTGCCAGGTCGTTTACAAGCGTAACTCTGACGACTTGGACATCCCCTAACGTCCCTTCAGTGTAAATGTTCAGTATACCTGGCCGCGGAACTGACTTTGCCAGACGCTGCTGTGGTCTCGACTCTATTGTTGTGCGAAAGTTACCTAATGAGACCGCCAGGCTAGAAGCAGAGGTGGAGTAGTATATGCCGAAGGAAATACAACCCCGATGTAGATATGTCACACTGACCATACCTTGTATGATGGAACAAATCGGGACATGTGGATGTGATATGTTACTCCGGTGTCCTAGGCTGACCAGGTAGGCTCTGGACAAGTGAGCAGGTGTCCGAACAACGTTTACAGCTCCTTCGACACACGTAAGTCTGTTGATTGCGTCCCAGAGAGGGTGTTCTCGCATTTGATGATAAGTCCGGATCATATAGTCATAATGAGAAAGGGGGAAAGTCATGCGCGCCGAGATCGAATGTACCTGCTAGGATGGAGATATGGTGAAAAACAACAATGCAAAGTTTCGAACATCTTGCATTTCCTAGCTATGCCTGATTTTCATGATTGGGGTATAACAGTCATTCATGCCGCATTAACGCTCCGCCCAGCCGTGTCGTGCATTACTCGTCCACCGAGGACAAGAGAGGTTGAGTCGTGAAAAAGAACATGGGTGTAAAAGCTTCAGGGCAACCCAAAACCAAAATGAAAACTCCATCGATGTTGCCATGTGCTGCTGATATCATGGGAACGTGATATGGCTGATCACTTGAAGCAGTTCAGGCCCTTGAAGGAAAATCTGAAAGGAGCGCGGCGAGCGCCGTGCTTGTCGACGATGACGCCGCCACCTGTTGACGAGAGTGTTAGCTTTACTGTGCCAGATTATGCGCGTGTGTAAATTTTCTGAAGAAGAAAATCATGTGGTGTAGGTGAGAGGTATAGAAGCCCGCCACAGAGCATAGCATTGTGCTTGCAAGGGAGAGCGAGGCTTACCAGCGTGCTTGCCGCCGAAGCCTTTAGTCCACATGAGACCCATTTTTGCTTGGTTGGTGTTGGTATTGGCTTAGTTGGTTTCGTGAGAGTGCTCCGCGGGCTGATGTTGCTTGGTATTGGCGGGTGAGCGTTGTTTGTTGATTTGCAAGAACTGGCTTTCGGAAAGCTTTGGCGACTTGGAATGTTGTTTGTTCGTTGTTGGATGTAGAAGGTGAGAGGTGAAGAAGAGCGTTTCGTGACTTATGCCTTTCGCTTTGCTCTTTATGCACTGCAAGAAATGATGAACGGTCTCGATGGGGGGCAGTGACAATGGGTTGTAAACCTGCTTGTTTTCTTGGCGTTGCCAGCATATGACGACGTTTTGCGCCTCCTTCGTCCTCCTCCAGGTGCGATCTTCGTTGCTGCGCCACACTAGTAAGCTGATGATCTCCCACGAGCCCACCCAGCGCTGCATATTTGGTTGAAGATCTCGCGATATTCACGCCAGCACAAGCCCCTATGGTTACGCCATGAGGCGGTGTGGTGAAACTGAGTTCATGCATGTCGCTGTTCTATGAAATCTCGCTAAGCAGAAATGACAAGCCAAAAATCTTGCGAAAAGTGATGACCACTCCGTTACCAGCGTGACGGCTCTGGAGCTTGACAAGACATCACGAGTTGATGTTAGAGAGTTCGAGACCTTCGATATTCATAGCAGACGTATCATTCACATCAAAACACGAGGTTGGTAAAGCAGGAGCATGTCATGCGCGATACGCACCAACACGTTTTTCCTTAAAACGTCCGCCACAATCGCAGACAACCCAAACCAGTGACGCCAACTCCTGCAGCCCATGACTCGAGAGGTGTAAATAATTTCGTTTGTAGCATATAAACTTCGTGTGTACATGGATAAAACAGAAAAGCAAAACACCCAAAAACTCCCGTTGAGTGTTACCCCGATCCCTTTGTCCTTTGTTCCATTAAAAATCCCGCTCGCTATGCAAAAACCGTGAGAGATATGTAAAGCTTTTTTTCGTTATGCGTATCCGTGTGGAAGACTGTCCATGTACACGTATTGACAGAAAGAGAAATTAGACATCGTGCCCGAGCCTGGAGAAGCACAAATTGCTTACAGGAAAGCAACAGCGCCGATTGCAGCGCCGACCAACGCAGCAAGTGCATGGGTGAAGCGGACGCTCGGCGCTGCCATACTGTCTTGCAAGCTAGGGTCTCCGCGGCCAGTGCCTGTCGCTGTGGCTTCCTCAGAAGCCTGTGTCGAGGTAGCAGCGGCGCCAACAACCTCGAAACTCGTGATTGTCTGCTGGCCGCCATCGGGAAGAGTGCTGGTTCTCAAGACAAGTTCGGAGACGCGACCACCACTAGGGGTGATGGTTGTAACAAGAGTGCGGCCACTTCCGTCGGTCGTGGTGAGAACAGCTCCGACAGTTGCATCGGAGAGCGTGATGGAGCTACCAACACGGTCGGTCGTAGTAATATTATCGTCATCGTCATCGTCATTGTTGTTGCTTCCGCGCGAAGAGGAAGCGCCAGGTGGGGGAGCAGATGTGATAATATCACCAGCAGAGTTGACCCGGACGCTAGCCAGAGGCGAGGTGGTGGTAAAAGAATCACCATTCTCGTTGGTAGATGTCACAATCGCAGCGGCGACGCGAGTAGAGGTGGTAAAGGTGCTGCCGCGACCGTCGGTAGAGGTAAGAGGAACGTCCACGCTCTCACTTGCAGAAGTGATGAAAGCGGATGTTGTGACGGGGACAACCGATCCGCCCTCTTGAGTAGATGAGACGACAACTGGAACCAGCACGCCTGTCTGCGTTTCAGCGGCAGAAGTCTCGTCGTCGCCAGTAACGGCCGGCGGTGTGCTGACAATTGTGCTGCCTGAATCGTCTGTGGTCGTCTCAGGCGGCGGCCTAGAAGCCTCGGTTGTTGAAGATGCCACCAAAGATGTCGTCCTGGTGCTGCCAGAGTCGTCGGTGGTCGTGACAGCCACAGTGGTTCCGCCAGTTTGACTCGACCCTACGGAAGAAGACGTTAACTCCTGATCATCGCTTGAAGTATCTGCGCTAGATGTCACGGAGGCGTCAGAAGATGCGGTGGCAGAAGAAGCATCGGTTGATCGCGCCGAGCTGCTTCCGTCAGTGGTGGCTTCGGTGGCCGAAGTCTCACTGGCGGTCTCAGAAGCAGCGCTCGATCTAGACGTCTCCTCATCGCTAACAGTAGTGCTCGCGGGTGAAGTCTGACCTGTAGGGCTTTCCGGTTCATCGGTCGAGGTTGGCTCGGCCGAAGTCTCGTCTGCAGTGCTAGACTGGGCAGCGCTGGTGGTGCTGCGTGCGGTCGTCGAAGGCGTGGCGGATGGGGTAGGAGACGTCGAACTCTCACCTTGGGAACTTGTGTTTTCCTCCTCGGAAGTGGCGGTGGTAGAGGCAGTAGTAGACGACTGACCTTGTGAACTTTCAGAGCCCTCAGTAGAAGACGTCTGCGTAGTGAGAGTGACAGCAGTAGTCGTAGAATCAGTCACAACAATTGCGGTGGTCGTGGTGCCATTTGTGTTGGAGTCGTCCTGGCGTTTGCGCAGCTCCGCGTTGATAAGCGAGTCCTGTCGTGCCATCTCGGCCAGCTTCTCAGCCAGGGCTGGGTTGTCCTGGTGCACAGCCCTCATGGCACCTTGGTGGTCCTCGAAAACACCTTCGCGGTACTTGGGGCGCAACTTCTCGAGGGCCGCACGCAAGGACTCGCTAGGCACATCGTTGACCAGGTCCTGGAAGTCCGAAGCCTGTGCGAAACCAGCGGATGCCAATGGCAGGGCCAGCAGGAGGAGTGATCGTAAAGAAGGCATCGTGCTTGCGAGCCGTGCTGCGTCCAGGCAGTCCAAGAAGAGAAGATTAAAAACCGATGCTACCAAGAGTGACGCCCACGAGCGTGTGTGAAAAAGTGGCGATGTCGCAGGTCTATCGCATGGCAGAGTCAGCAAGAAGGAAAACAGAAAGTCGTCGTAACACGATGTCGTAGGATGCGATCGGATGACCGTGCTGGGCAGAGGATAATCGGGTACTCACGTCTCCAAAGGCAGCGCGGCGTTGCGGGTGGCTGGCCTAAACGAGGATGCGTGTGGGAGTGGTGGCTTACTTCGCCGTTGGCCAAACAATAATAGTAGTGTCAAAGTCACCAGCTAAAACCTGCAGTCGCGTGTCTCACGAGGCGTCGCTTCGCAAACGGTCAGGTAGTGTGGTAAACAAGACGGACGATGTTCCAAGTTCGCGCGCTAGAAGGCGGAGATGCGTTAAGAATGATTGATCTGATGGGGAGGAAAATAATAGAGAGAGCGCAACGGCCGCAGGAAGGCTGGCAATGCTGATGAGGCTTCTTGGGGCGGCAAAAAGTGGAGCTTTGGCTTCTCTGCCGCAGACACGACAATGATCGACGCTACTAAACTAATGGTCGGGCGCAGGCCTCGTTCGGCCAAGATGCTTGAAGATCCGCCCACGCCGTTATAGCCTTTTGGGGGCGTGTCGAAACAGTGGTCTGCCCTGGGTCTCGACAGCACGGCATAAGCATCTAGTCTCTCGCGCAATTTCTAGATCATGCATCCTCTATGGTAGCGAATGAAGAGGGCATTTCATGTCGTGAGATCCGTGGTTTCATCTCAGGTCCAGGCATGACGTTCTTATCACTCGTGGCGCCCGATGCCGTGCCATGGTGTGGGAACCGGTGGCCAACTTCTGGCGGTTTCCCATCCGTGCAGCAATCTCCATTCCGCGGCAGACGAGCAGAATGTGCATACGGCCGAGGACAGAGCACTTGTGCGTCCCGTCTGCCTCTGACACTATCGTCATTGTTGCTGGAATACGATATATTACCTTCCGTGCCGCATCGAGAGCTCGAAAGGACGATGACTAGGCGTTGCTCGGCGATCATCAGGGCTGCGTTGAATATAGGGACGTAAATGTTAGGTGGTCGGGTACATGCGTATGGGTACTTGGTGAGCTCCGCATAGCTGGTAGGAGGTACCGTACCTCCTTGCCCTGCAGCACTCGCCTAACATGTGTCTCGACCCGTGACCAGGTTGCATAATGGGCGGCGAGTGTGTGTTCCCACGGCTGCTGCCAGTCCTACAGTACATTGAAGTACTATGATATGATTGCGTGACTAGGCACCATCAGCATCAGCACAGAACAGCTCAACGATCTCCAGCCCGTCAGAAGAAAGCAAGGAAAGCCACCCGGCAAAACATCCCCGCCGGGCACGTTCAGTCTAAGCGTCAAGATGGTCGCTTTAAGCTCGACCAATCATCGCGTCAAGATGGCTTATGGCTATCTTTGGGAGCGAACTAGGTTCGCTCACCCGCCGGCACATCAGCCTAGAAGCAAGCAATGCCACTCCAAAACAAATGTAATGATCTCGCCGCGGTTGTCCAGATCGTGTAGCACCGCGCGGAAAATACCATGTTGTTGTTGTTGTTGTTGTCAACGAACACGCTGTTTTTCAAGAAACAGTTCACCATGAAGAAGTTCAACCTCAAAACCTGCCACTTACTTACTACCTACTCAGACTCCCAGCGCACAGACACATCAGTGGCGTCCTCTACAAGCAGCAGTGCAAACGTCAGCATCGACAAGATCTCGCCCGGGCTACAGTACCACGTGGAAATTGAGGCCTCGCCGTCGGGATATGGAGCTATAACAAGCCACGCACGAAATCATAGTGGATGCCGACATGGGCCCAAGCCGACTGACTCTGTTGGGCGAGATGGCTTGCCAAAGGATCGAAGCATGTCTCACATGGCTTTGCAACATGTGACATTCGATCATTGTAAGGGTACATACAAATAGCAGTGCGTCTCGCCAAACCTTCTTCGCTGCTGGAAGGTACAGTTGCAAAAGGACTTCTTGGCCTCGGCCGACGCGACCATGGTGGGTATATGAGAAGTTGTTCGCGGGTTCAAACCTGGCATTTTTTCTGATCTATATGGTTGCAGTGCGGCCACAGCCTCACACGCTCTGCCGACTCCCTTACACTCTCTCCGTTCTCTACATATCCTCTTCGCTCCCTATACATACGAGATTGAGAAAAAGAGAAAAGAAATATTAATAGCATTGTCTTTGCTCGAAGGTGTCCAGTTTTCCATTTCCCTGCCCGTTTTGACGCGCTCCGGTCTTCCAGTCTCTCGGCTCTTTTTTGGGTCCGCCTACTTGCCACCCATGACTGCGTCGACACGGTCATGCATCACAGGATCGGAAGGCACACTAGGCTGACCTGCATCAACAGTCCCAGCGGGCGCTGGAGCAGAAGAAGTCTGGGTGGGCTCAGCCGTTGTCTGCGCCTGCGCCTGCGCGTGTGGTGGCATAGGAGACGGGATGCCGATAGTGTTTGCAGCGGGTGCTGGTGTCACTACTGTCGCTCCAGATACATGTTGTGGCGGTGCGCCTGTATCTGTAGCAGTGCTGGAGCTGGGCATGTCCCTATGTCTTTCGGTGGTGAGGGGATCCATGTGCACGGGAGTGCCGAACTCCTGCCTTCCGTTGGCAGAAGACTGGTTGCGTTCAGGAGTCCTAGTCCTTCTCTCCGCGTCGCGATCTTTTCTCTCTTGAAGCTTCCCCCTGATCCAGCCCATCGGTCCTCTTCTTTCCCTTTCGCTATCGGAAAAGACGCCGGAATCGTTCGCTCCACCGGACTGACCTGGAGTCTGTGTGGGCGTGTTGCTTGCGTCGGTCATAGAACCTCGAAGCGGTACAGGCTCCTGGAAGCTGCGTCGGGGTTGCGACGCCGAGGCATTACTACTACCAATTGTGGAGCGGGACATGGCTTGCTCTTTCGGACTCATCATTCCTAATGGTCCTCCTCCATGAGGAGGTGGCGATGTGGGCTGATCCAACTTATTCTGGCTTCGAGAGAACCTCCAACGATGCCTTCGTCTTTCTCTTCTCTCCGACTCAGCACCGGGTGTAGGCATGTCGTCGCCTACCATGTCTGCGTCGCTTTGATCGGTAACATCTGTGTGGCTGTGATCTGTGTGGCTAGTGAAAGAATGCGCAGGTGAAAGGGTAGGCCTCAAGGTTGCGTCGGTGGGCATGCGCTGGGGCGTAACATGCATTGGTGTCGACTGCGCAGTTGCGTAATGAGATTGTTCACCAGGTGCGACGTAGTCAGTGTAACCAGTAATGTTGGTTGGAAGCCCAGGCAGAGCTGCTGGCGGCTGGGCTTGATCAGCGCCTTGATCCCCGAGATCATGGGTGGAGCTATGGGCGCTTGAAAGTGCAGATCCAGGAATACGTTTCTTCTGCAGCTTATTCGGCTTCCTGCCCTCACCATCGGAAGAAGGAGATTGCTTGAAGATGTTCAGGAATCCGTGAGACGAAGGACCAGTGGGCGTGCCGCTTGCAGCTTGAACATCAGTTGAAACATTCAGGGGTGCTAGCAACGGAGTAGTGTCCTTCTTCGGAGTCTGGAAGTCGCGAGTGATGGCAGATGATGTATCGCTGCCAATAGTGGCCAGAGGAGTAGTAGCTTCGCTTGAAGAGGCAGAAATGATCGAAGGTGGCGCCAATGGTAGCGCTGGTGGAACTGCAGCAATTGGAGTACTCTGCAGAGAGGATTCCCGCTGTTCGCTGTCAGCTGCCAATATGATTGGCGAGGGTCGGCTGGGCGTCGAAGGATTCGAGTTCTTCTCTCTTGCGAATCGTGAAGAAGGACCAACTGCACCAGGTCTCCTGGAAGGCACTGTGTTGCTCCGGTGCACACTACCGCCCGGAGTGATGGGAGTGCCAGCAATTGGTGTGACAGGTGTAGGTCCAACCTCGGATCGTTTGCTGTGCTTACTTGAAACAGAAACATTTCTTCGCAGGTTGTTCCATCTACTCTCGGCATTGTTGCTTGCGTTGGAGCTTGATCGGTTGACAACGGTCTTGGATCTGCTAGGGGTGACAGGTGAAGCCGGAACCTTCGTAGGGCTCGGCACGCCAGATTGCACATCCTTGACAGTCTCGTGATCGGCGGCAGTGCCCGGCATACCAATAAGGAAGCTGTCCTGGTTCTCAATCAGGAAGATCAAGACGTCTTGCGAGAGTCGGTATTCCTGGGGAGCCATGTCGTGCTGTGGGTGAGAAAGTAGGCCAGGCTGGAAGATGGCAGCCAAGTTCGGCGTAGTCATCTTGTTCAGATCTGATTTGCTCGCGAAGACTGCCAGCAGATCCAAAATGTACAGCAGTAATTGTCGGTTGAGAGGAGGGAGTTCTGTGATTAGACCTTGGAATATTCGAATAGCAGCCTCCTGATCAAAATCACCAATGGTCGGGCTCTGAGCGTCCATTACGCCAACAGCTTGCGCTTGGTGGTTCTTCAAGGGGTCGCGGAAACGTTCGTAGAATTCCAAAGGAATGATCGGCTCGGGAAGTTGGTTGAAGTATCGTCGCAAAATGTTGGCGGCATCGTGTACAGTGTAGCCTGTCCAGTCCAGTCCCTTGCCGTAGCGATCGGGTGAATCAAATGCAATCTTGAGCTCCTTGATGCGCTTCTCGCTACCCGCAAGACGAAAGATGCCCTCAACGTCGGTCGCTATGTAATGTCAGAAGATATCAAGATGTGGAAGAAGCAGTATTTGCCTACCTTTTTCTTTGAGGAATACACCACATTTTGCAACTACGATCGGGACGTAGCCGTAAATGTAGCTCTGGCCTTCATCGTTGAAAAGTGAGATGGCAACATTGGCGTAGCGGATCGACGTGTGCAATGGGATGCCGAATATTCCAGGTGCTGATGCTGTGCAATGTTAGTCATTTCTCTGAAGGTCGCAACAAGCATATAGTGATCTGAAAGTACACAGAGCACTCGCTATGCTTTCTCATGCAATTCGACGGTGCAAATTGTAAAGACGGGAATGATCGTGTGCGCGCGTACCTGCTTGTTCTTGTGGCTTCTTATCACTCCTCTTGAACTGCTTCCACCAGCTGGCCAGGTCCCTCTTCGACTGGACGGCCTCGCTCTGGGCGGGCTGCGCAGGTTTGGGCCCGCCAGCGATGGCTTGCGCAGTTGCAGGACTGCCGGTAGCCATGGCCGAGGGCGTGCGGTGTGGTGGGATGCGCTATGCGGCCGTCGAATGCAGCATCAGGCGTTGCGCTGTGGGGTGTAGGCGGAGGTGTATGCTATGCGTGCGCAAGCTCGACGCGGCGATGCAGGGCGCAGCAGCAGCAGCAGAGACGGTTGTGGTGCGACGAGCAATTCCTGCAGGTTGCAGTGCGCGTGTCGACGATGCGTCGTCGCAGCTGCAGGCCTTGAGGCTTTGTGTGGGCGTAGCGCGTGGAGGTGCACGGCACTCCTACTACAACGGTGCGGCCAACAGGCTGTTTGGTGAGTTGGACAGGACGCACAGGGCGCAGACAGGGCGAGGAAGCGAGACAGTAGACAGACAGCTGGTGGCTAGCTCGACGATCGCAGGCCTCGCCGATCACGAGGGCAAGCGGTGGTCTCGCGGTACAGCGGAGGCTTCGGTGTAGGGCAGGGCAGCTTGCTGTAAGTGCAGCAGCAGTGCGCTCACTGGCAGCGGCGGCGGTGGTGGTGAGGCGGCGGCGGCGTCAGAGATATCGGAGTCAGTGACAGCAGCAGACTCGCGGTGGTGACGAGGCGGGAGTATTATTATGGAGGCGCAACGGTCGAGTGCTGCTTGCTTGCTGGTGCTATTGCTGGTGCTCCCGGGGGAAGAGAGGCTACAGTATGTGTCTAGGCTTTGGCGGTTGGTGTTTGCTTGGCGTGTCCAGCAGCCGCAAAGCAGAGGAGTCAGTTCTCGAGATTAATCCGTCCGCTAGCGTTGGGGAAGGCTGATTTCGCTTGTGCGCGAGGGCATCGATTGAGGCGTCGTGTTGAGGCGGCAAGCGAAACGACAGTGTAGGCAGTGGCAGTGGCAGTGTGCAGCAAAAGTACATGTAGCAGCGCAAGACATGGGCAGAAACACGGCGGCAGGTATACAACAAGCAGCAAAGTTTGAGAGTGGAGAGCAGGCCAGTAGCAGCAGCACATGCACTGCGTGACCTTGCCCAAAGGTACAACGAATGATGTAACGAACGCGCCGTGAGCCGGCCGCCACGCAGCAGGATGGCTTGGAACGACACTCTAATAAGACGCCATGCTGCTGTTGCGGCTGCCGCCAGATGGGACGACCAAGGGACGGTGGAGACTGCCATCGACTCCAACCTGCAACAGGCACAAGCGAGTGAGGACCATGCACATGTACGTATGTCTGTATGGACATGGTTGGCAGTAGTGCACCAGTGGACGGGGATGCTGGCCTCATTAATCGACTGTGACATCACACCCATGGATTATGCTGTGCGCTCAAGGCTGCACGCGACGTACGCTGCAAGGCATGAGCCATGGATGCACCGGATGCGTGGATGAATGGACTGTCGGACATGCACCTACTGTATGCTGTTGCTGCATCATGCCACGCCCTTCCATTCCCATGCTGGCTGGGATCAAGGCGACACGCGAGCAACGCCAAAAATAGTTCCCATCCTTCTCATCCAACACAACCGAGTGACAATGACCTCAGATCCCACCACACCACACCTCCAGTCTGCCCTCGCTGAAACGTAGTGCGTGCAGGAGAGCATGTGCAGTTTCTGAAACAGGTTTGAGGACAACGTAGGAACATTCGAGATCGTATCGAATGCTTCGATCGTCAGCGTTGTCCAGGCGAGATGTCGGAGACTGATTAGGCATATCCTCGTACCTCAGCACTTGTCGTTTTGGAGTTTAGACGCCTGACAGCTTGGAACTGATGCCTGACATTCAAGTCGAAGTCGGACGGGATCGCCCTTCCGACACTAAACCCAATGAAGAATCAAGTCTCAAAGTCCGGGCTACAGCACATGATGGGCGAGCGAGCAAGCCATAGCTGTATACAGTACGATACTACTTGCATCAGCATCTCCGCAAATCCCCCTCGCCATACCATCGCCCAAGCAGTCTCGACTCGCACACCGCCAATCCTATAATTAATCACATATCCACAATCACACACGCCCAACATGAGCGGAATGGACATGTATGTCACACACAAGCCCGCGGGTCTCGCCTGAGATACCGGCCTCATGGTCGTTTGCCTGCATCGCAAGCAAGCGGCGCATTGGGCGCGACGGTCGGAAATAGCAGCTAGCTGACCACATCGCGCAACAGGCTGAACGCCGCTGAGCAGCGCGAGCTGCAGAGCCGTATGGAGCGCAAGCAGATGAAGGACTTCATGAACGTACGTCTTGCTGGGATGAAACCGACTACACCCTTGCGTGTTTTCGATAAGCGCTGACATGAACTGCAGATGTACTCCAACCTCGTCCAGCGCTGCTTCACCGACTGCGTCACCGACTTCACCTCCAAGTCCCTTCTCACCAAGGAGGAGGGCTGCGTCATGCGCTGCGTCGACAAGTTCCTCAAGAGCTCTGAGAGACTCGGTGAGCGCTTCCAAGAGCAGAACGCTGCCATGGCACAGCAGGGCGGCCTTCCCGGCAGATAAATACGCAACACCAGACGACGTGTGGCCGATGAAGATCAAGATGAAGATGAAGGAAGACTGGAAAAGAAAAATGTCCGCAGAAGGGTCGGATCCTGTATTATTTGAACTACCTGGCATTTGCGTGGAGTTTTGGCTTTCTCGGAAAATCTGAGAGAAAGGAAAGAAAACTCGACTCTCTAGGGGCCGGCCAAGTCCTGGTCTCTTGTCGGAGGAGGTGGGCTCGAGTTGTCGGATTATCTTTGTGTTATTACGAGCCCTTACCATACCATGTACAAGCCACGAAAGACGCAAATGTTTGCGCTGTAATTTTGTTTTGCCATGTCTGGCTAACTAGCCTTCTCATTTTTGAATGCACTCGTGGTGCTTGCTATCGTCAGAGCGCCCGTCTACTAGCTATTCTTCTCATTTCTGACCATACTCATGGGAGCTTGCAGGCGTAAACACAGTCCTCTACTCCTCCTTCGGGAGCAAGCCTCTCAGGCTGAGATCGTACACCACATCCTCGACCTCCTTAACCTTGTACTTGACACCATCGCTGCGCTTCCGCAACGAATCGTTCTTCAAGTTCAAAATCTGGAACCCAGCATGCACCTCCTTAATAAACTTCGCAATCTCCATCGGCCTCCTATAATCGCCCAGCGTAACCGAGTTCCTCGCCAAACGCGCCAATTCGTCCAGCAGCGAGATCAAACTCTGCAGGTACTCCTCGATGGTGAGGTGGAAAGCGTCGCGGTCTTTGAGGTTCGTCGGCACGGCCAGGATGCCGCCCACGTCGTCGAGCGTCAGCAGCTGGCCGCGCGCGGTGTCCATACCGCCCAGGTAGCCGCAGAGTAGGATGCTGAAGACGAGGCTTTGCATTTCGCGCGTCCAGGAGTGGGAGTACTTGTAGTAGGGGTACTTGGAGGCGGTGGCGGAGAGGGTCTGGATGGAGGCGATTTCTTTGGTGATGCTTTCGCGGGCGGCGGTTAGGACGGTGGGGACTGGTTGGTGGTGTTATTACTTTTTTTGTGTAATCTTTGTAATGCTTGGGTTATCTTACGCTCGGCCGATGGCGTGGAGTGTGCTTTGGAGAGGATGGCTTGGGTGGCGCGGTCTAGTTGACGGAGTCAGTTGAGATTCATTTTGATTTTGAGGATATTCTTATGTTTCGTAGCCTTACTCTGCTTCTCGAGCGTCTGAACGATCTCACGGATAGCCTGTGTTCATTGTTAGGTTATTTGCTCTGCCATTGGACATCCGGTGAGCTAGGTCGCCACATACATCCTTGACAGCGGTTTCTTCGTCAATCTTGCGTTGCAAGTCCTCGAAGATACCCTGTCCGAAGAGAGCGTCTGCAGACATGATGTGTGGTTTGTTTTGTGTTGCTGCGTTGTTGTTGCTGCTTTCAGAGTTGTTCCGTTGGTGGCTGAAGTTGACGTCCTGCAGAAAGTTCGATGGTCGTCACGTCAAATTTGCCCGTGAACGCGGCGTTGTTTGTTGCATAATGGTGTCCATCCTGATCATATCTGCTAGTAAGGCATGCATGTGTTTTAAACCAGTGTGCATAGGAATGGTCAGCATAGACTATCGATTGTCGATCTATGAAGACAAAAAAAAGTTACTGCTTCGTCAAAATAGCGTAGCTGGTGTTGTGTGCTGCTACGGCATATATGCATGTTTCACCGTAAGAGTCGTCAAAAAGCTTCAGATCAGCCGTGAGGAAGGTTCCATACAGAAAGACACGTAAAATTAAGCTAATTGCAGTATTAAAGATGCGATAAGTCCCATACGGACTTAAATCTGACCCGATTATCGCTTGTTGGCCTATAATGTTAGAACAGTTGGAAATTGGCGGCACCCCAACACTAACCCTGGACAATGTAGAAACGAAAATGCTTACATGTACAGTGCATGTATTAAATCATCACACGTGCAGACCAGATCATCCCAAAGAATGGACTGTGCATGTATGAAAGTGATGAAACGCGTATTGGAAGAACGCTAGAGTGTAGGTGTGAGCTAGAGAAGGGCAATGAGTGCACTTCACTTTGGACCGTCACTTACGCATGGAATTCTTGTTGACTGGCGGTACCGTTTTTTTTCAAGGGCATCTGAGCTGTGTGGATAGTTCTGCAGTCAAACATTTACGCGTCAGAATCAATGTTTCCACTGAGATGAATGCTGTCTTTTATGCATGTAGGCAGACTCCGTGTGTTGAGCGAGGATAGAACACGTGACATTCTGATGTTGTGTCTTTGCTAGCTAAAGCGTGACCCGGAACAATCGACCATTAAGTCAATCTAAGTCGTTTTGTTTTCAATAGTGGTCACACCAGTTCCATCCTTCTCCGCCACAGGAGCTCCCTCAGATTGCACCACAGCAGGACCATCCTTCTCCGATACGCCAGTTCTGTAGTTCTCTCCCTCAACCTCATCGTGCTGGAGCTGCTTGTCGGTGGCTGCTGCTGCCTGCTCTGCTTTGTCCTTGTCCTCGAACAAGAACGCGAGCTCTTCAAGGGTGCGACCGGAGGTCTCAGGCCACAAGAAGTAGATGATGGTGATTTCGAAACACAAGAAGACGACGTAGGACAGCAGGTACTTCCACTGCGCGTTCTTCATGCCGATCGGGTTGACGAAGGTGTTGAAGAAGTTGGCACCGCGTCCGAAGAGCTGGAAGAGAGCGATACCACGAGCACGCGTGGCGAACGGGTACAATTCTGCGGGAGATAAGTTAGCAACTTTGTGCATCAATTAAAGACGAGGGAAACTTGCCGACAAGGAACGTGTAGGTGAGCGCGTTGTATCCCATGTTGTAGCAGGGCGAGTATGCAAACATCCAGAAAATGACAAGACTGCCGACAGCAGAGCTCTTGGTGGCCAGGTATCTTTCTTGTGTAATGGTCCAGCTTTAGAAGGAGTTAATGATTTGTACCATGAGTTGATATTGATATTCACGAGCCGGGACTTACGCCGTGTATACACAAAGCAACGAGCATGTGCACAAGAGATACATCGTGCGACGCTTGAAGCGCTTCACAATGAGAGCAAGAGCCAACGCATTGACAAGGTTCCAGCAGTTGAGACCGATGTTAAGCTTGCCCTTCACCTGCGGGTCTGTGAAGCCAACCTGGGTAAGGATAGTATCGAGGTAGTAGGAGATGAGCGTATTGCCAGACTGAACACTTAAAGTTAGCTATACTGTAATGGGCCAATAAACGCAGGGTGGATTATGGATAAGATTAAGTAGTCCATCGGCGGAAGAAACCTCTTGGAGATCTCTTCCGTGTAAAAGCTCGTATTTGAGATAGACATACTGGGAGTTCAATTAGCATAGTGATCTCACATAACGAGTGGATGCTGGATCACGTACCCCACTGAGTGAAAAGACCGAGCAAGCTGCCAATGAGAAGACGACGCCTCATACCAGCCGAACGGACCATGTCGGCCCAGGACTTCTTGGATGCTTCGAATTCGATCTTGATAGTCTCCTCGATCTGCGCAATTTCGGCGTTCACGAGAGGTGAAGTGGCGTCTCCTTCAGCATGGTACTTGATCAAGATTGCTCTTGCCTCCTCGTGTCGATCGTGGCTGATGAGGAAACGAGGGCTTTCCGGCACGAAGAAAATCAGTGTGATCTGCAAGAAAGACGGCAAGGCCTGCAAGAGGGATGGGATGCGCCATCCCCAGTTGCCTGCAATTTGCTGTGTGCCGAACGTGATACCAGCGGCAAGAATAGCACCGATAAAGTAAGAGGCGTTGAAGAGAGAGGTCAAGACTGGTCGTTCCTTTGGATAGCCGAGTTCTCCTAGCAGCGAGGAGCCGGCGACGATGCACATGGGGATTCCAAATCCGAGTAGCCAGCGAGCGATCAGGTACATGGCGATTCCATTAGATGCGCACTGGATCGCGGCGCCAACGACCATGACTTGAGTATTCCGTTAGTATATGTAGCGCGGGAACTTATGTCGCTAGGAGTACTGGAATATGCTTACACCAACTTCCGATGAAGATTGCCCATCTTCTTCCAAATCTATCGTTGATGATTGGGACAAACGGCAGGGAGCAAATCGCTCCGAGAGAGTACATGGACCCAATGATGCCTTGCAAGGCGCCTGTCGGGTGGCCGAAGAACTCCTTCCAGGCATCGACAATCTGGACGGCGTTGATCATCTGCGAATCGAAGCCCGACGTGATCTCGATTCCCATGCATGTCGGGAATAGCAGTAAGTAGAGGTAACGCAGGTTCGGCTTCTTGTACCATGGCACCAGGTCGTTCTCGACAGCGTGGGTGAGAACTGGATCTGCTGCACCAGCTGCATTTTTGGCACCAGCACCGATGGCCATGTTGTCGAAATAGTGTCGAACGTAAGGTCAAGCCGAAAGACGCGCCAGTGCAGGCTTGAATTAGGGCAAAATCGGTATACCATTGTGACCTTATATATATCGTTTGACCGTTCGGTTACCTGCCCCGACACCCATCTGTACTTGACACCGGCTACTCAAGCACAAGCTTGGCTCCGGCGGGGGAGAGGGTCCTGTATCTGCTTGGTCGCAGCTGTATGGTCGACCAAGGCGGTTAATAGTTATGCTTTGGGCGTTTGCTGGTCAGGCGGTGGCGCGGTGGCTTGCGGAGACGGCTAAATGCGATCCACACCACCCCAGCCTGGGGCCCCAGAAAGGTGCTTCGGTTCGAGGATGCGTGATTCAGGTGCCATTTAGACGGCGCACAGCAGCAGGGTGGATGTACGCCTCGTATTAATCTCACACGACGGCGGCAGCTTGGTAGCGATATGCGATATAAGCTTTCCTACAAAAGCAAGAGCTCGAGCGACGCGAATGCACGGCAGATAAGCATAAAGAGAGGTTTGCAAGAGAAGCGAACAGAGCAGACATTTATGTATCGTAGATTGGAAAGTCGATTTATCATCAAGCTGACGACCCACATTGAGGATCACGCAATGCCGGTCTAATGACACATGGTAAGTCCGTCGCGGTGTCATTATTCAGTAACCTTTGAGCCGCATGATAGCAACGTTGTTTTCATGGCCCGGAAAACTCGCTAGTGAGATATGTTCAAGCGAATGTATACCCGAGGTTCTGAGAACGGCTATAGCGCCAGAGGTTATATAATCACGCCACTATGTCTGAACCACAAGGGTGACTGCCGACCCGACGACGCATCTTCCTAATCAGAATGCATCGAGGTCTGTGTTCCACTCTGTACATGTCCAGAGAATATTCATGGACCGAGAATGCGAGCGACACTCAAGAGTCGTTATAGGCGTGGGACAAGATGTTCCCTTTGATAGAATCCAATGGCAAGTGGCCACATCTCGAGTTTCTAGACGGCTGCACTGGTACCACAGGCATGCCCTAAACATGCGTAGACCTGACTTTGCATTCGCTAGGAGGCCATCTCACTGGCACTCGTTCCATTTACGTTGCTGGCATGTGCTCGCATTACCGGCACCCACTTGTTAGTATCCCTGAGAGCAAATTGCACAGCGAAAAGGATAGGCAGGGTGTTTGCATAATGACCGCAGCAATGCTCTTCCCTGATCGAGGGTGTCTGTCGAGGATGCAACCTGAGTAGTAGGAATGGCGTTGACAGAGCTCGTCAACAAACTTACACCCACCCCATCGCATCTCACTGGAACGTATGAAAGATCGTGAGAATGGTGTTGATGGCACGTGCTCGCCTTTGTTGTTTCTCAACTTCCGTTCATCTCCATGACGCGTTTGAGCTCAGGGAGCAGTTCTAAAAGTCTGAAAGGCTTGGTCACAACACTGTCCATTCCAGCTTCCAGAGCCAGAGCCTGTTGTTCAGCTCTTGCGTTCGCCGTGACGGCAATGACGGGCAGATGTCCTTTCAGAGTGCCTTGGATTTCCATTTTGCGGACCGTTCTCATGAATTCCAGTCCGTCCATTATCGGCATTTCGACATCACAAAGGACGAGATCGAGCGGAGCCCCGTTCTTGGGATCAGCATGACGGGATTTCTTCAGGTGTTCGAGGGCTTCTAAGCCGTGGTTTGCGACGGCCACAACATAGCCTGCGCGCTTGAGCTGTTGGGACATTACCTTTTGGTTCACGAGGTTGTCTGGTAAGTTAGCAATGAGGATCGTCAAGGCTGGAATGAGTGGCGCTCACCCTCCACCACAAGTAGGTGGCTCGCTGTCGCGGCAATTTTATCGAGCCCACCAGCCTTTTGTACAGCCAATTCGTGGGTAACGTGGTTCTGTAGTTCTACCTCTGCTGTCGCGGCAGCGGTCAAAATCGAGGCCTTGGATCGCCTACGCGCTCCATAATGGGTTGTGGGTCCTGGAGTGTGTCGCGTACCGTTACCATGTGGCGCGCTACAAATGTGAGATTGCACATAAAACCCAAAGGTAGATCCAACACCTGGCTTTGAAGCAACACCAATCTGGCCTCCTTGTCGGCTTGCCAATTCGCGAGATATGAACAATCCAAGACCACTTCCGCCATACGTAATGTAGGTCTTTGGACTGGCTTGCATGAAGCGTTGGAAGAGACCTTGCATCTCCTCAGGCGTAATGCCGCGTCCAGTGTCTTTGACGGTGACTGATAAGTAAACCTCATCGGCTGCACGCGGTAAAGAAGGGTCCTTTGGGTCGGGATCGGGAAGGTATTCCAAGCCATCATTGGAAATGGTTGGGCGCTCGGTACTGGCTCCTACGGTCACAGTGATCTTCCGAGTATCGCAATCAGCGCTGAATTTCACAGCATTTGAAATCAAGTTGATCAAGATCTGTAGTAGGCGGCTGGGATCCAGAAGCAGCCAGTCAATGCTCAGATCCAGATATGTAGGAAGCAGTGTGTATTCGAGTTGGATGTCTGCTTTCAAAAATTCAGAATCGAACATCTTCAAAGCCTGCTTGATGATCTCGTCAGGCTGGCACTCGATCGGGCATATCACTAGTAGACCGGCATCTAGTTTGCTGAGGGTGAGGACGTCGTCCATGATTCTTTTCTGATGTTGGGCACATGCCATAATGATCTCCGCGTTCTCCAGGTGCGTCTCGACCGTGTCCTTTGTCATTTGTATGTGAGTTTTCCCATCGTTGATGCTCAGGAGCTCTTGCAGAGTGGTGAGAATGCTCTCCGCACAAAGTGTTATTGCTGATAGAGGATTGCGAGCTTCATGGGACACTGTATCGATGAACGACTCCTGCTGGCGCTTCATTTCAACAGCCTCCTCGGTCCGCCGGGCTTGGAAACCTTCCGCCCATTTGAGTCGGCTGATGTCGCTGAGTGCGCCGAGGATACCCTTCACCGTCCCATCTTCGTTCTTATCTGCGTATGCTGACGCTATTATCCATGTCTCTCCGCGGATAGCTTCGCCATTGAGTGCTTCTTCGGTCTCAAAGGGCCGTTTGAGCCTCAACTCAAAATGCACAGGGTCGCCAGCTGTGAGCTTTGCCCATTCGCGGTCCATGAGAGCATGGTCGTCTTCGTGAATGACATCATACCACGACAAAGGATGGAAAGAATCACGAGGGTGCTGCGTGAGGTCAAACCACATTTCATTGGCGTAGAGAACGTTGCCCAATTCATCGAAATGGAACATCGCCATGGGTGACATTTCCGTCATCCGACGAAAGCGCACCTCGCTTGCCTCCGCCTCTTGCTTGGTGACTGCCAGCTGCTCAGAAAGCCTGATCCGGTCTTGTGTGGCCAATTGGGCTGCAATTCTTGAGCGCTTCAATTCTTCTTCGGCCAGTACAACAGATGCAATGGATGTCGCCATCTGCCTTGAGAGTATGTTGACGAAGGTCTTGTAGTCATCGTCGTAAGCATGACGGGGATTAATGCCGATGAGAACAAACCCGAGAACATTTTCCCGATTTGTAGGTCCGACAGGGCATATCACAGCGGCTGTGCAGTCGTCGCCAAAAGCACGAGATTTGGCCACGCCTTGAAGACCCTTGGGAAATGTACCATCTTCAACCCTCAGGAAAGTGATCCTCCCAGTGGCGATGGTCTTGTTGAACAACGACGTGATAGCAGCAGCACTCTGTTCAGAATCAACTCTTGAAGGCAGTCCGGCACAATGTGACGGGAGTCCAATCATGCCCTCAAGGGTCCATTGCCGCTCTGCTAAGGGCGAAGATTTATCCGAACGAGCTTTCGAAGACTCGGATACTGCATCCGATTGCTCGCTTGGCGTCTGTGAATGTTGCAGTTGCAATGATCCATCAGGAGTTGCGGCAGCATAGACCGCAGCGAAAGGGATATCGTAGTGATTGGGTTCGAAGCCTCGCAAGGCTTGCTTGAAGACTTCTCGTGTACTTGTCGCTGCAGACGTACAACGACCAAGCAGCATCAGTGTAGACATGCGTCTCTCAGAAATCACCTGTTTTGTTGTCTCGAACGCAGGGTTGTAAAATCCAAAAGTACCATTTTCCGCTGGGACTAGTAGGATCGCCCAAGAGGCCCACAGCTCTTCGCTGTAGCCATTACGCTCCGTTATGAAGAGCGCGTTGTCTCCCTTTATCGACTCTCCCGTCTCCTCACACCTGACGAAATGCTGGTCGAAAGTCCCTATCAATTCAGGCCATGCTTCGTTGAAGCTCTGACCTAGAACGGACGGGTGCCTTTTCCCCAGTATTGATGCGTATCTCTCATTGTATATGATTGTCCTGCTCTTATGCCACCACACAGCAGCGGGGCGCGGATCCGTCATACACATGTTGACAAGGCGCCGCAGTTGCACTGACCAAGACTCCATCGGTCCCAGCTCTGACGAAGCCCAATCGTGAGATCTGATGAGTTGTATGTGCGCGGAGACTTTGCGCCCTGGCGGGAGCTCCGGTGTTGTGACATCGTATAGCCAGACAGGCTCTTTGATTGCGTTCCGTGGGTACTGAATCTGGGTCTTGGTTTGCGCTGGCGCGAGAAGTGGCCAGCACCGAGACGTTTCGACTTCATCGTCTCTATGGTTTGAAGATGCGACTATCTGGTCCCAGCGCTGCTTGAGAGTTGCAGCGAGCCATTCAGGATCGTGCTGCTTCAAGCGTTCGTAAACATCGTCGACGTACATTGACGGTACAGGTGGCTGGTAGCCTCGCGGAGAGGTGTTGCTTTTGCGTTCAGAGGTTCTCAGATATGCGGCTCATGGTTGCTCTCGGGGTGTCCTGCGTGGCTTTGAATCAAAAGGTCGCCAACGTAGTGCGCATACGAGCAGAAACGAGCGTGAGGCATTCTAATATTGGGTCTGGACCAGGTCTGCTCTCCCTCCCAAGCCTCTGTCGATCTGGAGGGGCGGCTTGACATCAACATTGCGACACCCTTGCGGCTCGGCAGCAGTGGCGTTTGACTTCTATAAACGGAGATATCTCCTGCTCCGCGACCACAAGTTTGTATACTACCGAAGCACTACCACCACCACGAAGGCAGCACCCCTTCAGATTGGACGTTGTGCACAGACTTATTGTACGATGGAAACTTGAAATCGTTCCCCTTTCTCCTACAATAATGTTCAAACTCGACCTTGCGATTCAGTCACCACTTCTCCCATCGTCTCAACGTCTTCCAATATTCATGCCTCCATCCCCTTCCCTCTCCTTTCAAGCTCTAAAGATCCACCTTAGCTCCACCTGATTTCTGTCCAGCCAAAGACATCGGACCAGACTTGACCATGAGAGTCATGACTTCGTAGAGAACATCGGCGGCAGCCATCTGGAAAAAAGCGAACCGTTAGCTGATGAGGTCAGAGGTTAGGGAAACTGTATGACATACCGTAGTGAGCTCTGCGTTCGTGTCGTAAGCCGGGGCGACTTCGACAATATCCGCCGCTGCAAGGTTAATACCTTCGAGACCGCGAATAATCGTGCGGATCTCGCGAGTCGACCATCCGCCGGTCTCTGGGGTACCAGTGGCAGGAGCGAATGCCGGATCGATCGTGTCAATGTCAATTGACAGATACACAGGAGAGTTCTTGCCTTTGGAACAACATCAGCATCGCGTCACGCTCTCAATATTGCGATGTTCGCACTTACCGACGCGATCGTGGATCTTCTTGATGATACCAGCAGTACCAATGGTGTCGATCTCTCTGGCTTCGACGATCTCGAATCCGACATAGCCATCGTTTTCATAGTCGGACATTCCGGAGAGCGTTGTCCTAATGCCTGCATGGATGTTTGTGTCATTCTTCAACAGGCCCTCCATGGCCGCATGGTAGAAGTAGGTGCCTATGTAGCGAAGAGCACAGGTCAGTACGGTATTTAACAGATCATTCTGGAGTGTGCGCTTACCGTGGTTGATCGATGCCACTTTGCTCGGAGCACCGCCGAAAACCTTCGGCTTCCATGTGTCGAGATGACTGTCGAAGTGGATGACAGTCACAGGCCCGTACGCGCGGTTCATGCTGCGGAGCAGAGGCAGAGTGATGGAGTGGTCACCGCCCATGGTGATCACACGCGGGAAGGTCTTGTCTTTCTTTGCGAGTCCAGGCTCGTCGGCATGAGTGGCAGGGTCGCGCATGAGGATGCTGTTGTGGCCTTCTTCGATTTGGTGAATGGCCCATTTCGGGTCGTAAGAAGTAACCGGAACATCGCCACAGTCGATGACCGTCGCCCAGCTGTCGAATGGGTTGGCGGCGAGAGGCACGTTGTAACCTCCACTATTGGACGCGTTGAGATTAGCTACTGCGCATACTCTGACGACAGAAGAGTTTCATACTTACTACAAGTTGAGACGACGACTGCCCTGCCTGATTCCTTGCGGTCCGAAACGCGCACCAGGTCTGTAGCTCGTGCTGGTATCATGAGGAGCTCCGAGGAAGGCAATGTCGTACTTGACCTTGTCGGTGGCCAGGCAAGGAGCATACTGGAGACGACCGAAGGTCGAAATTCCCGAGAAGACAGAATCCGCCTGCAGCTGTCAACAAAGCCCAAATCGATACTAAACGAGCCAACCATACCTGAGTACCGCCATCACCGGGAAGCGTGTTGTACCAAAGACCTTGGTGTGGTCCCTCAATGGGAGTCTGCTCTTCGTGATGGCCATGGGCGTAGGTTGCGCCAACAAGGGCGGCGGCAGTGGCGAGGTATCTCATGATTGCGGATTGGGATGCTCAATCGCTTTCTGTACGATCTAAGATTCTACTTGAACGGGGATGGCTTCGATATAAGAGCTCACAGCCAACTTTTTTTGAGGGATCTACTTCCTCAATGCGTACAGAAGTGCTCCTCATCATGACATTCTCTGTTTACTAACAACCTAGCTACTGACACGACAAGGGAGCTCCAACGAGAGCTTCCGGGCATCAAGAAATGTCATCATCACCTTGCCATGCTGCAGCTCCAAAGATCTCATACCTGGAGATAGGCGAGGAGATGCAGCTTCCGGCGCACACGTGGAGCACCTTGCTAGTTGCAGACGGACCCGCGGACAGCGAGTCGACCTTCTTCATCTGTAGTAGACAGGTTGGAATTCTCCGTCTGCATGTTCGATGAAAGGTTTGGTCATCGATCGGATTGAAGGGCGTAGAGATAAGGCGCCGGGCTCTGACGACTGGGGTGCATGCGCGTTGCGTGCAGATCCGGAGTTTATGTCCTTGGTTCTGGGCATCGCCACGCGCGCTGTGGCTGAAAGATAGGAAGTAAGGGAGAATTGTGTTATGTAACATTTGGTAGACAGGTAGTTTTACGTGACGATCTGAATTCTCGTTGCATCTACCGATCTAAAGCCACCCAGTCCGCCATCAGATGCCGCCAACTTCCGCTTCAGCTCCATGATCCATGCGCTTGAACGCATTCTCAACTTGTTTGTTCCAATCACTGAATGCAACGATTGCCCACTCGGCAAAGCCGACCAAGTACAGCGCAATGCACTGTCCAACCCACAAGCCAGCCAAACCCCATCCATTGAACGCCAGCCAGATACCCAAAGGCAATGCTCCGCAGTAGTAGCTCACGAGATTGACCGCGGCGCCCACGTGTTGTCGTCCCATTCCGCGAAGACTGCCTCCGCAGCTGCCATTGAGGCCGTCTGCGATTTGGAATAGAGCTACGTATGGCAAGACGTCCGCAGTGAGGCGAACAACACTGTCGTCGTCGTTAAAGATGCGGCCAAAAACGTTACGCGTGCCCATCAAGACTGCGAGAACGAGAGTTCCGAGGAACATGGAGAGTAGAGCGGCGGTGTTTGCTGCCCTTTTGGCGCCTATGGGGTTGCGTGCGCCCAGGAGATTGCCCACTCTGGCACTTGCGGAAACACCAAGTCCGAAGGGGATGGTGTTTAGAACTTGGTCGGCCGTCATGATGCAAGATTGTGCAGCCAGAGAGAGCGATCCTAGATTGCCGGCGGCGATTGCAACGATCTCAAAGGCCCACCATTCAGTTCCAACATGAACGACGCCCAAGGCCGCGATGCGCGCAAAAGTTCCAATGTTCTCCAATGACTTCTTGCTCCAACCACCCCAGCACTCCCATCCACTGACGTAGCGTGTGTAAGCCAACAGCAAGAAGAAGCTCAGCCAGTACGAGATTCCTGTAGCAAGAGGCGCGCCGAGAAGTCCCATGTTAAACGTGTAGATGAACAGGAAGTTGAGCCCGGCATTGACTGGTGAAGTAATGAGCAGAACATATGTTCCGGGTCGCATGATTCCCTGGGCTTGGAGATACTTCTTCAGGCATTCGAAGTAGACGTATCCAAGACCGCCAGGGAGAAGTACTTGTAAGAACTTGGCGCCATCGCGCGCGATAAACTCTTCCTGGCCAAGAGCGCGGAAGATTGGCCCGGCAAATAGCCAGAGGATCGCGACTGGCACGTAGAACAGGCTCAGCACGACAAAGGCTCGCTGTAGAATGATGCCCAAATCGTGCTTGCTCTTGCCTCCTGTGAATGACGCGCTGGCGAGTGTATCGATGGCAGTGGTGCCACCCATGCCTATCAACCATGCCGTGCACATAGCCCACACTGAGAGTTTTGAGGTCAGTTAGATGTCCTGATAGCCACAGTTCGAGATGGTGTTGAATACTTACTGTAGCAAAATGCGGATACAGCAAGTGCCTCTGGGCCCAAGCGGCCCACGATCAGAACCGAGATGGTTTGGAGGCTGTTCTGGAGACTATACGCCATGATGACCGGAATGCTTCCTTTGAACAAAACCCAGAATTCATGGCCGACGAGCTTGAGTTCTCCTTTCGTGTCACTCCCAATGCTGTATGTCTCACCGGCAGCATGGTCATCGTCCGAGGTCAGTAGCGAAGACCGTTCGTCTGGTGTACGATCGGGATCCTTGGAGGTTGCAGGGGTGTTGCGGAACATCTTTGGCAGCCATGAGCCATTGGCCCTGCTTTGATCGTGAGAGCTGTCCATAGTCCTTGAGGCGGCGAGTGCTTTGCAAGCTCAATGGGGGTACGAGACAATTCTCAATGGATAAGGTACTTTTTCAACAACACAGAGGTCTCGAAAGGCCACCAGCGATTCGGACACCGCGGCCAGCGTGAAGTGCCCCATCTTACGTACCGTATCGTCGACTTCCGTATGGTGACATTCATGTTCACAATTACCTAAATGATGCTGAGCGTGATTGTGTGGGAATAGAGAAAATATGCATGCTTATCTGCCCAGTTGGCCGACAGCTATGTGAGGGCCTATAAAGCTAATGCAGGAAAAGAGCAAGGGTCGTAGATGTAGACCCATCTGTACTTCCGAGAGCGATTGGACTGCAGGTATACTGCTGCTTATCGGCGCTGCTCTCGTCACTTTCTTCAGCGACCTTGGTTAGTGTGGTGAAACTTGTGAGAGTCCGTAGAGGACGAGAAGAGGCTCGATGTCGAGGAGGTGACGTGGGAGATCGCCGTCGTCGCACGGCCCAGGAAGGGCTTCACCCTCTCCACCAACTCACCACGGTAGATAGATTAGGTTGGACCACACAATTGCAACATGCCTATCTCAGCTTGCTCAGCCACAGTACGGTTTGTACTCCCACGCGGGGCATCTCACCGGCGAAGGTTCTAGGAATGCTTCTTGTTGTAGCGAGAGCTGGCCTTACACACGACACACGACTGCCCGTTAAACTGCTGAGCGGCTGAGGGTCGCGCTCCACTTCTGATAAGAAAACCTCTCCATAATGTGGGCAAGCCATCCCTCTATAACCAGACCACGGAATGGGTACAATCCACTGCTGAAGCTGTCCGGTGTATAGATGTGGGCTCCGGGCAACAACGCACCGCAAACATCCGAGACACGAGCGAAGGATGTCGGCATTTTTGTTAGCAGTCATGCTGGACAGCAACACGGAAACTTGCGTTAAAAGCTCCAATGGCTCCAATGAAGGCCAATCCTATTCGGCTACACCTACTGCAATCCAATGCAAGCGAGTCTGGAACTGCCAGCCGGCATTGAATTAATCGAGGGCAAAGCAAGCCTCGCAAGCCAACTCCGCTGCACCTCAAATATGTCCTTATCGGCACCAATCAAGCGTCAGCAGCACCCATGTCGTCCATTGATTGCGGCCAGCTCGCAGACTGGATGGATGTCTGCAGCTCGCGTTACGTCTCAGCGGTAGCTATCTGGCGATGTCGTTATTGCCGTGTATTGGAAAAAGCGTGTAGAGGTTAGTCACTATCTGGAAAGCGATCGATTGGCGCGCATATTCGCATTCTTGGGCTTTTGTCGTGTCTAGATATGATCTACGATCTATATATCTCTGGGCATCGTTAGCGTAAGTGAGATGATGCACCCAAGGCACCCTCAATAATTACATCGCTGTGTTCTTGTCGTTCCTCACAACAACCATCGCGACAATGGAAGTCCCTCAATCATCAGAAAAGAAACTCTCCTTCGAGCGTCACCTCCAAGACCCCTACGCCAAAGCCGGAACCGTCCAGGACCTCTCCGATCGCCGAACATCAATCATCAGCAAAGAGGGGGAAATAATCAACGCCTCCGGCCACCGCGACCAACTGCAACGCCAATACGGCCTCCTCTCACTATGTGGCATCGCGCTCAACATCAACTCCGCCTGGATCGTCCTCGGAGGCTCCCTGACCATCTCCGTCCTCAACGGCGGCCCTCCAGGAATCCTCTACGAGTTTATCGTCGCCGTTGTCTTCTACAGCTTCATCGCAGCTTCAATCGCAGAACTCGCTTCCAGCATGCCAACCTCAGGAGGAGTCTACCACTGGGCTTCCGTGACCGCGGGCTCCTGGGGTCGTAGTATAGGTTTCTTCTGCGGCGCGCTCAATTTCTTCGGGTGGATCTTCGACATGGCGTCTGTCATATCCATCCCCGCGAACGTCGTCGTGGAAATGTACGCGAACTACCATCCGGATTTCGTGGTGGAGGCGTGGCATTCTTACATTGTGTTTGTGGCGATCACGTGGCTTTGCACGGCGTTTGTGGTGTTTTTCAATAGGCTCATTGGGCATTTGCAGTATGTTGGTATGGCGTTGATTATCTGTGGTGGGCTTGTGACTATTATTGTGGTTGCTTCTATGCCGGCGCAGCATGCTAGTAACGGGTTTGTGTGGAGGGATTTTGAGAATACGACTGGGTGGAGCAATGGGGTTTGTTTTCTTGCTGGAGTGCTCAATGGTGCATTCGCTATAGGTGAGTACTTGATCGCGTTGCTGACTGCTTGTCATGGCCATTAGCTGACATCTTCTCCTAGGCACACCCGACGCAATTACTCACATGGCTGAGGGTAAGACAATTCGCCATTGACACACGTTATCGAGTGTTGCATGCTTATCAGTACCAGAGCTCCCCAACCCCAAAGTCGATCTCCCCAAAGCCGTTTTCGCCCAAATATCGCTCGGCCTAATTACAGCTCTCTGCTATGCCATTACAATCTTGTACGGCATCTCCGATCTTGACGCCGTCATCAACAGCAGCGGATCTTTCCCTCTCGCCGAAGTGTACAGACAAGCCACTGGAAGCGAAGGTGCTACCTTCGGCCTCCTGTTCATCGTCTTCCTCAACATGATCGTATGCAACATCACGACTATCACGGTATGTCAAAGCAGTCTTAATGCAAATTGTTCCTTACTGACCCTGGGTAGATGGTCGGCCGCTCATTCTGGGTGTTAGCACGTGACGACGCCACCCCTTTCTCGAAGTATTTCTCCCAAGTCAACGAGAAGCTGTCGTGCCCAATCCAAGCTACCGTTTTGTGTGCAGTCCTGTGCACGGCGTTTGGCGCTATCCAGTTGGGCACTAAAGCGGGTTTCAACGCCTTGGTTGGCAGCTTCATTATTCTCACGACAATGTCCTATCTTTTGGCCATCCTGCCGCATCTTCTGAGCAAGCGTCAAAACACACCTAAAGGACCATTCTGGATGGGCGACGCAGGCTTTGTGGTCAATGGCATTGCCTGTGTTTTGATCGTCTTCTTCAACATCTTTTTCTGCTTCCCATACGCCTACCCAGTGGCGATTTCTGTTATGAACTGTGAGTCCTGCTGGCCCTTAGATGTCTGAACGATGCTGACAATGACAACAGGGAACTCTGTCATCTTCGTCGGTGTTTTGGCAGTTACGGGATTTTGGTGGATGGTGCACTCGCGGACACATTACTCAGGGCCGAAGTTGGCTGCGATCTATGCAAATAACTAGGTCATGGAGTCATTGCTCGTAGGTTTACGCAGAAAGATAGAGATGAACATAGTCCAGACCTCTAGACCTCGGGCTCGTATGCTTTTATGCCGACTATACTGTGGCTCAAAACCAATGTGAAGATTTGATTCAACGAAGTGAATTGTTTACATGCAAGATCGCACAGACCACTGTGTATGACGTAGTGAAGTGAAGAACAGCGTCACCGCGGAAACGGGCAGCTCTAGCAAAAGCTTGCGGGTTTGCTTGCACTTGCGACGCGACACGGGCACGCACTCTCTCTCCCACGCGCAACAGACACACTCTCTCCTCGCTAATGGCATCCCACGTTCCTTTCCTGGCCGTCCGGCCCAACGAGCAATTCGACACTACTGCTGCCGAAGTCAAGACGCGTGACTTTGCCTCGGAGCCTGTTGGAACGCTCGACCCTCTTGAGATGGATGCGCCAGAGCTGCCGTCGCCCTCGAGGCTGCCCGGATGGCTGCGTCTGCCGCTGGTTGTCGTGAGCAGCCTGAGCATCAGCGCCTTTGCATACAGCGCCCTCGCCGACCTGACCGGCCTTGAGCTGGCTGCCGTGAGCCGCGACTTGACCTCCGACGGCGAGGTGGCTGCCGTCGTGAGCTGGAAGGTCGTTTCGCTCATCCTCGCCTTCTCTTCCGGCTACGACTGGCTCGACCTGACCGCGCTCACCCTGCTGAGCAACCTGCCCTACTACTACCTGCTCAATGCCTTCTACACCGCCCACGACTTCGCCGTCCTGCCCGCCCTGGCCACCGACCTGCTCAGCATCGCCATTCCCTTCGCCCTCTTCACCCGCGGCTCCGCCTCGGCCACCCACGCCAGACTGACCAGAGCCGCCTCGCGCGCCATCGTTCGCGACTGGCAGGTGCTCGGCCTGGTCACCGTCTTCGGCGCCGCCATCTACGCCGTCACCCTCTACACCTCCGCCTTCACCTGGCTGCCCGTCTACATGGTCACCCACTTCGACAACCTGCGCACCCTGCACCACGACCGCGAAGACAACCTGCTGCTGCAAGTCCTGCTCGCCGCGCCCGCCGGCCTGGCCACTACCCGCTTCCTCTTCGTGCCCGCCGTTGCCGCCTCGAACAAGCTCCTCCGCGCGCTCGACGCCATCGCCGCGCCCACCAAGTTCGACTCCGAGAACGCCAACCTCGCCCAGACGATCGCGTACAACCTCGGTTTCGGCCCTGATGGTTTCAGCGCTCGCACCCAGGTCCTGACCAAGCGCACTTTCGTGCTGGTCCTGAGCTCCTTCGTCAACACTTTCATCCGCGTTTTCGCTACCATCCAGGGCACCGAGGTCGTTGGTGCGCTCGGCTGGTCGGCTTTGTGGGCGGGTGCTGGTCTTCTGACCGGTATTGCATACGGCTGGGTCGCTGAAGAGTAGATCAATTTGGGAGAAATTACGCGTGTTGGCGTTTGGAGGCGTTTTTTGCTGAGATGTTGGGAGTATGGATAGGAAAATACGAGTTGCCATATGTCGCCTGCATTTGTGTGGGTCGAGCTGTTACTGTATGTAAAGATCAAAAATAAAAAATTGTAAAACTCGTAATACGTGTTATTCGTGCACTCGATTTGTTTCGTCGTGGAAAATGGTCATCATACATGTACGCTTGACTACGCAGAAGCAAGATCTGGTACCTACGACAATATTACAGTAAGTCAAGCTTGGAAGCCGACGAACATAGACTCAAGCCAACCTGGCTTGGATGCAACACGAACCTAATAAGAGGACCAAGAGAATGAACACAAAAGACACATGCTCCATTCGGACCAACGACTATCTAGTCCTACACCCACACCCGACACATGCTTTCCCGCCAGTCATCCATCCCGGCTCACTCCCCGAGACCTCTGTCCCTTGGCAAGAGCGGCCTTACAAAACACTAAAAAACAAAGGGTAATTCTCCCCACCGTATATCCATCTCGTCCCTTCATGTGATTTTGCGCAGTTGCAACAAACAAACAAAGAAAAAAAAAGTAGACAGTGCGAGAAAGGAAAACAAAAGTGCAAGCCCAGGAAGAACGCCGTTCGCGTGAGAATGCGGAGCTCAGAATGTAATGCAAGCAAGGGAATTGGTTGAGATGGCCTGTGGCTCTATCCCTCAGAAGGACGTCGACTTGAATGACCTTCCAATGTCGAACCTCTTAGAGTTCCCTGATGAAATGTGCTTGTAGCACTATCTGATAGATGTAAAACGTCTATCAGTGTGACGACCAAGAGAGACTGCAGTGCTTTGCTGCGAATCATCAGGGTCATAGCACGTCGCCGATGTTGCGGGTAATGGGACTGACGCCCTTGTGCGCTGGGCTACGTGGGTCTAAACCAGTCGGTCTCTGCTCATCTGGCTTTGTGGGCACTGCTGGGGGTGCAAGTGCGATCGCGAACGGGTTCTCTGTGAACTCTGTTGCGCGCGGTGACATGAGAGCATCACCGAAGCCCTCATTTGTGGGTTGTGTTGATTGTGATAGCGTCGATTGATCCTGTTCCCGAAGCTGGTTACTTTGTTGCTGTTCGATATGCAACTTCTTCTCGATGTCTGCCTGCAAGCGTTGAAGCTCTTGCTGTTCCCTTATGCTGGGTGACGAGATCTTGCCCCGTAAAGTCTTCCTTCCCGGCGTGTTCAGGTTGCGAGAATTGGGCGGGGAATTGCTCGACCGCGTTCGAATTGGTACGTGGCCGTGTTGCTGCATTGAGCCCATGCCTAGTGAAGCCAACAACGCGGATCGGTCAAACGGTGAAGATGTAAACTCCGCGGACGTGGGCGACATCAATCCGAATGCATCAGCAGAGTCAACCTCAGCAGAAGGCTTGAGCGGCGCCATCGCAAACTCTGTCGAGCGTGGAGATGCGAGAGGCTCCGTTGGTGTTGCAGCTTCGTCGGTGCTATGCGAGAATGTAGGTACAGTGATAGTCTTCGTCTTGATCTCTGAACGCTCGGGCTCAACAACGTTCAACGACGGTACAACGTGACCTGCAGGATCGACATAAGTCGGTGAGGTCCTAAGCGAGCTCAATGCTCGTGGCCGTGAGTCTGGTGTAGTGCTTTCTTTGGGCCACGGCATACCGGAAGGCGCCGATGACGGACCTGGGCTCAGCGCTGGCAGCGAGTCGGCGTCAGGAATGGGCCGGTTCAAGTTGGCAGATCCGACAGAAAGGGCAGCGGAGAGAGGTCCTGAATCCGTTGATCGAGCCGAGAACGGACTACGCCATTCATTGAGCGCAGACGCAGGGGTGATTGGTGACATTCCGCGGTTCTCTGGAAGCAGACCACCACGAGCGAGGCTTGACCTGAATTCTTGCAGTTGCATGATGAAGTTCTGTGAATATGTCAGCATGTGCTCCAGACCATAAGATCAAAAGTCAACGAGACCTACCATATTCGGGCCAATCCACTTGCTCTTCGCCTTGACAGCATCGTAGGCCTCTTGCACGCTCAAAGATGGGTCCTTGTATAGACCGTACGCCACAACAAGACTTGCAGACCTGCTGACACCGCACTGACAGTGCACTAGCACCTTCTTTCCCTGGATAACCCTCTCATCGATGAGTTTACAAAGCCTTAAAAGATCAGGGACAATGTCACTGTTGTGCTCCCAAGGGATGTGGATATATTCTGGGTCTTTCACATCTGCGCCGGCCGTCGACACGGCTTGCGTTGCAAGACCTAGCGGCATGGCCTTTGGTGTTGTGGGCGAGCTTGGCTGACGCTGCTCGGATGGGCGAGCGAGGTGATCCCGCTTAGGGGCGTACTGAATCCCACCACCACCGTCGAGTCGGACTTCCGGCTCAGGTGATTTGGGCTCTTCTGCCAAAGGATCAAGAGGATTCCTCACTTCCACGGCAACATTCATAACGACATCATAAAGTCGAGCTTGTTCCGCAGTAGGCTCCAAGTATAGATCAATGTATGGCTCGTGTACACAGATTGGTCCATCTGGATAGGCCTCCGGCTTCTCCTCTCTCGAGAGCGGGATGTCGAAATTTTGTTCTTCGTCAACCTTCGCTTGAATTTGCGGTGGCTGTGTTGGGGAGATAATCGTCTCTAGAGTAGTGTTCTGGTACAATTTTGGTGCCATTGGGCGATCAATGCCAAGAACGGGAAACAATGGCAGCGAAGGACTTGACTGAAAGTGTCTTAGAGTGCCAGGTCTTCCGAATGAAGGTGTCGCAGGAATGGCCAGTTTGATTTGTTGCGGCGTAGCATTCATGGTTGCTGGCGTTCGTATTGTCAAACCAAGATTGCTGGGCTTTCGTTTGGGTGGTGAGGGTGGCTTGACGAATGATGGTGACATGATGCTGGGTTCAGGTTCTGTGGCCTGTGTCTGTGCAAGTGGTAAACTCGTAGTCGAGGATGCCCGTCCAGGAGTCCGTGTCGTATTCACAGCAAGATTCTTCAGATTGCGTCCCTTCTTTGGTGGGGCAGCCTTCTGAAGTTCGAAGAAGGGAGCTGTTTGCTCATGTGAAGTACGGGGGCGAAACATGCCGGTCTTAAACGAGTTTGGAGGCGGAGACTCCGGCGAAGAACCCGGGGAAGGTTCTGTTGCACTAGAGTCGTCGACGGTGGAACACGTTGTGGTAGGTGAAGAGTCGTTTGAGGTTGCACTGGAATCGCTGAGATTATGATGGTGGAACCGCCCGAAAATCTTTTCTGCGTAGTCTGAAGCAGAAGGAAAGTCAACTAAAGGACTGGGAGATGCTGGATGGGGTAGCTCTTTGGTTGCGGACATGTTGGTGTTGGAGACGGCCAGCGCGGACACCGTTGAGATCGGAGGCCCTGTTGGTTCAGTGACTGGTTTTTCTGAGCCTGGTTTGAACCAAAACCGACTGTACGCTCTCCAGTCAATCGAGCGTGGAGAATGTGTTATGCGCCTAGTGCGTTCACTGGCTGGTAAGGATCTATGGTCGGCCATAGTTAGTAGGCTGTGTCTAACGAGCAGCTACCAGCGCCGCTTGCTATTGTGCAACAACGAGAAAAGACGAGGGCAGTGAGAGATGTAGATGCGAAGCCAGGTGGTGAGCATGGAGACCAAGATAGGGCACAAGCATCAACACCACGAAGCAATAGCGCTTGCAGGACCCAGGTCGAGCTTGGATGACCAACAGCAACGACGGGGAGACCCAGAAGAAGTGGTGGCGGGCGGGTTGCGCAACAGAGAAGAAGGAACGTACCGAACAGCTTTCTCCAGGAAAGCCAGCGACTGGCGAGATGCCGGACCTCAAAAAGTGCCAAGAAGAAGGACGACAAGCTTAGGGCGCTATGCCGATAGGTTCGAGGGGACGAAGCGCGTGTAAGGAGAGTGTGTTGCTTTTCTTAGAATGATGCAGTCACTACTGCATGCCCGCGTGAAAAGGCAGCGGTGGGCGAAGGAAAGATCGTGAGGAGTTGAAAGGAAGCGCCTCGGCTGGCCAATGACGGCTGTGTTGCAAGCGCTGGATCGACTGTAGCTGTGATCCAATCAGCAAACCAAGACTCATTGCCACCAGCCTCTAGCTGCCAATCTATTTCTCGCGTGGTGAAGGCACATGCCATAAACATAACAGGCCTCGACCGCTTGCTGGGTCTCGTTGTGGGTCTATCTCGCTTTGAGGCTAGACAGAGCCATGCGCGCTGCTACGTGAAGCTTGGCGGACTTACCGATTATTAAGTCCAAGGAAGACCTCGAACTGGGTGCGAAGGAGAGAAATATGAGAAGTGTTTTGTCGTGAGCCTCTGCGCTCGGTGGGCAGACTCCTGCTGCTCAGGCGTGCAAAGCGAGCTGACTACGCAGCTGTCTCTGAGGGCAGATGTTTTGTTCGCTCCGGCAGCAATACTGGGAAGCGACGACAGTATACTCTTTCCCACGGCAGCTCTCCGGTATGCTCTTCTCCAACCGTCCACACAGCCTGCGAGCTGTCTCGACCCCGGGATAGCGTGGGTGTGTTGTTGCTATTGATCGCGCAGCGCAAGGTGAAACAAAGAGAAGGGCACGCGCTTGGGTGGTGGGCGGTCGTAAGGCTGGCTGGTCGCGGGGATGTAGTCGTCGCCGGGCGGCCTTGCACAGGACTGATGTTGGGAAGAGGTGTGGTATGTCGTGGGTGCGTGGGTGTGTCGTAAACAGCAGCCGTGCGCTTGAGTGCGTCCGCGAACGACGAGGGGAGCGCGAGAGCAGCAGAGCGACGCAGTGAGTGGATGGTTTGGGTCAAGATCAAGCGTCAAGCAAGCGCCGCCGTCTCGCAAAGAAGCTAAGAATAGCACCACTTCCGCTTTCACACGCTTTCCATCCAAACGCCCAGCTCGTAACCCGCGAGAACAAGGCCTCGGAGCAATCGCATATATAATATGGCCCCTTCCATATGCGTAAACCCGTGGAGCACTGATCTGTTCCATTCTACCTTCTTTGCAGACACTGCATTCTCGACTCCCACGTTCCGGATGTTGACACGCTGGGCTGCTCGCCTGGCTGTCCTCAGTTTCATATCACCACTTCTGAGACCCCTTGTTCTTCTCTGAAGGTCTGACGCAAACCTTGTGACGCTCTATACGATCGAACAAAGAAACCGCTCGCACTGCCGTACCATCACTACATTCTACACACATTCGAACATGCACAAATATTCAAGGTATCTCGGATGCTCAACCCTAAACTCCACGAAAGTACTTTCTCCATTCTCCTCCAGATACACTTCCACGTTCGCTTAATCGTTTGCCTCAGGTAGACAGTGAGCAATCTATTTATATGGGCCGAAACTGACTAGCTAGGGGTAGTTCGAGCCGTGCTGACCCAGCGCATGGTCGTGCGCGCACGCTGACGACCTCTGAATCCTTCGTAGCTCCGGAGCTCACAGCAAAGAACGGCGATCATTCTCCGTCTCCTTGATGGTAGACTCTGCGCACGAACAAAACGTCTCGTCTTGTCTATACAGCACCGGTTTGCGTTGTCGAAGCGACGCAACGACCCTGTGTGCCAAACGGTGTTGCAGCCGTTTTGTGCGATCTGTAAGCGAACCTCTGGGACCCGCTCTTTCGTCTCATGCATGCAGGCTCCGAGGCTACACGCTTCACCAATTTTTTGCCAATAGTCTGGACTTTCCCAATTTGCGGTCCCACGCACTCTGTTCGTCAGCGTCGCATGCGCGTAGGTTGCCTCAAGTGTTGCTAGTAACTGTATCCATTCTCATGCGTCTGCGACGTAGGGCTACGAAATTGCCTTACAAATACTGTTTCGACATCAGGCTGAAGAGACAGTAAGACAAAAGGCTCGATGAAACGATTTTCGCGACGGATCTTTTGTTACACGTGTTTGACAGACAGCGGATGGGCCAGCAGTTTGTTTGGTAGTCTAAGCTACTCGCGCCGTGTAGTTTCTTCGGTAAGCTATAACGTCTATACACACACAGCGAGTCGAGCGAGTATACTTCTTCTAGTGCGAATTCTGGCGTGTCCCGTTTTTTGAGATACGAGCTTCACGAGATGCCACTCTAGCCCACAGTACATACTTTTCGGCCCCTGGAGATAATGAAAGGTCCGGTTTGAGCAATTCAGGGTTCGAAGAAAGCCTGGTGGATCGTGTCGCTTGTCTTGGATTGGATGTTGCAGCGCTTTGAGTTTGTGACCCTCGCCTAGGATTCCCTGTCGACGTGAGATGTGCTCGTCGGGATCGTCGGCACGCCGGCAGCAGGTTCGGCTGCGATGAATATTCGTATGAATAGTTTCGTCCGAACAGCCTGAGCTTTGATGTCGGTGGTAGTGCATTCAAGTTGATACACGTGACAGATCGATACGTGAGGTTTCAAGAAGGATATACCATAAAACGACGCACAGACTTGTGGTGGCCTGCGCAGCATGTGTCTGACATTACTTGACGCGTACTCCAAGCATTCACAAATTTAGGACAAAATCTCATCATGAGTGAACACAGCTGTTACCATATCTATCACTGATACTAGTACTAGCATAAACCATTCACTCATCCAATCACTTCTTCGCCATCAGCCCTCTCAGAATGTCAGTCTCCGCTTCAGAACGCGCAAGCTTGATGCGCAGCTCGTCGCGTTCTTTCTGCATAGCAGCCAACGCATCCTCGAGTTCCTCCAAGCGGTCCTGGCGGCGCTGACGGTAGCGTCTGGCGGCCTCGGTGTTGCGCTCACGCTTGCGTTTCCGCGAGTCGCCGCCCTCTTCGGGCGAATCGGAGACGGAGGGCGAAGGACGAGCGGCTCGCGGGGCGAAGGTAGGGCTGGTCGTCTTCGAAGACGGACCGGCGTTGGAGACGCTGGGAGGCGGCGTTGGGCGACCGGCCTGGAGCTGGTGGCTGGATGGAAGGGTGTCGATGGGAATTGGCAGGTCCATCATCAAAGGGCCGATGGTACGAGCAGAGGGACGGCTCTGGGAAGAAGAGACATGTTCCAACTCTGTCGAGAGGTCAAAAGATGATGACGTCTGAAAGGGCTGGGTCTCGAAGGTGTTGGTTTCTTGCCGCGTCGAGAAATCGACCGGCGTTAGGGTGGCAGAAGAGGAATCCGTTGTAGTCGTTGCAATCGTGGAGGTTGAGGGGTCACAGGCAGATGTTGCGGCAAGCAGAGCTTCGAAGTCGATATCGTAGGAAGCCTCGCTTACAACGCTATCCTGGGTCGGGGGTAGGTCATATTGAGTGAAGTCCTGGTTTAGGAATTCAGAGAAGTCTAGTTGGAGGGAAGACCAGTCTGTTGCATAGTGGGGCAATGGTTGGAGATGTTGTTGTGAGTCTTGATACACGGGGGAGGGGCCTCGTTTATACGAGGCCGGAAGCCTTCAAAGTGATCCTGAGGAGGAGGAGGCGAGGCGTGTTGCGATGCGCGGTGAGTGATAGTGACGCTGGTTGAGGGGGCAGGCGGCGTCCTTTATCTTTGTCGCTCAGGTTGCATTGGCACAAGTCGGAGCTGAGAGAACATCCGTGCCCGGTGTCTGCTTTCGTTTTAGCGCCGATGATTCATTTGGACTAAGTGATGGCTCATCCACTTCTCTCAAAACATGTGATAATTTTTGAGTGGAATTGAAGTTCTGGTTTGTCGGTACAAAACACCTCAAAGACGGCAAAATAATCCAACCGGTTGCTATGAAAGATTCGGCAATGAACGTCTCCTCCTCGAGCTCACGAAGACTTGTGATAGCTCTGTTTGCATAACTTGTGCCTCCGCAGCGGCTTATCGACAATTTTGAAGGTCGCATATCACACGAAGTGCACGCGATGTCTTAGACCTGCACCTCAATCTGGTACGCAAAGACGCCATCTCGGAAGGTCAGCCAGCACCGACACGCGACGCAGGGCTTCCGCAGCCTCAGCCTGTTTTGCTTCATGCAGATGCCATATTCCCCGGTCAGCACGATCATACCTCCTAGCAAGCGTCTAAGCGTCTCAATGGCTCGCCTTTACTCTACTTGGGTGTCTACTGAACATGAGCCGAGCACCTGCACATGCCATTGTACACGAGCAAGTATTGAGAAGCTGTCTCGAGACATTGCCGAAACGATTGCTTTCCCGCCTATCGAAGTACCCCAAACCATTGCCATGAGTGCCCGATCGTATCTGCTCGCAACACCTCAAACCTATCATTCGCTTCCTTGAGGGCCAGCACTGTCAGCATATGCACCTGGATCGAACCGTAACGTATTCGTTCGAAAGACTTGCGGTATCGTCAGAAAGTTTATGTACCTTCCGCATTCTGAATCAAAAGAATCCAGTCTGGAACGGCGAGTGAATTGTAAACAAGTCTCATCGTCGCTTTGTTCTCTCAACAGCAGAACAGAAGGAAACATGTGGACTTACCAGACAGCAACAACGGACGACCCTAATCAACCAAATCTCACGTTCCCTCGACCATGCAATACCACCCAAAACCTATACCTACTCTCATATTCAGAAGCAAGTCAGCATCCGATCCCCCAAACTCTCATAATCCCAGCCAAAAGCCCATCCATATGTTGTACATTCTTCAAACGATGTCGAAAGCCAATCGTCCGCATCCTGGAAACTGTTCATGTTTTACCAGTGAAGGAAGCGCGTGATATTTTTTCATCATTGTACTCTTGGGGTTGAAGTGATCGGAATGAAGAACTAACAACTTACTTGAATTGAACATCAATCCAACATCACTGTCTGTCGCGGACACTGATGGTTATTATACTGGCTGGGTCAAGATGAAGTCATATGAGATGATATGAATTGGATGAAACGAAACGAGAAGAGTAGAAAAAACGCTTCTCCGACGAGGTCATATGCACACTGTATTCCCGGACTGATTGCTACAAATGAGCCATCCTGTATAAGCCCTCCCTCACACTTCAGCTGCTGTCGTGGCCATGCATCTATGATTCTCGGCGTCCCTAAACAGAAGACAACCATGCAGGTCGAATTACACAATACGCCCGACCAACGACTGGGATAATCACACCTTCAGGTAAACCAGAAAAAAACCAGGCCCAGAGCGGTGTTATGAAGAGCGCACCTGCATAGCTAGCCATTTCATCTACTTGCTTGCTTATCAACCGGCGTAGCGCCCAGCACCCAGCCCAGCCCACTAGTCAAGCCACCGCTGACAGCATTCGCAACCATGTCCCTCCTGCGCACGCGCTGCTGATCCGTCTCCCCTCCACTGCCCGCACTCCCAAGACTATCAACACTCGCGTCCATACCTCTCGCGCTCTCGCCCGAGCCCCTCGCAGGCGCAGCCTCGCTTCCTTTTTGCCCTCCAGCAGCAGCACCGCCGCCGCCAAGCGGAAAAGCGTTCCTGCTGAAAGCGCGCGCGGCGCTGCGGGTCAAGTCGAACATGCTGACTGGGGCTTCCTCCTCAACGCGTCCGGAGCCCAAGCGGCCCATCTCGCGCCGTTTCTGGCCGAGGAGGAGTTGTGGTTGCTCGTCTGGCAAGCCGAAGTGGCCGGGCAGCTGCGTGGGAGCTTCGCGGCGATCTGCGCGGTCGTCAAATTCTTCTTCGGCTTGGGCTTGAGAGAGCTGGAGAGCGGTCACTTCTTCCTCGCAGCGCCGCCAGGCGGAGAGGATGTCTGTGAGGGCGGAGACGGGTGCTAGGAGTAAGGCGAGGGAGAGGAGTTCTGTGCGCTGCTCGAGACGGCGGAGGGTTGGTGGGGATGTTGAGGCTGGGCGGTAGCGGCCGGCGAGGAAGGCGGCGCGCCATGATACATCGTCGTTGTTGGGGGCAGCAGCTGAGGCGGTGCTGGTGTTGCGGGTGTGTTTAGGCGCAGAGTTGTTCGGACCAGTGATGTCTGCGCTGGAGGGTGTAAGACGACTGACGATATAAGAGTATGCGGTCTCGAAGTCGTCCTCCCTGAGAGCGGCTTCTATAGCCATGAAAATGACCCTTCGTTCGGTGTCTTTGCGCTTGGTTTCCAAAGCTTCCGCATCATTGACAGCATCGTCGAGGTCTTCGACCTTACTGTCAGCTGCCGCAACCGGCAAGCGAGCAGATACCAGATTCTGCCCAATGGCGATCAAATCGTCTACCTTGGTGTAGCTTCTGGGATTTTGCTCGAGGACCTTTGTGATGAGCCCGATGGGATCCTGGGAAACGCGGATGCTGACCGGCTGGAACGGAACGCCATGCTGCAGAATCAGAGAATAGAAGGACAAAGAGTGTGTAGCCGCGATGAGTGCCGCGACCTCACGGAAACGGTTGCTTGACGAGAAGTGAGGGCGGAAAGTGGTAATGCTGTGGAAATATCAGTGCCAGATCGTACACAACACCCAATGCATACTCACATGTCGTTCGCCTTTCTGATACCACCTCTCGTCTTGTTGCCATTACTAGCACTATCATACGCCTCAAGCGCCTTGCTCAGCAATATCTCTTCAGCACGAGCCGAAGGCAAAGCCGTCTCGCCGTTCAAGTAAATCTGCTCAATCAACGGGAAGCCTGAAAGAAAAGATTACGATCTCAAATTAGCAATCGAACTCGAACGAAGGCGAGCGGCATCTTGTTCCGACGTGACAAATGGGAAACCCACGTCCTCCTGCGGTGTTCCAGCAATGCTGTCTGTGTTCTGAACGGGATCGAGTGCATCGGCTGGAGGAGAGCAAAACATGGGTAAGTGTCTGGGCTGGGTGAAGCGAGAAAAAAGCGGTCAAGTTTGTAGGCCACTAGAGGAGGAAATTGGATTAATTACTTACGACTCGTTTCCGTGAAGACTTTGAGCATTTCCGCCTCGAAGTCTGCTTTGGCGATCTTGCCTAGCACACCAGCACCGTTGTCTGCGGCCATGTTATCGGGATCAATGCCCCAGTTCCAGAGCCAGACTAGCTTGTTGCGGGAAGCTGTCCAGTCAGTGTCGTCTGATTTCCCTGGCGCTGCGAGACCACGAAGTATCTTCTGCAGCACGGTGAGCTGGCTCTCAGCGGTACCATAGAATTGCATCCTGGCAACATCTACAAGCGAAGCTGTATATCCAAGACTGTCGAGTTGATAAGTCGTGTACACGTGCATTTGCAGCAGCATGTACGTCTCCATACGTGGAGTAGTAAGAGGGTGTTCTGGAGCAAGTAGCCTGTCAGGAAGGAGATCCTGCAAGGTCTGCGATTCGTCAAGAGATGTTGCGTGCTGTTCTACGCGCGGCAGACTCTCGACGCTTGTAGCAAGGTCGGGTGGAGGTAGGAAGTCCAGCAACTCCGCAAGCCTTGCCAGCACTCCATGAGCGCCTTGAATAGTCTCCTTGCTCGAAGACTGGGCAGCGTAACAGCTGGCAAAAGCAGCCTGGGCATATTGCAGCTCAAGCTTCCGCTGCACATCATCGTCCAAGTACGGGCGATGCTCGCCTTTCTCATAGCCGCCAAAGTCCACATCACTCGGACCGTCCCACTCCTCAATAAGCTGCGTAATATGTGGGAAGTTCTCTTGCGCGCTCTGTACCATCCAGTAGTATGCGTGCTCCCAATCATGCCCAGTCTTGTCCTTCTCAGACACACCGTCAAGGGTAATCTTACGCACACCTTCACTCAGATCGTCCGCCTTTCTTGTGTCGTGCTTCTCATCTGCTGCTGCTCCTTCCTCTTGCTGCGGGTTCTGTATCTGCTTCTTCAATCCCAACTTCCTCCTCTTGCGGTCTGTGTGCCCATACATCCACGGTCCAACCAAGCTCTTCATATCCCGCGCGACATTGCTGCTCTCAGCACCAGCATCTGCGTTCGGGCCATTCTTCAAAGATCTCGCAAGCAGCAGCTCCATGCCCTCCTTGCCATCCTTCTGCCCAAAACCCTCAATAGACTCCGAAATCGGATCATTCGGGTAGAACTTGAAATTGAGCCTCAACAGCGGCAGCACCGCGCTCACAAACCACACCCTCAGATAATCGTGGCCCTCTAAGAACGGCTCGACCAGCTCAAGCACCAAATTGAGCATCCCCGTCGCCTCGTCGATCTTCTGCGAGCGGGTACAGAGGAAGTTCGTAAGAAGATCCTTAGGCGCATGGGGCGGGAAGTGCACTGGCTCGAGCGCACACAAGTGCAGTTTCTTCACTCTCTTGCGAGCAGTAGCGGCGTCGATATCGCTGACGAGACTGGTATCGATGGGCACATCTTCTCGGTCGACGTCGAGGTACAGGTGGGTAGCGACTTCGGAGATGTAGGTGCGGTAGACGGCTGGGTCGAGGGTTTCGGGGAGGTAGGTGAGGAGGATGCGGAGGACGAGTTCAGAGGATAGAGCGTCTGGACGAGCGGGTGTGAAGGAGTGGAGGGCGGGGATGTCGGCGGAGGAGGCGTAGTGGACGGCGAGGAGGATGCATTGGTCTGTTGAGAGATCTTTGAGGGGAGTGGGTGTGGGCGTGGCCATGGTGTCTGTCTGTGGTTGTCGTGGTTTCGTAATGCGTTGGTGTCTAGTTCTGTATCATCGTAGGTCGTGATTGGATTTGTATGCAGTCACGAGGTCTGTTTATAGTGTGTGCTGTTGTCAAGGGGTTGGTTTATAGATGGTCCAATATAAAGCCAATTTGTTGACTCTGTAAGTTGTCTAGACTGCGGCGCTGTGACGTGTGTCCAACCCCCACGTTGATCATTAAACCCTAAGAACCAAGATTCAACACCGCATGAGTTCTTGTGTATGTACATGTAAATGCACGTGTACATATATACATTCCTTTGATGAACAAATGGCTAACATGCTGCTACTATCAAGCGTGAACGAAGACTCGATCATGTGTACATTACTCACCGACTTTCTCGGACACAGTTCCATGAGCAGAGGCTTTTCACATGTAGCAGAACCATCCTTTCCAAACCAAATTCACAGTTATGACATCCAAAAACATTCAAAGGCGAAACCATATGAATACAGAGTAAATCCGCGAGCGGTGAAACCCACCAGTCCGAGGGCATCTAAAGAAAAAACTATCGCCCATCCGGCTCAAGCAAAACACTCGTAGCAGCGAGCGCCCCAAACCCCAATTCTTACAAAAGGACTTTCCCGATCAATCCCCATTCATGATGACAACGCAAGGAAACATCAAATGAAACTCCCAAAGGCATGTGTCGCGCGCCTCTCGTGTATCAGTTGGTAATCCCCGGTCCCCAAACATAGGGAACAAAAAGATAAGCGCCACGCTAAGTAGAAAACCGCCCCGTTCCATGCGCCGAGAGAACAAAAGTACGGAAATAAGAGAAGCGAGGAAGGTACAGGTCCGCAGAATGGACGGAAAGGGAAAATACGAGAGAGCTGACCAAGAAATGTTCAGCGAAAGAGAACTGCTGCGATCGAGTCCTACTCGACCATGACGTTGGCATGTCGGTGGCTCAAGCTCGTGCTGCGACTAGCAGAGAGATCGACCGCACGACGTGAACTGACATAGTGGCCGAATGATGTGAGTCGGCGACGTTGATACGCAAGGTCCACCTGCTCGCCCGGCACTTCTTCCAAAACTGGAGGCGTGGAGTCTCGAGGGAAGCGTCTTCGGCTTGGGTCCAAGCTCAACGATGCCACACGTGGAAGCTCGCGGTTGCCAACATGGGAAGTGGCATTTGCACGACGGGCGTTCAAGGATTCCCGCAAACTTGGGCTTCGGTGTGGTAGTTTGGTCGTGGTGGTGTTGTACTCGCGGGGACTCTGTTGCTGATGAGGTGAGCGGAAATTGCCAAACTCCGTCATTGCTCGTGAAGGAGGTCGGATATCTTCATCACCGCTGGGATCTTCGTAGCGGTCAAAGCGCGGCGCCGACAATCTATTTCCAAGACGGCTCTGGCGGTGCAGTTCTGGTACCCGGTGAGAATGAGATGGCGTGGTTTCGTGCTCGGAGACCGATATATCGTCGCCGCTCGCTTGAGGGCTGCTCATTGGTTGAAGGCCCAGAATGCTGCTTCTACGCGCCTCAAGACGGCTTAGAGGACGACTTGCAGCTTTGTTCAGATCCTCACCGAAAGCCATGCTTGCTCGCGAGTACTTTGGCTTAGGTCCTGAGATCTTCGGAGGCGTATCAATGGCAACTGGTGAGGACATGATACTAGGCGCTTCGTGCTTTCCTTCACATAGAGCCAAGCAGAGATCTGTCAGGTTGCGGCACATCATGTCGGCTTTGCGCCTGATGTGGCGGTCCGAGACGGTGACGCCGTTGATAATGGAAGCAGCAGAGAAGGTGGTTCCTTGAGGTCCGGCGCTTCCAGTCATTGCTACCAGCTGCAAGGCGTCCATAGCAGTCGCTTCCAGGGAGCGGTAAAGAGTAGCACTGAGCAAAGCTTTCGCCTTTGCCAGCGCAACATGTAAAGTGGGGTGAATATCAGCCAAGGTCAGTGAGGTGGGAGTAGGTGGTTTCGAATTTTGTGCGCCAGCAACAACATCTTGATCTTGCTTGCGATCCTGCTTGGGTGACGAGTTGATAGTAGTGGGCGCCGTGGTAGCAGTGCGAGGTCTATCAGAACTTGCGCCTCCGCCAGTGACTGCAGCATTCGAAGTCGAAGGGATCTTTCCAGTCAGCTCCAGCTTCTTGATCCGAGATTTGAGGTCATCGAGCTCGTCCCACACCGTTGAAGGTGCAGTTTGTGAGTCAACAGAGTCAGACTCGGCAGCCGACTGTTTAGTTTCGGAGCTAGTGGCGGGTGATTCGCCGTCTGAACCCTGGGGTTTTGCGGATATACCGCTGTGTCGTTTGGTGTGAGATGTCGAAGCAGGGTATCCAAAGGAAGGTCGACGCCTACCAAAAGTTGGCAATTCTGGCGACTTTTCTGGAGATTGTGTCCTTTCGTAATGCTGAGTCGCAGATCTTGGAGAGCAGTCGGGCGCGTTCGAGAATGGAGTCTTACGCCGCAAGTGGGCGCTGCTCGGTGTCGTTTGGTCGTAGCGAGGTGATGTGAAGTTTGTGGTCGATGCAGGACCGGGTGTTCTGTAGCCAGTGTTCGCGCGGTTCGTGTCGATGTGTGTACTGAATCTTGAGGAGGGTCGGCCTGTGGAGTGGCCTGTAGCGCGCGGTCGTCCATTCTCCACAGAGGTGCGCGGAGAGGATGAGATAGACTGTTGTCGCTTGTCGTTCCAGGTTGCGCGCGAGGGTGCGCGCTGGGTGAGGGTGGGCTCGTCGTCGGAGCTGTTGGCGTCTTCGGCCAGCTGCAGGAACAAATCGGCGTTCGCCTCGGGGGGTGTTTGGTCCATGCCGGCGTCTTGCGCGGTCAAGGCCTCGAGTGTGGCCTCGTCCTTGGAGGGCCTGCGTTTGCCAGTGAGAGTGGTGGTCGGGAGGGAGCCTGCGCGGGTGTGGGATGACGTTTGGGCAGGCAGGAGAGAAGTTGGACGTGGGGTGCTGAAGTTGGCAACTGCTACGGCATGTCGGGGCGCGGGTCTTCGAGTGGAATTGTAGTAGGAGGCGCCACGGGGCGTCTGCTGGGCCTGAGCCTGAGCCTGCGACAGGGCACGCAAGGGTGTGTCTACGGTGAAGGAGAAGTCGAAGTCGTGGGCTAGAGGCGAAGAAGCTGGTGCGCCGCGAGAGTCTCTGTTATAGCCGTGGTTGCGCGCGCTATAGGTGGTGCTGGTGTTGGGCGTGCTCGGGGTGGTGGTGGTGGTAGCAGCAGTCGTACTCGGAGCTGCATGCGAGCGCGGGTGCGGCAGCGAAGAGTTGCGGGTGTGCAGGAAGTGCTTCGGGATGGCAGGCACAGGCGTGGGTTCGGTTCGCGATATAAGGCTGGATCGTCGTCGTTCGGCGGCAAGATCATCGTCTTCTTGTCCCAATGTGCGCCGACGCGCGCGAGGAAGTACTTGCTGCTGCTGCTGCTGCTGCTGCTGCTGCAAGGAGGAGGAGGCTGGCGATGCACTGCTGTCACATGACGCTAGCGTGCTGGACCGTTGGCGGCTCGAGGTTTCCACGCGAGGAGCATCGGACAACAGGCGAGTCGCCATGCTCGCATCTGCGTAAAAGTAGCTAAGGGGTGAAAGCCTGTGTCTCGCGGTAGATAACGGCGGACGGTACCGGCGATTGTCAAGGAGAAAGCAGCGCGTTGGTGGTAGCGATGATGGGCAGATAGATTATGGACCTGGCAACACACACTAAACAGAGCCCAGCCACCACGGACGCCTGGAAAACAGCGGCAGCATCATCGTCGGTTACGCAATATGGGAGCTGCTAGCTGTGGACCAGGGGCACCGGCTCGAAAATCGAGTCCACAGAGTCTGCTAATGCAGGTCCATGCTTCAGGAATAGTGTACAGCATGCTCATGTCGATGATTCCCATGTTTGATGAAAGCTACCGTACTTCGTCATCAACGAGAGACATGATGGTGCAAAGTCAATGGAAAGAGCCTCTTCTACAACAGCCCAATCAAATACGAATGTTCATCAATACGATTCAAGATAGCACAAAGCTCTGCACGAGCTGGTGAAGTATGGACGATTCCGACGATAGCTCCACGCGCGCTCGAGCCCCTTACAGGGAAGGCGCCTGCGCAGTTTCAGCAGCGCTCGGGTCTATTCTTTTCGAAGGAGCACTGAAACCGAAACCACACTACAGTATGTGCACACGCGCATGAACTGATAACGGCACACGCGCGCCTGCCAGATCTGCAGAGTAGAGTGTTTGACGACCAGCCTCTTTCGGCACCACGCGTCTGAGACGTGACAGGGACGAACACACGGGGAGAACCTTTTCCGCCACTGCAGCGTATCTAAGGATCTCGAACTCAAAATTCATACAATGCCATCCCCGATGTTGACACGAGCCCCTGGAGTGCGGAAGCCAAAGCAAAAGGAAAAGCATCCGAGACTTGTACGCACGTCCGCTGTCGAAGCAGGCATTCCGCTGTACTTTCGACGTTTTAACGGTTGCGGACTTTGCGTGGCCATAACTTATTATACTAGTCTGTGTGTAATGGATGCCTTGAAGATTCTAGCCTTTTGAAGCATTCCTTGAGAGCATCTCAGCACACAGTGTCACGTGGTTGTCCCGAACGAACACAGATGACCGATCGATGAAGCCCTTGAGATTGAGAGTCTTCATACGAAAATAACATTCATATCTTGCATCGATCCATATCTATGCTCGGTAATGTGAGCACAAGCACGCGATCCAACATGCACCTCGAATATACCATGTATTGTGCGTCAATGGCTCATAGTACATGTAACCCTAAAATAGAAGCTTCGATGGTAATGAAATGAATCCCAGAGTCCCGTCTTACGGGACTCTGAGTGTGAACCCTCGAATTGCGAATTGGGTCTGGCGGAGCTCTTATACAAATCTAGAGTACACTCACTGAGGCCATGCCTCCAGAAAGCAGCTGTTTCAATCGTGATCATAATCACTCTGATGCTGGTGTTTTATTGCAGCAGCATATCCGCTCAACTACAGAACACCAGCCGATGATCATACAACCCTCGAACTACTTACTCTCCGCCGCAAGCGCCTTACACCCATCAACAACATCCCTCTTCAGATCCTCCCAATTCTCAATCCCAACACTGACCCTCACCAGCGTCTGCGCAACCGTACTATCACTCATACTCCTCCACTCAATCAAACTCTCCACGCCGCCCAAACTCGTAGCATGGTGGAACAAGTGCAGTTTACTCGGCAGCCTCTTCGCCCACTCCGCCTTCTTGAGGTGCATCCCAAACACCGGCCCAAAACCATTAGGCATCTGCTCCTTCAACCACCCAATCCTCCCATCGCTCCCCCTGGCCATATCCTCCTCCTGCAAACTCGCATGTTCCACGCTCTCTACCACCGCCTTCACGGCTTTTCCTTCCTCGCTCTCATCCTCGCCACTAAGAGCCTGCTTCAAAAACCAGACGAGCTTCCCAGCACTCTCACTCTGCCTCAACACCCTCAACTCCAACGTCCTCAAACTCCTCACCCCCAACCACCCCTCCAAATTCCCCATCACCGCCCCAAGGTGAATCCTCTCCCCAAACATCCCCCAATAATCCCTCTCCCACCCAGCCCTCTCCTTCGAAACCCCCACAACACCACACAGCAAATCCGAATGCCCGCCGAAATACTTCGTCCCCGAATGCATCACAAAGTCCGCCCCAAACTTAAACGGATCTAAGAGAGGCGGCGGCGCAAAAGTAGCATCGACCGTCAGACTCGCTCCGCGCGCATGTGCTTTTTCCGCGAAATAGCGGATATCGTACGCTTTGCCCGTGGGGTTCACGGGGGTTTCCAGGTGCACGACGTCTCCTTTGCCCAGACTCCAGCCTTCGGCTTCGTTATCCCAGCTCTTCTCGTCGAACAGATCCACGATCTTGCACTTTGTCAATTTCTTGTAAATCTCCAGCACGCCGTGACAGCCATGATACCCAGCTCCAATAGCCACGACTTTCGGGTTAAGATAAACAAGCAGCGCGTGGAAAGCCGCGAGGCCGGAAGCGTAGGTCAAGCACGGCGCTCCGAGGAGTTGCGTGAGGATGAGTTCGAGGCGCGAGGTGTTTGGGGCGGTGGCGCGGGAGTAGATGTGGGAGTCTGCTGGGGCGGGAGCGGAGGGGTCGCGGTCGGCGAGGCCTAGGTCTGCGATGGGTTTGAGGAGGGAGGGGTCGTTTGGGTAGCGGAAAGTGGTGGAGACGTGGAGGGGTGGGGCGACGTCTGTGGCGGAGTTGATGGAGTCGTCGCCGTGGATGCCGAGGGTTGAGAGGGAGTATGAGAGGGATTGGGAGGGTTGTGGTGGGTTGCTGTCTGGAAGATTGGGGTTGGGTGTTGGTTCGGCCATCTCGATGGAGTGGGAGGGGGAGGATGGGAAGAGAGGGGTGTGAATGAACTTTATTGATGATCGATCTAGAGAATGCAGATGGGGTATGGAGCGTTGCGAGAAGCGCGTCTATAAAGAAGAAAAGTAATTGCAAGTGTTAGTCAACAGTTGAGAGATGAAGACGGCGGGCAGCACGCAAGCGACCCCGCTGTTGTCATAGACAAAAAAAGGTGGATTCAAATGCCGATAACGCAATAACGCGCCCTTCGAAGAACTGAACGCCGTAACTGAACGCCGTAACCGAGCCGCTATGCTTTGCCGAATGCAGAAATGTGAGAGCGAGCACAATACAAGCAACAATGCTTATATGCGCCTCATGAACGTGAACGCTTTGCCTGTAGCTGCTGCTGGCAGCGCTTTTGCAAAATCGTCGCGGGCTGTGAACAATGTTAGCTGGAACATGCAACATACGCGACAAATAATAATGTCGACAGTCGGGATTGAAATCGTAACACATACCTTCTTGACTTTCAAAGCCCACAGTAATATCATCGTGTTCTTGCGCATAATCCAACCCTTCAAGATTGACAAACCTCCTCGCCGCCTTCTCCTCAGGCGAGAACTGCTCGTCTTTGCCCTGTGGTGGAGGAAGCGTGAACTTCGCATCAACCATCTTGATCGCCCACTTCTTGTGCTTGCCATCTCCCTTAATGGTCTCAAACACGTCGGTAGTCTTGACCTGGAAGCAAAGCGCTTCAGCATGCGCAAAGTCCTCCATGAAAGCCAGTAATTTGATGACAGTGTTTTGCGCGTTCGCGACGATTTGTATGCGCACGTTGCTGGCGGCCCATTTGTGGTAGATGGGTACTACCATCATGCGGCGGGAGATGGCGAGCGTGCTTGCTAGACCGTCGTAACGGACTGAGAAGCCTGTGATGGCAGTTTGGAACGCGTGCAAGTCGTTTGGTGTGGCGAATTTGAAGGTGCGGACGGTGGTCATGTTCTGCGCAACCTTGAATACGTCCGCCACGCCGTCTAGGACGTTGTGCGGTGAATTGCGAGCGTCGATGGACATCGTCATGTCTGTTTGTGGTTGGCGGAGGATTTGCACGGTCTGTGTATCGGTGCAGGGAAGACGCAGGAGGAGCTCTCCTTTGTCGAGATTGAGGCGGTCAGTAACGCATCCGTGGCTGTGTTGGGCGACGATGCGTAGACTCTCTGACTCTACGGTATCTGGCATGCGGCCGCCCGTTTCTTCGGCGAAATGGTTGGTCACGCCCAGTCTTTGCCAATCGAGAGAAGCGAGCTCATTGTGGCCAGACGATAGCACACCGATTGCCTCGGACACCGACTGGATGTTCAAGCCGGTCAATGCCATCTTTCCCACGATAGTCTCGTGCTCCTTGACGTCAATGCCGTTCAACCTGTTGTAAAGTGCCTGCCGACTGTCCATGTCGCGGAAAACGAGCAGTATACGGCACTGTCGGTGCTCTTCCCTGATGCGAATGACCATTGCAGTAGTACCATGCGCCGCCGCATCCGTTATGAACTCGAAGTTGATCGGACCATCTGCGCCCAGCAAGTGCACAAAGGAGCTGAGGCTTTTGTGCCCAGGCTCAGTTGCCACGACCAAGCGGAAGCCGTGATGTCTTTTGCGCACAGCCCCACCATGTGAGAACTCCTCGGAGCGTTCCCATAGCATGGCACGACATCGACTCACTTTCTCAGTTGGGAATGCTCGCTGGTTTGATGAATCAACGTATTGGACTTCGACGAGCTGTGACTCATGCGCCAGCACCTCGCCCTTCTCTGGGCGAACATTGTAGTCGGTCTTACGCGAATGGTCAACCAGATTCCAGAGTGTGCGGAAGTCGTGCTCGAAGAATCGCACTGTCACATCAATCCCGCCAGGTAAGTTGATCGAAATTGCGAGCGAGCCCGACTTCCAAGAGACATCCTGCCACGTAAGGCTAGTGCTGCTGCTTTGCCTGGGTGCAATTCTAAGGTGGACAAGCTCGCTCTGGCTTGCTATGACCACAGTGCTCTGATTTTCCCGCCTGTCGCGCAGGATAGTCAGATTGCATGGTACCGATACACGATCGGTATTCACATCGTCCGTGTTGAGCGAGATATTGACTGTACACTTGTGGTAATAGTGATATTGATGTGAATCTCCCAGTGGGAGGGCATCGGAGGGCGATACGACCCTGCTTTGAGGATCCGCTATCAGGGACCTCTGACCACTTGCACCTCTCAACGCTGCCGCGGCCTCTGGTGTAAAGCGCGGGTACTCCAGCCAGATCTGTGTGTCTTGGCCCTGGATTAAAGATTGTGGTGGAGGCATTATATTGCTCCGAAGCATCAAGAGGGCCAACGACTTGAGATGACCCTTCAAGATCAAAACATCTCGTTTGAGCAGGGCTTCGGGATCGGAAGGCTGGCGAGAATCAGGAGACCCAACACCAAGGTAGCGTTCGAGAGGGTCGGAAAGCATCCATGACGTTTTGGCCAAGTCAACGTGAGGCTGCGCCAGTAATTCGCGGTGCTCAACATCCCTTGACTTTCCCCGTCGCTGTAGTAGGATCTCAAGTCCTACCTTGCCTCTAAGATACCACCAGAAGGCAGCCCGTAGCCACATAAACGGCGTGCAGGAGTCGGAAGGATGTTCCTTCTCAGCCGTGAGCCTGAACACACCTTTCATGTGTGCTACACGACCCGCGAAGTCGTCAAAGGCGCTCTCAGCAGCTAGATCGTTCATCGAAGGGTTGTGTGAAGGTGGCTGATGCGACCGGAAAGATTGGACAGAGTGCGAGGACCCGGGACGGGAAGCATCGCTTGCCTGTACGCTCGCCATAGGTGATCTTGCAGGCTGCATTGGATGCTGTCTGTCTACATCGAAGTAACCATTTGGGCTCGGGCCACGAGCATACGGCGATGGCTTGGGGGGACCAAGTTGTGAGGAAGAAGATGTATTACTCTGCGCGTTGTTTTGTCGGGCAGCCAAGTAGGGCTGATTCTGTCCATAGGGTATGAAACCAGCTTGGGAGGGCGGTGAAGTCGTTCTCGAGAAATCCCCATGTTGCATTGGCGGTGAGCTTGAATCGGAAACACTTCGCAGGGACTGGGGAGATCGCTGATCTTGAGAATTGTTACGCGAGTGTGAACCTGGTGCCGGCGCGAACCGGTTCACGCTGCTGGCGCTGTATCCATTCAGTAGACCAGGAGGAGGCATCTGTGCCGTTGCCTGTGCATCGTAGGCACGATTGCGCGGCGGTGACTGATCTCGACTTTGGGGTCTGATTTGAGGTTCTGTGGCCATTCGTGTAGCAGGCAATGGTCGAGCTGGTTTCACATTCTCATAGCCTGTAGAGTGTGCTGCTCGCATGTAGCTTGGCTGTTCAAGCATCGGTGCCTGGCGCTGCGTTGGTCGCTGTGATTTGTCTGGAGATGGGTCTCTGGGACCTTGCGGCACAACAAAGCTCATGTCCGCATTTTGCTGCCTTATCGACCTTGAGCGCTCATGCGTTGCTAATTGGCTTGATGAGACAGTGGCCTGCTGAGGATCGAGAGATGGAGGCTCTGTCATATGAGTCGGCTGCGTCCCACCTGGAGCATATCTGCCTTGCTGACTGTCCTCTCTCCTCGGAGGCCGCGATGGTGAGGCATCTTTCGATCGTGAGTGAAGATATTTAGGATCTGCGAACGGCGACCTTTTGCCAGGTGGCGGAGCAGCCGGCAGTATCGTAGGTGTCTCAACATACTCCGGGGCTGGAGGAGCCTCTCTTGAATGGCGCTTGATATATCTTGTATCCGCAAACGGCGATGGACTGTCAGGTGATGCTGCTGACTGCGGTGACGGAGTATCGACCGGTGGAATGATAGGTACTCGTTCTCCACCCGGTGCTGGAGGCGTCGCTGCAACCTCAGCACGGTATGCTGCTGTTGCGGCAGCGTAGCTCCCGAGATTTAGGTCAAGATCGCCGCCAGTTTCAATTTCAAGAGGCTCGATCATGGCACTCGCTCTACGAAGCGCCATAGCTTCACTCGATCTCATGTCGTGCTCTTTCTTGCTTGCTAACGTGTTTGGATCCCTTGGAATGGGCGAAATCCTCAGTCGCGGCGGACTATCCGTAGTCTGGGCCTGTTCTGTCGGCCTCGGATCCAGAGATAGTTGGTTGATATTTGGCATTGGAGGCTTATCGTCGTAGTCGCTTATTGGGCTCCAATCCTGGTCGCCGCTGTACGCAGTCGGTGCTCGGCTTATGCCTATCCTCGGTGGTGGCGGTTGCTCTTCAATCTTGACGGGAGGAACTGGTTCTCGACATGATTGTGCTGGAACAAAGGCCGAAGTCTCGAGTTTAGCCAAATCTGGTAGTGTTGGTTCAGCCGTGTGTCCAGACGGTCTCGGATATGCCCCTCCTTGGTCCATTGATCTCTTGCCCGCCGCTGCTCCAAATGTTCTAGCCTTTTGTAAACCGATTTCGCTAGGCGGATCCATGGTCTCGTCGCCTCCATGTCCAATATACTCCGGTACAGTCTTGACAAAGCCCACAGTCAACCCTTCCCTCCTCCTCCTCTTCCTCCACCCATTGACATTCTGCGAGCCATCCGGAGGAAGCGCGCCCGCCTGCCGCACCTCATTGGGATCCGGCCAGCGCTGTGCGATCGAAACATCCAGTCTAGGCCGGTTGGCTGCAGCACGCTCGACAGACGGCTTCAGGAAATCGTCGACATCCTCCTGCGAGTTGGCTTCCTTGCCCTTGTGCTTGGAAAAGGAGTCGCTCGCATTCTTCAGCTGCTCGGTATTCTTGATAATCTTTCCCCACTTGCTCTTGAACCTGGACCGGCCGCTCCCCTTGCCGTCATCCTCTGCCATGCTCGTCGGGCGGTTGGTGTGTCGCAGTCCGTCAGCACGTGAGATTCCACGAAACGCTTATCAGCCAGGAGGAATGCGCGCAGCTGGTGGGAGTCGCACGGCGTGGACTCGAGGATAAATTATTAGGGACAAGAAACGACAGGAGCGTCTCACGTGCTCAGACAACCTTTCGCTTTCTCATGCAGGCACGACTCTCTACCCTCTCCTCACAAGCACATGAAGCACGTTGCGTACCACTGAAACGCCGGTGCACACAGCGCAACAACAGTACCTAGCTTCGAACAGGGTCCAATCCTCGGGAGCCAGAGAAAGAGGCGTGTGGGGTTGGTGGTGGGGAGGGAGGGAAAGAAGAAGTGTCAAGCTGTCACTTTTGTTCCATGTATACAATATACTCACGCCTTACAAGGGTAAACAGCGCTTAATGTGTGCCTTTGATATGAATAGAATTGCCGCTAATTGGACTCGCGCTTACTATCGGACCTGCCGTGACTTCGGCAAGCATACGATGTAGCGTGGGACTAAGCACGCACGAGGGAGCTGCAGAGAGAAGACAATGTGCCTGGGTAGCGCGCTAGTGTGCGTGCTGTACGAGGTGGGTGGCTGGCAAACAGTAACCGACGGTGGGTTGTCGATATATATAGAGATGACTGTCGCAGCCATTGTCGATTTAAATATTACCCTGACGAGTTTGCGCGTCACCAAATCCAAGCGAGACACCATGCTCAGGATGGTGAAAGTTCTAGAGTCGGTTTCGTGCACGCCCGCTAGCTCTTGCAAGAGGTTTGGATTTATTTCTCTTGCAAGGGCAAAATCCCTTGCCATTGAAACGGGACAGTGGTATAGCAGATAGTCAGAATGAGACATGGCCTCGGTAGAACCAGCAGATCACGACATTCACATTTGACGGGATCGGTGTACAGGCTGCGGCGACAGTGCGTGCAAGGTTAAGCTTCGGGGCGAGAACTGCAAGACAAGAGGATGGGCACATCAGGCAATGTAGAACATCACTAACACACACGACGTATCGTTGATAAAACACATGAAAATATCTTGAGGTGGATCGAAAAACCTGCATTAGGCCTTATGCATTCTACGGACGTATTGCTAAATCAGCCAGATACAGGCTCTCAGCATTCTTCGCTTGCAATGCATTAAAAGGCAGCTTTTCTCCTACTCGTCGTAACGCGTTGTGATGCAAAGTCTCTACTGAGCGCCGGAGCTGCCAATGGTGGGGACACCCTCCTTGTACTTGATGGCACCGCTGGAGGAGCCGCAAGCCTCGATGGACTTGACGACACTCTTGGACTCGGCGTCAGCGACCTCGCCGAAGACGACGTGGCGGCCATCGAGCCAAGAAGTGACGACGGTGGTGATGAAGAACTGGGAGCCGTTGCTGGGGAGAAGTGTCAGTGCTCATGCTTCTAGCGGGGTAAAAAAAACTGGGCTGTTTCGACATACGTGTTGGGGCCGGCATTGGCCATGGAGAGGAGGAAAGGCTTGTTGTGGGTGAGCTTGAAGTTCTCGTCGGCGAACTTTTCGCCGTAGATGGACTTTCCACCAGTGCCCTGTAGGAAGATGTGTCAGTGCTCCGCTCAGCACAGCTGTGGTGTGTGGGTTTCTCTTACGTTGCCACGGGTGAAGTCACCACCCTGGAGCATGAACTCGGGGATCACACGGTGGAACTTGGAGCCAGAGTAGCCGAAGCCCTTCTCGCCGGTGCAGAGAGCGCGGAAGTTCTCAGCGGTCTTGGGGACAACATCATCGTAGAGGGTGAAGTTGATGCGGCCGGAGCGAGCTGTGAGGAGGGTACGTCAGCACAAGTACTCCTACATGGATGCCAATGGCGGCTGATGACAATGATGCTCAAGGCCCGCGACGGCGCTGATGGCCGTGATGAATGGTTGAGTCGCTGTCAAGGGGTATGGTGGGGTGTGACTTACGGGCAACGGACTTGTCGTTGTCGAGCACCTTGCCGGACTCGTCAACGGTGATCTTGGGGCCAGTCCACTGGACGTCGAAGTAGGTCTTGATGGCCATGGTTGCTGAAGATGCGTGGAAGGAGCGGGTGAGGGATGGGGTGAAGGTGGTGTTGATGGTGGAGCGGAGGGAGTTGGTGAGAGTAGTAGCTTTGAACATTTTCAAAGGCTGGCGGGCTGGCAAGTGAGGGGTTCTCGAAACTGCCCCACCAAGGAAACGTCAGTTCAAGTCGCGGGATGGCTTTTCCGAAGACGGCCGAAGGCTGGGCTGGGCGGGTGGTGGGCGGTGCTGAGCTGCAAGCTGGCTGGCTGGCTAGGCCGGCGTGCGTGCGTGCATGAGGTAGTAGGCGATGCGATTCGATTGCCCATTGCACTTGATATGGCGAATGCTGAGCGAGCATGTGTACACGCGCATCGGCATCGGCATCCACGGCTCGCAGCGCAGCTTTGAGGAGATGGGAATAGTTCAATGGGAGCTACTCACGTGTTTTGTAGATGTACAGTTAGAAGAGACGAAATGACAGAATCTGCTCGCGCAAGGGGTTAGGAGGTGTTCAGCTCGTCGAGGCAAGCAATTGATGCTTTGCAATGATGTACTTGCAATTTTACAAGCGCAGATGACGGATTCAAATGACGAGTTGATGGAACAGTGTATTGTGAGTGATGGTGAATCAAAGAAGAGACTTGAAAATATGTCCTGTACCATCAAGTAGAAAGGAGATTTGAGAGACTCCCGCCCAGGGTCTCACAAGCTACAAGTCTGCATGCATTGTTTATGTTTGTTTGGCTGCTGATGATATCACGGTGGTAGCACTCTGTTTTCTCGGAAGTTGAGCTATGATAAATGCTATCTCATTAAATACTACCTTATTTTCTATAGTACTTTTCTCACTGACACCACGTGACAGTGGAAGGCGACCTCCTCAATTGTTGAAGCCATATGCAAACTACTGCACTTGAGCTCGTCGGCTCGAACCGCCTAGAGTCTCCTTGATGTCAAGTCCGGGCTCGCTGGCTCCATACGCCGCATGTTCACAAGCTACAGTACCTTGCGTATATCACCATCACCGACATCTCGCCGACTGCTGTTGTCTGGCCCGAGGAGAATTGTTGCACGACAATTGTCTGCCCTTAACATTGCCACACTTCACACACCGCAGCCATGGATTGGAATGATATTCGCAACCAGGTGAGCAACCTCAGCGTCTACGACCTCAAGGCTGGGGTGCGTAAGGTGCAAAATGGTAAGCCTACATGTTCACATATGATATTGGGCATGTTCTAAACCCTCCCAGCCGTCATGAACTATACCGAAATGGAGGCAAAGGTACGCGAGGCGACCAACAACGAGCCTTGGGGAGCATCCACCACCATGATGCAAGAAATCGCCAACGGCACTCACAATTAGTAGGCAATTTGGCCATTGCAACTGCTGCGATCTTGGACTGACATTCTCCAGCCAACTCCTTAACGAAATCATGCCTATGATCTACAAGCGCTTCACCGAGAAGTCCGCTGAGGAATGGCGCCAAATCTACAAAGCTCTCCAGCTCATGGAGTTCTTGGTCAAGAACGGCTCCGAGCGCGTTATTGACGACGCTCGCTCCCACCTGTCACTGCTCAAGATGCTCCGCCAATTCCACTACATCGACCAGAACGGCAAGGACCAGGGCATCAATGTCCGTAACCGAAGCAAGGAACTGACCGATCTGCTGGGCGACGTGGATAGAATCCGGCAGGAAAGGAAAAAGGCAAAGGCTACAAAGAACAAGTACGGAGGTGTTGAGGGCGGCGCTGGACTAGGTGGGTCTGGTGGTATGTCAAGCTCGGGGTCTGGCAGGTTTGGTGGATTTGGCAGTGAGAGCGCCGGCGCTTACTCTGGCGGATATGGAGCTTCTACTCGAGGCGTGTATGGCGACGGCGGCGGATTTGGAGGCGAGAGTCACGAAGACTACGACGAAGGTGGACGTGTGGGTGGCGCAGAGCGATTCGACGAGTACGACGAGTATGACGACGGAGGAGCACAGGCGGCGCCCAGCAAGAGACGAGGACCACAGGCTTCATCTTCTAGGACGACCAAGACCACTGCAGCACCCAAGAAGGCCGAGCCACCCACACCGAAGGAGCCTGAGGTTGATTTGTTCGACTTTGGAGACGACGAGCCTGTTTCATCTGGACCCGCGCCCATAATGGCCGCACCTGCTACAAAAGCACCCGCACTTCAAGTGCCTGCATCTGCGGCTCCCCTAGGGGACGATGATGACTTTGACGATTTCCAGTCGGCTACCCCTGCTGCGGCGCCATCTGCACCTGCTGCCACATCCACAATCCCGAAGCCCAACTACTCCAGCTTCAGCATGGCAGCACCTACAGCAGCACCCAGCTCAGGCACTCAATTCGCTCAGCCTTCGCCTCAACCTGGCACCCAAAAGGCGGACTTCAGCAACCTCTTCGCAACTCGCTCGCCTGCGGGCTCATCGGCTTTCTCGCCACCTCCACAGCAACAGCAGCAAAAGCCTGCAGGCTACCAACCAACCGGACCGAACTACTTCACTTCCGTCCAAACAGGTCCTGCCGCGTCTCCCGCAGTCACCACACCAGGGTCCTCTATTGCCTCTCCCAAGATTGGCGCACAGCCGGCGAAGAAGGCGGGTGGCGGTGATGCCTTTGCCAGCTTGCTCTCAGGATCGGCCATCAAGAAGAATGCTGGACCTGCAAAGGGCATGACGATTGCAGATATGGCTAAGCAGAAGAGCCAGGCCGGTTTATACGGCGCCAATGCTGCTCCGGCGGCGGGTAACCCAGCACCCGTCTCGAAGCCTGGCACTGGTAGCGCGATGGATGACCTGTTGGGTTGAGAATATACGTGTCTACAGCATAACACCACAAGTAGCAGTCTGAATCTCAGAGGCAGGCGTGGCTTGCTGGTCGAGATAGCTTGCAAGCCGATTGAGGGTGTATGTGTCTCCAGCGTAGCACTGCTAGTAAACACGACGATTAGCAGACAACGAAAAATAGACGAAAGTTATCATGAGCTCTTGAAATTTACATAATTAATGCAGCACATGTCTTCAGAAGTGAGTGAATCGAGTCCGTGCACCGAATCCTGCATGACTCGCGTGCCACAATGCAGACGCCAAGAGGTCGCACCCTTCGTCGAATTTGCAGCTCGTCCAGCCAGTGCGGGCGACCTTGAATCTTTCCGTAGCGACTGCGACGAAGCCCCCGAAAACGATCTCCCCATCTCACCAACCACCGATCAGACAAAATGGGTAACGCGTATGTCTCCTGCGCGCGCATGCGAAAATTACACCCACGAAATCCTGGACCGAAATGCTGATGGATTGAACTTACAGACGTGGTGGTGTTTCCGGCACTAAGCTGAAGATGACTCTCGGTCTGCCTGTGTACGTTCGCCCATACTACTACCAACCTACCCGAGGAGGACTACGAATGAGAATGGAAAGAGGAGGGAGTTGGGAGGCCATGCGAATGAAGGAGTCCACATGCGGAAGGGAATATTTGAAGATCAGGAATGTCTGACAGTTGTGATCTTTACAGCGGCGCAGTCATGAACTGCTGCGACAACTCCGGCGCCCGTAACCTCTACATCATCTCCGTCAAGGGCATTGGCGCACGTCTTAACCGTCTGCCCGCCGCCGGTGTCGGTGACATGGTCATGGCCACCGTCAAGAAGGGAAAGCCTGAGCTCAGGAAGAAGGTCATGCCCGCTGTCGTCGTCCGCCAGAGCAAGCCCTGGAGGCGCGCAGACGGTATCTTCCTCTACTTCGAGGATAACGCCGGTGTGGTGAGTACACTCTGGAAAGGTCGCAAGCGGAAAAGGCGAACAACACGCTAATATATCACGTACAGATCGTCAACCCCAAGGGTGAGATGAAGGGCTCTGCCATCACTGGCCCCGTCGGAAAGGAGGCCGCTGAGCTCTGGCCTGTAAGTGCAACCATGGTGTCTTGGATGTCTAGCCTTCGCGGTACTAACATATATTTAACAGCGTATCGCCTCCAACTCTGGTGTTGTGATGTAAGCGGTTGTCTTCTACGAGAAACGGTGCATTCGGGGGGAGTACGAGCGGCTTTTTACGCGCAGGCTAGCTCAATGATATCGTGTCATGAGGGCACATCCTCTCAAACAATTTTTTCCGCCGAAACAAAAACTCCTCAACTTTGTGCATGGAAAACGACAACGACAACACGATGCGAAAGGGACTCGGCACTTTCTAGCCGCTCGCGGAATTCCAGTTACGTGGCACTGTGCGTCTCTACAGAACTTCACGGGCTCGGCTACAAGAACCTCATCGCAACGCTTTTACGATGCGAGGGAACCCAGGAGCAGCTGGTAAATGAGTTCACAGCTTCACGAAATATAATCCATGGAATGAAGTTCTAGACCATTATTGAGAGCAAAAGGCTAGAATGCCTTTCGTGTAACATTGCTGCGTCATGTGTTGTACAAAGCCCAGACTAAAGTCGACTTCAGCGATACGCCTTGCTTTTGTTTCTTGCAACGTGCTCTTCTTTTTTTTGTCTGATTCGAGCGAGACGACAATCTATGGAAACGAGACTATCGACATGTTCTAGACGCAGGCCATTTGAGACCCGGCGAATATGTCCTGCAATGAGCTACCGCTGACTGGGTTGCCGCAGCCTTTGTAGCAATATCCTCTGGATTGCAGGCATTGCGCTCAAGGATTATTCCAGCATAATAACCCCAAATAATATCCGCGATGGGCGGCTAGAATTATGCAGTTGTTTTGATTGGGATGATCGTATCCAGGTGCCTCGACATCTCGACATGAAGATATTTGTTCATCAAGCATGTTTCATGCAGTTATCGCTACATGCTGCCGCCGGCCGGATGCGGCCTCTGGTCCCGCAGGCATCGAGGTGGCGGACAGCGCTACCACGGTGTTTGGCGAGTCACCTTTACGTAGACTTCAACCATTGAATACACGTATTGCTCACATCTTCGAACAAATGCCTGCGACCTAATCCTGAGATCAAGGGTACTGACTTCATGCTTTGCTGCATATACATGGACGAACAATCCATTAGACTACTGATATCTTTCGACCTGCAAGGACTAAGAAATGGCTAGGTTGCAGCAGCTGTCAGCATCCTGGGAACTGCAGCTTACGGGCGGCAGGAACATCCTCGCAAATACATATTCTTACGGAACCGCCGAGAATCTTGGGACTTCGTACCGACCAACAGCTTACCGCCAGCCTGACAACATGTACTCCTACTTGTGACAGGGATTACATACGCCGCAGACTTGCAGGATTTGGTGGCGGTTCAAAATAGATGTGATACCCTTTGACCTGCTTGGCTCTGCGTCTAGTTGCTGCGTCAACGTTCAAGCAGCGTTGCGACAACGAGGGAACATATTCCTTGAAGTTCCCGGAGCCGAGGATTATACCAGGATGAATATAGCACCTGTAGTCATTGGCTTGTGTGGAAAGTGGTCACCCGCCTTTATCGTTGCGAAACACATAGCTAAATTCACATGTTGATGAAGTGATGGTCTCCAAGCAACCAAATCGCACGCAATTTGTTACATGATGATCTTCGTGGCTTCCTGGTTCCTGCATGCTATCAGCACGTTCGCCACGGGTCAGTGCAGAGACAAGGTACACGTACGCTGTTGCGTAATCTACCACTAGCCCACATTCCTCAGCTGTTCTATCATGATGGGTAAATCAAGCCGACAACTCTGTTGAAAGACGGTATTGGAATGCATACGTCTCCTACGCTTCACGTCAAACAATAATGTCCCGTGTGGGCATGAACAAACGTTCCGCCTTACCCGGATCATGCGTGATAAGCTTTTTAGCCAAGTCCATTCTTTGGTGACGCTGCCCAGGAACAGGCTCCGCGCGTGAGATGTCGCGTGCACACTTCCTTGATTCCGCCATTGTTTGGCGCTTGGCCACGGGGCTCTGTGGAGACGGTTTCAACGTCTGTCCCACCAACCGCTACGGAAGTATGGCATTTATACCGCAAAACTTACATCAACTACATTCCAGAAGCGTGTACATGTCAGAATCAGATCGATTCAATGTTCGGGTTCGATGTTCGCCAGCATTTGTTGGCATACAGGCGTGCTTCGGCCCCTCAAGGTCGGAGTCGTTGCATCAGCCCGTTCCAACACACCTGCACCAATCGCAATCCTCCGGGTTCCTTGTCGTTTGGGCCAAGACGCAACGACCGGGCTGAGTGGACTACCACGCGTCATATTGATCTGACACTATCCATCTCGTCTCCGATGTTCTTCCCTTCTCTGGCAGGCAGGCGCCTACTTGTCTTGTCATTGTCCTTTCTCGTCTCGTAAGAAGCCTTCTCTTCAGCCCTGTACTGTACATTTCTCCCAACTTGCCGTCTCTTTAAACTTTGTTTCCGCCGGAGTTTTCCTACCCGCCACTCTTCATATCATTGATTCCCCTCATCTGCGGCAAAGCCCTACACCTAGCAAGGGAGACCACGCGGCCCTGTACTGGCGTATCTTTTGGATAAAGCGCTCTGTATTCCTGTTTTGCGGTTGCCGTTGTATCCTTTTAACGACCTTGGTATCTTGCTGCATAGAACGAAAGTGGTCACACGACCATTCTACCTTGGACGCTGGGCACTTAGCTCTGTTTGCTGTCGTCACTTAGCATTCATCCTTCCTGGGCGTTCCAACTAGCCGCCTTAAGGTGTATCGACAACATCTATCTGGACATCATCATATCCTCTTAATAGGACATCGTTCCCAAGTCGCCTTGGGATCATCGCATTTACACGAACACCACATATATCTCAGCATGCCATCTCTGATAGGTGTATTGTTGCACTTCCTCATTGCGTTACAACCGGCAATCGCAGCACCGACATTATCAAAGCGTGATGCCGACTTTGAAAGCGTCAATACACACTTGGACAAGAACCACAACAAGAAGACGAAATCGAACGAAAAGTACTTCCACGAATCGACCTTCAACCAACACTACGATGGTCGCTTCGGAGCCAAAGCGCTCTCAGACGAAGAACGTCCCGTTCATCTCAGAGCATTGATCCAGACTTACCTGTCGACCATGCACGACATCGGCATCGAGACATGGCTCGCACACGGAACACTCCTCGGCTGGTACTGGAACCGCAAGATCATGCCCTGGGACGCAGACCTGGACGTCCAGATCTCGGAGAAGTCCATGAGCCACCTCGCCGACTACTACAACATGACCGTTCACCACTTCAAGCTGCCCGGCATCGAAGAAGGTCGTGACTTCATGCTCGAGATCAACCCTAGGTGGGAGATCGGAAGCCCGTCTGACAAGACCAACCGCATCGACGGCCGCTGGATCGACACGACCAGCGGACTTTACGTCGATATGACGACGCTGCGCAACAACGAGACGGCCCAGGCGGAGGGCATAGAGGGCGCGATGATGTGCAAGGACTTGCACAATTACATGTACGAGGATATTTTCCCGCTGCGCGAGACGATTTTCGAGGGCGCGGCGGCGCGGATACCGTTCGCGTATGCAGATGTGTTGACGGAGGAGTATGGCTCTGAGTCGCTGAGCAATACTGAGTACAACGACCACAGGTTTGATTCAGTGCTTCAGGAGTGGATACATCTGCCTCCGAAAGACGCCAATTAGTGGGCATTTTCGTTGGTGCTCACTGAAGCTTTAGCGAGAGTTTGCTGCTGATATTCAAGCATCGAGCTAGCAAGAGAGCATAGAAGGTCATGGGATCTTGATCAACTGTGCCGCCGTTTTTTGTGAACGAGCTTCCACGACTGTTGCCCTGCCGGGTCATCTTCATGCCAGAACAAACGGCGCTTGGGCTCGGCAACAGGAGATTTCATATGCAAAGGGCCTGGGATGATTCTCGACAGCAGAGGTCACTTCGCCGCGACGCAGCACTGCCAGAAACCATCGCACATGGACAAGGAGCAATAGATATGGCGATCTCTACTGATAGATCTGCCAACTGATTTACCCTCGCCTCGCCTCACACGATGAGTATTACGCGTGAAACTCTGTAGATAGATATCGCTCAATTGTGCTGGCATTCGCCACTGGGACATACAAGATGGAAACTTTTATGTAGATAACGACAATGGATGGAGGTACAAGCAAGCGTAAAGTTTGATTGATTTGTTCTTTTGACTTTGCTCCTTCTCGTATTTCCATGTGCTTTGGCCCGGAAAGCCTTAGTCAAGCTCCTCAAAGATCGGTTTCTTCGATCCTTAGTTTCGTCTTCTTCAACCATTCGCTTGATTTGTTCTCAGCCGTGTTCCGTTTCGTATCTCGATGTGCCTGAATGAGTAAAGCACCACCGAGCTAGACGGTTCACTTAATTTCTTGTCCCGATGGTGATCCTTCTCGTATCCCGATGTGCTCAAGTTAGTCAAGCTGCTCCAAGCTCGACAACTTGATCGATTTGTTGTACAGATATGCTCCTCAAGGCTCATCGTACCCCGATGTGCCTGAATCAGTCGAGCTCCTCCAAGCTCGACTCCTCCAATGTCCTGGTTCCGTCCTCGCCCTCGGTATGAGCAACTTCTTCATCTTCATCTTCCCACTCGTCATCTTGCAGCCAGTCCTGCAATCCAAGGTCATCGGCGGGATCGAAGCCTGGGGCCCCCTCGGCCAGCATGAAGTCGTCGTGGTCGATGTCGGGCTGGCCTTCGAGCATGGCGATCAGCTGGTTCAAGTCCGAACGCATACTATTGACCTCAGGGATGTCCAACGCGTCTTCTCCGTTGCTGGAAGGGTCATCTTGGATCTTTTCGTCGTCCTCTAGATTTTCGAGATCGGGCGCAAAGCTCAGGACGCGAATGATTTTGGTTGGGAGGACGTGGGTGCGTTCTTGGACGCGGCCGCCGATTTCGACTTCGAAGTTTTGGCGGTAGCGGAGGGTCTTATTGTAGGGTTAGCAAGGTGATTTTGCCTCATAATGGTACGGAAAGGAAACTTACGGTGTATGTTGTCATTATGCAGTCGTCGTAAATACCCATGAAGGAGACGGGGACCGCCAGCTGGGCGGCGGAGCTGGTGGCGTACGCGTATGACGGACGCTGTGGGTTCTCATCGTGGGCTTCGACTGTGTTGTCGTCGTTCAGGCCGACGATGTAAGCTCGATCTTGCGTCTCAAACATGATCTTGTGGGATCGAATGGCCAGCCAGCCACCGAGGTCGAATGTCGTGCCGTTTGAATCACACTCCACGTTGGCCGTTACTTCTTTAAATCCAGCAGTGCTTACCAGCGCTTTACGCCAGTCTGAGCAGACAAATACTCTGCCTCCGCGTGATACGCCAGCGAACATGTCGCCGTCAAGCATGCCTGCTCCCCACTCGTCCTCTTCCAACTCTATGTCGGTGGCGGAGTTTCGTGGTCCTAGCTCGCCTTTCTTGATTTGCAGCGGGACTGTACGGTTTTTGCCTGGGAACTGGGGTGGGTATGTGTCGGAAGCGCGCCCACCGCTGCCCACGCCGAGTCGGCAATCCAACTGTGATTTGGGGTGGGCGATGTGATACACTTTGGTGGTATATTTAGGATGGAGGACGCCGAGCGACGCGCCGGTCTCTTTTTCGAAGAAGTGGTAGCCCTTGTCTCCGAGTGAGTAGGCCACGACATCGGCACCCTGGTCGAGATGTCCAACCGCTCCATTTCCGATGTCAATCTCGCGCAGCAATGTCGGTTCTCCAGCAAGATCGTAGACGTAGCCCTTCTTTTCGGAAGAAACCACACAGAGCGTGTTGCCGGTCAGCTGGAAACCTCTGGTCTGCCTGTCGTGCTCCAGCACCGCCACGCGCTTGAATTCGCCTTTGGCAAGGTCGGCGCCTTCGACATCGGTCTTCCAGACTTCGACAGCGTCTCCTTCGCGGTCCCACACAGCGGTGCCGTTGTCGTATTCCAGATGAGCAAAGGGTCGAACATTGTCTGCGTCCAGTCGCCACAGCAAGTTGCCAGAATCCATGTCCGTCACGTTCATGCCGCCCATCTGCGACGTGGAAAGGAAGATTCGGCGTTTGAAATCAGGGCGGAATCGCCAGATCGGATCGTTGCCGATTTGGATGGTTGCTTCTCTGGTGATGGGTCGCTGGCGCTTCCACCCGCGCGAGAGCAAGGTTTGACGCTTGCAGAGGTCCTTCCATGACTGGAGGTTGCTGTAGTACTTGGAGTAGTCGAGGGAGTTGTTGAGGAAGTCGAAGTTCTTGCTTTGCAGCGGTCGGTTTGCTTTTGTGTGCGAGGAGTAGATTGCGTCCTGGTGGGTTTCGTCGATGAAGGCGTGCCAAGCGCGTGTCAATTGGGTCAGATTGGCGACGGACGATAGATCTGCGTATTCTATGACCCGTAAGACGATTTCTGAAGGCAAAAGGGCGAGGGGGTCGGTGGTGTCGGCCGCATTGACTGCTGGTTCGGCCATGATTGTGTGATACCTTGAGGTGGACAAGCAAACGAAAAACAATTGTCTGTTCAAAACGTCAAAAGTTGAGCAATCTTCAGAGCAGCAATGATGTAACTCACGCGGATTGTCTTTCCCTAGTCCCACAAATGAGATGCCCTGTGCATTGCCGGGTAGCTGAACAAGCCACACGGAGAAGAAAATATTGAGGTCATGGGATCAACATGAACATGAACTGTTGCTTTCTTGAGTAGATTGTGATACATATTGTAAGTGGTTTGCTAGACTTAGAGGCGGAATCACAAAAGTGCTTGCTCGTGATGTTACGATGTGGTTCTGATGACTAAGACGCCTCGAACAGTCTGTGCCGCTCTGAGCAACAATACATGTATCAGCCTACTTCCTTCAGCCCTTTTGTTCGATGCCCTACTGTTGAACGGGAATATGTGCAGGAGGGAGGTCATATGCTCAGCTTCATCGCGTGAGTAACTCTATACGGTGATACCTTACACAACAGAGCTTTATTTCATCGACACTGCCGGCGAGATGACAATGCTCCGCACCATAGCGAACAAACAATCTTCTACTTGGTGGCACCAGACATAACAGAGCGTGATTTCATCGTCACTGCTGGTGAGATAACCATGCTCAGCATCATCGCGTGGATCATTCTACACGGTGTTACTAGACATAACAGTGCATGATTCTAGCTACCTCGCCAGCGAGAAACCATGATGCTCCCTTGTTCTTAGCGCGTGTACACATTGTTTGCTTGTTCGATGCCTCAGCGTGGAGTAGTAAACTCTGCAGGGGAATCATATGCTCAACACCACCTCGTGAATGATTCTATACGGTATCATCAGACACAATAGTATATGATTCCAGCTACACTGCCAGCGAGATCTGTGGATACTCCCGTGTCCTCAACGCGTGAACACTTTGTTTGCTTGTTCAATGCCTCAGCGTAGTATCGGTCAGCTGCAGTGAAAAATGTTTGCCTAGCACTATCGTGTAGATAGTTCTATGGGGTGATATCATACAGACAGTGTACGAATACAACTACTGCTCTGCCAGTGAGACCTGCCCAATACCTCAGTCCTCCGCCTCTCAGCACCCTTGCACGTGCGCTCTTTGTAGTCCGTGGGGGCTGACCTCGTTCTCCCGCGTGATTGGCAAGGCCCGAGTGGTGCCTGCCGGCTGCCGATCGTCACCGAGTTCCTAGTCTAACTTTGGCGCGTCGCTTCACTCTCACTACCACCCACAACATCCTCACTCACCTTCACGCTCCGCTCCATCGCGGACTTCACCCTATTCACACATCACAAACACATCATCAACACCGCAAACATGGTCAACAAGAAGAAGCGTGGCCAACCCGACGTCGAGGACATCATCGCGCGCCCGTGGTGCTATTACTGCGAGCGCGATTTCGACGACCAGAAGGTCCTGATCCAGCACCAGAAGGCGAAGCACTTCAAGTGCGACCATTGCAACCGGCGCCTCAACACCGCCGGTGGCCTGCAGGTTCACCTGCAGCAAGTACACAAGGCGACGCTCACCCACATCGACAACGCCATGGAAAGCCGCCAAAACGTCGAGCCCGAAGTCTTCGGCATGATGGGTATTCCTGACGAGCTCATCGAAGCGCACAGACAGCGCATCCTGAACGTCTTCTTCGAGGAGGAGGCCAACCGCAGGGCCCAGACTGGCAACCCACCGCCGGGCCAGGGACAGCCCAACGCGAAGAGGCAGCGCACGATGGAGACTCCGGAAGAGCTCAAGGCGCGTCTTGCCGAGCACAGAGCCAAACGTGCGGCTGAGAGGCAGGCCGAAAAGGAGGGCAAGGTCGTGAAGACTAGCTCGAGTAGCTCTCCTGACCCAACTCAGGCCAGAGCCGCCCCAAGTGCCAGCGTAAGTCGCTACCACGGAAACAAGAGAATTCCGTCACTAACACATCTCACCAGGACTACATGGCGCCGCCCCCTCAGGTCGCCTACGACTTCTCCCACTACACTCAGCCGCAGCAGATCCCACAATTCGTCATGAACAACGGTCTTCCAATGCCGCTTCCCCAGCAGTCTGCGCACGGGGCGGGCCTCTCGCCGTCATTCCCAGTTCAACAGCCTGGGCAATGGCCTTCGCGCATGCCTCCGCACTCGATCTCTCCACCGCAGGCTGGCCCCTACGCTACCTCATCCTTCACGCCGCCCGTCCATTCCAGGCCGCAAGTCCACCTTTCCGGCGCGCCGACGGCCAGTGTTGCCCATGTCATCCGCAACTCACCCGCCATGTCGCGTGCGCAGGCGCTTCCACAGCCTGCTCCGGGACTGCCGGCGCGTCCATCGTTCAACCCGCCAAGCTTCAACCGGGAGGATATGCAGCGCATGCATACCGGTCAAGCCCCGCCGCCGGCCAACACTGCGGGACACCCTCGTCCCGCCGCCAAGCCACGCAAGCTCTCCGCCCATGATCAGCAGGTGTTGGAAGACGTAGAGCAGCTGCTTAAAGAAGCTAAGGACAACTTTAAGAAACAGCAAGCTTCAGACGCCGCCAACGCTGCCCAGGGAGCTGCCAACGAGGCAGCAAGCCAGGCCCAGGTCCCTGTCGATGCCCCCGCTGATGCTCCTGCCGATGCCCCTACCAATGCCCCTGCCGATGTCCCTGCCGATGCCCCTCCTCCTGACCCCGCTGCTGCCCCCCCAGTCAGGCAGAGGAGGCCGGCCGTTCTGGTCTACGATCACCATGACGAGAGCCCTGAGCAAAAAATGGCCAAATGGAGTAAGTACACCTTCGACTCAATGACCCAAGACTTTGTTTAGAACAAGGTCGGAAGCTCGACTACATCCATGTGCTCCGCGAAAGCACGCATCACACCTCGACGAAACAATCAAGACCGAAAAACCCTTCGAAAACGACAAAAACAGAATGTTATCAGGGGAGGTAGGTCCGCACTCAGAAAGTGCGCGATCCAGGTCAGTCGAGGTCTTTTTCTTGGCTTGCTTTTTGAAATTCTGAACACCAATCACCCGAATGTCGCCACTGCGACAACTGCTTGCTTTCTTGACCTCTGACACTGATCATGGGAACGTCGCCACTGCGACCACTGACTACAGCTGGTAACCACCGAACTCGTCGAGGTTCGGGAGCTCAGTCTGCAATTAGCTAGCTCCATCCTGCTGTAAGTTCGAGAAAAACTGTATGACTTATGAAAACCCATAACATTACCGTGAGTTGCGCGTGATGTCAGTTTGTTTTGTCAAACCCCCTGCTTGTGTCTATTTATTTCCCCAGCGCGTGAGAACAGCAATTCCCTGCATCGCGGCCCCTACTTGTATGTCTAAACCAGAACTCTCGATACATGGCAGGAGTAAGAGGTATGTGGAAAAATCATCTTCAAGACGCGTGCACGGTGTGGCAATGGTGCTGTAAGTTTTCAATTCTTCGTTCTATGGCTCGCGTCGCGTTCACTGCCTTTAAATCTTGCTCTTGCTGTTTTTACGAATATCCTCGCAAACTCGAATATTCAGAGCTGCTGACCTTTTTCTCTTTCTCATGCTCTACAATCGCGTTAGCCACTCCTCTCTTCCGACTTCCCTCGCTTTTCAACATACCGTCGCGCGCCAGACGTCACATCACCTGCGCTTTTTCATGCGCTGGCTGGCGGCTGCGAAGAAGACGTGGAGGGCCTTCCTAGCGGCCGCGAGCATGACGTGTACAGCTTTCCTGGCGATGCGTCTGCAAATGTCCTCCAACCGGCCCACCAACCTCCCGAGGCGCGTTTCCCACGGCATGAGACCTGTGACCAGGTTGCGGAGCAGCTCTTCTTTGTGCTCGCCGATGGCGTCGGCCACCGCGATGGAAGGGATGTTGGTGCTCATGGTGTCGGTTGGTCGAGTGTCTGCTTCTGGTGACAATGGGAAGAGCTTGGTCCTGCGCTGTTTGGGGTTTGAGAGATCGAGGTTGCAGGTTTTTTGTGATTTTTGGGGCGGTTTTGGATGGGATCGGTCTGGTGGCGATGGGAAGAGCGTGGTTGTGTTGGACGGTTTACAAGAGGTGGAATCGCAGGCGTTTGTGGGTGTTATTGAGGTAGTCTCGCGGAAGACTCCATGATGCTGGTGGAGGGTCCGTGTGAAAAGGCCTTGCTGTGTAGGAGATTAGATACAAACGCGTTGACTTTTGCGTGTGGCAGACATCATTCTTGCCCGAACTCAAACACATCGACAAGCACGTCTCAATTGATCGCTTTTTAAGGTTAATTCGGTCGAATCGGATAAACGGATGCTCAATGACAAGTAATGACACGATATCTTCATGGACAACAGGAGTGGGGATGGCTCGCTGGACGAAGAAACGGACCCAATGCTTCACTGACTTTCTCGGTGAGCGTGTGTCAATTGGCCTTGTGGATGCTGACAACAGCATGGACGAAGCGAATATCGTTTCTATCACGCGAGATCAATCCGGTGGCAAGCGCCTGCATCTCTACTGTACAAGCGCGAAGTGAAGAGTGGTTGCACTGGAGCTGCCAGAACTGCATGCATTCGAGCAGAGCCATCGACCGACAAGCAGACAAAATTCGCCTGAAAGATAACTGCCTCAACAAGACTCCTGGGCAATGTCTATCAGTCTGGGCCATGGACAAAATTAAGCGCTGGTGCTTGCGGTGTTCAAATTGGAGAATTACAATGTCGCTTGCGCGAAGTCGAATACTCTAGCACGTACAAAACGCAAGTCCAGTGGCAGATCTTTGCCGTCGTATTCCATGGCCTCAATTTGATCATCCCGGTTGTGTGTATAACGCGCGCACACAAGCTTGTGCTTTGGAGGCGACCCAGGCTCTCCCTCAATCACGGAATCAGCAAACCTCGCCTCTTCCGGGATCTGGTCGCACGTAAAATTGCACGTTGCAGGTATTGGGTTCCTCTGCAACTGTCTGGTCTTGTCTTCTTCTAACTCCGCCGCGGAACCAACAATAAGTCCAATTATTCCGCTGTAGCAGGTGCCTTCTTGCCGATCAGCCGAGACTAGTATCTCTACAGCTCGGCGTCTGATGACAGACGACCTGCTCTTGCAAGCAATAAGATGCAAAGCCGGTAAAAGCCCTCCCTCGAAACTCAGGCCTGTCGCGTAGCGCAAATGACTTGGTCTTGTTGGCAGTGGCAGTGGCGACAAGTGTCGGAAGTACATCTCTGCCATATCTAGGATGCGGACAAAGTCGCGCTCAAAGCGATCGACAGCAACTTCTCTGGTCTCCTGGCAAGTCGATATGACAAGCCAGGAAGCGAAGTAGCGGATCTGTGTCAGTAGTGAGATCTGATCATGGTTTGGACCCTGCTGCGTGATACACTTGTGCAGCATGTGTAACCAGCGAGTATGAGCACGGACAACCTCCTGGAGGTGGTGTTGTAAGGCCGCACCCACTGCTATGTTTCTTGACAAGCAATGAGCGAGACAAAACGACACTGCAGTATCCAGCGTTTCTCCGTACAGGCTTTTGATGCGAGCCTGGGCTAAATGTATCATTTCGTTCCTCACTTCTTCTCCAAGCTTGACGATTTCCTTGAGGTGTACATCAGCTTCGATAAAGGATGTGAACGCGGTCGGTGATGATCCTGGGACACAAGGCTGGATCGACGAGGGACTTCTGTTCGCTTTCTCGAATTCTTTCAAGTAGTATTCTCCGCCGCGTCCCAGGCTATTGAAGGCTGCGGCGAGTCGTTGAACTGTGCTTGATGGGGAAAGTCTGGTCTCACTCGGGTGAGACGTGATGCTCGTTCTCTGCTCGGCGATTGCACGGCCAAGCCGGTAGTGTTTAAACGCTGTCCATTTGCGATCAATCAGGACTTCATAGCAGGTGAGCAGAAGGCATGCTATCAAGACTGGCTCAACCGCAGCTTGATTCTCCACGACGTCGTCGATGTAGTTTTGCAAAGCTGACACTGCTTTACCGTAGTGATACATAGCAGCATGGATTTCGGATGCTTGTTCCAAACGGACGAGTGTGAAGTGGGACACCCGGCGGATCGACCCATGCGCCTTACCAACGGCGGCAATGGCATGGAAGATAGGCTTGACCGCACTATGTTGGAGTGCTATTCTTAGCCAATCACTACCGGAAGGCGAGGTTGAGCCAATCTCATCGAATGACTTGTGCAAGAAGTAGTCGTATGCACGCCTATCTTCTTCAGTCGCAAATGAAGAAATGCACGTCCACTCAGGAGTATTCGGTGACCGTCCTATCAGAGACGAGCTGTCGTTGCTGCTAAGTGGACGCCTCCGGGCAGGTGCCGGGAGCAGGACGCGTGAAGAGCTACCAGAAACTAGGCGTATGCCAAAATCGCACTCTCGGCCTGAAGATGCACACTTGGAGCACTGCGGGCGCGTTTCATCACATTTGATTCTTCTAAGGCTGTAACTCTATGTCAGTATAGAAGCAGCGACACATCAGTAGATTGACATACCGGCAAGTCTTGCACCCATCTCTCGTTGGTTTTGAGGTGACCACGCGTTTTCTTCCCATGTCTTGCCACTTCGGATGTACAATGAGACAACCAGGTCGACCTGCGCGATGCTTTGCGTCTATCAGACCTGTTGCGGAGCATGGCTGAGCAATCAATGCACAACCGATTGCGGCATATGCCCCTGCCTGGAGAACATGTAACTACTCGCTTGTCACTTATCACAGAGCCCCAGAACATGGCACTCACAGAAGGGAAATAACCCTACTCCCTGATGATCTTGGCAGCTAACAATCTCATCGGAGCTGCCGATACGACATTTGGCTCACTCGCCAAATATCGCCAGTGTTTCCAGTTCTTTGCTTGAGCTCAAGTACTTTAAAATGAGACTAAAAGTGCAACCATTGATCCTTCTTCATACTCTCACAATTAGCAGATTTGGGTGTTTCATGTCGAACGTGTAGACGTATTTTCATCTTCCGTGTAGACAGCCCGAAAGCCGAACACGAGCAGATCGTTTGCCAAACGGTCGGCAACTGAGCAGCTCGTTGGCTGGCCAATCACAGGGGGCCCTTGATTTTGCAGGATTCCTTGAATCGCGGATGGCTAAATCAGGAGCAAAGAACCTTCCGCTCAACTTCGCGTAGCCGCATCTGTTCCTGCGTGGCGCACGCACCTTGTACAGCTCTCGATACTCAACCAATGAGAAGCTATTGCGCGATTCACATTAGACAGCCGCTTTCGTTTCAACCCATAGCTTCTTCATCGTCAAACCAGCAATGAGGGCGCAGCCGTCAATGTCCATTTGCTCGTTGATGGACCACTCATACGGCGTCTCGGCCATGCATGGTGTGACAGGATTCCCTCGAGGCTGTCAGCTGTGTCCGTATATCTTCATGATGGTCGCTCAAACTCTGCGCGTTGGATTGCGCATATCCAACTAAGTCTTTCCTTCACTCACATTTCCAAGAAACCCTCCGTCTGCATATCCTCAACTTTCTTAGAGAGCGCCGAAGCCAACATGGGTGGTGAACTACCGAAAGAGGCGATCATTCTGATTGTCATTGCTTCATCAGGAGCCTCTGTCTTAATTGCTTGGGCAATTCATTCTATCTGGACTGGGCAGCGAGGCAGCGATGAGGAAATCATTGTCGGCAACGGCGAACAAGATCAGGCCGCGTACCGACAAGAAGTCAGAATGCGAAACTACCAGAATATTGCTGCAGTCAACGGATTCAAATATCCTTCACATCGCTATGACGAGATATGAGCATCCACTGCTCGCTGGAATCAGGTAAGAGGCTACGGAATTTCTCGTCACCATGACACTTTTTGACTGGGACAACAGCCACAACCAAAGTCGATCACGACGATCCGGAACGGAAGACAACGATCAGGACAGACGCCACGGAGATGCTCACAGGAAGTCGCATGCCCCACGGCCAGAAAGAACACCATGAAGAGCATTGCCGCCTGATGCGAGGAACAACTGCCCAAAAGTGTCACATTAGGCTCTCGCCTTATCTTGCCGACGAGACTACAGCGCGCAGTCTTGGTTCAAGAAGCGGAGATATCGGGCAAGCAAGATGGCCAGCGGTGATCGCGAATCCCTCAACCGGCGGAAGGAAATATATATCAGAGATCAGAACGCGACATGATACCCACAGCGAATTTACTCATTATCATCATCATTTGCTCATAACCCATCGTGCTCTAGCCTCCTCATTCACCCACTGTCTTTGACTCAACACAAGACGATACCCATCTGGATCCTCCACAGTGACGCCCCACTGCTCCCAGTAAGGGTTCTTGGGGCGGACTTCCTTGCCACCAGCAGTCACAAGTTTCTTGACAGCATTGCGGTCAATGGGTCCGTCAACATATACTACAAGTAAGTCTTCCACTGTGGGTTGTGGCAAACACACATTTTCCGCGTCCTCTTTAAGATCAAGAACGAGCTCGAGATGCCATGATGCATTGGGCCAACCAAGCATGATGAGATTTTCCACGTGTCCACTGGCCTCGTGCGCTGCATCTTCTGGAGTCACCCGATACAGGACTTCCATTCCAAGGCCATCGACGTAAAAACGCTGGGCTTGGCCTATGTTGCGCGTAGGTCTGGCAATCCGGATGTGGTCTTTGGGTCCAGGAAAGCGTCCTGCTTTGTCGGGAGGAGAGAAAAGGTCAAGGCTAGGCGGCTGTTTGTTGAGGTCTTCTGGGATGTTCTTTGGACTGAAGGTGGACAGACTTAGCCCTCCCGGATATGGTAGCGTCACCGTACTGTATGGTGAATCTGCACGGTGGATGTAAGTGAGGAAATCGCTGTAGCCTTCCTTGGATGAAACGATATTGTCTGCGACGATCACTGCGCCTGGTCTGAGTCTTGGTCCGAGTAACTTGAGGGTTGGGAGGACCATCGGTGTCCATACTGTGTACAATGATCAGCGGAAAGCACATCGCCCAAATTCAGTAGCAACATACTGTCAAACAAGACGAATTCGACCTCTGGAACATCTTTTTGTAAAGTCTGCAAGATGTCGCCTTCGCGTAACTCGATGTATTGCTCCACACTCTCCCCGGCCGTCCTCCAATACTCCCTAGCTTTCGCCGCTTTGCTGAGTTCATGCTCGGTTGCGATGACCTTTGCCTCCGATGGCATCTTGCCAGCACTGCGGGCATTCTCGCCCACTGCCAATGCAAGGTAAATGGTGCTAACGCCAAAGCTTGTGCCAGCTTCCACGACAGTCAGGGCACCTTTAGCGCGAATCATGTTGTAAACGAACATTGCTTTGTCCTCTGTCAGGGCAATGAACTTGTCTCGCATGATGTCGTCGAAGTTCTGTGCTGATCGAGCAGCATCGGACGGTAAGGTATCGGTCGCCTTGTTGATGCTTGGACCGCCATTGCCGAGGCCGAGCTGGTGCTCTTGGTCCAGAGAGAGTGCATGTAACTGTGCGAGAAGATATCGAACATGAGCCGGAGCACGCAGTGCTTGCGTCTCGGACGCTTGAGATGTCATATTTTCGATGTAGACTGTTCGTTGTTCCAGCAGAGTTGTGACTGTGGTTGGGCCTGGGAGGCGTAGAGAAGTCAGAGCATCCGGACCATCACAAGTACTTGAGTAAGTCGAAGGCAGCGACGAGTGACTCAACAATACTACACGGTGTCTTTGGATATATGCATTGAGAACTGGAGATAAAAACGGGACAAGGTTAACACCTCGCCTAGTCTAAGCGAAAGGTGGTGCACATGCCCGCTTCGCTGCTTTGTTGCCGCATTGGGCAATGGCTGACCTCTCGTGATTCACGACGCATCACTGAAGCTTAAACTACAGGGCAGCATATCTGCGGAGATATTGCAGTGGCATCGCTGCCTGATGCAGTCATATGTGGTTTGACAGCATTGGCAGTTGCCCTTTGCATTCTTCGCTGGTACCAGATTGGGCGCGTTTAAAATCGCCGATACTCGGTCAAGAAACGCACGCAATCGCCTCAAACATTGTTGTATACGTTGCTGCCCCATGCCATTGGCACCCAATAACAAGAGCAAGCTCGAATGCGGCGGACTGGCTGTTGCCAACGTCGAAGGCGGTAAGGCATACGCCTGCCGTCACACGTCAACATCAGCCTTGCAAAGCTGCACAGGTTTCTGCCCGACACCATTCTCGATGCCATGTGATCCTCTCGGTTCCCAGAGTTCGCTGCCCACAGCATTCTTGTACCAAAAGACACCATGGGGGTCCCATCGCCGTTTCAGGGCGAGTAGTTTCGGGTAATTCTCGCCATAGAATGTGTCTTTCCAGTTGGGCTCCGTTGGATCCGCCTCACTCACATAGGCACCCATATCAGGAGCCAGATCGCGTAGTATCTGCGCGTCCTCTGTGCGGAGGGTTGTGGTAATTTGATCGAACTGTGTCTGGTTGAGTGGGTCCCAACTCCTTGGTAGCGCTGTTGACGAACGGGTCAGTACGTGCGTGTTGAATTGACCAGATGACATCTTACCCATCTGCATGCAAGCCTTCCTCCAGGCTGGTAGTACTGCATCCGATCCACCGGCGATACTACCTCTAGGCGACCAGGTGCCTGGGCCTGCAATGACGTGACCAAGTATAGGCCAGCGAGCAGATCCGCCGCTTGCATTGCGCAAGGCTACTTTGAGCTCTGAAATTGGCTTTGATAATGCTTTCTCGTCGAGAAGCCGGCTACCGAGACGTACTGGGATGCCAGCAGTGTCGGGGTCATTGTTCGCTGCGAACCCTTTCGTGTAGTCAGGAAGATCCTCGCCGTGTCCAGAGACAAACACGGCATCCGCCATATCAGCAGAGTTGATGTATTCTTCCATGGGTGCAAGATGTTGACGGACTTGATCTATGGTCATGTTCGGTGCAAGCCATCTCCCGTACAACTTCGCTTGCAAAGTGACATTTGACTCCTGAGACTCGAACGGTGTTACCCAAAAATAACCCATCAAGCCTGACTTGACTAGTCGCGGTATCTGGCTGTGGAAGTAAGCGACCACCGTCCAGAAAGTGTCGGAGTCGGCAGTCGTATTGTAAGCGAAGTCGTAGCTAGTGTATGGTAGAACGTCGTAAGCCTTGACTGTAACAGACACTATCACACCGAAGTTGCTCGCACCGCCCTGTCATGCTGTCAGCGATGCCGGATCTGTAGATCTCGCCAACCAAACGTACGCCTCGTACTGCCCAGAAAAGATCCGCGTCTGAAGTCTCGTTCACAGTACGAAGCACACCGTCAGCGGTTACGATCTCCATCTCCAGCACTTGATCGGCACCGAGGCCATAGTACGCAGACACGGGACCATGACCACCATATGAGATCCAGCCTCCAATACCGACGTGAGGTTCTGCTCCTCCGACAACAGTGATGTCGTTCGCTGCTGCAAATCGATATATGTCTGCCATTCTCTCTCCAGCTTGGATCTTCAGTGAAGCTATCCCACCGAGAGCTAAGGCTCGAGGATCGCCTCGCCTCAGGGTGAGGCCTCGCATCTTGTGAGTCTGAATCGATAGCGCATCAGAGGCGGAAGACCTAAACGGATCAGTCATGGTTTGGAGGCCTTCTTGATAGGGTAAATTACCTCCCAGGAGCATCATGCCCGGTGCCCTTGACGACCAGTCGTATTCGTGTTTTTCTCGCAAACGAGACGGCGCTCTGCACGTCCTGGATGGTTTCAGCCGCGACCACAAAGCGAGGGTAGCTGTCCATGTTGCATGGAGCGTCGCTTCGTGGCAAACAAGCAACATCGTTGTAGTCGGCGGACACAAGGTTGAGTGCATGGAATGTGGTGTTTGTCCATTGGTCCTGGACAATGCCACACGACACATTATTGTACTCTACCATTGAAGGATGGCAGACGGCTCCAGGTGGTGCTGCAGCTACGAGTCTCCCCGACACGGACGCATTGAGTTGTTGCCAGGCGGCAACCGAAGGCCAGTCAGGCGCGCCATACTTCGGTTTGCACCTCAAGGCGCGTTCATGTTGGCCTGGAAATGTGGAACCGTATGCGGACGATGTAATCCAGGCAACGATAAGCAGGTTTCGAAGCATGGTATGGCACAGTATGATGGTTATTGTATTGTTGGAGAAAGATGTGACAATGGTGAAGCAGCTTGCGGTCCAGTTGCGGTCCAGATGACAACTCACCCATTTTTATAGCCATAGGCATTTGCCTTTCGTACCTACTTGTCTTACGCCATCTTTTGAACATGTACAGACCGTGATGATCATGACATTTGACTGTTCTCGAAATGGTTGTATTCGAAGCGTAGGATGAAGTCCTCCGGGGACAAGCCATCGCACCGCCATCGCATTCGCGCCTTTCTTGGCAGTGTAGGCTCCTAATCCAGAGACTGTATCCAGATGGAGAGAATCATGACGTGCCCCGCCTCGCAAATTGGAACGCCGTTGCGCTTCCTTCGCTTTCGTGAAACAGGGACTTAGCATAGAATAGCCGCAGGCTGGGGGGCTGAGTTTGACAGCTCTCATGACCAATGGAAAGTCTGTATGGTATTCCTATACGGAAGCGGCAGCTGGCAAGTGCTGTCGACAAACTGCAGCGCCAACAAGATAGCCACGTCTGCAGCAGTGGACGGACTGGAGCCTGGGGTCAGAATCTCGCGTTGATGGTGGTCTTGGTGTGGCTGGTTTTGATGGCTGAGCTTACCTAATACAATGACGTGGGCGAATAAAAGTTGCGACTGTAACCCTAGTAGCCCTATGCTGAATACACGTCCTTTTCTACAGCTTGGTCAATATCGTTCAACGTGTATCGTGTAGAGCCCAAGGACAATATTTGGTTGTCCAGATGGCTTATGCTAAGCTGTGGGTCATCTAGGCAGTCATTCAACGCGCCGTAGGCAACAGAACAGCATTTTGTTGATCGAAGACAGAACTTCAGTGTGATCACAGAATGAATCACGGAGGATCTTCTAGTTCAACAATGAGTAACCCACAAGATTGCTTGGAACCGTACCACCCGAAACAACATGTAGAAGCGACTACTCAAAGGGAGGGCAACTTATACTATAAATCATTCGTACATATAGGTTCAAAGCACTGCCGCATCCATTAACCCCTGTCGGTGTTCTCGACAAGAATGTACTCCCAACCCTAATGGATTTGCCACACGTGCGCAGGCATGGATGCAGTCAGCAACATGGAGCACAGAATTGTTCCTGCAAATCACGGCATCCTTTCTTATGTGTCGCTGACTTTGGCAGTAGGCAAATTTTAAGACTATCAACATAATTTTCGCCATCATGATTAGTATGCCTTCAATCACAACCCGTCTCTACAGGTAAGTTACATGTATTCATCCAGCCTCGGCACGATGACGTTCCCCACTCTCTGTGCCATCACACCCATCGGGTAACATGGACTCCTAAAGTATCGAGGCATCACAGATATGAGAGCACATGCAAGCCTTCTTGTGCATGCTCGTTGCCAAAAGCAGCGGATCTTCCTGCTCGTAGCACAATCACGTTGCTTCACACGCAGTACCGGATTGAGGAACCCAGACAATCAGGCCGACACCGACAAGCAGACCATCTCAAACGGATTCGCACCCATGGCTGGAGACAAAACAAAGCGAGAAACAGCAGTACCAAGGCCAAGCGCGTCGGTACTGTTGGTATCGCCCCAGAACCAGTTTCTTCTACTTCAGAGAGTTAAGCAGTCCTCATCTTTTGCTTCCGCTCACGTGTTCCCTGGAGGCAATGTCAGCACCTTTCACGATGGCGAGGTACCTGGGCCAGAGTCACCAAAGAGGCACGTGGACTCAGATGTGTACAGAATGGCTGCTATCAGAGAGACTTTCGAGGAATCTGGAATCATACTGGCTCGCAACTCTGGATTCGGCCGCTTGATTGAGGTACCAGAAGCTGAAAGGGAGGAAGGAAGAAGGCAGGTCCACTCGAATCAAGTCAAGTTTGAAAGTTGGCTGGCAGGCAAAGGCGGCAAAGCAGACATTGGTAAGCCGTTGATTGGTAAACATCGACCAAGTGCTATACTGACTCCTGCACAAGACGGCTTGATACCATTCACGCGATGGGTAACACCTACGAACGTGCCGAAACGCTTTACGACCCAGATGTACATATACTTCCTGCCCACTTCCTCGGCGACACCGCTCTCTTCGTCAGCAGGAGATCAGTCCAATGCTACGAATGGTGAGGACTTCGAGCCCGAGGTGTCCATACCCACGCCAACGACCGACGGCGGCCTGGAACATACCACCGCCCGCTTTCTACCAGCATCGGCATGGCTGCGTCTGGCGCAAGAAGGACGAATCATCCTTTTCCCGCCACAATTCTTTTTGCTGCACCAAGCCGCACAATTTTTCGACAACCTCAGCGCACCCACCGCGTATGGAAGCATCAAGCGAGACCATGTGCCCCAAGAGGAGCTCGAGGCAAGGAGGAAGCGATTGGTTGAACTCATCAAGTCTGGCAATCCCCCTTGGACGGAAAAGTGTATCAGTCCTACTGTACAGCCACCACGCGGTGGCAAACGAAGGGAGGACGGTAGAGTTGTGCTCGGTTTGGAGAGACCAGGGCCGGAGCTGGAAGCTGCGAAATCAGGCAGAAGAGGGCACACGGAGGAATGCGTACTGGTTGACTTCAGGAAGGAAGGGCCCAGACGAGTGGCAGTCATCAGCCGTGAAGAAGCCATGAAGCTAGAATCTAAGATATAGACTTGAAAATGTACATCATTAGCCCTGGCATATTGAGTTTGACATCAAGAAGCCATCTAAGATTGTGCGCCAAACACGATGGTTCAAGGTGGAGGGATGTAGGTACGCAAGGAGACACAATCGCTAAGAGGTTCGCCTGATGGCGGCTCGAATGTGTACTATGAAGGTCCTGTGATTTGGTCTTGCAAGCATTCGAGACCTAACGTACCAAGGTACGGAAGGCTGACGCCCCAGCCCACAGAAATGCCAGGACACAAGACGTGAAACTGACACCCCGCTCTCCGAAGAGACCTCGTGGTATATCCCGAAGGAGGAGTAGCTGGATGATCTGCTTGCAGAAATCGCTTGATCAGCTTGGAGGCCGTAATTACCTTCTTGCGCCAGCACGTCCGGATGAGCTCATTTTCGTAAGCTGACAGTGCGGATGTGAGTATATACACGCAGCATTGCATGTTTGACACGTGACAGACCATTATCAGGTGTGCATTTGAATAGAATGCGAATGAACGCGCAGAAGTCGCGCGAAGTTTTGTTCTCCCACCGCCAAGCTTCGGCCGCTCAAGAGCTCGTGCGACAGCGTCACTCGCTGAAGGCGGACTAAGGCTACGAGACCAACAGCGATACCATTGCCCTTGCGACAACCTTCCACGTATACCCTCACGTCCACCCAGCTACACCCAACATCGCAGTCATGGCCGACACAGAAATGGACGTCGACGCCCCGGCGTCCCCTGTCGACCACAAGTCTTCCTCGGGCCTGGACACGCGCACCGCCGAGAACGCAGCCGCCGTGCGCAGCATTGAGGGATGGATCATTATCGCTACGAACGTGCACGAGGAGGCGAGCGAGGAGGATATCCAGGACATGTTTGGCGAGTTTGGCGAGATCAAGAACCTCCACATGAACCTTGATCGCAGGACTGGTTACGTCAAGGTTAGTGAATAATAGTCGCTCCAAGCTGCGGAACAAGCTGTTTGTCATGATCCTGAGCTAACTCTACTGCGCAAAATAGGGTTACGCTCTTATCGAGTATCCTACCTTGGACGAAGCGAAGGAGGCCATCAAGGGTGCAAACGGTCAGCAACTGCTCGAGCAGACCATCTCAGTCGACTACGCATTTGTGCGTCCACCTCCAAGCAAGAACGCAAGTGCTGCTCGGGGCGGTAGAAAGGCCGACAGGCGTCGCAGCAGAAGTCCTGGAGCCAGAGCCGTGCAGGACGACGAGGATGAGATTGATTGAACGTCACAAGACACGAGACACAAGATGAAATATCATGAACGAAAGCATTGAGAGAACAAATCTCCGAGAACAGTGAGCTTGTCGAACAGCCCTACTGCTTGAAAGGAAGGGACTCAGGCGCCGACAATTGTCGGCAGATACCATAACTTGTACCGAGAGTAAGTAACAACGCCTTGAGAACATGTGGATCACAAACTGATTTATTGTCCAGATATATCCCGTCAGACTTGGAGAAATCCTCGCTCTAAGAAGGCCGACCACACCGTCCCGTGTCAATTTGAAGGAAAGTTGGTTCAAGTCGAACGACATGGCTTCTCAAAACGCCACGAGATGGAAGTCTCCGCCTTATCGTAGACCTGTGATTCAGCCGTCACGGCAAGACTCGGAACCCGATGGTCCTGATAAGAATAGTTCAAGGTCCGTGATACCTTTCAATTTCACCTGCAGCGTGGCAGCACGACACTATCTTCCTTGCCCCGATCCAACAAATCAAGTGTCACTCTGCGTCAATTCGATGTTCAGGCCAAAACAGGGTCGTCTGTTACGAGAGGGATAAGGTCCCCGACGCCAGATTCTAAGACGTATCAATAGATGAAACAACATGATGCATTGGGGCCGCGTGCTTGTCTGAGTTGAGCGGTGTCGCCAGCTTCCGGCAGAGCTGAGCTTGCCCAGTGTTGCGTGCCAACGCTTTGAGAGCTCTGCCAACACAACTGTAAGCCTAGGGCCGGATCCCTAGTACAACCGGATTCATTTCTTCCCGCCATGTCTGTAGGGCTATGTTGGAGGATCGAGATCGAGGCACGACGGGGGCCGCGACTCCAGTATATAACAGATTGCAGGCGACCAGAAGGGGCCAGATCCTCGACGTTTCAAACATCACCAATTTGGACGTTCTCAGCCCAGTCAGCCAACGCACAATCCCTCTCCCCCCGCTGTGCTTGGCCTATAACACCACGGTATTATAACACAACGGAACATCACATCCGGAGGTTAGCGTACGCATCATGCAAGCTTCACATGATGATGATCGACAGATTCCAATTCCAACAGTGAGACAAAGTTCGGATTTTAGCTGCACGCGTAAGGATCTGGATAGCACCAAGCTGCTGACGACGACAGCCTCGCGGTGCATTGTGGCAAGCATCTGACTTGATGGGAATCGCAAATCCTGCGATATCTCTTGAGGTGTAGTCGCAATGCTCTCGCAACTCAAGAATGGAGTGTGCATGCTGTATAATTTGCTTGCCTGAACCTTAAAATAATGCAGCTATCGGGGCATAGACCGGCCGAGCAACTCTGTGCCAGCGATGACTTGAATCATTAGGGCAAGGAGCACTCTTTGTTGACGCTACATGCTAACAACACACGTTTACAGTTGACGGTTGTCCATTTGTAATCTTACGCAAGCCGTTCTCCACGTTGTATGACCGACCAACACACGAAGTTTGCGATCTGCAACATTGACTTTGCCTCAATCGGCATGCGAGTATCTTATAACGGCGCAACTTCACAACGGCACAGAAGAGACCGTGCTGTTTGTACAGTCAATGTTGACTATAAGCAGGCTTGCGCCTAACTTTGCTACATACTTTGCCATCACATACTAACATTACAGTCGTCTAATACCTTTGGCTACGGCCACACATTCATTTATTGCATTTTAGTTTACCTCACATTCTTTTTAATAATACTAATCCAGAAACATCATGTCAATCTACGCCAGGGCTGTAACTGCAGCGCTCGCGAGCAAGCAGGCTTTCGATAACCCGTCCGATCTTTACAGATGGGCTTCTGTCGACTTGATTGATGGTTAGTACGGTCTCCTACATGCTACGAATGTTAGCTGACAATAACAGCAATCAACGATGGCGGCATTTCTACCCTTGGCACAGCCCTTGCACGTTTCCTGCCCGACTCGCTTACCAACAACCCTATGCCTTTCGGTGCACCTTGGGGCAAGCGCAACTCAACAAACACCAACCAGTACGAAGACACGCCGAACACTGGTGTGACTCGATACTACGACTTCACGATCTCCAAAACTCGCTGCGCACCTGATGGTGTCGAAATGGACTGCTTGCTGGCAAACGATCAGTACCCTGGCCCGACAATCGAGGCTAACTGGGGAGACTATATCGAAGTCAAAGTTCGCAACAACCTCACCGACCAGGGCACAAGCCTTCACTGGCACGGCATTCTGCAAAAGGAGGCGCAGTGGATGGACGGCGTTCCAGGCTACACTCAGTGTCCGATCGCACCAGATGCTGAATTCACCTATCGTTTCCGGGCTGATCTGTATGGCACGTCATGGTGGCACGCGCATTACTCGTCACAGTACAGCAGTGGTCTCGTTGGACCTATGGTTATCTACGGACCGAAGAACACTGAAGACGACGTCGACCTTGGCCCTATCATGCTTCAGGACTGGTACCACACTTATTACGAGGAGATGGTTGACGGCCTATTCCAGCCAATTCCCAATGCCGTTGTCCCTAGAGCCGACTCGAACACAATCAACGGCAAGGGAAGCTACCCTTGTTCTCAGACGAGCGCGAAGTGCGACTCGGACGCTCCAATCGCTACCTTCAACTTCACATCTGGTAAAGAGCACCGTCTTCGTTTGATTAACCCCTCTTCGGCTGCTACTCAAAAGTTCACCATCGATGGTCACAAGTTTAAGGTCGTCGCGACAGATTTCGTCGAGATCGAACCTTACGAGACCGACGTGATCACTTTGGGCGTCGGCCAGCGCAGTGACGTGATTGTCTCTGGAATTGGCAAGCCTACCGATGCAGTATTCATGCGTGCTTACAGGCCATCTTCCTGCGCTCTGAGCAACGGTAACGAAGAGGTTCTGGCTGCCGTCTACTACGAGGATGCCGATCGTAACAAGCTGCCGAGAACGTCGGCAGGCCCTAATGCACACAACGGCAACTGTGGCAATGACCCTCTGAAGGATACTGTTCCGGTGTACGCTATTGAGGCTAGTGAACCCAGCGTCACTGAAATCGTGCCTGTGGAGCTCAAGTCGAACGGCACTCACGTTGTTTGGTACATGGGAGGACGTACGTTCCGCGTCGACTACAACGATCCGATGCTGCTTGACATCAACGATGGCAAACTTGACTTCGATCCCTTGAGGAACGTCCACAACTATGGTTCGAACAAGACTATCCGCTTCGTGATCGAAAACACTGGTCCCCAGCCACACCCTATGCATTTGCATGGTAAGTTACTCAACAGCAAATCACATCAAGCATTCTGTAGCTAACGAGTACTAGGTCACAACATCCAGATTGTCGCTGAGGGCCCTTGTGGCGATGCCAGCAGAATCTTCCGCAACACTACCGGTGGACCTGGTGGACCTCCGCAAGGCAACTCATCCAGTCTCTTGAGCGGAGGTCCTCCCAGCAGCACCAAGGCTCTTGACCTACCAATCGACGATAACAGCCGCCGTGTTATCGGAAGTGGTGTTGCTGGCGAGACTCTCGAACAATTCGGCACCTGCTGGGACGGTACCGTGACAAACCCGTCCAACCCTGCCAGACGTGACGTGGCCCAACTTCAAGCCAACTCATACATTGTTCTCCAGTGGGACCAGGACAACCCCGGTATCTGGCCCCTCCACTGCCACATCGCGTGGCATCTTTCGGCCGGCTTTGTCTGGTCGGTACTTGAACGCCCCAACGACCTCGTCAACAACATGGACATCCCCGATGTCATGTCGCAGACCTGCGACAACTGGGACAAATGGAGCAAGACCCACAAAGTAAGTGCTTCTGTTGCAATCAAATACTTCTTTCGCTAACTTTGTCTTCTTCAGGTTGACCAGAAGGACGCCTCATGATCTTGTTCAGATCCACGACGCGCTTACATTCACCGACGCCACACCTTTTCGTACAATTTTTCTTTGGACTGCCTAGTCCGCACATGTCTTTTCTCTTATGTCACATAGAAGCCAAAGTACTATGATATCCAATAACAACGGCCTTGATTATTCAACTTCATAACAGCAATCGATTCCAGCTCTATGTGATGTCGCACAAAGTCCGGAAGGACCTCGTTGATTAGTGAACACCTTGATGGCGTCTCACCGATAAGAGTATGCATTTCCTGTTATTAGTTTCAGAACATTAGTCTCTTCTATCCCATCCTCGCTCGACACCACTTTGCTCAACTTTTCGTTGCGAGGCTGCCTTGGAGACAGAGACCCGCAACTCACTCGCTTCGAACATGCCTCTTTGGATCCGTGCTGACAGCTCACGCGACGCCAACATCGCGATGCCTCCTTCTTTTGCTTCTCCGCGGTCGAACTCGCCATGATCTCTCGCGTACCTGAGAACGCCTGTCGTCGCTAAACGCCCAGCTTATTACTGATTTCTTTGGGCTCAATTCTGGAGGCCGACAGCGAGCCATCCGGAACGTCATCGCTATGCCCCCGCTTCATGTTGAGCTTCGAGCTGAGATCGGATGTTCCGCACGGTAACCGCAATACCGAGCGAGTGGTTACAGACACACGCAGGGAGACGTATCTCCGGCGTGGGATTTGGAATATTCACCTGCAAGAGTGTGCCTTGCTGGCCTTGCTGTGCATACAACAACTGTCATCACTGCGAATAACCATCTCCCGAGCAAACAAGACACGCAGTTCTAGACTTGCCCATTGCAAGTGGAATGTCGGCGGAAGTAATACCCGCATGGAGAGGCTACATCGACGGGCGCCTCGAGCGAGAAAGGCGTTTATGAAACGACCGCGAGGTGTATCATTCAGCTCTCTTACTATTGCTCCATAGAGCCGCTGCAACCAATCGCTCACAACATTCCAAATCGGAGACCTGTGATGTCAAAGCCCCCGCCGTCGTCGGACCCAAGGCCATCGGATGGTGGGGTCAATGATTTGTTCAGATAAGTAATGGCAATCATCTCCTATAAAGCTACTATTACTCTCCTCCTATCTTCCTCCCAAATCGATCATCCAAACCCTACTTCTATACTACAGATAATCGAAAATGTCGTCTACCTTCCAAGCCCAATGCCACTGCGGCCACCACAAGTGGGAGTGGACCCTCGAGTCCGACAAGCAGAGCCACATACTCTGCCACTGCGACACCTGCAAAGTCCTCTCCGGCGGCCCCTACACGCTCAACCAGATTGTGCCCAAGTCTGCCCTCAAGATCACTTCGGGCGGCGAGCCTGCGAAGTACAGCTACAAGGGCGACTCCGGTGCGTTAAAACATTGCTTGTTATGCTTCAATAGCTAGTGCTAACACAAGACGCAGGAAACTCCGTCGACTGCTACTACTGCCCCAAGTGCACAGTGCACATCTACCACCACCAGACAGTCATGGGCCCGGATACCATTATTGCCCGCACTGGAATTCCCGTCGATGCTCGCACGAAGTTCCCTGTTGCTGCTGAGATCTACGGCAAGGACAAGCTTAGCTGGGAGCCTAAGATTGCTGAGACCTTCGATGTCCTCCCTCCGTCATAGATGCGTTGGCATTGGCATTATAACAGGCAATGCATCTTATGGATAATGAACACGAAAGAGAAGAATGAGGTGGGGTGTAGATACAACTCTTGGAGATGGAGAAATGAAACATTGAGTCGTTGGAACTTCGTCACAAATCTGCACATGATGTTCGATTCTGGTGACTGTACTTGAGGCCAGGTTACTCCTCGTAAGTAACCGTCTTGATCTTCAAGAATTCTTCCAGACCCCATTGTCCGTTGAAGCGACCCTGGATATGTTGTCAGCATGTATGTTATTGTGTTGCGAGGGATGTGATTTGTTCTTACCCAACCACTCTGCTTGACACCACCGTGTGGCAGCATTGCTTCGTCGCTGTTCAGTTGTTAGTGTATTTCCAATGGTATTGTCAAGGTTGGAAACTTACTGCACGGTCATGCTGTTAATGTGAACTGCGCCAGAATCAATCTCCTTCGCGATTCGAAGGCCTCTCGCCAGGCTCTCAGTGAAGACAGCTCCACTGAGACCGTAGTCTGTGTCGTTCGCGAGCTCGATCGCAGGTTCGTCGCTGTCAATCGCGATCAAGCTGACAGTAGGACCGAAAGATTCGGTGTAGAAGACATCCATCTCCTTCTTGACTCCGCTCAAGATGAGAGGACGGATATGGTGCTCACTTTCTTCCGTGGAGCCAAGATCGCCGTACAGCACCTTGGCACCCTTCTTCTCAGCGTCTTCGCGCAAAGCACGGTTGTTCTTCACGCCAGCCTTTGCAATAAGCACAGGCGCATCAGATGAGGGCGGGTAGACCTTCTCGGTAGCCGACTTCAAAGCCTCGCCAAACTTGTCGATGATGCTGCTGTGTACGAGGATACGTTCGGTAGCCATGCAGATTTGACCGGCGTGGAAGAAGGATCCAAGGGCGCACTGGAAGGCGGCTTTCTCGATGTCTGCGTCTTCACAGACGATGGCCGACGCCTTACCACCGAGCTCCATCAGCACAGGCTTGAGCTCCTTGCCTGCCTTGGAGGAGAGGATGGAGCCTACGGCCGTCGAACCAGTGAAGTTGATCTTCTTGACGGCGGGGTGCTCGATGATTGTGTTCGAGACCGAGACCGCGTCTTCTGGGCGGTGGTAGATAACGTTCAGCACACCTGCAGGCAGGCCAGCCTCATGCATAACTGAGCCAAGAGCCCACGCAGTGCGCGGACTCAACTCAGATCCTTTGAACACCACCGTGTTTCCAGCGGCGATTGCGTACAAGAATGCACGAGCACCAAGGATGTAAGGCGCGTTCCACGGCGCCATGCCATAGATGACACCGTAAGGCTCCTTGAAGACGAACGCGCCAGTACCAGGAGCCTGAGTCTGAGGGATAACACCACTGATGTTGCTTACCAGGCCAGCAACATTGCGGAAGACCTCCACGGTGGTGCCAATGTTGAAGTTCGAGAATCCGTCCAGCGCTCCCGTCTCTTGCTTCATGTAATCAACCAGCTCCGCCGCTCTTGCCTCGATGATATCGGCTGCCTTGAGAAGGATCTTGCGCCTCTCGGCAGGCTTGGTCTTGCGCCATGTCTTGAAAGCTCGCTGCGCAGACTCGACGGCTTCGGTGGCTTCTTTTGCTGAGGCGCCGTAGGAGGTCCAGAGCTTGTCGCCGGTGCTGGGACTGAAGACGTCGTATGTTGCCGAGGTGGTGACTTCCTTGCCATCGATCCAGAGCGGGAGGGATTCGTTTGTGGAGCTCATCTTTGCGGTGGTAGAGGTGTTTGGCTGGTGCTGGATGGGTTGTCTGACAGATTGGAGCTGGTGGGTAGGAGTCCAGCTCTCCAGTGGGTCGCCCTTATGGTTATCATGATGCGCGTAAGCTTAGTGTATGGTGTGGTTTGTAATATCGGTAAGACTCGCGTGTCCTGACAGTCGGTACTAGGTGGGGGGGCGGGACGTAAGCGCTCGAATGAACTCAATGAAGGGGTCATTCACGTGGCTCGGTCTGTGAAGACGGCAATTGCATAATTCAAATATCAAGGAATAGCCGAAGGTATACATGCTCATATACTGCTCGCTTCCAACCTTCAAGGTACCGCGTGACTCCACCGCGAGCAAACAACTCTGTGAATTGCACCATTGATGAAACTCGACGATGGAAATCCTTCAAATCCTGCGGCCATGGGGGAACCCAATCCATCGCACACAGGCTCAAAGGTTACTCGAAGCGACCGGAGTAATTATCATCACATGTACGTTGACGAGGAAGGCACAGCTATCATGAAGGTTCGATGTCATTTTCAATTTAATTGATTAAAAGGTATTCCCTTCGACATGCACCTTGGGTGCACCTTTGGTGCCTGGGTATCAGTTGCCACCACCTTGGGGTTGCCGTCATAATTATGTTAGAAAGGAAACACGTGTAAGCGCAGTCTGTGTCGCATTACATGGCTGTGAAGCCACAGACAGAAAAAAATTCGCCATGAAGAAGTTTTAAAAAGAAAAGAAAAAACGCCTCGATGCCCAATGCGTGCCATGAATTCTGGTTTTTGTACAGAAGGATTATGCAGCTGCTAAACCATTTGTTGCCAGGAAAAGTTGTCGATGTGCGTCTACAAGGCGAAGACAGCAATGCCAGCGGCGAGGACAAGACCGCCGAAGCTGGCAGCCATGTTGGAGGCAGAGCCGGTGGAGGGCTCGACCTGGGTGAGGTTGCCACCGGTGGGCTTGGCGACGCCAGTGGAGAAAGAGATAGGCGTAGAGTGGACAGCAGTGGCGTTGTGAGGGATGGTGTAGGGAGCGGCAGGGGTGGTGACGGGAGCGGCGACAGAGGCGGAGCTGGAGATCACCTCGGCGACAGAAGAGTGGACAGGAGCGACAACAGAGGCAGACTCGACGGCAGAGCTGACGGCGGAGGAGGCGTACGCAGAGGGAGAAGAGGCGTAGGCGGAGGGAGCGGCAGCGTAAGAAGAAGGAGCAGCGGCCTCCTTGTGGTCGTTGGAGATGCCGAACTGGGTGGTGTACTGGTACTGGCCAGTCTTGTCGTCGATGAGCTGGATGCCGTAGCCCTTGGCGCCCTCGGAGGCCTCAAGGGTGCTCTTGGGGTCCCAGGTGTAGCTGCCGCTGTTCTCGATCTTCTCAGCGATGGCGTAGACCGGGATGAGGTTCTCGGCGGGGCCCTTGAGGAGGACGAGGGAGACGGTGCCCTGAGTGGTGGGTTCCCAGGTGATGGTGAAGCTCTCGCCGACAGGGACGATGGTGTTCAGGCCAGGCTGAGAGATGGGGTTGCCCTTGGGCTCAGTGCCAGTGGGGGTGGTGTAGGCCGAGACCAGAGGAGCAAGGGCGGCGAGGCCTGCGGTGAAAAGACCGAACATGGAGGGAGACATTTCGAAAGGTTGTTTGTTGGTTTGAAGGTGGTAGATCTAAAAGTGTGGTACTGCGAAGGAGTGGATGGGAGTATTGAAAGGTAACGAGTGTCTTGAGTTTGAACGGGGTGGGTGGGTGGTAAAGAGTGGCTGAGAATTAACTGTCTCAAAGGTGATGCGTGTTGTCACTAGGGAAGAAGAGGCAGAGTGAAGGTTGGAATGCAAGGAGGGTAGTTGTACCTACAAATAAACCGGCCGCTTCGAAGGGGGCGTTCGATAGCGTGACGAGCGAAGGAGCTGGCAAATTGCACTTTCGCTTCCCGTTATGGCCTCGTCGCATACAAAGACGGGAGTGAAGATGGCTTCGTTTCGAGCCACTGAGCTTAAGGAGTCAGTAGTGCTAGTCCAGCTCTGTCCAGCTCTTCCCCCAGACACGGCGAACGAGTAAGATTGCGATGATGAAACCCAATGGAGCCGTCGAAGGGGGCTAGTCGCCTCGCTACAGAACGTCTCATTTCCGCCAGCGTTTGGCGCCGGGCTATTCTCGAACTCTGCTGCACGCGGTCAGCACGCCGTCGCTCGTTATTTATCCATCATATCGACCTGAGGCGTCATTTGGCGTCGATGATGACTGTGGAGGACGTTGTAATGGCGTAGCTGGAATGCACGTCGGAGGAATGAAAGAGGCTCCAGTCCAATGGGTGCTCCTGGAAGAAGACTTGCCGTGCCCTGAGACAGGCTCATCGCACGCCATACCACACAACACACGGACACCCGTCAGACGGCGCCTCCGAGGATCAGGCGGCAAACCCCATACACAAAGCACGAGCTGGTATAGACTATCATAAAGTGCTTCTGAAGTAAAAGTGATTAAGGCAGCCGCGGTCGAGAAACCTTCAGGCACATCGCAATTCGCTACGCAGGCTCGCAGGATCACCCAAATTTTGGCGAAAGTGCCTGCATTTCTATACGTGTAAACGACTTGGCGTGCTGATTCGCCCAGGCAAATATATTGGATCGCATAAGCATAGCCACCACACGCGTATGTCTCGGTGAGTGCTTGTGTTTTGCAGACAGCACGCGAAGTTGTCAGGACAGTGACACCTTTTGCTGCCTCAACGACAATTGCCCGCGCAACAACCCTACAGTCAAGAGTCGCTCATCACTGCTCGCCTGAATGACTTGTGTTGCAGTCTAGACTCGTGAAGTTTGATACGCGCGCGGATGCGCCGAGTTGGTACAAAGTGTACCACAAGAAATGAACACCTCGTTGCGCTGCGTCAGTCGTCTGATGCGACCTAAGAGTATCAAGCTCGTATTGATTCAACAACACTTGCATACAGTAGAAAGAAGCGCCGTAGCATGGGCGGCGACGCCGACGAGAGCCAAACGACTCCACGCGGCTCTGAAGACCCCAGCACACCAAGAAGAATATGACGGTGACATCAGTGACATACGCTGAAAAACTTATTCTGATTGAGTTTGTTTCACAGTGACAGCCTGGAGCTTTTTCGCAAAAGTATGTACAATCAAATAATCAAGCGCTGCCTAACCACCACGATCCCTCCATGACCATTGCTCAACGTCGCATAAACACGACAAAATTCGCTTCAAAAGACCGCGCGTAAACCGTCATTCAGAAATCATCCGCAGCTTGTAACAATGGTCAACCCAAACGCGCATGAAAGCATATCCATTGCTTGCTTCTCCTCTTCTCCCCACCCCACCAAGGCCGATGCCTTTCCTATAAGCGATTGTAAAGATACAAATGGGTATACAAATGGGTATAATAACCATCCTCGGTCCGGTCATAATGTCGTTAAGCGATAGTGGAAGTTGCGGGCGACCAACAAACTGCTCGCTGGGTGGGAGACAGCGCGCGCGGTCGCTAAGACGAGGGTTTTAGGAAACACGAAATGTTGGACTCAAGACTCTTTGTAGTATGATTCGGGCAATCAACCGCAAATGCCGTAGTCTGGAGAGGAGTGTTAGCAGTGTTGATTTGTGATTTGGGTGGTTGGTGGAGCTTACTCATGGAGCTGAAGGGCTGGGGGATCATGCCGTTCCTGACGAGGTCTTGGAAGTCCCATTCTGAAATTATGGTCAGTAAACACGTTCATGGGTAAGAGGGCAGAGGTGGATACGTACCAGGTGCGCTCTCAGTCTTCCATGTCCAGAAGATCCAGCCGTCGGCCTTCTCGAATGCGACAAACTGTGCTTCGATGTAACGCTTGATGTTGGAGCGGTCGGCGTCGCTGAGGCCCTGGACGGAGCCAGTGTACTTTCCGTCGCATGAGCCGATGTATGAGGAGCCTTGGCCGCCCTTGTTGTAGGTGCCGTCGTATCTTGCGCCAATGCCACGACCGTTCAGCCACTGTGATGGGTATCAGTACGTTGCAAACTTGATGAGGATGAAGGGGTCCTTTGCTTACCTTAGCGCAGTCAGTGAGTGCACCAGACCACTCGCCGGCAATAGTCCACTTGTTGTTGCTAGCCATCTGCGAACCGAAGCCACAGGCGGTGCCAACGTGCTCATCAGGGCTCATCTGCAGGGCGCCGGAATCGAAAACCTCGTAGTGGTGGGTGTCGAGCAAGAGGTTCCACATGCCAGAACCCCAGTCGTTCCAAGAAGTCACACCCTCGAAAGCATCGTGGAAAGCAACGGCGACGTTGGTGCTCTTCAGGTTTCCCCAACCGTCCATGTAGAACTGGCGGACAGTGTCCATGTCGAGAGCCGGGCCAAGAGGTTCGTTCAGAAGCTCGATGGAAGCAACATTGGGGTTGTTTCCGAAGTCATCGCGCAGCTTGTTGAGTGCTTTGAGTGTAACCTCTACGGAGTCGCCTTGGGTCCACTCGGGAGTGCCCTTGAGTTGACCGGAGTTGTCGAAGCCGTTCTGGGACCTAGGAGCACCGTGGAGATCGAGCATGACTTTGATGCCGTGGTTGCCAGCCCAGCCGACGGCCTTTCCGACATAGTCGTATGCGCCGTACACGAAAGGAGCACCCTGACCGCCAATGATGGACCAATATCCAATTGGCAGACGAACGAAGTTGAGTCCAACAGAGGCGATCTCCTTGAAGTCGTCTTCGGTGATCCATGAGTTCCAGTGATCTCGGAGGCGGTCTGAATCCCAACCATATTGCTCGCCGTAGGTGTACTCTGTTTCGATGTTAGCATTGGTCTTCCACAAGCTCGATGCATTGCAATTCTCTTACCATCCACAACATTGCCGGGTGTAGCTTCGAAGATCGAAGGAGTAATCCATGGCTCCAGTACGAGCCATCCACCGAGGTTGACACCCCTGACCTTCTCGTTGCCGAAATCAAATGGCAGGTCTCTCTTGCTCAGACCGGATAGAGGACTTGCGGGAGCTGCGTTGCCAACTGTCGCAAGCAAAGCTGCGGCAGCCACCGCAGATGAGGTGACCTTTGCTGAAAAGATCATGACGGGTAGTAATCCAAGAGTATTGATACGGGTGTAATAATGTCAGAGACAAACTGCAGGCCCATTCACGTTTGAAGAGGATAGTTTCAGAGAGATGATTGTTGTGTGAAAAGCAGGAGGATGGAATGTCTTGATCAAAAAATAAAAAATTCCAACCACCAAACATGGGCAGCTCGAGCTTTTTGAATCGATCATCGTCGTTGGACGACAGCTACTACCCTTCTACGATCTACCAGGTCGATCCCCTAAACCAGATTCAAGCGCCTGTGGCTTCGCCTTGGAACTCGAGAGAATGACACCCCAGTGAGCCAGTGAGACACCGGCGTGTGACCAAGGTGACCGTTTCTCTGCGCGAACCCCGCTGAAACCATGTCCCGTGTCAGCACCCCACAGACCAGGGCGTCTCGGCCAGGGCATGGTATATGTCGATCGACAGGCTACTCGGCTCATGAGAAGCGGTGGAAGAAGCAGGCGTATTACGTCGCATCGCAGTTGTCAGCCGGGATCCATCAGGCAAAAAGAGAGCTGTCGCGAGAAATGTCCACCGCGCCTGCAGGGTCCAGGGACAGCCGGTATGATCGTGTGGCGCTCCCAGGCACGACTCACTATTGGGCGCAGGAGGCGGAGGAGGCGTGCGGCAGGCTTGAACGCTCGTCCTCCCTGCGTCGATGGGTATGCGCTGGCGGGTTAACGGGTTGTCATGCGCTGGAGGAAGTCCGACTCTCGGGCGCTTGGCCAACCAAGGCGACACATGCTGAGCGACGAGAAGACTGCCAGCTTGGGTCGACGGCTGGCAAGGGGGCCCATCGCGCCGGGGCACGCTCACGCTCACGCTCACGCGGACAAAACCAGCAAGTGCAAGAACTGGCTGATCGTGCTGATCGCCCCGTCGTCAAGACGTCACACTTGGGAAGAAAGTGCCTGAAGCCACGCAGTAGACCCGGGGATCTCAGCAGCATCGCTTCCAGCAGCGAGGATCTTTGACATCCCAATCGCGCAAGAACACGTTGCCACCTTGCTGTGCAACGCCGGATGGATGCTGCTTGGGTGTGACTTGTCGGACGCACACGCCCAAAGTAGTATGTGCGGTATGGCAGAAAGCTCAAGCTTAACAGCCTTGTGAAATCCCATGTGCTCGTATAACCATCTTGCATAGGAGAAGGGCAGCTAAGCCCGCCCTCCCTTGGCCGTGCTCTCCAGACTCTCTCCGCAACGCTTCGCCTCACACTAGTCTGCATGAGGTTGGACGAACAACAAGCTCTTCCACGCCTCTGGATCGAAGGCGCTGAGTCAAGGCTACAACACTATTACTCTTCTGCTTGCAATCGGACCGTGGTATGTCCGACCATGGCCACCATTATGTCGTCAGTCAGACGGAAGATCTGAAAGACGCGAGAGGTCACACGATGCTCTAAAGACGGCAAGGTTCGTTCTGGAAGATCTTCTCCATGCCGATCGCGGCAGGACGGTGTGGAGAAAGCTACCACAGCTTGGTTCAGCTCATGTGGAAAATATTATTGGGCCGAGGCAGTGTCACGTTGCTCATGACGATGGCTTGGCTGGTGGTTTTTGTCTCAGCTACGAAAAATGTTGTCGGGGCACTTGGCTGTTTGAACTCTGAATGGGGATGCCGGAGAGTGTCCTTCAGAGGATTGATTGATTGTTCAATGAGACGCACTAGTCAATGTGATATTCAGCGTCGGCGGTATTCACGAGCCACCACCTAACACAAGAATCGAATTGAGAATCCTCGGCATTAGAGGCGGGCAAGACGAAGGACGAGCAATGCGCCTGTCTCAGTATGCAGAAGAGCCGAGCCGATGTCACCCGGCTTGCAGAAAGCATATCCTCTTGACCAGAACGACATGGTAGAGTCATCGTCACGGCGAAGCGGAAGGCATACATCATTGGGCTCCTCTTTGGAATGATCACGTGAATGATTATCCTTTGATGTTGAGAGTTTACTGGAAGTTGGTCATGGTTAGACATTGCTCTCACATTTTTCTTACACCATCTCAATCCCAGCCTTCAATTTATTGAGATGACAGAATTGTGCTAACGTTGTTCAGTGCAAGCCGAGACTTTGACAAAACCCTCGCAAGAAGCATTTCCGCGGCATTGGGAAACAATTTCATGCATCCAAAGCTGCGGTCGTGGGATCCCAGGTGCACGGCGAATACTCTCCTGTGTCGAGACTTTTCATGTCGTCAACACTGAGCTCGAAGTCGAACACATTTGTGTTCTCCTCGATCCTCGAATGAGTTACGCTCTTCGGTAGAACGATAAAGCCTTTCTGTAGGCCCCAACGAAGCAGGATCTGTGCAGGCGTCTTGCCGTATTTGGCTGCGAGAGGCTTGAGCAAAGGGTCGTCTCCACGTGTGGCACGAACAAGAGGAGAGTAGGCCTCGAGGACAACACCGCGTTGAGTGCACCACTCGACGATATCAGGACGGGCAAGCCAAGGGTGGAGCTCGACTTGGTTGACTGAGAGAATGCCGGCGTCATCTGGTGATTGTTCCTGAGGAGAGTCAGCGCAATGCTCAGAAAAGCTTTATGTCCAGGACGGGTCCATGAGACCTACCTTCTGCCACTGTTCCAGTTCGTTGAGATGGTGCACTCCGAAGTTGCTGACGCCAATAGATCTCACTTTGCCCTCTTTGACAGCTTCGACGAGCGCCTTCCACGCTCCCAATCTGCCTTTCATTCCTTGGTACGGCGCGTGAAGCAGGTACAGATCGATGTACTGCAATCTTGTATTTGCCAGACTCTCGTCGATACACCTCTTCGCATCCTCGTAGTTTATGAACTTCGGCGGGACTTTGGAAGTGTAAAAAAGTTGGTCTCTGGAGATACCAGCACCGAGCAAGCCTTTGGCCGTGGGCTCCTCATTTCGATAAGCATGTGCCGAGTCGACATGGCGATAGCCAGATTTGATTGCGTGGCTCGTGACATCCTCTGCTACATCTGCCGGGCTAGGAAGTGTCAGTAAATCATGCTTAGAGGGGAGTATTTCAATGGCCTCGTTAGATCCATGCACTGTGAATCCATTGTCCGATACTCCAATGGTCAACTCACGTCTGGTACACTCCTGCATTGCTCCCAGTCAGCTAAAATATTACTATAAGCCTACACAAAACAACTCTGTGTCATCGCAGGGCTCAACGAGAACAAAACATGCATCACCTACCATAACCAAGCACTGGAACCTCGTAGCCAGACTTCATGCGAAGTGTGGAATTTATATCGAGCTTCATGCTTGGAGCTTTGCCGTGAGTGGTGTACGCGAGATGTCTTGTTGTCTGTTGGGCCCGCGCAAATGCTTTCATGTCATTGGTCAATGGCAATTGGTATTACCTCAATCTTGGAATTAATTGAGAGGTTTAATTGTACAGAGGACAACTCAACTGCTCTCCACGGTGCGTGCGTGCATCACCAAACAACCAGTCGGGAAATGTTTACGTCATCGCGGGGCAGGCACGGTCGGATGAGCGGCCTAAAGCCATTATGGATGACACACACCAAAAGTACCTTACCATTATTATTGTTTATTGTTCGCATATGTAAATCTGTCTGACTGACAACACTTGCTTGCGAGTAATTCAATCACACAAGCTTCTTCCTCCAGCGAAAGTTCGACAACATGCGTCTGATCAAGCAAAACATCATCGAGAAAGATGGCTCGGGCACTGCGACCCTGCTTCCTGAAGAGCCCGAGGACATGGTGAGCCAGTCCTTCTCAAGAAGATGTTCTGCCAAAGACAGACGCTGACTTTTGCCCAGTGGCATTGCTACAACCTGATACGCGAGAACGACCTCCTACGAGCCTCTGCTCTGCGCAAGGTTACGACAGAATCGGCAGCAGGCAGCACCACGACTCAGCGTGTACAAACAGTCCTTACCATCCGAGTGACCAAACTGGACTTCGATTCTTACGCTTCACAACTGCACGTGTCGGGACGTGTGGCGGAGGAGAACAAGCATGTCAAGCTGGGTAGCTACCACACACTTGATTTGGAGCTGCAGCGTAATTTCACGCTGGAAAAGGCGGACGGATGGGACAGCATCGCGATAGACACCTTGAAAGAGGCGATCAACCAGGACGCAAAGGCGCAGCTATGGGCAGTCGTACTGCAGGAGGGTCTGGCGAACATCTGCTTGGTGACCGACCACCAGACTATCCTGCGACAACGGATCGAGGTCAACATGCCGAAGAAGCGCGCGGGCTCATCAGACCATGACAAGGCGCTGCAGAGGTTCTTCCAGACTACTTTCGACACGGTACTCCGCCAGATCGATTTGAGCGACCCCAAGCCCCTACTGCTTGCAAGCCCAGGCTTTACCGCCAGTAGCTTGCAGCAATTCATCAAGACCAAGGCCTCGGAAAGCAGTGACAAAGACCTCAAACAGCTGATACCGAAAATCACTGTCGCTCACTCTGCATCTGGCCATCTGCACAGCTTGGCAGAGGTGCTTAGTAGCCCGGCCGTTACCAGCAAACTCAGTGACACCAAGTTCGCCCGCGAGACACAACTTATGGACCGCTTCTTCGAGCTTCTGCGCAAGGACGACGCAAGAGCATGGTATGGACCCAAAGAAGTCGAGGCTGCTGTCGAGAGAGGCGCAGTAGGCAAGGGTGGCGGCTCGCTGCTGATCTCAAACTCTCTGTTCCGCGCTCAGGACGTGAAGACGAGACAACGTTGGGTGAAGCTCGTGGATGAGGTCAAGGACCAAGGCGGAGAGGTCCGCGTACTAAGCAGCATGCACGAAAGTGGCAGGCGTCTTGAAGATCTGACAGGAATTGCAGCCATCTTGACATATGCCCTTGAGGATCTTGACGAAGCAGTGGGTGGTGATGAAGTGGTGACGGAAGAAGATGTGCCAAACGGCCGCAACTTTGTGCCTGACGAAGATATAGATTTTTAAAATACCCATGACAGAGATGACTTTCCTTGATCTTGCTTTCGTGTTTGAATCGGCGCGATTGCATGTTCTCTCATACGATTCGCATACACTTCGCAGCCTTCAACATGTGCCACGTCAACCGACCATCCCACCTCCATTAATATTACACTATAACATGCACCTCTCGCCATCGCTCACTGCATTCGGTATACCGACCCACAATTCCCCCAAGGAGAAGCCGCTCCCGCTCGCGGCCTCGCGCGCCCTTCGAGAACACCAAATCACATGAGTGAGCTCCGCTCCGGCTTCGGCTTAAGATAAAGCTGTCCACAGCTCGCTGTGTGTTGTCATTGAAGGTCAATGTCGCAACGAACCTTGACCCGCCCTGCTGTACGATTTCTCACTTCTCAAACAATCCATCATCAAAGAACCGTTTCTGTCTTTCCGCAAAAGTTTTTCCAACTCGATAAATCGGCCACTTCGTTTCTTCAGACAAGGACAATGAGCGACATTAAGCAGATTTCTAGCCAGAGGGCTGCTCAGCGTGAGTGCATGGTGTTTATATCATCACAAGTATGAAGCAATAGATCGCTGATGATGTATACACAGCCGTGGCTCACTACGTAAGTCTTGTCCGGCGAAGCCACACACATCGCCTCCTACCGACCATGGCTTCAACCCTCGCAATGCCATCTCTAACATCATCCACAGTCCCAAGCCATCGAAGCCGCCGGCCAAATCTGGGTCTCAGGCCAGATCCCCGCCGACGCCCAGGGTAACCTCGTCGGCGGCAGCATCGCCGACCAGACCAAGGCCTGCTGCGAAGCGCTCAAGAACATTCTCGAGGATGCCGGCAGCAACATCAACCGTACGGTCAAGGTGAGCCGTGCCATCCTCCGAGCCGAGAAAAGCGTCTTGAAAGAATGCTTGAATTGCTGACGCGTGGAATTTCTTCTTTCTAGATCAATGTGTTCATTACTACAATGGACCACTTCGCCGAGATGAATTCCGTCTATGAGAAGTACTTCACTCACAAGCCTGCCCGCTCTTGCGTTGCGGTCAAGGAGCTTCCCAAGGGTGTGCCTGTTGAGATTGAGGCTATTGCTCTTGCTGGTAGGGGTTAGAAGACTTCTTGCGCGAAAGCCATGAACCGCACGAGCAAGACACAGCTAAGTAGCGTTTGGCCAAGTCGCCGACCTTAAATTGTATGAAGCAAATGACATGAAACCCGTTTTGATGCAAATACGCAGATCAATGTGAAAAAACATCACAGAGATGTTTTCTGTAACTTGATCACCATAATTTCTTGTAGATGTGGTATCATTTGATTTGTGTTATGTACAAGCAAGGTTGAAAATCCCTTGTCCCCTAGGATTTAGTTCCCACAACCCTTCCAAGTCCCCCATCTCTTCCCGATTCCAAGCATCTATATTGTTCTCGCCATCGAGAACATACTCAGCGCCCCGTGCCCAATCCCAACCAGCCAAGCCTAGCCCTTCCCTCCCCCAAAAGATAAATGCGATGTTCGCGAGCGAATGTGGGTATCATTGAATAAGCAACGACCAAAGAAAAAACAAAGCAGAAAAATGGAATCTTTTGCCGCCTGATAAGAGAGAAGAAGTTGAAGGAAGTTTTGCCAGAAAAGCAAACGCACGACCGTTCTTGAGGAGTCGTGGAACATCGGAGTCGCAGAAACTTTTTACTGGTATGGCATGCCGACGTAGGCCATCGGGGTCTCCAGAGGGCTGGAGTACTGCGGCATTGACATCGTGGTGCTGTTGACGACTGCTGCCACGGAAGAGAGTTCGCGCCATTTTTGCTCGCAGTGGCGGGAGGGCCATCGCTCTGAGACGCCGTGTTCGAGCATCTGTTTATTTCTGTCAGCATGATGCTCTTTGGTGGCGGCATTGTTTGATGTGGATAAGATGAGACATACCTTAGCACTGATGATCTGCCACTTGCACCTCTCGTAGTACTCGGTTGCCACTCGCAGGGCATACACGTCTTGTTCCTCCCACAGGCGGAAACGTTGGCGCAGACGCTTGTACTTCATTTGCAGGCGGGCGGTGGTGTGGACCACATCCTTGCCTTCGGAGAAGCGGGCTGCAATGTCTTTCCAGGGGAGTGCTTCGGTCTCGCGGAGTCGGATGAGGAGACGGTCGTCGTCGGATAGTGTGTCGGCGGCTGCTGAGGTGGTGCGGCGGCGCTTGTTGCCGCTGGGAGGACGAGAGTCGCCTGCGGCGTAGGCTGCTGCTTCGTCTTCGTCTCGTTGGCGCTTGGCGGCTGAGATTCCTGCTGGGTTGGGAGCGATCGATTGATATGGTCGACGAGGTTGGGGTTGTTGGAGCTGAGGTGGGGATGGAGTCTCGAAGGACATGTCGGTGGCGTATGTTGGGAATGCTGTTGTTGGTGGGAAGGTCGAGGTCAGAGGCGTTGGTTGGCCAGCTGCAGTGGTGTATTGGATTCCGAGGCCTGCTGAGGGCGTCCAGTCCAGGTTCTCTGGCGAGGGACCGAAAGTGCTTGGGCTGCTTCGTGGCCTGCCCGGTGCATGTTGAATCGGTGCGTGGAATAGAGTTGAGGGTTGGGCCATAGGGTAGGTGACCATGTTGATGTCTGGGATTGATGCCCGTGTGTATTGGTTCCACTGTTGAGGCTCGACGGTTGACGACGGGAAGGGTGTCAAGTAAGGTTGTTCATAGGCATACTGGTTGATCCCAAGTGTTAGTTGTGATGTTCTATTGAGGAGGAACTCAGGAAGGATCATGCATACCGGTACTGGAGTGTACCAATCGGCACTGACAAGAACGTTGTTGTTGATGTCTCCACACAACTGCTCGGGTGAGATGTCTCCCGTCATGGTAGGGAAGAGGTTGTTGGACGACATAATGAAAAAGGCTTCGAAAGGACAACAGACGAAACAAGAAATGTGGTGTTGGTGGCAACGCTCATCAAGACGGGAGGATGAGACGGGATAGTAGTAGTGTGATATGGATCCTCAGAGTCGATCAATAGGAAGAGGTAGAGGCCTGAGCAACAGCCGTGCCGCAAGCCATGTCGAGAGGCAGGATATGTTGGCATCTAAGTAGGATGCGCTATCATCAGCCATCGGTCGGGCTGCGCAGCACCAGCAATAGCAGCAATAGCGATGCTAGCTTGGAGACGCATCCACAGTCGATGTCGAGGTCCTAGTCCAGCGCGCACAGACTCCTGCTGCACGAGGCTTAGGTACAGAGTACTAGCTGATGTAAATTTGGCCCCGACCCGCCGCTGGGCAGAGCCGCGAGCAGAGACGGTGCTGCGAAGGATGATTAGGGTGTGCCTCTGTGCTCGAGAGGCGTACAGGCAGCTAATTTGCCCGGAAATGGACGTGGACGAGGGCGGTTTTGCTTTGCTAGACGCGAGCCGACAGCGTGCTAGCCTTGACTAGATGCACGATAGGCGCCGGGGGCTTGCTACGGCCACGAGGAGCCAGAGTGCAGACGGCGGCTCGCTTGAGGCTATTGCGAACGGATTTGGCACGCGAGATAGACGATGACCATCTTGGAAGGCCTCGGGGGGAGCAGGCGCTGTACTGTGCCCGTACGCCTGTTGCCTTGTGAGCGGCCGTGAGGTGGTGTGTCTGTCCCCTTGATTGCTCGCTCCAAGAATGCCTAAAGACTCCACCGGCAGCAGATGCTTATGCACGTCGGTAGCATCCGCATGTCAGATCGGGAGGGAGTTCCACCGTGCCCACCGCTCTCTGACAACGATGGCTGGCAGGGCTGACGGGATGATGCCTCCCAGCAGCCCTCTCACCGGAGGAGGTACGCAATAAGGCTGCATATCTGCTCACACCGGGCATCTCACAGCTGTCTCTGCATAGGCAAGGTATCAGCAGCTCGCTCGCATGATCATGCCTCATGTCCAATATCGCTCCCTGCCGCACAGTACACACATCATTCTGATCGCGCGATTAGTAGCACTGTAGGGCTTGTCAAGGGTTCCTCTCCAACCTCCAAGCCCAGTCTATTTCCCATCTCTCGTCTCCACAGCGTCCAATTTCCCAGCCTCAGCCTCCAAATCCTTTGCACCGCCATCAGCATCATGACCACAACTAGCACAAAGAACAGCACAATATCGATCAACATACCCCGCTACGAAAGAGCCGCAGCCAAACAACGCCGCCAACGATTGTGAAACACTGGAGCCGCAGCAATTCTTTGGCTCCCGTTGCACCTCGAACGCAGATTTGCCCCGGGGTGTGGATGGAGAGGTGCGCCGTACCCTTGCGCCTCGCGTGGCTTTCGTGCATATTACTTGCATGGCTGTGTGCTATTTTTGTCACCCTTGGAATGGCCGCAAATAGATCCCCTTCGGTCCATGAGCTCGTCACAGACACGCGACATGCACGACTAATTAGCTCTATATTTGGCCTTTTGTGGTGTGTTTCATCTCATGCACACTCGGCACGCGTCTGGTCATGGCGCTTCCTTGACCGTCTTTATGGATGCATGGAATTACCGTAGGGCAGGATGAAACTTGGAGGAAGCCTGGCTGACCGTGGTACTGTCACACTCTCTTTCCAGAGTGACCTCAGGTCTCTGCGTTCTTCATTCCGTTTCTCAATCAACCAACTCACGTCTCTCGCTACTTGAAGCTTCTCAGCAGACCGATCAGAGACCATGCAGCTAACACGACATCATCCACGAAGGATAGCAACAGCCTCGGTCTTGATCAGAAGCCGGCTATCGCGAACGGAACGGCTTGCACACTGGTTATGCAGCTCTAGACATCGCGATGGAGCTGTGAAAGCATCCGAAGTATCCGCCGGTGGCCTGACATCGCACACTACTGTCGCTGTTTGGACATTGATGCTTTGGATGTCATGCCCATTATACATAAGCGCTGGCTCGTCCTTGACGACAATGCACCCTATTTGTGCTTCGAAAATCAAGCTCGACGAGCTCGCTGAACAATAACAGGATCTCGGGCGGGACGATATTTTGTTGTCACCACGGGACAGCTGACTAGTCGCACAGCTCTTTGCCAAATACCTTCTTGCGGAGATGTAAAGTTGAAGACGAATGGCCAAACATCGGTTCTTCCTATACGTAGGAGGTCGCTGCAGCAAGTCCGGACCACTGTGTAGGCATGCGAGCGCTTGTATGAATGTCACCCACCCAACAAAACAACAGAAAACAGCGAGACAGCGGCAGAGAAATCGAGTGGCATATTGCCAGCTTTGACCGCAGGGTAGTGCGAGGAGACGCACGATACGAGTCTGGATCGCTGGCTCCAATTTCAAGAATGCTTGTAGGTTACGGCGTAGAATGGGGTCGGAGGACGCAGGTCGCCCATCTCGACATCTACAATGCTCAGCATGATGCTTTGCATGAAGTTGAAGACTACGACACCGTGCACATGTCTGACTATCTCAATGAGCTTCTGAACGTTGCATGCCATTGAGATCGTCGGCATGCCTCTCTCGCGAGACATGAATGGTACGCCAATATAAGATGTTCTCGTTGTCTCTGAGAGCAACGACTCCAATTAGAGCGACAAAGCTTCTCACAAGCAGGAACTTGGCACTGTGCTCATACCTGAGTCTTTCCATCAAAATTTTAGCTACCTTGCCAATGAGATTGATTCCGTTGCTCCGACATGAGGGAGAGGAAATTATGGACGTACCGAAGTCTTTCAATCGATCGAAGACAGCTGTTGCCATTCAAGACGCCCACGCAATGACTAATTTTGCTCCGAATTGGAAGCTCATATCGGCAGCTTTGGAAACATCGAGGCGCTATATTGCCACTGAGAACGATATGATGTTGCTTGCTCTTGCTCCAAACCATGAGCTCATACCCGCAGCTTTCATTTCATCCAAGAACGATCTTGCCATTGAACGCAACATGATATTGCTTGCTCTTGTTCCGGGCCATGAGCTCATATCCACAGCATTCGATACATTGAGGCGCGGTGTAGCCACTGAGAGCCGTAGCGGCCCTTCTACTCGTACCAGACACCATGAGCTCATATCCACAATTCTCAACCGGTCCAACACCGCTGTTGCCATTAAGTATCGTTGCGGATCTCCTGTTATTGGCATACAATATAAGCTGATACCTACAGCTCTCAACGTATCGAGCAGCGAGCTTACCATCGAGAGCAGTAGCGAATCTCCTCTTCGCACTATTCGATATGAGATCGTATCCAGAGCTCCCAACCCGTCCAAGAACGATGCCGCCAATGAGCCTACTGGGGAAACTGCTGTCCATACCTTCTACAATGAGCTCATGTCCTCTGCTCCAGATCTATATAAGAGAGCTGTTCCCATTGAATGCTGCCGCGGATCTCCTGTCCTTGCCATTCGCTATGAGCTCATGTCCTCAGCTCTCAGTCCACCCAAGAGAGCTGTTCCCCTTGAGTGATACAGCGGATCTCCTGTTCATGTTGTACGCAATAACCTAATCCCTACAGCTCTTAATCCATCTAAGAGAGCTGTTGCTATTGAATGCTATAGCGGATTTGCTTTTCTTGTTACACGCAATAAGCTAATACCTATAGCTCTTTACTCATTCTAGAACACTGTTGCCATTGAGGGTAGTAGCACATCATTTTCTCTTTTTATACGTAATGAGCTGATATCTACAGCCATCAACTCATCCGAGAACACTGTTGCCACTGAACGCAATAGCAGAGCTCTTGTTCTTGCGATGCAACATAAGGTCGTATCACCAGCTCCCGGCCCATAAGGACGCTGGTTGCCATCGAGCGCAGCGATGATATCTCCTGTTCATGCAGTACACTATTAGCTAATACCATCAGCTTTGAACACATAAAATGGCCATGTTACCACTGAGAAGACGTCAAAAGCACTGGAATTGAAAGTAGGAAAATTTAAAGAATCAAGATATCAAGGCTCGCTCCAGCAGCGGCCGCTCTCATTGGTCAGCTAGCTTTTTATGCTCAATTGCTATTTAATCGTAAAGGTTCATCGCAAAAAGGAAAAGTGGCGTGTGCAAAAAGAAACCGGGGGGAAATGGGGCCAAGTATCCTATGATTCCGCATCCACAAAAGCCTCCTCGTTCCCGTTTGAGTCTGATCGGACCAGCTTGTTGCTAGAAGTTGGTACCAGGGGTGCCTGTAGGCTTGGGAGTCCGTTTGATGGCTGGGCAGATCGTGTGGGTTGTGAAGGGGTAGCTGAGGTGCCGTCGTGTTGTCCGAAGTCGACGAGATCGTTGAGAGCTGAGGGCTGGGGCTTGTCTTGGGGAGGGAGTTCTTTGCCTTGCTGTGGGGGGATGGCTTTGCTGGCTTCGAACTCTGCGTGATGCTGGCCGGGGAGGATGGGGGCGATGGCGAGGACTTGTTCGATTTGGGTTTGTGCTGGGGCTGTGGGGTCCACGTCTGCTTCGATGATCCAGTCCAGCTGTTCTTCGTCGCCTGGCGGTGCCGTTTTGAAGAGCTTTGGTTGCCAAACATGTCCTTCTCCACGCTCTGCTGCCTCTCTTCTCTGCTCCTCTTCGATAGCTGTTTTGGCGTCTGTTGCGCCTCTGTGGTCACCCTTCTTGATTGCTCTGTTGGTTGCGTCCCATAGCTTCTGGCTTTCTCGCGGAGCCTGCTCTTCCAGGGGTCGTGCATTGGGGATGTGGGGTTTCGCGCGGGTAGCATCAAAAAGTAGCTCTTTTTTGCCTGTTGAAAGGTCTTTGATGAACATCTCCCCGTTCCAAAAGCCGGAGAGCTCGAAGAGATTCTTGTTAGACGCAGTATCTTTAATGTACCCGCCGATCGCATTGTACGTTCCGCCCACCCAGCCCTTGACCTTGAATTCAATGTCCACCTCAAGGCCTGTTTCGGGGCACCTAACAACAGCATGATCTCCAAGCTCGTACTTCATCTTGCCAAAGAGGATTCCACGCGCGTACATATTGGGTTGGGTAATGAAGCTGCAGAATGTTAGCATTTCCGTTGATCAGTACGCGTAACCAAGCTGGGGAGCTTACTATCGTTCGTTTCTGTTCTGGAAACGCATGACGGCAATTCCTTCCATGAAGCTGCCAACGCTGTTTCCCAAGAACTTGCTGCGGGGCTTGAGGGTTCCGTCTATCCTGATGTGGTGTTCCGGCGCGAGAAAGAAATAAGAAGACTTTGGGGGGTGGTGGCATGTTTGTTCGGAAATGTAGAAGCCGCGTGTTCCGTCGGGGTAGTCCCAGTATCCGGTAAAAGTCTCGCCAAGAATCGGGTTCAATGGTTTCTTGACGCCTGCTGGCTTGATGTGCCAACCGGATAGGTAAAACTTGGTGACGGCAACAAATCGCTGGACAGGGTCGTCGATGGTGGGCAGGGGAAGGAGGGTGTCGGGGTGGGCCATGAAGTTGGTGATTCGTTCCAGCATGCTGCGGGGCTCCAGGATGAAGGTAGGTAGGGTCACACGCGAGAGCTCGGCGCCTGGTCGCAGCTGGCTGATGATGTGGGTGAGGACGTTCCCTTGCTCAGAGGACACAACGGTCTCGTCCTCGTCGGTGTCGTTGCCATTACCGTCCATACTGCTGCGGGCACTTCCGCCCATGCTCTTCTTGTGGATGTGCCCGAGAACCATGTTGGGCGATTAACGGCCGGTAGCGAAGTCGTCGCGCAGGCTGGTGGAGGAAGAAGAGTCAGTACTTGAGCGGCAGGGCGTGGTGTGGGTGCAGTGCAGTGGTGTGTGAGCGTTGGTGCAAGAGAGAGAGAGAGGAGAAGAGGGAAGTGGTGGAGAAGGTTAGGTTTGCGTCAGGCGCAGCAGCACAGCAAGCAAGCACGTTCAGGTCAGGTTGGCTGGTGGGCAAAGGCTGTGATCGGGTCAGGCACCCGTGTTTGACGGACTTTTGGGAGGGCTCCAGCTGTGCTGTCTTGTCTCGCTCTGCGTCATGCCTCTGGCGGGGCACGCGGACACGGCTGAAGGCTTGGCCCCGACGTCCAGGTTTTAATTTAACGACCGGCTTGCGGCGGATGGAGGGAGAAGTTGGCCAGAAACATTATTGTCATCGCTCCGGATCCGAGGTTCTCGCATTTCGTGCATAAAGTCGTTCCAATGTGCTGCTGTCGACCACCCCTGTCAAAACAAACCGGAGAGGTGCCATTGAGATGAGGTGCCGGCTCCAGAGAAGTTCCCAGCATAGTCCAGGTCCAGCCATCGTCGACCAGGGAAGATTCCAGAGTCCAGAATCCAGTAATGTATCGATTTTCTTGTTTCTTTTGTTTCCCAGTGGTATAGTGCCTCTTCCGATGACCAATGTCGTCGATACGTGCTTGCTGTGCTACTGTCTTGACGCGTTGCGGTCAAAAGATTCTCAGGAAAAGAAATTGTTCACTTACTCCTGCTCCGCCAGCAGCACCGCCGCCAGCACGATGAGGGGGCAGCCCCCGCCCGGACTTCCGCTGCCGCCCTCACTCTCACCAGGCGCAGTCTAAACCGCAGCCTCTGGCGGCGGCGGCGGCGCTGGTCGACCACCCAGGTACGGGGCCCTTTCGGCAGCCGTGCGAGGTGACGGTGGTGGGCACAAGGCCCGTAGCCAGGCGACGCACACCACGGAAAGATGCACATGGTTCTGCTAATATCGTCAGCACTGGACATTGAAAGGCGATTGAACCGTTGAGAGAGCGGTGCTGATGCGGTGAGGGTGAGAGAGCGATGGAGGTACTATCGGCCTCGCCGTGCAGAAGAGTGGATTACTTACGGAGGCGGCGAGGGTGGTGGGTGGTGGTAGTGATGAGGTGGTGCCTGCAGGTATGTGTCAGCAGTTGTTATTTCTTGCCTGCGAGAGCTGATCGAAACAGCGACGACCATCTCCAAACAAATGAAGAGCCAGTCGAAGCTGCGATCGCCTCTCGCAGAGCGAGCGAGGGTGCGTAACTTACGGTCGTGCGGTGGAGATGTTGGTCTGCTATCAAGTCATGGTCACCAGATGCTCGTGCAACGCCCAGAGACGCTCAGGATATGAGTGAACTTACAAAATTGGTGAGAGAATGGTCTGCTCGATGCGAAGGTCTCAATTTCAGCTGCTTCTTTGTTGTGGGAGGGGAGGGGAGGGGAGGGTAGGGGCATATGCACTTACAGTCGGTGGTTTTCGCGTGTTTCGAGGAAAGCTGTGAAGCTTCGTGAAAGGCGTTGTTATTGTGAGTGGGAGGCGAGGGGCGGGACCGTGGGCACTCCCAAGCGACCACCAGGGCGAGAAAACGAGCTCCCTAGGGGGTCTGCTGTGATTGTGTTCGAAGGGATTGATAGCAGCACTGATTGCTGGGCCAGTTCGCCTGCAACAAACCAACTAACCACTCCTTCTACTGTCTACTACTCATGCTAATATCAAAGGCATTGTATCAAATCAACGCATCCTCAACTCTTGAGAAACAACCGATTGCTCTACTCGTCACGCATGACCATTCTGCACCTGTCCACGACGGAAGAAACGCCCGCATTGCATCACAAGAGACGTGTGAGTGTCCTTCTTCATCCCACAACAAAGCCTCGAGCCATACGCTATTACCATCGGACATGAGCAGATCAAGACAGGTCGCGCCTCGGAGATGTGGCGAACGACATCCAACACCTCACAGATCAACACATCTCCTTGGGCCCTCGACCACCTATCCTTCTGCAACGCAAGACAGCAACATAAACTACGAGATTCACCACGGAGAATACACTATCTGGCGCGAAGCAAGTCCTCACATCGATCAGAGCGAAATCCAAGGACCGCATCAAGGTATCATAGCAGGCTGGAAGGACTTGGGGTGCGAGGGTGTAGGAGGCAGCATCTCTGCGGTCAGAACGGCTATCTTAGTCCATATGCTCGATAGTATTAGCTTCGAAGCAAATGTTATGCTCAATACCGTCAAATGGAGTCTCAATGTGGAACACATCTTGTTTTCAGCATCATTGCCGACATTAGGAGCACACCAGGTATCGGGATACAAAGCTATATCTGCTTCGTAGCTGGCCAAAGAGCCGTGCGTGGACTGATTACATGAGAAACGCGTTCAAAGATACGATGGGGAGGACTTGGGGAGTACGATATTTCTTGCAGCTCGTGAAGAGAGTGGAGCTTTTTCTTTCTCGGGTTATATGAAGCACTTCATAGCTATGCTCATTATCACCTTCCGCCACGTTTTTGCCACGAAAGTCTCGCGCGTGCTCAGTTATCATAAGGCTCCATGAGCTTGTTCGCCTCCACCATCTCAGCGAACCCTTCAATACGCGTAGTGTTCGACCAAGGCTTCACCTCGCACTCCTTCCTCACGACGCTCGCGAAGCAACCAGTCCACCCCTCCCTCGGGAAGGCCTTGACAACACTCTCGATCGTGCCCTGAGCAACAAGTTCCGGGTGCAAACCCGCGTTGTCGAGGACAGTGGCGAAGTGGATGATCGCAGTGAGAGTGCTGACCATTCCCGTGTCGCCCAGGTCTTGGTGGCGGATGATGGTCTCGCAGACGGATTCGGCTTGCGCGATGTTGGCGTAGTGGGCTTTGAGAAGGTCGAGGGCGAGGTAGCCGCCGGCGAATTCGAAGGACAAGCGTGTGGAAGTGTGGTTTGCGGGCGTGGTGCCGATGTCGTGCAGCAGGGCGGCAAGGAAGAGGGTTTCTGGGCTGCACTTCCAGGAGGGGAAGTGCTGTGCTACGATCGCGCTGCCTGTGGTCTTTTGTGTTAGTTAGCTTGTATGGGCTGGGTATGCTGATTGGGGAGCTTGCCGTAGTAGTACACTCTCATGGAGTGGTTGTACGTCTGCCTCGGAAGGTTCTGTTTGGCGTAGGCATGGATGCTTGCTGCAAGAGGCGTGTTTGGAAAGTCAGTCTCGTCCACCGCAACAGGCTTGGAGGTTCTTTTGGTCGATTGGGTGGCGATGAGCTTGTCCAGCGAACGAGGAACGGCCGTGAAGCCAAACTGCTCGATAATGTCCGACATGATGGTCCCGAGAAGTGATTGAAGCTGTTGGGTGTGAAACTGGTAGCGCGGTGTCAGTCGAATGCTGAAGGTCGGCGAGAAGCAAAGTAAGTTGCTTGAAATGGAGTTGGTAGTGTGGTGTTTGTGAAGTGATGGGGAGAAGCAGGCGAGTCGCCAGATGTTATACGCGTGCGCTCAATGCTTCGCTCGTCTTACATGTGCTTTGCAGCGCCCTGTCGCTACCAATACTGGTCGGAGTGAGGACTGGCCTGCTTGTTAATGTTACTCTTGTTGTGCGGACTCTGCAGTTCTGTCATGCTTTCGCAGCTGTTGTCCAAATGTGGTAGTTTTGTGGCGAGCGTTTCCCCCAGCATTGGGTGGAAGGTGCAGTCTTGTGCTGACCTCCGTCATGCAGAAACTCGACACAACACATGTGCATCGCTGACAGATAGATGTAAGGAAAGTTTGAGCTGCTGAGGAAGCTCAGAAAGAGCGTCCAGTCTGCTTTACGGACTCAAGCAATGAAGGGTTCAGGTGAGATTAGCACGACGGCAAACGCAAAGTGTTGGACTGATCCTTGGCCTTTGTCAACGGAGTCTTGCTGTTTTTGTAGAGCAAATGGCCTTGAAGACACTAGTTGGGAGCAAGATAGAAGTATGCCGTTCTCACACGTGCTAGACCTTCGCGGCTCTGATCAACGCACACAAGACTATAATGTATTTCTTGCCATACTCTGTAGTTTTGACACAGTGGTTTTGAAGACAAGGAGAGCATTGCTAGGGCTGACTTCGTCGGCATTCGTTCGGCACCCGCAAAGTGGAAACACGCCCTTCGTTTCCCCCAAACCGACTTGCTTGAGCGAGCTCTTATGTCTGCTCACATTACGCTGTAAATCGCGAGACAAACCGCTGCTGAGACACAATATCGTCCAGCTTGGCTCTAATCGAGCCGTAAGCTAAGGTGAGTGCACTCGGAATTTCCTGCAGAGTGATCCGATGTCTCCGGACAGAGGACTGCTTTGCCAACACGCGTCATGATCTCGGTGGTCGGACAACAATCACCAGCAGGTTACACAGCAGATAGTCACGAACTTGAGCCCCAACGGCCTGCCAGCTCACTATTCCTTGTGCAAGCGCCATGTCTAGAGACGCGTTCAGCAACAACATAAGAATTTGGCCCCGGGCCAACCCAGCAAGCCCAGCTCCAGTCGCTTCGAAGACCCGCTCGATCGATCAAGGGTCTTGCTTGATACGCCATTATCCCGTCAGCAGCACATGTACAGTCTCCACTCCATGTCCTCTCTATTTGTCCTGCCCACCTTCAATAACTGGAAGTAAAAGTCAAAGTTTTCTGAATACACACGATGGTGGACGAAGTACAGGCAAACGGATGGACTCCTGTCCCTGTCAGTGGCAAGCAGATAATCGAAGCTCGCGGACCCATCAGCCCACCGGATCCGGTCAAGATAGAAGATGTACACTTCCCGCTGGAGGATCCTATCATCGTGGAAGCGCAGTCCTTCGTCAAACGACAGCTTTCGCCAGAGGCTTACAACCATTCCATGAGAGTCTACTACTGGGGTACGGTCTTCCGGGCTTTCAGGAACACACTCTTGGGCTACGACTGACTTTACTCATAGGACAAGTCATCGCGAAGCAACTCTTTCCCAAGCACGCGGCTGTTCTCAGTCCCAGCACCTGGGCTCTTACGTGTATGCTTCACGACATCGGCACCGCTGAAGCGTACTTCAAGTCGACGCGCATGTCTTTCGATATTTACGGCGGCTTCCTCGCGCTGGAAACACTCAAAAGTCTCGGTTCTGCTCACGACCAAGCTGAGGCTGTTGCTGAAGCTATTGTCCGCCACCAAGATGTAAGTCCGCTCATATTCCTCCACAGATTCCTGAAAAACCACTAATACTGAGTAGATGGGCGTCGACGGCACAATTACGTTCGTGGGCCAGCTAATTCAACTCGCCACTCTATACGACAACGCCGGCAAATACGAAGGAGTCGACAACTTTGGCGACCTTGTTCACGAAGATACCCGCCACAGCGTTAACACAGCCTTTCCACGTCTAGGCTGGTGTTCTTGGTTTGCAGAACGCGTCCGCGGCGAGGTACGAAACAAACCATGGTGCCATACCACCCACATCCCTCAGTTCGACAACATGATGGAAGAGAACACGCTTCAGCGGCATTGGGAGTAGATTGTGTGAAAGAAAGGCTCGGCAGCAGCTACAAAGGATTGGGAGTAGATTTCAGGGAAGAGAAGGCTCGGCAGCGGCCGGCGTGGGTATCATTGGTATTTTAAAAAGAGGCTAAACGCGCCCCTTTCTCTCTCTTCTCCCTCACCCCTCCTTTTCTCTCTCTCTCTCCCCTCTCTCTCCTCTCTCTCTGCTCTCTCTCCCTCTCCCTTTCCCTCTCAGCGGCTCCAGAAGTTGATGACCGCCTCGCGACGGACACGCTCGGCGGTCCAGGTGGCGACACACTGGGAACAGTAGGCGAGAGTATCGACCTCCCGCACGATCTGTCTGTGCCCGACCCTGTCGCAGGCGGGCGCCCCAGCTCCCGAAAGAAAGCCCTCGGGTGCGTTTCCGCAGGGGCTGGTAGTTCTAAGCTCCGTGTGGGAGCAGGCGACGGAGTGGACCTTGGTAATGCGTCTGCACATCTAGTTGTTGTTAGTACAAAGCCGGTGATACTTGCTCGAGAAGGGTGAGAAACTTACGGTGGCGGCGACGGCGGTTGTGGTAGTAGTCTATCGTCGCAGGTTAGTCAAGTTCCTTGAAGATGCGCGCTAATAACAGCACTGTTTGGGATACTTACCCGAGAGAAAGTTGCGTTGTGGTGGTGGAGGTGGAAGAGCTTGGTGTTTGTTTTGCGCTAATTGCATGTTAGCGAGCCATATCGATCAATCTCCGCCGTTCAAAGGTTCGACGTGAAGACGAGGGCAAATAGACTACCATGCGCAAGGCACGAAGAACTCGTAGTGATATGGAGAGGAGAAGGGCTGGTGCTGAGGGGATACTCACAAAGTCGGTATGTGTTTGCCTGGTCGAGAGAAAGAGTTCGATCGGAAGCTTGAGCTTTAAAGGCACTCCCAAACGCTCACCACTCGAGGGCCTCACTGCTAGCGCCGCACTAACAACATTTTGGACACCTATTGTTGCATTGACATGTGAATGCAAACGAAAACGAAGTCTGATAGACGCGTTGCCATTGGCTATGAACCGATTATCATGTGCAAGTCTCACTTACCCTCCAAACAAGACAATCGACTCTTGCTAGTATCACATGGCACCTTCATTGTTACGGACACCACTGCCATTGAGATACTACGAAGCTCTCGAAAGATTCTCTGCTATTGTAATCGGATACCGTCTATGGAAACAATAGATCTGCCGCAGAGTCACATTGCGTATCTCAAGAGTGGGAAATATGACCTCAGCACCGTGGCACAGTCTCCTCCACACGCTACGCTTTCCAGAACATCAAATTGAGACGCTGCAAGTAAGTTGGGAAATATGTGTAGTGGAGACGCTTTTGACAGCGCAGAACAAGTCTTTGATTGTGGTCGTTGTCTGCTGAATGAATGAATGAATGAATGAATGAATGAATGAATGAATGTGATCTGCCTTGTGCCCACCTCGCCGTTTCCAATCCAACATTTGTCAACCATGAGTGTGTCGAACTCAAGTCACCGCCACCCATCTGCTCTCCTCTCCTCCGCAAGGCAGAACCGCCGTGGTTAACCTCAAAAGATCCTCTTGCTTCGAGTACTCCCACAGCCGACCCATCACTCTCGATCCTCCACTCGCAAGCCTGCGCGCCAAAAACCATGCTCAAACCGGCCACCATCCTTGACGATCCAAAGTGTGAATGATCCTCCATCCTCCAGCTTCGCCGTTCTCGGTCCTCCGCTCGTGAAGTCTGAGCGCGTGAAGTTCTGCTCGATTCCGTCGTCGTCGTCGTTGGCAATGTTGATCATGACCGTACTCCAGATCCTTCAGCTCCATCCGCACACCATCATCTCGCAAGCCCAACTCAACAATCTCGACCCTCCGCCAAATCATCTCGCACCAAGCCGATCACAACTGCACATTCCTCCTCCAACTCCCAGCGCAACACTCATCCCCAGAGAAGATCCTCCACCGATCGAATGCTCCACTCGTTGCGCTCAGGTCGTCGATGGAAGTTGTCGCTGTCGTCCGAAAACTGGAAAGAAAAGGCTCGACCGCAACACCTAGGGGACGAAAGTCTCAAAAATCGGCTCCGCGATGACCACGGAGCCAGCATGTCAGCGCAAGGTCTCCAAAAGGGGGAACGGGGGTTTGCCTGGTTTTGTTTTCTGGCTATCAAGCCGCCCTCTGAGGGCATCCCGGCAAAGAACGCGGGAACTGTTGAACGACATTAGTAGAAAAAGCTGTCCATGTTGTCAGCAGTATCTCCCCTCAACCAAGCGTGAACAGGCCGTGATTCTAGATTAATTCATGACGCCCTAGTAGATCGGCGCATGGACATGTAAATAATGCTCGCCCATCAAGCCGCATCTGTGTGCGTATAAATGGCAAAGAACAGCAATGAAACCCTGGTTAATCCACTTTTTTGCCTCCGATTGGTTTTGTTGCCTGGCTTAGTTGGCATCCTCATGCGGCCGCCACCACACTCGCCAAGAGCACGCATTTGGTTTTTATGGGTTGTATACAGAAGAAATGGGGGTGATACGTTACCTGGGGGTGCTGAAAGAGCTTGCGGGCCGCGAGCTTGCTGGTCGGGAGCAGAGGCTTACAGACGGGGGGTGCGGGATGCGCTGTGGTGCGGTCGCGTGCTGGTTGGGAGCAGGGGCGGCGGCGATGGTGATCATGCGGCGGGCTTGCTGGTTGGGAGCAGAGGCTGCGGCAGAGATGGGGTTGTTGAGTTTGGAGTTCGCTGCTCATTGGTCGGAAGCTGGGTTAGTAGACGACAGGCGGACGCATGCAGTTCCCAAGGCCCTGCTGATGCGTTATTGGTGCTTGAAGCCTGTGTCGTGTCGTGAGGTGGGGGTCGGAGTCGTGTCAGGGCGAGGATCGGAGGGCGAGTGTCGGCGACAGGTCGACAGTAGGATGTTTTTAAGGCCCATCTGCTACTGTGTTGGTATTGAGACTCGTGTCGCGACTGGGAAGGGCGGCGATCGGGGAACGGCGTCGACGATGAGCAGGACAATGGCTGTTCCCATCGGCCCAGCTGCAATGTGTGGTGGTTGATGCTCTGGTCGTGACGGCGTTGTCGGGGGCGGGGTCGGGATCGGTATCGGGAGGAGTGGTGGTGTGTCGGGATGGGGAGATAGTATGGTCGAAATGGGAGAAGGAAGAGATAGTGCTTGTCAATGAAGGCGTTGTGAGAAAGGCGACGATGTCTTGTCAGGACTTGGCTGCTCTGGATCGTGGTGTGGTGATCCGTCCGTTCTGGCCGACTCGTAAGCAAACCTCAGAGACCGACTACCCCGCATCGAGTGTAGTGGCTCTTGTTGAGGCTGGTACGTATGGTATTGCTTCCGTAGAAGATACCGGTCGTCGGTTGCAGGAGTTGGATGTCCATGTTGTCCACTTAAGAGCTGCGGATGCCAAGTCCGCGGGCGAGTGCGGCGGTCCAGCGAGATGTCAAGGTGATGAAACCCGACAAAATCGTGGTGTGGCCGTCCGACTCGGTATCGTCTGCTGACGAGGTCTCGCTGGCAGTATCATCCGATGAGGTCTCGGTGGCAGGTCCCTCGGCGATGGCCGCGGCAACGGCATTCTGTACAATGAGGTCGCGCTCGGCCTCGGTGGCAGGCTGCGCGGCCAGGGCGATAGCCAAGGCCCTCTGGATGATGAAGTCGCGCTCAGCCTCGGCTTTAGCCTTCTGTATAACGGCCTCGACCTCTTTCTCTTGAGCCTCTCTCTCTTCCTCTTCTTTCATGTGCTTGCGGACCATTTGTCTGTAGCAAGCACACCTCTTGCGCCAAATGAGTTCTTGGCGCTGGAGCCAGTTCAACTGTGAAAGGGTTAGCAAGACTTCTGGGGCGTTGATATGGCAGTTAAATTTACCCCTTGCTCTCCCCAGTCCTTTCCCAGTTTCGTGACCCACTTCCAGATGACATAGTCCTCTTCGGCAGTGCGGGCCATTGTCTCCTTGCTCGTGTCGTAGTCCAATCCGCTGTAGGTGGTAGGGAACTTGCCACCAAGCAGGGGGTCGCATTGAATGACGCGAGCAGGTTTGGTAGTAGCCTGCTGGGCCGGCTGCTGGGCACGGAGAAGGGGAAGAGTCGTCGAAGGAACCTGGAAAGCAAGGTTAGTAAGCTGTGTGAAGACCAGGCATGATTAAGAGGCTTAACTTACGGGATGAGGGTAGCGGACACCCGAACTCATGGTGTTAGTGAAAGTGGTGGTTCCGTTGGCGCTGGAGAAAGAGGTGCGCTGGAACCGGGAGGCACGGACGCGTTGAGCGGCAGTGCTGGTAGTGAATGAGGTGGTCTCAGCAGCGCTGGCCATAGACGAGCGGCGCTGTTGGAACCTGGAGGCAGTGCTAGTGAATGTGGCGGTCTCAGCGTCGGCGACAGACGAGCGTTGAGACCCGGTCGAACGGGTGTGGTTGGCGAATGTGTCGCCGACGGTGGAGGTGGTTAAGTCGCTGCCAGCGCTAGAAGTGCGCTGGAAGCGATAGCAGCGAGGGGCGTTGCTCTGGAAGTTGGAGATTATACGAGCCTCGAATTCCGGAGAGATCTTGGATGATTCAGGAAGATTAGGGAACATCCTCCTGAATCGTTCGCCGCGATTTTCGCCAAAGTGGGCACCTACGAGAGTCAGCACAGAATCCCAGGCGTCAGGTCGGGCATGTCATCTGCTCTCTTACGGTTTTCGTATGCCATGGCCAAATCGCTCTTGGGCAACTCAAAGGGGCGTGTAAGCGGCACGCGCCCATAGTGAGAAGCCGGGTAGACGCCCACACCGTGCTCCCCAGTGAATGGGTTGCGGGTGAAGGCGCGGAAGGAGTAGCCGTCGGGATACATCGTAGCGGTAACCTCGGGGCGTGGTAATCTGAAGAAGACGCGTGTTAGCAGAAGATTTGACCAAAGCAGCATGCAGCAGCAGTGGCAAAGCCGATGAGAAAGCAGCATAAGCGCGTCTCGCCAAGCGAGCCATGATCTTTTCAGAACAAAGCTGATGGCAGATGCAGTGGAAATGATGAGAATGTGCAGGGAGAGATGGATGAAGATGGTGAGAGGCGACGCGTCAAAACGACACGCACGCGTGAGATCAGCAGCGCAGCACACTGCGAACTCTTTTCTTCTTCTTGTGAGTGGTGCCGCTGGCAGCAGCGTGAAGATGCTTGATGGAACGGAGATGGAAGATGCAAGGCAGGGATGGATGGGGATGGAAGGCTCTTACCAAGGGTGGGCGCGGTGTGTGAGGAAAGAGGAGGAAGAGGAAAAGAAAGACCTGGGAGAGAAGGGCGAACTTATTCCCCTGGGAGAGACACAGACCAGGACCCTAGAAAGTAAACAACAACAACGGGATGGGAAGAGAAGGGAAGCGAAGGGAATCCCAGGACCAGACCCTGTGGCTGGTGTTCCATCGGGAGCATCCTGAGTGCGGTCATTCCGTGATAGTGAATCGAGCGTGTGACTGTGAGGGGACTTTTGCAGAGTTGTTGAGGTGAGCAGGGAGAGGCAAGAAAGAGGCGTGGTGCAGGAGGAGCCATGTCTCTGTGGGCATGCAGGTGATGGTGTGTGGTGGTGGCGACGATATGTCTTTGCGACCCAAGCCTGCGGCGAGTGTGACTGTGAAGCACCGGACAAGGTTGTAAATCTATCGGAGAGACAATTTGACAGGACAGAGGCATTGAACAGGTCTTCTGACCAAACAGTTCTGTTTCCTGGTGTTCGTTCCTGCTCATGTCGGAAAGTCTCGGCCAGCAGTAAGGAGGAAGGTGGTTGTGGGTGTGTCATTGCCATCCATGGATGATTGTGCCCTCAGGTAGAATTGGCCAGTAGTGACAGACCCAGTAGCGTCGTTATCATGCTCTAATGCTCTTTGAAGTCCAATGTATGGAACAACACACGCAAAAACCTACCGTACCACGGTCTGCTGACAAGGCAGTGACAGCCGCGCAGCATCAGCACGCGTGGCACGAAAGAGCAGATAACGACAACCTTTGCCTCTGCAGACTGACATGCTGTCTGTGCTTACATGGCCATATTACAGGAATATACAACGAAACCACATGGTAGCAACCTGGAAGGCGAGAGTCTCTCTGCTGGTTTCGTGGCACGTCACGCGACCGGTGACCCAGTGATGGTTCCTTTTTCTGAAGCCAAACACGCAGAAGACATTGTAGAAGAGTCCACGCAGAACAAGAATCGAGCATACCAGAGAGAGCGGACTTCCATCCAGAGATCCTTGCGACAGCGAGCCAGTGAAGTCCTGCATGGCGAGTCCAGTTTCCGCCGGCAAGAATCCTACAGCTTCGGCGGAACACGTCTAGAACAGACAGCGGTCAGCATCGTGCATCAGCAAATATTCGCGCAGGTTGTTTGACGTCGCCTGTCGCACATTGCAAGAGCAGAGACAACGTGGAAGTGAGGTTCAGATGCACATGACTGGCACGTGCTGACGGCTTGAGATTCCGGCGTTACACAGCAGCGGGTCGTCACAGAATACGGATACGAGGCGGACGCGGGCCAGCGCGAGAGATGAGCAGGGGTGTGGAGGGGGTTGAGAGAGGGTTGAGGGGGTGCGGTGGTGGAGTGTCTGTGTGCTTGGACAGCGGAGATGCTATGCTGGACATGGCACGGCGGCGTGGACGATCAGAAGGAGTTTCAAGAATTGTACACGATATAGAGGATTGGCGGTTGTGGCGGCATGGGTGGCCTGCAATAGAAGGCAGCGAGCTTCTCTGCTGCTGCACCAGAGACGATCAAAGACCAAGGAACCCGGACCACGAGTCTCCGTACCGGCGTGTTGGGAGCATGTATGACGATCACATGATTGGACGATAATTATTATCGTAATTGGCGAGCGAATGAATGGAAGGAAGCTGCATGCATGCATCTGTATGCACTCACCCAAGCATACTGTACATATCAGAAAACAGAAATGGATATGATCAGACAAAACGAAAAGGCTGTACTGCAACTTTTGACTGCGAGTAAGGCACCATATACAATGCTCTATCCATTCTATTTATTCCCATCGATCGTTTCATAATGGCTTGTCTAGCGCGTGGAGAGTTGCATGCTTACATTAGCATATCCACACTACACCAGAATCGGGCGACGCGAGGCTCATCCATCCCGTCGCCGTCGCGCCCGGGAGAGGCGCAGAGAGGCGTTCCACTGGTGCACACCTAGTAGTGGTAGTGTAGTCTCTTCGTGCTCTCTACTCTAATCTAGTACTTGCTGCCTACTACTACCACCCTGCTGCCCTCCTCCCACACCAGCTGACATTCCGCCGCCGCCGCCGCCGCCTGCCATGCGCTGACCCTCCACCACCGCCCGCCTCTCTTCCACCACGACCAAGTCCTTCTCCACGCTCGCTCTCCAACTTTATAACCCTACCGATTTGCCCTCGCCAGCCCTCCTCCTCTCTCATTCGGTACCGCCGTCCAGCAGCTGCCCAGGCCTCGCCGATCATCCAACTCTCCAAATCCCTGATTCCCGTCCGAAATCGCGAATACACCTGCGCCCAGACCACCCGCTCCTATACCGACATCCTTCGCTGCATGCCCTCGACGACCGTTACCCAATGAGATCCGCCCGATGAGCGCCTTACCGCGCGGCGCCGCACTGGCGCTGACCAACATCTGCCTCCTCGCCCTCTCATTGCCCTCCGGAAGCCATGCCGCCTTCGTAAACTTTGGCAACTGCCTCTCCGACAACACAATCAATTCAGACCCGCGTCGCCTCCAATGGGTGCCTCTATACCTCGACGCCCGCTTCGACACCGAGAACCCTACCCATCGCATGAACCTCACCCTATATGGCAATGTCACAGGCCAGACCGTGCAGGGCGAATACCCTCCTGCAGACGATCCGGGCTGGTCGAACCCGAATGTGACGTTTGGCAAAATCGCAGACGTGGGAAATGACAACAAATACAGCACATTGATGTCGGATTTTAAACTCCTGTCCTACGAGGCATGGGATGCGCCGTCCCAACAGTTCTGCGACACGCTGATCAACGCGTCTTGTCCGTTGGGTCCTGTTTTCGATGCGAACAGGAGCGATCCATACGAATTACCAGCGTTCAGCATAGCCCACGATTTCGGCAGTCCTTACTCCTTCGGCACGTTAGCCGCCTCTATACGGGTCATTAGCGGCGACCAAGGCGCAGAAGATTTGGCATGCGTGAGCGCCAGCATTACACCGGATCTGGGCTCAAAGATATCAGGATTGATAACGTGGTTACCGGCGGTCATCTTGATACTGAAGGGTATTGCGACACTTGCGGCAGCCATCTACTCGCCATGGGGCACGGCAGACATCTTCAAGTGGAGCAGCAACTATGGACGTGACGAAGATCTTTTGCGCCTAGTCACTCCTGGTTTCGGCGATTGCCTTCAATACATCCAATTTGTGCCGCTCATGGGAAGCTTGAGTCTCTCGTATCCTGGCTTCTATCAACCAGCTGTCAGCAATACTGCCTGGAGTCTGCTGCTGTTCAACCAGAGTTTCGTCACTCAAGGAGAAGGATACCAGAGTTTGTCAGATGGCATCTACACCACCAACGGCACCTACGGAATCACTCGCATGAGTCAATTGGTAGGCATGACAGACGTTTCTGACATCTGGGCCTGCATGGCCGTCTGGTTACTTGTGATCGCGGCAATAGCAATAGCGCTCTGCCAGCTTGGCTTCCTGGCTCGCTGGGCTTACAGGCACATCACCAGCACCACTGAGCAAGACCTCAGACACAAGAACTTCCCTTTCACCATCGGCAACATGGTCAGACTGATGTTCAACTACTTCATCTTGCCAATCGTTGCTCTCAGCTTGTTTCAACTTGTGATAGCTATGCGATCACCGTCTTACGTCGTCGCGACGGCTGCTGTTTTACTGGTTATTATGATCGCGTCTGCCGGATGGATCCTTCGAGTTATCTTCCGGACAAAGCCTCGAACTCACTTGTTCGACGACATGACGACAGTCCTCATGTACGGACCTCTTTATAACACATACAGCGACAGTGCTGCGCCTTTTGCATTCATACCTGTCATTATCACTTTTATGCGCGGCGTTGCCATTGGTGCTGTACAACCAAGCGGCATTGCACAACTCATCGTCCTCGCTATCTGCGAGGTCATCCTAATACTTACACTCAACGCTTTCAGGCCATTCCAGGGCCAAACCAGCATGAACGCATATCATACATTCTTCGCCACTGTACGACTCATCACCATCCTGCTCTCGGTAGCATTTGTTCCTACATTGGGCGTGGATCAAGCACCTCGCGGCTGGATTGGTTACGCCATTTTGCTACTTCACGCTTGCGTCCTAGTCTTTGGGTTCTTCTTGAACGCCGCCCAGACTATCATTGAGGTCGTTGCCAGGTCAATGGGTGTGGGTGGCGATGCGCAACACGGTGCTATTAGAGGTAGCATCCTGAATGTGCGCATGCTGAAGAAGCGCCGCAACAGGCCAACAGGAGACCGAGCGTCCATGACCAGTGCAGCGGCCATATTGCAAGACTCAGAAGCGTACGCTGGCGGCCGCTCAAGAAGCTTGTCTGCCAGCAGCCAGCAGCTCCTCAACCAGGTGGGCACTCCTACTGCACCACGCATGAGTGGGTACGAACATTTTGCCGATGGCATGGGTAGTCCCACCGCCGACCTTGATGGCAATCAGACCGCCTTCACATACATGCCAAATGGGAAGCCCATTCTTGGCGTGAAGACCGACACTGCGGGACCATCGGCAGATAACTACTATAGGCCACCCCGAGCTAGACGAGCGACATCAGACCTCCTCACGCCTGGCGCAAAGAGCAGAATGAGCGGTGCGAGCGGCGATTTTCCGTATACTGATTCACCCGGACAAGCGACCGCTCCCAGAGGTGGCAGCCATGAGAGCGGGTTGGTTACCAAAGACGACACAGCAATCCCACACAATCGGGAGGCCGGCGACTCGGAAGACGGTGGTCTACGGACTGATTATGCTGTTCGCGAAGTCGATCAGTATTACCGCGGCCAAGCACTTTCCGATCAGCCCACCAGGAAGCTCAAGACTGGGCCAACCAATCCTGAAGGTCCTGCTGCCAATGCTCAAAGTTGGTTCCAGCGCCTTGTCGTTGGCGTGCAGGGCGGCAAACAAAAGCAGAAGGAACAGAGTAAAGGCTTCGAGGTTGTTCGATCTGCTCCCATGCAGCGTCAAATGATGCAGCCTGGTGATGGCTTGGAAGAGCATGAGATGGTAGCATCTCCGCCAATGCAAACCGAGCCTTATCATGACTCGCCGCCTTTGCGACAAGGCGAGGTGCAGGCCATTGTTGGTGCGAGTCGCAGTCTCAGCCCGGAGCAGCAACCTAGGGACAAGCGATACTTGGACTTTGGTATTACCGGACCATACGAAGAGTCGCGACCGTCCTTCGAGCCCACCACTCCAACTGCAGACAGACTGAACTTCGCCGACCAGGACACGGGTTACGGCTTTGGTAGTCGCCAAAGTGCAGAACACGCGCAATCCGGGCCACGTCCAAGCAACGACACCTCCTCGAGCAGCCACTACAACACCGCCACCTACAACTCCGCCCCCATGAAGCACTCCGAAATCCCCTCTCTCGCGCCCATAGACCCCATAGGTGGCCTCGACCTCCCAAGCCGCTTCAACTCCCACCGCACATCTAATCAATCAGTCCAACCAACCAGCCAGGACTCCCAAGACACCACGAAAGACCAATCCTGGCTCCGTGGCGTCGACGAACTCACCTGGCCTTCGCCCCAACCCCAAGCTATCTCCCCACCACCCGCTTCATATCGCACGCCCAACGTTCCCCGACGCAGCTCGCGCCGAACGCCTTCGGGCGACCAGTCGCAGTTCCGCGTGGGGCAGCAGAGCGGTGGCGGAAACGACTTTGAAGATTTTGATGGGGGGCCTTCGCTGGGCGCGGGAAGGTTTCTAGATGAAAGGGATGAGAGATGGGATCATGGGGGGCGGTTCTGAGGAACACGACATCTTTGAAAGAGACGGAAAAAGTTGATTTGGCCTTTTGATTTTGCTTTTGCTTTTAGCGTCGGCGCTTCTGCTATTTTGTCTGTCTGTGACTTTTTATTCATGGCTCTCTTTTCTACTCTTCAACCACTCTCTCACTCTCCTTTTTTGTCAAAAATCATGTAATCTCATCCATTTCCTTTCCTGTCATGTCGTATAACACAAATCAGAAGTTCTTTTTCATGGCTCAGCCATCTTCCCACGTTTCTTCCGTAGCTTTCAGCGCGACTGTGCTCGATCGGGACGTTAACTGTCACGCTTTTTTTCTCTGGTCAAACTTGCCACAGCCACTACATGCATGGTTTTAGGGGTGGAGTATACTGTTACAATGTGTATTCCCGGTCCCACATGGAATGGTTTTTGTTTAATCCATGGCCGTCAATTGATTCATTGTTGACATATTCGAAGAGATGGCTTACCGGAACTTGAATGGTTTGCACCCGCTGTACTCCAACCGATTGCCGGTGCCACCAACGATCATCAATCTACTTACGCAGGAATCCCCGTCTTCTCAATCGCAAGCAGCGCAAACCACCCTCCAACCACGGGCCTCGCCTTGAACGGCACCGCGCCGTACCCGCCAGTCACCGCATCGTACAAATCAGCAACGGGCGAGTTCGTGCTGGTTTCCCCAATCCAGCGCGCCAGCCTCGCGAGCATTTCCGCCCGCGTGCTTTCGCTCGCCACAGCGGCGCTCCACATCTCCCAGTCGTTCTTGCCCCAGGTGTGGCGGGTGTCGAGCGGGACGCCATAAGCCTCCGCGATCGTCGGGTAGAACGCCGATTGCATTTCGTAGACTGAACGAGGCACGAGGTCTGTGTTGAGCAGGGCGTCGGCGTAGAGATTGTAGAGGAGGCCGTGGGAAGTGGCGTCGTTGTAGGAGAGGGTTGTGTGCGGCGGGGAAGCGGCGCGGTTGATTCCTAGGTCTTGCCATTGGGCGATGTATGAATCGGCTGTTTGGGAGTAGGTGATGACGTCTTCGGTATGGGCGGTGAGATTTGCGATGGTGCTCATGGCGCGGATGGCGATGATGCCTTTGAGGGCGAGGTTGGTTTGGTTGGCGAGCGCGCCGGCGAAGTCGTCGGTGCTTTGCTGGGAGGCGGGGATGAGGGTATTGGAGACGAGGTAGTCGGTCCATTGGCGCAGGAGGTCGTAGTGCTGGGTGAGGTAAGCGGTGTCGCCGGTCTTTTGCGCGTACGCGAGGGATAGAATCAGCATGTTGCCGCTCTCTTCGACAGGCATTTCTTGGGTTTCTTCGGTGGCGTGGCCTGTGGCGTTTGGGTAGTGGAAGCCGATGTCGTGGATTGAGAACTTTTCAGGCCAAAGGCCGTTCTCCATGACGATATACACGGGGTCGAGTAGCAGCTTGAGCCAGCTAGGGTTGAAGTAGAGAAGAAGCGGGCTGGATGGGTAGATGACATCGACAGTGTTCATGTTTCCGTTCGACGAGATCTCCTTCATGAAGATGTACGAGTCGGTAGACGTGCCGGCGACTTGGGTAGCGGCCCATGCCTGACGAGCAGCGAGCGATAAGATGGTCACGTAGTCTTGACCACCAACTCGTTTGGCGTCGTTGCTGACCTGTGCGTCAAGCTCGACAGACTTTCCGGAGATTTCCTTGAAATCGTTGTGGAAGAAAGTCAAGGCATCTTCGTTCTTGCTGTATTGCTCACGCCAGTAGCTCGGAACTCCTTTTAGGCCAGATCCCGTGTTGAATTGGGCGGCTTCTGCTTGGGCATGGAATATCGTGAAGAGCGAGCTTTTGGACGAGTTTCCGACACGTCCGATATTGTCACTGAAGCCGAAGACTGGCCATCTGTCGTTGATAGCGCGATATGCGCCATCTGCTGAGCCGTCGAGCGCACCGGAGTTGACAAATTGGCTTCTGACGTCGTTGTCTGCACCGGACTTGTGAGTCAAACTGTCAGAGCTCGATGCCGCATAATACCAGTCACCCCATTCGGCCTGGTCGCCCTGTTCGCTGAATGCTGCTTGCGTTTGCCTAGCGAATTGATGGTATGCAGTGTTACCAGCGGCGCCGTACGACCATTCAACCTTCTGCGACCTATCGCCAGAGGCCCATTCTGTAGTCAAATCAGTCATGCAAGTAGTGATATATCCATTTCGCAGCACTTACCAGCAGACACATCAGTGTAGAGTTGGACGTCGTGCTCTTCGCCGTCTTTGGAGGAAACGCTGACGGACAGATATGAAACAGGCGCGCTTTGCCTCGAAAGATCGTTGGGCGAGACGGGCGAGAGGAAGAGAACTTCCAGTGATAGTAGGCCTCCGACGTCAAATTTGAAAGTTGAGCATGTGGATGTGTACTCGAATGATGTCTGGTCGGCCACTTGCGGCAAAGGATTCGGGTTGCCCATCCATGTGTAAGTGGTGTTGTCGACACGGATCAGGCCTGTCCAGCCGGTCGTTTGTCCACTTTCATGTCGTTAGTCACAATATTTGATAGCACGTTATACTTGATATACGAACTTCCAAAAGGATGGCCACTGTCCTGCAAGATAGCCACCATTGCTGCCGCTTCCGCCAGCGGCTTGCCAGGCTGGGTATGTGTTAGTGAAAATGCTCTTAAAGCCGGGTGATACACGCACTGCTGAGATACGGTGATCTGACCGCGAGAGGTATCGCGGGAGGACGAACGGGACTGAATGTTGACTCAGCGGCTACGAGAGCAGCAACCACGAGTGACGAGAAGATCAAAGCCATCTTTACAGTGATTGACAGCACGGAAACGGCTTGTATGGTCGGAAGGACCTCAGTAAACAGCAGAGGAAGAACATGGCTGGCTTTTGACCCAACCTGCTGCGCTGCTGTGCTGCCTGCGTGGTCAAGCGCATGTTCGAGATCGGCAAGACGAGTACAGAATTGGTGAAGTTGCACGTTGAATGAACTGGATCCCCTACCTCCTAACTTGCAGGTACAGGTACGATTTGGGTCATTCGGAGCCGTTTGCCCAGCGTTAGACTGGGCGTCACACGAGCAGGTGCTGGCTAGCTTGCAAAATTGATTAATGCAGTGCTACGAGTCAGCATGCTGGGAGACATAGGCTTGTGCGATGCGCAAAGGGCAAGACGTCGAACAGCGATGGCTGGCGTCGCGATCCATCAGATAGCAGCAGAGCCATAAGTCAGGGTTGTGAGCGGTGTATGTCTCCAGGGGCGGTGGTGATGCTTGGGCAGGGAGGTGGCAGAGGTCTGAGGATGTCTCGGGCTCGGATGAGTGGCAAGCATCAGTGCACCAGAGACATTTGTCGGTACACCGGGGTCTCTCATGACCCTCTCATGGCATCGTCACATTCTCCGAGGTTTCATAGCAGATCACGCAGTCCGTCTCGCGTTGCAGTAGTCTGGGCCCTTCTGATCATGCGCTTTGGTGATCTTCACCACGAAGAGGCGGTACACATGTACCAACGGCGATGTCACCTCGTCGCCACGTGTCGTCCTGCAGTGCGACCTGATCCTCCTGAGATTGTCGTCAGATATGTAAGTCATCACTTTTTCTTGTTGATCCTTCGCGTAGCAGCACACTCTGCGGCAAAGAATTGGAATCACGCTGGATGCACGTGTAGATCGAGCAAGTCTGGTTAGCCTCGTGGGAATTGCTGTTTGTAGCAAAGAGTGTAGAGTTTGTATCCCTTGGCGCGCATGGAAACTTTTGTCGCTTCCAGAGATGAGCTTGCTCTCTCCAAACCTTCAACCTTCGACATGACTCAATGACTAAACGTACAGCAGAGTATGTTATTAAGCACACCCTACTGAGCACATCACCTTCCGAATCCGGTTACAGGTCCTGAACCTACCTTTAGGAACTATTTTGCGCCTATCCTGACCGCACGCTGGAACTCCGATTCTCCTCGGCGCGTGATTACACAAGCGTGAAGATAAAACAATCAAGCACAAGTCTAAGCGATACAGTACTCCACGCGGCATCACTTCTCTCGGAACCTTCACAATGCCGGCCACCGACATTGCACAACTGAGTGAAGTCGACCAAGCCTTTCTCGATCGTTACCTGCCAAAGCCCTACCACTCGAGTCAGCCATCTGGGACGCCTGACGACAACGGCCTTCCTTTTGTGACCTTGACCTACGCTTGCTCATTAGATGGCATGATAGCGCTGGCACCCGGTGTTCGCACGTCTCTGTCTGGTCCCGAAACAAAAAGCATGACGCATTACCTACGGCTGAAGCACGATGCCATTCTCGTTGGAGCTGGAACTGCTGTCGCTGATGCACCCAGTCTAAATTGCCGTTATCCCGGAGCTGGTCTAGACTCTCAGCCAAGACCCGTCATTGTTGATCCCATAGGTCGATGGCAGGTTGACGGTTCTGCTGTTGGCAAGTTGGCAGAGGAGAAGAAGGGCAAGGAGCCGTGGATCGTCAGTCTCAATGCCGGGAGCAGAGAGCGTGTGAAGAGACTGGTGTTGGAGGAGAGTGATGATGGTACTATGGAATGGGAGGAAGTTCTCAAGGCATTGAAGGCGGAAGGCATCAAAAGCGTGATGATCGAAGGCGGTGCAACTGTCATCAATACGCTGCTTGCAAGGTCCGACTTGGTCAACTCAGTAATCGTCACGATAGCGCCTACGTGGTTAGGCCAGGGCGGTCTTGCTGCTTGTCCGTCTGCAACTACTGAAAATGGACATCGAGTGAATGCTGCGAGACTGCAAGAGACAACGTGGAGGCAGTTTGGTGCTGATGCTGTTCTTTGCGGTAGACTCGGAGGTTGAGCCTTTTGCATTGAACTCGCGATTAAACTCCTGGCCCGGGTAACCTTTTACATCGAAGTCGCGATTAGACTCATGACCCGGGTAACGATTCAGATCAAGCGTGGCACATGCGAGATCCTGAGTCGAAATACTTCTACCAGAAACTCTACAGCATCCTGCAGGGGAAAACGGTCATTCTTCATGGAGACAGGATTCACCGAGAATGGTTTCGCTGATCGTTCATTGCGTTACCCTTCTTGAAGATCCGCCGCTCCGGCCGGTCTCAGTAGTGTTGAACTGTTGAGACCATACAAACATCAAAAGTATCGACGAGGCTTGCCATACGCTCGTCGGTAGCCGAGATTGGCGTTCCCGACACGCAAGTCAAATAGCTCATCCAGAGTTCAGCTTCACTGTTAGTGCTTGTGTTGGGACATCAGACTGTTGAAAAGGGAAACACAAATCAAAATTGAACCATAGAGCGACAAGTATCGAACGAATGACTTTTGTATTTCCGCTGTCAGCATGCAACACACCAATTTGTGGTTACACGGGCTTGATGGGAGCTGCCAGGCGGTACACAAATCACAAATTTCTTGCATCCTGGGTGTAGACAAATATGTTCTTGTCTGCTATCAATAGTGTATGACGACCAATGACGACCAGGAAGCTCACAGGCTTGCTACTGTGCGAGCTGAAGCGTAGCTCGATCATGCTGAACGGGATTGTATGTACTGCATCGCAGAAAGTGCTTTGGTCTCGGCCGCGCCTCTAAAAGACTCATATAGCTGTGGCCTCGTCAGGTTCCAAATTCAAATGGACAAGGCCCACATAGATTGGTTTTACGAAGCCGAGTGCTGCATGTGCTATCCTTACCCACAGACTGTGACGAAGCCCAATAACGGATTTTTCACCATCTACGTGACAACTTTGCATTGCACCACATACGTCTGCAACCCATGAAAGGGGCAACGTGACCCATGATCTGCCACAGCCGCGTTCCCTGCTTGTCAGTTCTAAGAAAAGCGACAGGTTCACGCTTGTGTTTGCAGCATCCGCCAGCGGCGTGAAGCTCGCTTCTGCTAGGCGTCAAGATTAGCGAGACGGAGCACAAGAAACCAATCTTGGTACAGGTAGACAGGGATACATGGGGTGACGAGATGGGGAGGCGTGCAGGACGGCCAAGGCCGCATACAGTAAACAACATGGCGTACTAGGGCTACGGGAGGGTGCAGCCGCCCGTCCTTGTACTGGGCAGCCAACCAGTGCACCACCGATAGCGAGGCGTACTGCGTGCGGCAGCCCGATACAGCGGATCTTGCGTCCTCCGGTGCACATGGGGATCGACAGCGTGGGCAGCAGGTGTGCTATGCTTCGATCGGCCGCGCGTGGGTGCACACGACCATCACCGAATCGTGGCAGCAGCAGAGTGACGGAGTGTTGGGACGTCCAGGGTAGCCATCACGACGATCATGACCCGAAGGCCTGGTGAGGGCAGCTGCCAGGACCACAGCGCCGGGAACTTGTGCTGCTGCTCTGGCAGCGATGGCGCAAGTAATGCAGGCCAGCCGTGCCGACTGGACTGATCGTTGATGGCTTGAATTGGTCCAGCCGCTGGTGTCAGCTCTCATCGTCATGCACAAGGCACACCCATGATAGGATAGACGATCTGCTATGCCAGCGGCTGCTGCCATCGTTGCCCGGGCCTCCGCCTCCTACAGTACATACAGCCTCCAATGATACACCACCATCTCAAGGGCATCTCCAAGGCTCTCTCCCACCGCCAGCGGGCCGGTCAGCTGCACGTCACGCTGCAGACGACGACTCTGCGGGCGGTGGTACGGCCGCTGGCTAGAACGACGCCTCATCCTCTTGTCTGCTTAGGGACATGGCCTTCCCTCTCTGGCAACGAGGGCGAGGCTGGCACGCTGGCTCGTTGGCAACTCCACGGCTGCGTGCAAGGAAGAGTCGCCTGCTGGCCGAGCTGAGAATCCTCTGCTCCAGCAACGCCCGGCACGACCAATGAGGCCATCGGCATCCCGAGCGCAGACTTCGACTTCGCAGCGATCCAAACGTCCAAGCACCAAGCTCGGCACATGGGCCCAGCTCCTTGCAAGCAGCAGCAGCGGGGGGAGCTCAAGTCCGATCGGACGACGGACGGCTCGAGGCTTGCATGCCGGGGAAGACGCTTCAACCACGCCCATCCTGCCCAAGCCTGCCCTCTGCTGCTTAGACCCCTCCGCGTCTTGTACTACTGCACCTCTCCCTTCGGATGACGACCTCCCCTGCTGCCCCGACCCTGCTGCTGCTCCATCCGCACGCGCTGGCAGCGTGCTAATTGCATTCTGGACCAGGGTATTTGTCACCGTCGTGCATACCACGCTCCCCTTGGTCTGCCTCTTCGTGCTGTTTGGCGAGCATTGAACCGCCGGCGTGCTGGCGAGCTCCCTCATTCTCTTCTCTGCAGGCCCACCGGGTGGACCGTTGCGTTTGAAGATTCTGCCCACTTGGCTACATTCGACGAAGAAGCGAGATTGCTTCTGTACGAGAGGCAATGCGAAATCAAATTCGTGCGCCTCGCAAAGCAAACCGGCAGCGGCCTATTGCACAACTCCACACAATGTCGTCTTCTCCCGAAACTCTCTCGCGCAATAGCATCTCGCGGCAGGCTGTCAACCCTTCTCGCCGCCGCCTCCGATGGCGCGGCCCGCAGTCCTTCTGCTGTATGATCTGCCGGGGGTGCTTTAGAGGCTACAGCCACCGGCTGCCCCAATCCACAAATCTGGGTCCGCCATTGTGACGCTCTAAGATCGGAAGGATCTGACATCTTACGCCTAGGCTGGCGCATCATTCGATAATCTCGATAACGATAGTGTAGCATGTCCGATCCCATGCGTGTGACTTGGTAGATTAAACGAACGTCAGTCCAGGCACAACCCTTGCAGACAGGCACGGTCGCTCATGGGTATCGATCATGCCTGACAACAAACGAGACATTAGCACATGTCAGAGCGCCAATCACCAGCGCTCGTCTAGTGTCGCGACTGTAGGCCGTTGGTCATTCCACATTTGGCTTGTGGACTAACGCGGTAGCTCTAGCGAGCGGTATCTGCTCCCTCAGCCACTAGATCGATTGACCATGTATAGGAAAGTTTACGTTTGCGCGCTCTATCTCAAGATGGGCGGACAGGCTCCAGATTGTGGAACATGGGCCCACGATGATCCGCCTTGGCCCCAACTGTCAATGTCGCAACGCCCTGATTTTGGGTTGTGCCTAAACGAGTCTCACCATTTACAGCAACGGCTTCCCCTACATCTGCTCCCATTCGCAGCCACCGTTGACGCCCCGCCGAGGATATCGCTTTGCCTTTCCTAGAAGGCGTATGCAGGTCTATCTCTTGCGAGCACACTGAGCGGCAATCGAACCCAGCCCATGACACCGTGCAGCATCGCTAGTTGACAGATTCCGGCAGCCTGGATAGGGCAGCATGCTGTGCGTCGCGCTTATGTAGATCCTCTGTCGCTTCCTGGCAGACGGATCTTGTTGGAACCTAGATCATTCTCCCCTGGCCAACTATCTTGCGGTGCCGACCGTCTGGTTTCTCACACGGTATGGCATCGTCTTGGTCTGGTTACGGGCCTTCAGCTCCCCATCCATCTCAGTCACAACCTTCACAACAGAGTGCTGAATCTGGATCATCGAAGAAGAAACCACAACAGCGACAATTGTTGTCATGCACAAAATGCCGCGAGCGAAAAGTTAAGGTCAGTGTTCGAATCCATCATGGAAAGCAGTCGATAGAACTTTCCACTGACTCATCGCTATCAGTGCGATCGTACAAAGCCTTGCTCAGCATGCTGCGCTCGTGGTCACCCCAAGGAATGCGAGTTCGCTACCACCGATGGCAATGATTACGCCCCAATCTCGCAGTCCTACGAGATCAGGGATCTACGTCGCGAGAACCAAAAGCTGAGAGAGCAGCTACGTGACGCTCGTGCAAGAAACTCTGCAGGCGATGACGATGACCTCGAATCTCCTGATCGATCCGGATCGAAGGCAACGTCACGTGCGACAGCAGCAAAGCAACGACGATTCCGAATGGGCGAGAGAATCGACAACTTGTACTTCGGCACTCCTGGCCTTGCAAATATCGTCTCGGACGTGAGTGTTTGCGTTGTTTGGTTGGTCTGACCACTTACTGACAAGACCACTTAGTTTGCGAACTTGCAGATCGGCAGTCACTCGTTGACGCACACAATACCTTTGGTTCCCAAGGGTCAGGATATCTATCCAGCTGAGGATCAGGACTATCCCTTCCAAATGATTCCCATCGGCGACAACACTCCTGCTGCGCTGCTAGAGCTGCTCCCTTCAGATGAAGAAATCTTTCAGCACCTCGAGCATTTCAAAGGACGCGCACAATCATGTTCATTCCCTCACGTCCCGGATGAAGTCACGAAGAAGGAAGTCGAACGTTTTCTTGCGGATAGGATAAGCAACGCGAACAAAGCGCCTGACATGCTTGCTTTGATATTCGCTGCTTTGGCGGTCGGCATGCAGATAGGCGTGTACGACCGGAATGGCTGTCAGTGGCTTGAAGCTTCGATGGCTGAGTCGCACCTCGCAGGCAAGGCCTGGCGTAAGTTCCCACTCCCTCTCATGCTGTCACACCATTCACTAACACGTGCACAGTCAGTGCCAGTATGCAGGCTCTCCGTTATGCGTCCTTCCTGAACACACCAACCCTCCTGGGCATCCAGACTTTGGTCATGATGGGCCCTTATCTTACCAACACTGGTCGTTTCTTGGATGCATGGACGCTCTTTGGAACTACCATACGGCTTGCGCATTCGATGGGCCTGCACCGCAACCCAAAATTCCTTGATCCGGTACCACCGCTTCGCGAGTGCATGATCAGACGCACACTGTGGTGGTGGATGTTACACATGGATCAGCATTACTCCGTCACACTTGGACGACCGCTTGGAATATCTGGCATTGGCGACTGCCCACCACCAGAGCCTCTCACGACAAATCAGACAGTACTGAGACTTGGCGAGTTCGTCAACCACTTTACCATTGTCGCAAGACAGATTCTCAGTAGCGATGGAATGATGAGCGTTGGGAAGATCGATGAGTACACAGACAAGCTATTGGGTCTGTGGGATACAATGCCTGAGACACTGCAGTTCAATGAGAGTTGGACCAGAAAAGAGACGGATTTACCCGAGTGGCCGCTGGATGTCATGTCAGCTAGTAAGTACCTGTTGTCATTCTTAGGGCTTGCCATATGCTAACATTTCCATAGCATTGTTCGCCAAAGTGCAGTCCTTCCTCGTACTGCTCAATCGACAAAGAGACGAGCGGACTACGCGATCCGCATCCTCAACATCACCACCGAGCTACCCGAACACGCTCCCTGGCATCAACAGTGCCACATACACGCCATCAGGAACCGGTGGTGGAGATGGCCTTCATCATCAAGCTCCCATCCGTGGTCGTCCTCTCGTCATCAACAGCTCGGTCCAGCTTTTGCAAACCTTCCTCTTCTTTGCCCATCGCAATCCAGCGGTCCTTATATGTTGGACAATCGGACAGCAAGCATTCAACGCTGCCATGATCATCATTCTCGACGCTTGCGAGACTGAAAACGATCAGAATATGTGGCTTGTGGATCAAGCTTTCAAGGTCTTCGACCAACTAGACAAAGATGGCGTACACAAGCTAGCAAAGCTCGCCGTTGAGCGTATCAGTCGAGGTATCGCCTTGGTTGTGAAAGGCCAGCGCGACCGTCGAGATGAGGCCAACGCAGCTGCGGCCGCGGCACACGCAGCAGGCATGTCGCGCAGATCAAGCCAACATCAGCATCAACAGCATCAACAGCATCAACAGCATCAACAGCATCAACAGCATCAACAGCATCAACAGCATCAACAGCATCAACAGCATCAACAGCATCAACAGCATCAACAGCATCAACAGCATCAACAGCAAAATCAGCAGCAATATCAGATCCAAGCGCCCTATCAATACTCGCCTCACATGCAGCCTTACCACCTTTACCAGCCGTTTTTGAGTATGGATAGTAGCGATCTCGCCTCAACCGATTACTCTGGCGACACCATCATGGCGAATACCGTCATGGGCGAGACTGGGATGTTTCTCCTCGAAGACTCTGGCCTACAGTCCCACAACCCCGCAACTCAACACTTTCAACCCTGGAGTCTTTCCCTACCTTCCTCCGCCGCAGCCAGCAGCCCACACTCATCGGCCACCAGTCCGGCAGCCTTCGCAGTGACCGGCCAGTACTCTCCGTCCGCCCCACCAATGGTGCCAGTCAGCAACGTTCCCATCGCGCCATTTCCAGTGATCTCGCCGCAGTTTCAGCCGACCATGGCACCGATGCTAGCTAGTCCTTTCGCCATTGGACTGCAGCCACGAATGCCTGTCGGGTCCGGGCGGGGCCAACAAGGGCAGCACCCGCAGCAACCAAGTCAAGATGCTGGTGCAGCAATGCAACATCACGCTCGCCCACAGTCCATGGAAGGTCAGCAACACCAGCACGCGTCTGGAGCCGTATACTCACCATACCAGACCCAGACCTCTAGACACAGCGGCACCAGTCGAAGCCACGGCCACAGATCCGAAAGGACGACTTCGGGAAGAAGCCGAAGCGGAAGAGCAAGGTGATGAGGACCTCCAGTGATTCCTCTCAATTTCCTTTCGAGGCCAGAGTGGCGCGCGCCTAAAAGCAACACTTATTGATCATGACTTTTTCTTTTCTTTTGATTCTTTGGATTTACCTCGCAAGAGACATATACCCAACACGGCATCATTTACGAGGATTATCAGCAGAGTTGGGAGAGCGGAGTCCCCGGCGAAGGTGTCAGCACTCGTTTACTATGGAATAAGGCGTTTTCCTGAGAGTTGTGGGTTCAAAGATCGGGACACATTGGAAGGAACAGATCGGGGTTTAAAAGCTTCGCAGCTACGTAGAATAACGAATAGTGTACCTGTACCAGTTGTTTGTCATTGCTCAAAGCAGAAAGAATAAGTAAGAGCGATGTGCTGTCATAATTCGTGGTCGGTGACCCGGCGGATGATGTCTCGAATCTACGTTCGAATTGAGTGGCAGGCTTGACACACTAAGCAGTGGTGTCGACCGGGAAAATGCTATCGTCGTGAGCAGACTTGAGCCTTTTTACTCCAACCGATAGTTGCACGAACCTGTCGGATGCGCACAGGAAGCGAAGCATGCGAGCATAGGAGATCTCGAAGGAAGTGTTTTGACATTCCAAACTAAGCATCTGTGACCAAGGGTGGTACTACACACAAGAGAAAGGTAACCTGCATTTGCCCACATGACTCGAAAGCATGCACTCGTCAAATCCATGAGAACAACACGACGCTCGCGTGGTAATTCACAGAATCAATGGGATAGTTGCTGGTGTAGATTCACAAAAACGCGGAGAAGAAAGGCACGACAATACAATGTGGTGTTTGTTACTTGCCATTTCGCCGCCACTCTGGCCAATGCAGTGGTCTACTTCCAAAAAAAACCAAAAGGTATCATTCAAACCCCAACTCCAAGCATATCCAGTCCTGTCGCCCCGTGATGTGCTTCTCGTCATGATCGCCAAAAAGAAAGCACCAAAGAAAAGATCCAAAAGCTAGTACTGTGTGTGTGTGTGTGCCAACGCTTGCTCGCTGAGGTCCACCATGACCACTCTGAGGAGAAGGTCTTTCCAATGCAATGAAGCGACAGTCCGCCGTCCAGTGGCAGCGTGTCGCTGCTCCTTGCCTTCCCAAGCAAAACGCTATCGTGCTTATCCAAAAGCCACATGCTCACTCGTTGAAGACATGGACAGGGCAACTGCCCCTGCCCTTGACTCCCCACCACTCCCGAATGCACTTCCTATGGAACTTGCAAAGACACTCCAACCTGCCCATCTCCTCGCCAGGTTGGAACTCTTCCATGCAAATCGTGCATTCCTGCTCGCGCCCGTCGCCGTCCATGCAGTCTTTCTCCGTGGCGATGTATGGGAAGATACCGCGTGAGCGGTAAGACATTGCGCGAGATCGAGCGGTGGCCGTAGCGTCGGGTGTCGTCGAGGCGCTGAGGGAAGATGGTAGATTTGGGTCGCGTGGGTTCGTCGGCGGGACGAGGCCCAAGTTCTGTGCTGGAGTTGGGTGCGAGGGTGGAGTCGAGAACCGGCTGCTAACACAGGTCTGGATGTGTGCCTCACGGATTGCGTCTCCTGGGGGCATTTCGATGCCGCAGACTGGGCATTCGTCTTCTTCTTTGACTTGACGACGACGCGGTACAGGGGTGTGAGGCGAAGATGATGAACCAGGTACTGGAGGCTGCTGAGCACGGTTCCCAGGCGCGGTAAGACCTCTTGGTCGCGCGGGTCGGTTGTTAGGATGAAGTACGTGGTGGGGGTGAGGGCCGCCTGAGCTGCTGATAGGTGCATTGTCGGGTTGTGAGGCGTGTGTCGTGGGTAGGAAATCGCGGTATGAGGGGAATCGAGAGTCGTTGTTCTGTGGGCGCATGGTGGGTACCGGAACTGAGGGTCTGCGATGGTACCTGCTCTGTGATGTCTCGCTCGATCTTCTTCCAGGCATAGGTACAGGCCTCGAAGCTGCGCCTAGGTTCTGCTGCGGGAGTGCTAGTGGTGTCCATGGGTCTGGAACGCATGGTTTGCACACTCTGACGGTCTCCGCGCCTCCCATGAGCGGGTGACCTTCATGCAGTCCTGGCGGCTGTACGATGTACTCTCTTGGTATGGTGATCCGGTGCGGCGAGCAGTTGGCGCACACCACTCTTCCACATTTCCTACAATGATGCTTTCTGAAGAGGAATCCGAACTCTTGCTCGCAGACAGGACACTTGTGGACCTCTGCGTCCGGCTGCCACGGCGGCACCATGTCACTCGCTCTGCGTTGTGAAGTTATGCTTTCCCTTCGCGGTGGTGGTAATGCTGAGAATGTGACGCTGCCGGTCGTGTGACCCCGCTGATGTCCTTGCTGTCGCGGAGGGCCGAGAGGAGTGGTTAGATCGATGGCCGAAGCTCTTGTTGTACCTGGTGCGACATATGGATAGTTGCGGCCTTCTTCGGCGGTGATGAGGCGACGCTTGCGGTCGGAGGACTCGTTGCGAAGGATGGAGGGTCGAGGCAAAGTTGCCGAGCTAGATGAGGCGGCGTGGGCGTGAGTGGAAGCTGTTGCGGATGATCTCACGGTGCCACCTGCACTTCTGAGGAAGTCAAGCCATGTCTGGTCCTCGTCTGCAATACTATCGGTAGGGGGAGCTGCTTGGCCATGCTCGGCCATGGTAAGGGGAGAGCAGAAGGCTATCCAAACCTTGTAAAAGCGATGGGTCGCGTGAGCTTCTACAGCGGTCGGGCGGGCATTCGGCGCGTTGGGAGAGTGAGAGGGAGAGTGTAACGACGAGGATGGTAATGGCGAACAACGCTGAATGCGGGTGATGATACGATAGGAGCATATAACAAGTGTTGGGAGCTATGCTTGGTATTTCACTTGCACGACGACAACAACAACGACGACGAGACAGTGCCGGCGTGGCAGTCGCGTGTTGCTTCGTCACCGCCGCACTTCGCCATAAGCAGCCGATATCCTCCCCACCAAGATCCTTTAGGTTCGCTCGGATCATCCTCTGGCAGATCCGAGCACGGTCTTCGGCGCTGAGTCGCTAACATCTTGGCCGAGTCCGTTATCGAGCCGTTCTCATACGCCGACACGTCCTTTCCCTGCCTTCGATTGCAGCAAAACACCTGCTTCTACGGCAGAAAGTCTATCAAAGCATGCCGGAAGCATTTAGTACCATCAATCATCATACATACTTGGGAACCGTGACTTTGTTCGATGTCGTAGTCGCGTACCATCAAACCCAGCAAATGCGATCTACGCGAGAGCGGCGATAAGGCTGCATACTACCTCCGTAGAAACCATCGTAATTCCACAATCTGCACGTGATAATACTGACTATCGAAGCAGCAGGCAAGACAAGGCTCTTAGATGTCGCTAACCAGCAAGTATCGCTGTCACATGATTCAAGACTGTACATTTGGCGAAACTGTCAACTTCGTAATGCTTATACATAATCTTACTTGCGAGAACGGTACACCATCACTCGCACAAACTACCCGTTGAAGCTTCCAGCACTTCCCAGACTCTGGCCGAGATTGCTGCTGTACCTCCTCGAAATGCCTTGACCGCCCAGTCCTAGGGGGACTGACACGCGCCTTGTCACCCTACGCCCTCCCTGTTCGCTTGCAGCACCGTGGCCCACGTCAATGGCAGGAGCAGGGGAAACGCCGGTCGAAGATCTTGTGGTCGTACGGGAAAGCAGCGGTCCAACATCTCCATATCCTTCTTCCTCCGCTTCATCGTTTCGAAGCGATGAGGGCATGAAGACGGGCCCTGGCTTGCCACCTATCGCTTCAGCTTCCCCCTCCAGACCTTCTGCTCTCAGCAATTCGTCCGTCTCATCCTCTTCATCGCTGATCTCGCCATCATCGTTCTGGTCGCCACCGAACCCTTCGCCTTCAACCAAGTAGAAACACGGGATAGCAGCGACGAAGCCAATGGCCGCAAGAAGCCACCATGGCGCGATGATATATCCCTTGTTCACACCTGCCGTGAACATGCTACCAGCGAGCAACGGTCCAAGAGCGCGTCCAATAGCCGAAAAAGAGGTTGCGAATCCGTTCAACGTGCCCAGGACCCTGAGACTGCTGGCCGAATTGGTCAACAGAATCGTCGAGCACGGGAACGCGAAGATCGAACAGAGACCCTTGACCAGCATGACCACGAAGCACGCGCTGACTTGCAGTTGCTGCGTTGGAAGTAGTGCGGTGAACGGCATTACAATGTAGCAGAACGGGAAGATGCAAACACACCACTTGAGGCAGCGCAAAACACCGAATTCTCGTGCCACGCGCGGGAAGAGGAAGAATTGGAAAAGCATGCCGAAGACACCGTAACAAGTGCTTAGCATGCCGATCGTCAAGTGATGAAGGCCAAAGCCACCGGCGAACTTAAGTGGATTAGATTGCTCAAAGTCAGGGGGCAAAGGTGGGTATTGCATGAATACGGGCAGTAGCTGGTCGAAAGCCATTGGATGTGCAGCGAGCAAGGTGTACACGAAGAGGTTCATCTTGGCCTGGTAGTTCAGCACTTCCCTCCACGTAGGTGGTGGTGCCCGGGGCGTGGTTGGTGCTGCAGCCAAGCTTGCTTGTTCTTCGTCCTCTGCGCCGCGCTTGATGAGAGGTTCGGTTTCGGCTCGTGATGATTTTGACGGTTCCTGTAGATGTAGTGTTTCCTTGACCGTCACTATGGATCGCTGCACGAATGCGTTCAGTTTCCGACCGAGAACAAGGCCATAGTCGCGATGACCTTGCTTCGACTCCAGGGTTTCCTCCAAATAGAGTACTCCAGTAGTGATGCCAATCGCAAAGAACACAGCCGACACAATGTTGGGAAGTGCATATGGGAATCGCTCGAACAAGCTCCCTCCCGATCGCTCTTGTCCAGGTGTAACATCTAGAGGGTTGGCAAGAGCACCTCCAATGCTTGGTCCAAAGATACTGCCAATGTTCCAGACAAGCGGCATGAGACTGAAAGCTCGAGGCTGAAGCTCTTTGAAGGGTACCATCTCTGCCACCGTTGTACGAATAATGCCCACATTGCCGTTGCCCACACCCGCCAGAACTCTAGCCGTAATCGCGATCGCAAGGTTGGTACTGAACCCCCACATCAAACTCGTGATCATCGTGGCCGTCAGACCAAGCAGAATCGCAGGTTTACGACCGTGGAGATCCGAGAAGCGTCCCCATGCGACGCCGAAGAGGGCTTGTGATATTGAGAAGACGGCGGCGCAGATGCCAGCCCATTTTCCTACGGCATTTTGTGGTACGCCGAAGCTACGAATCATTTCGGGGAGGTAAGGGAAGAGCGAAGTACTGGCAATGGGTTCGGCGAAGCGACATATGGCTGGAGAAATGCATTAGTCGCTGAAAAGGGAGGCACTTGTGGGTGGTAAAAGTACCTAAGATAGCCAACTGCTGCACTGGCAATTTGCGCTCGCGACGAGCCTTTCTTGTAGTAGAAGCCATGCTGCTGAGCTGAGCTGCCTCCGAAATCCTCGAAGATGAGTGTCGGTCGCGTCGCAGTCGCTCTATAGCATGTGTAAAGAGACAAGTCAAGTTCCTGGTGGCAGCGTAAGATCGAGAGCACGCTTTCGCACGCCCATACACATCGTGAAGATGCCAGGGTTCTGCTCAGGAGCAGCAAGTAGATGCACAGTCTCCGCCTGTTCGGCCAAAGCGGCAGGTGTCGTGATTAGGCGCAAGTGGAGTCCTCTCGGCTTTTGTGAATTTCTTGGGCATAGCTCCCGCGAAGGGTCCCGAAAAGTCTGTATAGTTTACCTGGACTTCATCTCTTCTCGATGAGCGGGTATATTCGTTTGATATGTCGTTTCAACATTACAATCTTTGTTCCAGAGATGGAAAATTTGCGAGAAATTCATGGCACACCCTGCTGTGCACCGGAGCTTGTCCATTCCTGGCCAACGCAGCTGCTTGCGTTGTACAATGCCCAGCAAACGGATCCAACGATGAACGTCTTATCGCCTCGAACATATTGGAGAAACGCCAACTTACGACCCTGATACAATTGCTGGTCCCTGGCCGATGGATTTTCGAAAAGACGCGTTTATATGAATGACAGTCCAGACGTAACGCTTGGTGGCTAGAATGCCAGCTACAAGTTTGTCCACTGTCGATACACGACGTCTTTTCGCAGGAGTCTAGGACAAACAAAGCCCCTGGTATTGTTTCACACAAGGACTTGCAAAGAATATTACGACGCGCAACGACTTCCAGAGATGCCCTCCATCAACGACTCCTGCTTCAGGTCTGGGCTCCCGACGATGCCGCGCTTACTCAATGGATGTGGAATGTCTACACTGTGCACGCTCTTTCCGACGACGTGTTCTCCGATCTTATCGACGAATAATCGCCATGACGGGCTCCCTTCTGCAGACTCTTGCCTATGAATTACGATCCGGGATCCGTGGACTTGTTATCGCCATGCGCCTTCTGCTTTGCAAGACTTTCATGTCCATGGTGTCGTTGATATCTGCGAAGGCTGATCGTACTTACCGATTGCAAGCGATTGTGGACCCTCATGGTGCATTTCTGCTGGCATCTGTTATCCTTCATCTGAAATCTGAGTTTACGCGTACGGGCCTTGCTAGACATCGTGTTAATCGTTGGTTTTTCTTCAACCAACTCGCTTGCGCCTGTTCCAGTCTGACTCTCTCCGGGCCTGAGCATCTTCCAAAGGAACCAAGCCGGCGCCACAATCTTACACCCGGAAGGTTGTGCTAGCGCGTCTCGTGGCTTGATATTTGAGCTCCGTGTCCGCTGACAGCTTGCGCACTTCGATTGGTCGATGGCCTCCAGGACGTTCTTGCTCGGTCCTAAGATGCTCCTGGTCGATCGGAAATGCGATTGAGACTCTCGCTCTTGGCCATACGAACCGCTGCCCTGGCACTCAACCATCGCCTGCCCAAGCGTTGATTCGAAGATGTTCCAGCGCCCGGCGCAAATTCAACGCTTCGAATCCTTCGCATCTTGACGCGTGAGGCTCGGGCATGATCTCCAGCATGTTCTCGCGTCGTCCGTCGAGTTAACAGCTCGTATTCATCCTATTGGTTCCTGCTCTTTCCCATTCTGCCGCATACGATGGAACTCCCTCGCCGCTGCTGTGTACGTCTTTTGCCTCTTGTTGGTTCGATCGTCGGTGCGACGGTGTCAAAATGTGGCCAGAGCATGACCTTGTATGTTGAGCGATCGCGTCTGCCGAAATATCCTTCGCGAAGCAAACGTCTTTCCGGTACGCTTTCCGTGCTCGAGCGCGTCGTCGAGATGGCTCATGATCGCGCCGCTGTGTTGGTCCAACAGCCAAGGATCCGATATCATGCTTGATGTAGAAGATGGTATCCAGCGGCCGGCCGATGTTGACAGGCGACGCGCCACGGTCATCATCACCGAAGCGGTCGTTGCTGTCTCGACTCTCGAGGACCGAGTAGTGGTAGGCAGCCGAGCAGGAATGGTGTTGTCAATTGCACCAGGTCTTTTTGTCCAGCAGATACCGGTCTGTCGCTCGGGCTCGGTGTTGTCGTCGATCGCACTATGTACCGGTCTGTTGCTCGGGCTCGGTGTCGTCGTCAATTGCACCGGGTCTTCGTGTCTAGAAGATACCACTCTGTTGCTCAGGCTCGGCGTTGTCGTCGATTGCACTGGGTCGTCGCGTCCAGCAGATACCGATGGGTTGCTTAGGCTCACGATGCTCGTCCTTGCGCCCTGCGTGAGTGAATCGCCTGCAGTAAATTGCATGACGCGTAGCTCCGACAGGATGTCTGATCTGGTGCGGATCTCAGTACCTTGTGGTCGAATGGGTGTGTGCCGGTACTGGAGTAGTCGAAGTACGCCCATGCCGCGCAAAACAAGAACACCTCCTTCCGCAGGTGGTATGTTGCTGCGCAGCGAATGCACTCCCGCTTGACGAGGAACATCACTATCTTCGCACTTGTGCAGGCGCCTCAAAACACGATAATAATCTTCCAGATTTGCTTGAGAGGTAACTGAGGTGCACACGAAAAGGATCATCACTTCGCATGGCCAGCATCTCCTTCGTGGCTGCTGTCCTACCATTGACCTGTTTACTATGAGGGTTACTCAATACTAAGGTACATAATCATCTGTGGCAGCGATGCTGCCGGGCCACCCACCCCAGTGTACTGCCCGCTGGATGGTGTGGCCCAAAGGTTAAGGATACTACTAACTTATTACGTTGGCTAGGGTTCGATTCCCGTAATAGATGAAACCTCCGGGTGGCTCTCCCTGTAGCGCAATGCTGCAGATTCTGCTTTGTCCACCAATACAAAATGTGTTCAGATTCTTTTGCTCTTTTTTTCCATGCACTCAAAAGATCACATGTTACTCGTGGTTGTTATTTGCAACTTGTTTGGCTCTTTTTATTGCTGTGCTTTGCTTGCTTTGAAGCTGGCGACCGGCAGAGGAGTCGAGGACTGTGGCTGCGAGCAGTCCGCTCACCACCATTCTGGCAGTCCGGCCTACGACAAGACAATCATTCTAGTGGATACAATCATTTCCGTCTTGTCATGACCGAGCTAAACATCACTGCATCCGAAAAGACAAGTAACATTTACCATTTGCCTCCTGTTCGCGTATTTGCTGTCCGCAACAGGACCACGATCAAAGCAAAGCCGGAACGCTGCAACCTCCCTGATCACCGCGAGACTCTTCACCAGCAACCTGCGACGCACATCCAACAAGTAATCAAATCCATTCGTTAATGATGCTACTATTTCACCAACAAACCCCCCAAAATCGCGAGAAACTCCCTTCCTACACCACCTCGAGCCGACCGTGCGAAGTGAAAATTTGCCACACAACGCCAAACCTCCAGAGCTGCCCCGGGACCAACATGACACGCCAAAGACTTTGAAAAACGACGAGCAAGAGCAGGATTATCACCCTGAGGCGGGCATACAAGGTCAAGGTGGCAGGGCAAGAGACGCGCACAGGTAGAAGGACGGATCTAGAGGTACAAGGGGTGGTGGCAAACATGTCTGGATCGTTACTCTGGATATTTGAATGGAACATGCGTCTTTTATGCGGTAGAGCTGGCGTTAAAACCAGCAAGAGTGCTTTGGTCAATTGTCTAGGCAAGGCGCTTACAGCAGTTCACAACTCGCGTGCAAGGTCAAGCACTTGTAGGGTTTCTTTGGACTGTGGCCACAAGGTGTAGATACTAGCGGATACTTCAAGCAGGGACATGGGTTCTCAAAGCCGTGAGTACCTGCGAGAAATCACAATGATGCCAGTGTGCGGCAGTGGCCACTCTGCTGTTACTAACGGACAAAGATCAAGTACGAAGTACATTTGCTGGCGAAACGATCAAGGACACGCATGAAGTCTCAGCGGCTAGTTTACGGTTATCAACAGGCACAAATGATGTAAGGCTTCTGTCTTTTCGTGGAAAATCTTGGTGAATACAGCTCGGCACATGGCCTAGTTTGCGAGTATCAACAGGACGAGATCGTGTCACGACTATGCTTGCCGATGAGGGGATTCTTGAGTTGTCAAATCGTATCAGCAGCTAGTTGGCTGATACTTGGTACAAGGAATCAAGTCAGGATTGTGCTCGTCGGTGAGACAAGATATGTGATATATCTCACTACATAAGCTCGACTGTAATCAGTGGAATGGCTTTTGTTGCCAATGGATCCCCTCCATCCTTCGGAGAATCTCAGCAGCTAACGAGCTGGTATCAATTCTTCCAAGTCCTGTAGGAAATATGTCCTTTTGTGAAATGTCAATAGAAATTGCGATGTTCTAGGTCCACGACGAGTGAATAACGTATTTGACAGAACGATCGATCGTTGACTTCCGAAACCCAAACAGCAAGAATGATGTCTGCTCGTAGCTCAGTAGTGAAGTGACCTTTATCCCATTGAGCGCCCCAAAGGCGCGCACTTGAAAGTGGGGCGTTTTGATCAATAAACACCAAGAGACCAACCATACAAAATCACTCGCCAACGCAAAGCTGAAACGTTCAACGTAAGTGCACATCCTCTCAAAAAGGGTTGTCCTCGACCTGTTTGCTGATAGAAACAGATGTACCTCTGGCCATACATCGTCAAATGGGAGCTCTGCGGCTGCACTGCGTACCGCGTGATGGATACTTGTTCCGACGCTGGTAGCGGCATCTTCGCGATCTGCTGCAAGAGTCTGTACGAGGCGAACCAGGATGAGGATATCTTCGAACAGATCTGGGAGAAGAAGAGCGGCGGCTGCCCTCTTTGCACCAAGTACATTGACTCTGTCGACTGAAAAAAACTCTTTGTTCCGCAGATCACAGATTGCTCGGTCCGCCGTTCAGTGCTGCCCATGTCAAGAGCTATCATGCATCTGATGCTTGCAGCCTGCTGTCAGCGGTCAGCCTCGCAGGGTGAAGTGATTACAGATACACAAATTTGGACGTACAGACCTTGATCGTTCTCGCAGCCATCCAGCAGAGTAAGAGCTAAGCATGCGAGCCATTGCATCCAGCGACATTCCATTATTTTTTCCGGTCCGGCTTTCACACCACCGATTAGCGATCGATTTTGGGCTTGGCTGCCTCCGCTTGGCGACCTGATGTTACGAAGCTGCAAGCCACGATCTTTCAGCAGAACACTCGACAGCATCGCATCGGTCAGCCAGGCAGCGCGCAAAGCAAACTCCAGAGCAATCTTCCACAAACGCATCAAACCGCAACATCAAACCCTCCAGGACGCGCGACAATGGACATGGATGCGAACTTGCCGCCGAAAGTGCAGCGCGTTGTGGCCTACAGACTGCTGGAATGTCAACCAGCAGAGATCCGGAAAATGGTCGTTGAGAACTTGTCGTTCAGGGAGCAAGTCCAGTTCGCCACCACATCCGCCAACAAACATGAACGTTGGACCACCCTTCTGCTCGTGAACGACCTCAACGCCGAAAGACTCTACACCGAATTTACCAGCTGGCAGCAGGGTTTCGCGATCTCGGACATTATCTTCTCGCAACCTGAATTCCAAGACGAGGTGAACAACATTGGTGTTCATGGCCGCACGGTCGAAGAGCTTAAAGATCTCGCCACGCACTCTAGAGACTTCAACATGGGCATTGATCGCCCCAGCAACGCCACGAAACGAGCTCTTGGGATTCCTCGATACAACCGCGAGACATGGCCTTCGCTAATCGCGCGCGTCCAGAACAACGAGATGATGGCCTTCCTGTACAGTAAATTCCGCGAGGAAGAAGACATGATGCGTTACTTGGCATCGAGCAGACCCCAAAGTCTACTCGATGTGCTCGTCGACCTTTCTACGGCTCGTGGGGGATTCATGGCCGCGCCTTACGACACAATTTGTACGTGCTGTCTGCTGGACAAGTTTGCCACACCGACAGCCTTCTACTTCCACATGTCAGGTGCCGGCAAGATTTGCGACGCCTGCTTTGGGCCCGAGCTGGAGCGACGCTTCATCCGTAAGTTTCCTTCTGACGCATCCCTTGATGGTGTTTAGCAACAGTTCTGACTGATATTTGCAGCTTTGGCGCAACTCCAGCGCTTCGTGGCGAATGAGCATTTCAGCCAACGCGGTATGATCGCAGGATTCGAGCATCTCTGCTACTCCGACCTTACGACCACAGGCGGACGCACCGAAAAGTACACTTGCATCCTTCGCGAGCACGCCAGTATCGTGACGCAGGCGCGCTTCGGCCGCAACTTCGACGATGTCATGTATCTGCTGGACAACGGAAAGGTGCTGCGAGACGTACGCAAACGAGCCAAACCCGCTCCATAGATCAGCCGGATCTCCAGCAGCCTTCGGATTGATAAGCCCTTCGTACAACGTCTGGCCATATGATTCAGCCATATGTACCGATCGTTGAGCTTGGGGAAGGCCATCATCCTGTGCTGGTACTTTCGTGGACTGCTGTTCAACGAAAGAGCTGATACATTTGGACTTGTAGACAGTACTGGTCCTCTACAGCATGGGTGGAAGAAAGACACAAAGGTTCTGATTGGGTTGCTGTCATTGCTGCAGCTGGCTTCATTGGCGTTTGGTCATTGAACGGACGTCCGCTGAGATAAACCCCGAGCTTGCAAGTCCTGGAGGAGAAGCAGTAGACCAGTGGTACTTTCCGTAAACTGGGTGCCATGATGCGATTAACGATGTGTAGCGTATGAGAAATGGTCAAAGACTACAAGGGACTCCCATTGAAGGCTGCAGTGTAACAGAGACTCATGCCAGGAATGTTCGAAAGCAATGGTGATGCTTGTATGTAATGACGGCGAGATCAATTTCGGTTTGTAGTTTCCAGAACGGTATTCGCAGATGCATTTGGCGGCCGAGATGATGAATTTACGTCCAACGTTGAGATCTCGATGTGCACTGCAGTGCCTAATGTCTTTCTGACAGGAGATCTGGTTATATTTGCATTCTTTTGGGAGGCTGTATACTTCGATAGTACGCATAAAATAGCACCATAGGTGAGGATATGATGGTTGTAGGTGATGTGGTAAGTGAAAGTAGAAGTGAGGTCTGACTTAGACGTTCTGAGACGGGACGAAAGCTTTCGGCTCAAACTCAAACGCCGAGCGCGCGCGCCACCACAGCGACACGTCCTCCAGCACAACGACACACACTGCACGCGACTATCGCCTCGAGGCAATCATCTACGCCCTCAATCACGCGCCGAAGAAGCTGCTACGGCTCCTGAGGCCAGTGCAGAAATGCTCCAGCGTCTTGCAGGCAGCCATGGCAGCGCGATCGCCTGTCACCATCGAGTCTTCGCCCTTGGATGACGCCTACCATGCTCCCTCGATCACTCCGGATAGCCTGCGCCGGAGCGTAAGCGCCAATTCTATCACACGCTCCTCTTCACAGCTTCTGTCGCCGAGCGCCTTCGTACAACCCCGAGCGCAGCCATTAAAGAGTGGTTCAAGAGCACAGCAGGTACCGGCGAGTGCGCAAGCAGGGTTTGCTTCCGCCGCGAGCCTCTTGAAGGATCACAGCGAGGCCGAGGATGCGCGAGCGGGACAAGTCAGTGGTGCGGAGGTTCTGGCTCCACCGGGCAACGTACAGGGGAGGAAAGGTTCCGACTCGGCAGCGGAAAGTGCTGGCAAGCTCACGAAGCCGAAGAAGACACCAAGTTCCAGGAAGTCACCCGTGATAACAGATGCCGGCCCAGAAAGCCCTCGCTTTGACAGCTTCCTTGAGTCGAAGGGCCGACCCTCAAAGTTGCCTGCCAAAGAGTCTAGGATTTCACATGTGGATCCAGTCAAGTCCCCTGGAGAAGCCACTGCATCGCGTAGGCCGAGCGTTAGCCTGTCCGAATACTCCTTCAGTGGTGCTCCTGCAGCGGCTGAGTCATTACTGCCTAACAAAGATGGATCAGCTTCCAAGAAGTTTGTTCGCAAGCGTACAAGCAAGACTGCCAACACCTGCGACGCACCTGTAGCCAAGAAACCACGAAAGGCCAAGGCCAAGTCCGAAGCTATCATTCTGGACTCGGACGAACCAGAAGAGGCACTCATTGAAGCGGCATCCGCTGCTGCAGGTGCCATCACGACTGTGACCAAGCCTGTGGCGAAGAAACCTCGCCAGAGAAAGACAAAGCCGTCGAAGGTCAGCGAGACGAGAGGAGAGGACGCAGCGGTAACAGCTGCAACGACTACGAAGACTGTCTCAGACAAAAGCTCGACCGAGAAATCTGCCTACTTCGATCAAGAGAACCCCATCGTTCATCCGGAACACTTGCCACCATCTCCACCACCGATAGCCCGTGAAGTCCATCATACCGATAGCAGTCTTGAGCCAGGCGGGTTGCCTATGACGGAGCTGGTCACGGATCATTCACTGGCACTCACGGAACTGGCGCCTAGGCGTCGCTGGAGCTGGACGCCTGCCAAAGACACCTTCTCTGAGAATACAGTGAACACCCTTCCTGTTGTCAACCATGAACTGGACGAAGCAATGGAAAGAATCCCCTTCACAGAATTACTTGGCAATTTCAGCTATCTACAGTCTGAGACTGGCCCTGTACAGCGCACTGTCAGCGGCGAAGCCAGTACCAAACGTCGTCGCATAGAGCTGTCAGAACAGATCGGAATTGCTCGTCCACAGGACTTGGACACGCCCGAGCAGCAGGCTGCATCCAAGGCGAAAGCCGCACCAAAGGCAACGAAGGCGGCAAAAAAGCCCAAGGCCATTCCCAAGAAGCCACAAACTGTAACAGCACTTGCACTTGCAGCTTATCAGCCACCTAAAGACCCGGACCCAGTCCAGAGCACAGTGTCCACCTACTTCACGCCTCAAAAAGATGTTGAGAAGTTGCCTCTCGCAGAAACTGATGCTGGTGATGGAAACACTGTCGCCAAGGTCAAGAAGCCTCGGAAGTCGCGGGCGAAGGTCCCGCCTGCAGATGGTGAAGCCGCTCCTGCGAAGAAGCCTGCCAAACCCAGAGCCAAGACGACCAAGGTGAAGGTCAAATTCGACAAAAACGATTACCAAGCCCCCCTGTACTCACCAACACAAGCGTGTAAACAAATGAGGTCACAAGACTTCATATTCGGAACCTCCAGTCAGCTCGCTGCCGATGAGTCGCCAGATTTCGTGCGAGACATGCAACTCGCCATACATCAGTCAGAGATGTCCGGTGCTTTGCCCAACAGTTCGCAAATCGGCACCCAGGTGGGACAGTCAGCTATGGACGCGGAGAAAAGCTGTGCTCGAGTACCCACAGCACCACACGGCACTTGTCTATCAGTGGAGCAGGCTGATCGGGACCTTTGGTGTGTCAGCGCTCGAGACAGCACTGGCTCTAAACTGGCTCAAGAATCCTCGACAGCTTTGCCCATGATGCTATCGGCGGCAGATGATGAGCCCCTCGTTCGCGTCATAGACATCATCAGTCTGTCTAGCTCTGGTCTTGAAGGGCATGATCATGTCGCAACTGAGCCCCAGATTCTTCCAGATCCTCAAGTCAAGACTGTGCCTTCCGATGTGGACGAGCTCCCTCAGGCCCCTGAAGACGCACGGTCCACTCTACACACTTCACCGGACAAGGTCGAGGACGCTCCAACAGTTGCTGCAGGTGTCGAGGAACCGCCTGCGGGCGAGGACTGGATGTTCCTCAGAAGCGATGACTCGGTTTTGCAGCCACAAGCTACGACCTTAATATCGACAGAACGGCCTCGTGAGTTAGCAACATCGCCTGCAAGAAGAACAGCACTGCAGCCTTTGGACGCCAACATATCGATAACAATGCCGGATCTTGCCAAGACATCATTCAACAAACTGGAAGCTCGTTCGTTCTCCACCACGACCGCATCACCTGACAGGAACAAAGCACGGCCCCAACCTACAATAGTGCAGCTCGATTCCAGCCCTGTTGTGATTCTTTCGCCGAAACGAGGTCGTGGTCGCCCTCGCAAAGACTCTTCAGTTGAAAGGCCAGCGCAAACATCGCCCGCACGAGGACGCGGTCGGCCAAGAAATAATTCCCTTGACGACAAAACTGCGCAGCCATCGCCAGCAAGAGGCCGTGGTCGACCTCGGAAAGACCCTTCACTTGAGAGGCCAGCGCAAACATCGCCCACACGAGGACGCGGTCGGCCGAGGAAGAACTCTCTGGACGACAAAGCTGCGAAGACATCGCCAGTCAGAGGCCGTGGTCGACCTCGTAAAGATACGTCAGTCACCAGAGCTGGCTCTGTGACTCCGAAGCGACCCGTTGGACGCCCTCGTAAGGAAAGCATAGAAACACGCCATGCTTTACTGTCCCTGAAACCACCCGTTGGTCGCTCTGGTGGAGGAAGCGCAATCGTTCGCCTAGCTTCTCAGTCGCCACAGCGGCCTGTGGATCGACCGTGGAAGGATGACCAGGCAAACAATGTGCCTGCGCCTAATCCACAGCTGCCACAACAGCCTCCCAAGAACAATACTGTCGTCCTATCAAGTTCTGTCTCTCCAACACAGCCGGTGAGTCGGGCTAATGCAGCGGTCGTGATCCATCGTGTGCTATCTCCAAAACGACCTGCAAGACGGCCATCCAAGGGTGTAGCGACTGTCACTTTATCTCCTCGAGCATTCCGCCAAGCAAAGAATTCGCTACCGCCAGCAGCCTCCCAACCAGTAGCAGGGAATGAGTGGACTAGAATTGATGAGATATCCGTCTCCGATTCGCCTCCCACACCTTCTCCCCGTCGACGACGAGCATCATCTTCGCCGGCATTTGTCCGAGCGCTGGACTTTGACATGCCCTTCTCACCTTCCGCTGCGCCTAAGGTCGCTGTCCCTGGCAACGCAGCGATCAAAGCTACAGACGCCAGCTGGCCAACAATACAAACCTCAATCTTCCCACAGATTGCCGATACTATCAAATCAGCGCCTCTTGGCAACGACATGACCACTCCATCATGGCACGAAAAGATCCTGCTGTATGACCCGATTGTTCTTGAAGACCTCACAGCCTGGCTGAACCAGCAAGGCTTGCGGTTCGAGATCGAGCGACTGAAGCCCAAGACTAAGACAAGGGGCCGCAAAAAGAAGGATGCGCCTCCCGAGATCGACGAGTGGGAAGTCATCAAATACGAGCTCAAAGCGTGGATGGTGCAAAAGTGGTGCGAAGACAACAGCATTTGCTGTCTATGGAAGGAGGGATTGAGGGGCGGCGTGAAGGCACGATACTAGGATGACAATGCATTTGTCCGCCGATATGTACAACATTGCATAAGTAACGATTTTCTTTTGTGAACATGAAATGTCAATCCCTTCTCGGAGCCCGCCGATCACCGTTCCGTTTCGTGCTACACGTGTGTACAGCATTCGCCGGCAGACGGCCTTGGCGAGCGTGTGTTTTGCAGCCATCAAGCCACTGGTATCTGATCTAGAACTTTGGGCGTAATGCTGAACCTTGTCTTGTCTTCACCCCGCAAATACATTGTTGTTCCACCTCTCACAAATCCTCTTCAAGCATATACATGACTTACAATACCAGTGCAATAAAACGTTCAGGTGTAGCGGCCAGACTTATAATTCACGCAGCAGCAAACAATGTCAAACATGATCTAAGACCTGCCGCCGTGGCGTGAGCCAGCTCGCTTCCGAAACCTTCGTGTACACAATGGCACTTCAGGGCAAGGGCAAGTACTGTACGTAGTTGAGCGAAAAAGCCATACTTTCAACATCAAAGCCCCGTATGGCTCCCAAGCCCGTCGAAGCCGTTCGAGATCGCAACGTCGCTACCGTTCACTCCGCATGGCGGCTGGGATGTGGAAAACCTTGAGCCCCGCGGTACCTTGCATAAGAAGTAGCTGTGACCGCGAACTGTTTCGCTGCTTAAGATTTATTCTGTGGAAATTGACCATCTTTCCAAGCGTCTGTTCTGTAAACACTATCACTGTCGCTATCAGATCTCGTCGAAATGAAGTACTCCCAAACCACGTCCGCGTCTCTCGCCCTCGTGCTTCAAACCGCCCACCTCGTCAACGCCCAAACCCCACCAACCTCACAGCCCTCCACCGAAGGCGATCTCATCGTAACCTACAATGGCACCAGCAATGTAGAGAGAGACATGCTGCTCTTTCCCGACCGTACGTCACACTACATTCAACCGGGCGGAAGCCATTGCTAACCTCAAGCATAGAGGTCTCCACCCGCCCCACCATCTCCCTAACCTCCCGCGTCGAAGGCAAACACATGGTCGTCTTCACCGACCTCTCCATCTCCGGCGGCCGCTACAACGGCACCAGCCTGCCTCTCGCGCAAGGTCTTCAGTCTTGCCGTACGACAAGACTGCACTGGCTACAGACTGGACTGACGCAAGCCGAGAACGGAACGTTTGTTGTCGAGGATGGGACGCCTGCGGTGGCGCCTTATGGTACGCTAACTTCTTCTTTCGTGGATACTTCTATGAGTTGAAAGGTCAATGTGACTGACACGATCATCGCCAGGCGGCTCCATGCCCACCCTAAACGACATCCCACACACTTTCACCTTCTACCTCTTCCCGCAGCCGGACGATTTCGCACTGCCAGCCTGGGACGCCGGCCGCAATCTCACCGTGCTCGGCGCACCGGATCGCCTCAATTTCAGCGTGAGCGCGATTGCGGATGTTGTTGGCGCGCCGGTGGCGGCGAACTATTACCGCACTTACAACAGGTCTAATACAGCAACTGGGTCGTTTAGTAATGGGACTTGTCCGTCGTTTTTGACTGGAGGTGCGGCAGGGAATGGCTCTACGGGTGGTGGGGGTGGCAGCGTGGGTGGCAACGGAACGACGCCTCCTCCTGCTGAGTTCACAGGCTTGGCTGGGAAGCTTGAGAGTGGCGCAGGGTATTTGCTTGCTCTTGCTGGTGCTGTGGCGTTTGCGATGGTCTGAAGGTGTCAGTGTAGGCAAGTTGTTCAAATTGCTTGTGGCAGGGCGCGGGGTTGAAAAGGATGTAAAGGCGTTTGCCAGACGAGTATGCGCGAAATGATTTGAGGCTGTATTGTTGAATTTGGAGTCAATGGCGGTATGGACATGAAATCTTAAATCGTAAAACCGTGGCTCAGTTGTTTCTAGTCATCTCGTGCAGCTTGCAAGCGTGACATTACTTCCGGTGTGCATGCAGCCAGCCAAAACCTGCAATTCGAGATAGATGGGAAGTCCAGGATAAATCTCAGCGAGATGAAGAACTTGCCGATGGTTCTCGCCTTGCAAGTGCTTGCTTACCCGGAGTCTGATATACCCTGCACTGGGAAGACCACAGTGTGCCGAGTCCAAACTACAATAGTCTTTGGACAACGGGAGTCAGGTATAGCAGGATCAGGTAATGGCAATCTCATAATTCGTGATGCAGCATGAGGTGAGTCATCAAAGCTTTCTTCACGCCCCCTTGAGCGCCATGCTGCCAATAACGAAGGCTTCTGCTTCCTTGCCTAGGACAGCAGATTCACCCTTCTTGGGCTGGTCCAGACGGTAGATCTTGCGGATACGGGCATCGTCCTTGACCGAAGCGAGTGCTTCATCAGTCAAAGCGACAAGTTCGCCCTGCACATTTGTGGTCAGGTGTTCTGCGGCAGACTGCTCGGGGCTCTTGAGCACTTTCACAGCCACCACATGAGTGCTCGTGTCTTGGATGCCGAAACGACGGAATGATTCGGCGATCTGCACTCCTGGTAAGTAAGAGTGAAGAATACCATGCAAGACGTTGACTCACGTTGTTGTTGGGCGACAATGAAAAGACGATCTCGGAGTGCACGTTACGACTCTTGAGACGGCCGTTGAGAGAGTCTGAGATGGCTCTGAAGCAGGCGGCCAGCACGTGACCCCTTGAAACTAGGACGGAAGCGTCGAGGAAAGCATATTCGAAGTCTGTGTTGCCTTCGAGGAGTTGCTGGCGGAGGAAAGCGGCATTCTGGACGTTCTTGAAGAGGCCAACCTGGATGGGCGAGTGCGGGAGATGAGGCAGGGTGATGGTCTCCATGGTGGGAGTGGGAGTGGATGATGATGTGATATGTGGTGGCGTGGACGATGGGAACATTGAAGGAAGTGTCTGTGCCCGAGTCACGTGGTTTGTGTGAGAGGTTTGTGAAGCTTCCAGCTTGTATTGGCAGGATCGATGGAGGTGCCTCGGGCGCTAGTAACAACCTGGAAACAAACATTTGAACTTACAGGTGGGAGGAGGGTGTTATAGTGCCTAGCCGACAAGTGTACCAAATAGGACTAGCGTGGAATTCCAACTTCACTTCCAATATCGCCGACACGACGCGACATCATGCTGATCAAAGCGTGACAATCGTTCGTCGATTCTTCATCAATGCTAGATCGATGCTGTGAGTTTTCCGGTGTAATATTGGTGATTACATCGTCGAGCATTCGTAACCTTGTGACTGCCGACATTGGGCGCACGGTCAGGCATTATAACACGCTCCGAGGAAATCTAGCAACGGCGGGAAGGAATGACGGCAAAGTCACGTGGAAGAAGACGAAGGGACGGTGTGGGCCGAGCAGTGGAGTGGAGAATTATTAATACCCGATCTCTGCGGGATCAGCGATAATGGTGGCACAAATGCACCTGCGCACAGGTGCAGCGGCGGATGTGTCAGCGAGTGATAGATGAAGATCGGCCTCGGGGGTGCGACAGTCGGGAGATGCTAGCAGAGTGCTAGAGCAGAGTCGGCACAGGACAAGGGGACGCCTGAGGGGAAAACTTGGGATTTGCTGATTGCTGGGTGTAGCGCGAGTTTTAGCTTCGAGTAGCTCTGTGCTGGGAGGCGTGCGTGTTCGCTCCCCGCAGACTGGGACTGGCGTGGTCTGCCGTCGTCTGGCTGTGGCCGGACGTTTTAAGCAGGCTGGCGCCACCAGCGAGGAGGAGACGAGAGTGCGCGAGCGAGTGAGACGGAAAACACCGAGGACTTTTGCGAAGAACGCCGCAATACCACCACGGAGGCGTGCAAGCCATGCCTGTCAAGCGACCCGTGGACGACGACGACGATGGCAGTGGGAATGGCCAACTCCACCCTCATATGCCTGCAGTGAAGGCCTCGCGCCACGACCTGCAGCAGCACCAGCAGCACCAGCACCAACACCAAGACTACGACGCGCATCACCAGCAGCAGCAGCAGCAGCATGCGGCACAGCAGCAGGCGAGCGCGAGGAAGAAGGGCGTCTCGAACCGCACTGGGCAGGCATGCGACAGGTGCAAGGTGCGCATATACTCCTCCCGATGTTATGTCATGTCATATATTCAACATGCATACATACATACACACATCTATAACACACCGTCGCATTGCATCACTAACACCTCCCCCCACCCGCAGACAAGAAAGATCCGATGCGACCCCCAACCCGGCGGCTGCTCGCCTTGCGCCCAGAACAACACCGAATGTCGTACAACAGACCGCATTACAGGCCTCGCCCGCTCCCGTGGCCACGCCGAGAACCTCGAGGGCGAGGTCGCCAGCCTGCGCGCGCACAACGAAAGCCAGAACGCGCAGATTGAAAGCCTGAAGAGGCAGATGAGGGACAATGGTCTCGAACCAATACACGCGCCCGCTGTCTCCGCCGCCTTCGCGAACAACGTTTCGACCGACAGCCAGAGCCAGCCATCGCCAGTTGAGCCAGCGACATCCTCCTGGGGAACCCTTCATCAACCAAAGGGAGACAGCACGCCGGCTCAAGGCGTCCTCTTGTCGGAATTCCGCACCGGCTGCATCGGCGACAACTACCTGGGCGTCTCCTCTGGCAACTCATGGCTCAGTCCCATCGAGGGCACTTCCGTCTCGCTCTTTGGCGCCACTTTGGACCTGGCCGAATATATCCCCGAAGATCATGTCGATTCCGGAACATCCTATCAAAACTTCCTCAACAAGGCCTTCGTGGAGGAGCAGAGGAGCCCTCCGCAGCTCCCGGATTGGCCAACGGCAAAGATGTATGCGGAATGGTACTTTAGGTCCATCCAACCCATGTTACCAATTCTACACAAACCTCACTTCATGCAACTGCTCTACGACGTCTATCACGAAAACCATCAGTCCACTCCGGCCGAGCTTGTCATGGTGCACATGGTTATGAGCTTGGTCCTCTTTCAGTACAACACTCGCAACGCCCGATCCTCCCAGAACTTCCAACATTGGCACTTTTCACTCTCCATGGTTACTACTCTCATGAAAGGTCACACGTTGCAGGATATGCAAGGTCTCGCTCTGGTCTGCGCGCAGCTACGTGCCTTCCCTCGTCCGGGCGCATGCTGGATGTTCACAAATACAACCCTCGGACTGGCCATTGAGCTTGGTCTCCACCGCTCCGCCAAGGCATGGCAGGGCAATGCTGCACATCAAGACCCTCACACCATCGAGTTGCGCAAGCGTATATTCTGGAGTCTCATGATGATGCACGTCCCCGTCAGTGGCAAGCTCGGTCGACCAATGCCGCTTAGACTCGAGGACTTTGACATTGAGATCCCCGAAGAAGCACACGACTATCTGCCCGAGGAGGCGCCTCTTGACGAATGGCGCAAGTGCTCCTTCCGCTCTGGAATATGGGGCTTCGTGTTGCTCAAGGTCCAAATGAAAGTCTACAGCTCGATATACTCTATTGGATCCAACACCGCCACATACGACGCTAACGTCAAACGTCTGGAAAAGGAGCTCAAGGACACAGTTGCCGCATTCCCTGAAGAGATCAACGGCGGTCCGAAAACCAAGGACGAAGACCGCGTGACTGCACTGTATCTGCAGTTGGGAGCAACAGGCTGTCAGCTCTTGATCCACCACCCTGCTCTATGCCGCTCTCTGTCCTCTCAAGTCATGTCGGACAACCTTGATGCTTGTCTTAATGCAAGCCATCAGATGCTCTCCATTGCCACGAACCTCAAGCGACTGAACAGTCTGGACTCTACTCTTTACTGGAATATGGACTTCTTGGCGTCCATGTTTACCATGTTGTTCGTATACACCGAACGTCGTGATCGTCTCACCGTGAACGATCTGCGCAATCTCCGACAGGCTATGAAAGGTTGGCTCGATGTTATGGGCTTCGTTGGCAACCTTTTGGGCACTGGCGATCGTCTGCATGTTGCCCTCTGCAATCTCGTGGAAGGTTCACTGAATACCATCAGTTCACACTTGGCCCAAAAGACTGCGACTGCAGCAGTTGCGTCTACCGCTACTCCACCTGCGCCGGAACACTCACAACAGCGTTCTCAGCCGCCGTCACAAAAGCAGACACCTGTGTACGAAAACGGCCATGACTACAACCACAGCTACGCGAACGGTGCGCCACAAGAACAGACCCCGGTGCGTAACACCCACCAGGTGCAAGTTCAGCCACACCCGCCGCCACAACAGCAAACACCACAACCGCCTCGCCAGCCATCACAGCAGTCTCCACACCAAATCCCCCATCAACAGCCGCCGCCGCACCAACCCCAAGTGCTACCGCGAGCGGCCGACAACGGCTACCAAAATAACCCTGCATATAGCTACGCAGGCGCACAAGGTAGCAACGTGCCTTCGTTCGCACCCACCATTATCCAAGCTTACCACCCACAAGGCTACGCGAGCGAAGACGTCAAACCAAACCTAGACGCCCAGCTCGTAGCACACGCTGCCATGGCGCAACAAGTTTCCCAGCCGGCTGCTAACAACTACATGATGTACCAGCCGGCGCCAGCATACAACATCGATAACACCGTTGGTCAGCAGGTGTCGTGGCGGAACTTCGCCGACACTTTACACACAGGCATGCAAGCCAGCGCGCCGGGCATGGCCGACGGCAGCCTCGCAAATTACAGCGGCATGGTGACCGAAGCTCCTATGGTCAACATCACGGCCAAGGGTGGAACTTTCATGTACTCGAACGGCGCGTCGTTCGGGCAGATGCAAATGCCGCCGCAAGACGGAAGCAACAACGTCGCGGAATGGCCGATGGTCCAGTACTGAGCTGGGGGAAATGCTTTTGAATGGTCTTACGTGTGATGCGACAAGAAGGAAGGAGTTGGACTGGTTTTTTCCTTTTTCTCTTTTGCTTTGGTGGCCTTTTTTGTTTTCTTGGGTTTGTTCTGCCTTGCTCGGAAAAGAGGCGGCTTTGATTGTTTTGTACAGGAGGCGGGGTTTGCTTTTTGGAGGGTTACATAGAGAGAGTTCTTTACTACTACTACTGGGAGGTGATACCCTTGGGTTTCTAACTAGGGCGTTGAGAGCAAAAGAGGACACACGGATGTCACCGTCGTCGTCGCTTGGTTTTGAGAGAAGCGATCGATTTGGGTCACGGGCGGACTGTTTGCTTTGTATATAGCTGCTTGAGAGGTTGCATCGAGTATGTTTCCTCGATATGCCAAAGAAAGACGAATGTTTTGTTTTACTCTTTCTCCGGCTTCGTTCTCATTTTATGCTACCGTGAATAATTATATCTAACAATTTCCAACCACTCACCATCTCCCCATTCTCTCATGTCACGCCAGCCCGGCGACGTCCGCGCCAAGTCAAGTCGGCGGGTAAAGCCGCAGGAGAGACGAGCGAGCGAGCTTCAACTTGCATACAGCAGCTCACGAAACACCGCATTCGCCCTCATATACCCTCGACAACTCCACTCTACCACCCCAGCACCACCCCCGAAATGTTCGCCCGTCGCGCTGTTTCTTCCGTCGCCAGGCGCGCCGTCGTTGCGCGCCCGGTTGTGCCCGTCCGCAGCTTTGCCAGCAGCATGAGGAGATGTGAGTTTGTGCTCCTTTGCGGAGGGGATTGAGAGGCCATTGGGGAAGATGGAGAGGATGGGATGGATAAGGAAGGCAGGAGAGGGTGTTGGGGAGCCGCATTGGTGTGGTTTGGGAGCTTGGGAGACTTGTACGAGGCTGACTTTGCGATTCACCAGTCGACAGCGGTACCCACGGAGACCCCAAGCCCGGTGAGGTTTCCAAGCACGTCAAACCTTTCGACCGTAAGCAAAATACCTCCCGAATATCACTGGAATTGTCGGCGCCGTGCCATTGGACGTGGAGGATGGCATTGGCGGATATGGCATGGCGCAGGGCGACGAGCGCGACGATTGATACAGTTTGGCTGACAACTTCTCGCGCACTACAGAGATCACTTCCGAGGCCGACCTTCTTCCCGAGGGTGCTAAGCCTGGTACCATGCCCACCGATCTCGAGCAGGCTACTGGTCTTGAGCGTCTCGAAATTCTTGGAAAGATGCAGGGTGTTGATATTTTCGACCTGAGCCCTCTTGATGCTAGCAGGAAGGGTACGTACAATCTGGTGGTAAAAGGGCGGACGAGTGTATTTGTCCCGGGAGGAGCATGTGCTGTTTGAAGTGCATGCTTCAACACACCTGCCGGGACGATACGCGGTCCTGATTGGATATGGCTCTTGGAACAGCAGCGCTAACTGCACATAGGAACGCTCGACAACCCCATCACCGTCAAGTCATTCGGTGACGAGCAGTACCTTGGCTGCACCGGCTACCCTGCCGATTCTCACGTTGTCATCTGGCTCACCACCTCCCGCGACCGCCCCATCGAGCGTTGCCCCGAGTGCGGTTCCGTCTACAAGATGGAGTACGTCGGCCCTGAGGACAGCCACGACCACCACCACGGCGAGCACGACATTCACGACAGCTCTGACGGATCTCACAACTATGAGGCCGAGCCCCAGACCATGGCCGACTTCATCCGTCCCGAATACAGATAAGCGTCGAGATTACGATTCGATGCGAAGACTCGTGATTTATAGGGAGGGAGAGGTGACGATTGCAGTGATGTAGAATAGACTCGGTGTAGCAGCTGCTTTGCGAATGGGATCCTGTACAGACTGGTTTTTCTTGTTTGATCTCTTTTGTATTAATCGAGCTGTCCATGATATCTAGTGGTCTCAATCTTGAATAAGGTATCTTGAGCTGTGAATCACTTCCCAAACTCTAAGTATAAGTCACTGAAAAGCCCTGCTATGCTCCGACAACACCTGCCGACATATACATTCTCGATAACTGCCCAGCCCATCTAGACGTGGTCTTTCGCGCTCTCCAAGCCCGGTTCCACCCGTGCCTGCTGAAGCATGAAGCTCCCATCCGTAAGCTCACATTTGTCTAAGTCCTTTGAATTGTCCAAGTCCGCCCCACTTCCTCCTCCCTCTAAATCAAGGTACAAACTGTTTGGATATAATTAATCTCCTCCTCCTTCTTGAGGTTTCTCTTTTTCCTTCCTTGCTTCTTCTAGCGAAAACAATGGCGCAATGCCTTCTATAACGCGCCCCTTCACCATATTCCGCGTCCTCCTCCTCCCAGCCGTAATCGCTTTCCTCTACCTCTTCTTCTACCCAGCAATCAACGACTGCGCCTTCCCGCCCGCTACGCGAACCCGCTCAAAATGCTCCCTCTCCGGCTCCTGTAAAAACGCAACCGTCAACGCCGGCCTCGCACCTTTCCGCCTCCTCGCTCTCGCCGATCCCCAGCTCGAAGGAGACACCAGCTTGCCCGCGGGTTGGAACAATGGCGCGTCGTCAGGTTTGAAGAAGCTATGGGAAGACGCGCGATCAGGGAATTGGGAGGGTTTGAAGGGGGATGCGCCGGTGTTGCTGAGGGGGTATCGCAAGAGGTTGGATCTGTGGGGGAATGATCGGTATTTGAAGCATGTTTATGGGCAGACGCGGTGGTGGGCTATGCCGACGCATACGGTTGTGCTGGGGGATTTGTTGGGGAGTCAGTGGGTTGGAGATGAGGAGTTTGAGAGCAGGGCGGAGAGGTTTTGGGGGACGGTTTTTGGGGAAGGGGAGAGGGTTCCTGGGGAGGTTATGAGTGGGAAGGAGGAGGGAGAGTTGGAGATTTTGGGTGAGAATGAGAGGACTTGGAGGAGGAGGGTTATTGCTGTTGCTGGGAACCATGATGTTGGGTATGCTGGGGATTTGACGGAGGCGAGGATCGAGAGATTCGAGAGGGCTTTTGGGAAGGTCAATTGGGAGGTCAGGTTTCGATTGCCGAATGCTACGCTGCAAGTCGATCAGGAGTTTGCTAGCAAGAAGACGCCGGATTTCTACGACGGACCTGGTGCGCAGCCGGAGCTGAGACTCATTATCCTCAACTCGATGAACCTGGACGAGCCTGCTTTCAGCCCAGCTCTACGCGAAGACAGCTTGAAATTCATGGACGAGCACATCTGCAACCCAGACCAGAACCACGAACACTCCGCCACCGTCCTCCTCACGCACATTCCCCTGCACAAAGCCTCAGGAATCTGCGTCGACGGGCCCTTCTTCTCGCACTTCCCGCCTGAGAACGGCGCCGGAATCCGCGAACAAAACCACCTCAGCGAGCACCTCAGTAGACAAATGTCACATTGCCTAACAGCAGGCACCTCCATCGTGCTCAACGGCCACGACCACGAAGGCTGCGACACGCGCCACTACACCACCCCCGAAGGCGAAACGATTATCCCCAAAGCCATCCGCAGCAGCGCCTTCGACACGCTCTCTGCTGACGAGAAACTCGCTTCTTTCCGCGAGATCACGGTGCGCAGCATGATGGGTTCGTACGGGGGTTATGCGGGTTTCTTGTCGGGTTGGTTCAATCAGGATGAAGGGAAGTGGGAGTTTGAGTACGCGACTTGTGGGTTTGGAGTGCAGCATATTTGGTGGGTTTGTAATATTGTGCTTTTGGTGGAGCTGGGATTGGGGGTTATGAGTGCTTTGGATGTGATTGCGCAGAGGTTCTTTGAGCCTGAGCGACGGGGGAAGGTTAAGGAGGCTTAGTTGGATTCTTTTTTGTGGTTTTTGTATTATGTTTGAGCGTACTTGTCTACTTCTTCTCGATGTGCATTTGGTGTTGCAGCCTGGGAGCGAGCTACGTCTTTAAACTTCAATCTTGAAACATGTGTATGCCTTGAAGTACAACCGCAGAACCTTCTCATGATTAGACGAAACCGGTTTTGATCGTATATGTTCAGGCCAAGCGTGCCATTCGGCTTAGTAGCTCTGACACTAGTCGCGGTCGCCAACAACAGCAAGGGTGAATAAGCCGTCCAAGGCTATAGAAGGTTCTGTACACGCGCGATCAGCTACTGCTGTCACACTTGGCATTGTAGAGTTGACATATAGTCATTGACGGGTCCTATCAAATTATAGACCACGGTACTTACAGCGGCATCACATATCCAGGAATCTCAATTGTCGGCTTTCTACAGCCAATGTCCCCAAACTTCGTCCCGTGCCTCGTTGCGGGTATCTGCATCGTTATCGCTGCAAATTATCTTCTCAGTCGGTCAACTGGTGTAGACAATATCAGCGAACAAATCCCTGTCGTCAATAAGAGGATACATGAGAATTTGCATCGGGCTCGCCTCAGGAACGGAGACGAAAGTAGCCGCCGTACGCTCGACCTACGAGATGGCCGCAAACTTGGCTACGCATCGTACGGCAGCACCTTACCGAATGCGCCGACCATCATCTTCATTCATGGTTCCGGCGACAACCGCTTGTCTGGCGGCTTCTTCCACAAAGCAGCCGAGGAGCTTGACATGCGCATCATCAGCGTCGATAGGCCTGGGTGGGGGCTCAGTTCCACGCGCATGGGTGGTACAGTGCTGGACTTTGCACAGGACGTCAGTTACTTGATTACCCAATTGAACATTCGACACTATGGTCTTATGGGCGCATCAGGAGGCGGTCCCTTCACACTCGCGTGTGCTCACGTTCTTCCTGAAGATCAGCTAAAGAGCGTCACAATGCTCGTCGCTGCTGGGCCATGGAAGTCAACGGTCATGCGGCACGCTAAATGGGCCCCTTGGCTGTTCTGGACAGCTATCAACAACAGTGCTGTGCTGCGGCGTTGGGGAGCCAGGCAAGCAATGACGAAATATAGCAATATGAGCTGTGAGGACTACGTAACGACCAACAGGAAGCAGATGACCAGCTGGTGGGTACGACTGCTTTCAAGGCCGCACGAGAAGGACCTCGCGATCTTCAGGGACGATATGGTGTTTGAGTACTTCTACGACTTGCTTTGGGAGAACTGTGAGCGAGCCGATGGCGTGGATGGCATGGTAGAAGATTGGCGTGTCATGACCACCGAAGATCTTGGATTTGAGCCTGAGAGTATCAGGCCTGACTTGCCGATTCAGCTGTGGTATGGCAAGTACGACACGACTGTCTCATGGCATGTCGGAGAAGACTTGAAAAAGCGACTACATGGCCACAACGTGAAATTCCATGTAATGGAGGAAACTCATTTAAGTATGCTGCTCGACTGTGGGATCGAGCTGCTGGAAAATGCGCTTGAAGATATGCGTAGATGACGAGCACATTCGAGGTAATGTTGTATGCTACAATACCAGCTTTTCAACGTATTGTTAGACTCTCGCACCTTCCTTATCGTGATTCCGGCCTTATACTCGAACACTCGATATTCGGACGAAAGCTCCGTAACGGTAGGATTATGCACATCTGAAGCATCGATCAAGTCCATTGGCTCTGTATAATGCCCATAATTACGTACGCAATCATATAGCGCTTCTAAGATAGAGAAAAGCGCTCGATAGGGCGTGCGCAGGGCGTCCCTTTGCCGCCGAGCTCTATCGTCGGCTCGGTGCTACCAGAACAGTTGTTAGACTAGGGACGTTACTACCAACGCTTTAGAGTAGAACATGGATCTTAATAGAAATATCCAAGCACGCAGGGTGTCCCGCATCCCTAGGGGACACTTTAGGCGAGTTCATTTCAGGTGATTGGCTCGCTTGGACTGTCCAACTTACCGTATGAAGATTTTGCGGTGGTGCGGGAGTGGTCCAAGGGGTCTTCATACCAACGCATCCATCGCTTAGAAACGAACGACTCATGGTCACCGCCTACCTTTTGCACTTCGCTTTGCTACATGAGCAGCCTGTTTGCGTGAAAATATGCTTGTCAGTGGCATATCTGCTTCCGCCAGCGAGCAAAGTACGCGTCAATATCTTCGAGATTCACGGCGTTCAGCAGCGCACATTCTAGGAGCTTGCCTAATCTGCCTGCCGCGATGTGTTCCAGAAACCTGGTCAACCCTGAAGGCCAAAGCGTGTATATGCCTGCTAGATGACGATGCCCTATCGGGTCAACGCTATGGCCCGAGGCCCTGTAGATGCAGCCTCCAGAAGACACTATGTTCTCGTGTATAAAACTTCTACGCCTGGTACAATTGCTAACTCAGCGAAACTTTATCACACGGTCCTCCTCCCATCTTATCATCAATTCAACACCATGCGCTTTCAATCCGTTCTCCTGGCCTCTGCTGCCGCTGCAGGCGCTGTTGCTAACACTGTCAACCGCACTCTGACCAATGGCTGGGGCAGCACGCCTTCAGACCGCCACTACATCAACCACACCCAGGCTCTTGCTGTTTTGAACGCTGGCGTTGCTCGCTCTTTGGAGACTGGGTGAGTCAATCTCTTCTTTCGGCTCGTTCCAACCTTTGTCACGAATCCCACCTATACGACGCGTCAACGGACATACGTGGACATCAGTATTCTGACATCCCTTCAGCGTGTTCGAAAATATCGCCGTCCTCGACCCCTCCGCCCACCTTGTCGCTTTCATCCACATGGACAACTCCTACTACGGCAGCATCGACATGTCACAGAAGAAGGCCAAGACCGTCGTCTTGTTCAACGGCCAGTTCCCTTCGCACGGCCTGTACAACCGCACTCAGCCCGGTCCGGGCAACGACCTCTGGAGCCTGCAGACTTCTAACGACGGTTTGGTGGTCTTCCCTGGCGGCCAGCCGATCTACGATCACGATGGTTACTTTATTGGTGCTGTTGGTGTTAGCGGTGGTACTGTGGAGCAGGATGTTGATGTGGCGATTCATGCTGCTGAGGCAATTGGCACTACGCTCAAACTTGATCTTTAGACATAGATCCTGCCAAGATAGAATAAATCTCTGGATACCTTGATGATACATCGATTCAAGGGTGGGAGGACGGCCTTTGATGTCGAATATCACCTGATTCTCTCCGCCGTCTTGATTGCTGGTGCTCTGCCGCGCACATATTAATAACGAGCCACCTCAAGGTAGACGCATGCCATCTCCACTTCGTGCTAGCTCCGCAATCTGCAGTTCCCTCACACGAAAATTCTACGATGCTACTGGCCCAACCACGATCTGAGCTCTCCCGAGGTCGATTGCACAAACCTCACACCTTGTGCAGCCAGCTCATCGCGGACGCGAAGATGTGCGCTTGCACCCTGGTCGACTGCTTTCGTTGCGTCCTCAACCACAACCGTCTTGAATCCTTCTTTCGCGGAGTCGATGGCAGTGCATTTGACACAATAATCAGTCGCAATGCCGCAAACGACCACTTTCTTGATTCCATGCTCGCGGAGGACGTCGCCCATGGAGGTCATTGCCACGGCAGGCTTGCGGAAATCCGGCCCAAAGCCAGAATATGCTTCCACGCGAGGATCTTGGCCCTTTTTGATGATACGGTCGATGAGGGAAGTGTCAAGCTCCGGAATAAGCTCGCATCCAGTGGTTCCTTGGACGCAGTGATCAGGCCAAAGCGTGATTTCTTGCTTTTCGGCGGTGCCTGGATCTGTTGCTTCGGGATTTGTGATGGTGTAGGTTGAAGTGAATGGGTGAGCGTCTGAATGTTGGCTTGCGAATGAGATGTGGTTGCGTGGATGGTAATCTTGAGTGGCCACTTTGATCTTGAACGGTAGCCTGAGAAGGGAATTGATGACTGGCGCCACATCACGGCCGTTCTGTACAGCGAGTGCACCGTTCTATTCTTTATTATCCAATTTTGCTCTATTTCGCGGGTTGTGAGGCATACCGGTGGGCAGAAGTCTTCTTGGACATCGACGACTATCAATGCGACGTTCTCCATAGCGGGTGAAGCCATGGCGCCTGCGTGGTGGGAGTTGTTAGATTTGAATCGGGTCTTGCCCTGCAGATGCGGCGAGGGTATTTTCTGGATGATTGAGTGAGCTGAGCCTGCTGTTGATGATTAAGTGATGGAATTATCTTGAATTGATGTTGTTGGTAGTGAGGTGGCAACTGTGAAGTGATGAAGTCAAGCTTGACCCGAAAGGGCGGGAAAGCGGACCTTTGAGACCGCCACCTCGCATTGAATCGAACGACGCAAAAGGCGCAATTGAATTGATTTGGAAATGTGCGATCTCAGCGGTGGGTTTGAGCTTATATACATATGAGAGCCATGATATCAGTTCAATAAACTTCAAGTTACTAAGAGACAGTGACAGCTCCTCGGTGGAAGATTTACCGGTTTTTTAACTTTTTTTGGGCATTACCTGACGATACTAGCACAAAGGCTTTGAAGGGACTAAGAGACAGTAATAGTCTCTCGATGGGAAATCTATCGGCTTTATAGTAGTACTTGATGATACCAGCGCAATGAACTTCAGAGGAGCAAGAGGCAGGAAAATGACCTCTGCGGAAGATTTGCCGGTCTTTAGAGCAGTTTTGATTATACTGGGACAATAACCTCCAAGGGGTCGCGAGACATTAACAAACTCTTAATGGAAGAATCTACCGACCTCTACAGCAGTACTCGATGGTACCAGCGTCATAAACTCCAAAGGGCTAAGAGATACCGACATGGTCTCGGTGGAAGGCTCTACAGCTTTTATAGCAGTACTTGATGATACCTGCATAATTAAGTTCAAGGGGCTAAGAGATGATAGCAAACTCTCAGTGGAAGCACCTGATCGTTTCACAGCGATGCATGATGATACCCGCGCAATGATAGTTCGGAAGTTTGGAGAATGCAAAAGTATTTCGATGGTAAGCACGCTTATTCCAATTACAATGTCAGATCAAATCAGCACGATAGGTAGCTGTTGCAACTGTGAGACTATAATGGCAGGTCCCGATAGTGAGCATACTCAGTCTAGTTACAATTCTCGATCTCACGAGCACAATAAGTTGCATTTTTGCACTAGCAGTCTATGATGCTATCAAGACACACATGATACCCTGGCCATCGCTGAAGAGGCGAAGACCTTAGGGACACATACGGACATCGCTCTTTTGTGATGGCGCTCCGAGATGCTATCATCGGAGATGAGAAAGCTCAGCTAGCCGCCAAAGGCCTTCAAGAAATGTACATCCATGTTACTACCATCGCAGATGGAATAGTATGGTGAATGGTCAGCTACCGAAGGGTTCTGTGGCACGTATATCCTCTCGCTACTTCTGTGTTGGTGGTGAGCATGATCTTCCCATCTACAATATTTGATAGCCCTAGGACGATGACAATTCGATCGATCGAGATTACATTAGCGTCTATGTGGCAAGTATACTGACTTTGCTTACGATATCCGGTGACAAAATCATAATTGCTGTTCGATCGCTGCGAGATATTGTTGGCGCTTCGATGGAGAGCATACGACTGTTAACCATGATGCCTGATTACACGGGCACAATAGCCATTGAGATGCTCAGGGATATTGACATTCCTTCTATGGTGGGTATGCTCAAGTAGAAAATAACGCCCGACGATAAAAGCATACAAGACATTGAGATAAACAATGTATCTCTGCGGTAGCTCTAACCATCTTGACCACAATATCTGAGGAGACTTGCCTAATAACCTAGAAGAGCTTTGTTATATCCCACTGGCAGCCAAGTTGGTGTCGATGATGATTAATGGAGTCTCGCAATGGAGTGAGTCTTACCGGCCACTGAGATACGCAATCTGCCTCTGCGGTAGCTCTACTGTTTCCATAGATGGTGTTCGATTACAATAGCAGAGTAGCTTCCAAGAGCTTTGTAGTATCTCACCGGTAGCGGTGTTCGCATCGAAAATGTCACGTACATGTGGATAGCAACGTCTTCCCAGAGATATACGGCGGCTCAGCTGCAGCATAGACGACCTGCAGTTTCTATCATGTAAATCGCCTATTCTAAGATATATGTAAAGTACTTTGTACTTTTAATTCAGTAGACCCCTTCTCATCTGCCTCGGTCTGAGGAGGATTGGCGAAGCGGGGCGGGAATAAGCAGCTGCTCCAAACGACCACCACAAGGGAGGGACACAGCTCTGGTGCACTTCAAAAGTACTTCATAGGAGCGAAGAATGGTTGATAATAGTCCTTGGACACAATCCAAACCAATTTGAAGACTAGGATATCACGATGGCGCCCCAATCCCAGACAGACGCCTACGTCCTCGGCGTCGGCATGACGCCTTTCATCAAACCACGCAAGCAACGCATGTATCCAGAACTCGGCTTCGAAGCCGGCGTCAAAGCGATGCTGGATGCTCAGGTGAATTACGATGATGTTGAGACGGCGGTTGCTTGTTATTGCTATGTATGTGCGAAAGCCCTTCTAACATCAAGCTCGTTGAAGCTTCTCGCTGATACAGACCAGGGCGACACGACTTCCGGCCAACGCGTCTTCTACCAATTCGGCATGACCGGCATCCCAGTCTACAACACCAACAATGCGTGCGCGACGGGCTCGGCGGGTTTGCATCTCGCTCGCACGCTCGTGAAGAACGGCGCGGCGGATTGTGTTCTTGTTGTTGGGTTTGAGCAGATGAACCCGGGGAGTATTAAGAGCGTGTGGTCTGACCGGCCGAGCCCGATGGGGCTTGCCACTGAGCTTATGGAGGAGACGAGGGGCAAGTTTGATACGCCTAGGAATGCGCAGTATTTTGCTAATGCTGGGAGGGAGTATATGGAGAAGTAAGTTGATTGTCACGTTACCTTTGTCTTGGGAGAAGAACGCGATGGACTAACTGCCCGCCAGATACGGTGCCAGAGCTGAGGATTTCGCAGAAATCGCGAGGATCAGTCATGAGCATTCGACGAGGAACCCTTATGCTCAGTTCCGGCAGGAGTACTCTCTCAAGGAGGTGGCGGAGTCGACGATGATCCATTACCCGCTCACCAAGTTGCAATGCAGTCCGACCAGCGATGGAGCCGGCGCAGCAGTCGTTGTCTCGCAGAAGTTCCTGGACCGCAAGCCTCACCTGCGAAGCCAAGCTATCTTGATGGCTGGACAGCAGCTCATGACCGATAGTCCACAGCTCTTCTCGCGCTCCGCCATGGATCTCGTCGGCTTCGACATGACCAAGCGCGCCGCTCAAGCGGCATTGCGTGAAGCCAAGGTGTCAGCCAAAGACGTCAAGGTGTGCGAGTTGCACGATTGCTTCTCGGCGAACGAGCTCATCACTATCGAAGGGCTAGGATTCTGTGAAGAAGGCAAAGCGCATCAAATGGTGAGGAACGGTGATATCACATACGGTGGCAAAGGCCCCATCATCAACCCATCGGGAGGCCTCATCAGCAAGGTAAGTAACCGGCCCTTGCCGTGCAACTCAACGAAGCATACTGACAAAACGGCACTCGCAGGGCCATCCGCTGGGCGCCACAGGCTTAGCTCAGTGCGCCGAACTCTGCTGGCAGCTGCGCGGCTGGGCGAACAATCGGCTTGTCGCGGACTGCGACGTGGCGTTGCAGCATAACTTGGGCCTGGGCGGTGCTGTTGTGATCAACGTTTATAAGAGAGCGGACGGAAAGAGCAACAGCAAGCTGTCTGACCAGGAGATCGTGAAAACGTCGGCTTTCGACTATAACCCGGCGGTCAAGGCCAAGACGCCATCGCTGGCGGATATCGATAAGGTGCGGAGCCGCACGGCTAGGAGCGAGTATGCTTTGGGCGATACGCAGAAGAAGCTGGAGGCGAGGTTGTAGATAGTAGTTCAGCTGGTGTCTCCCAAGTCCTAATTGATAAGTGATGGATCTGCAGGTGTGACCATATCCGGCCCTATTGGTGACACGTGTTCGGAGAATTGCTGCCTGTTGTTTCCAGATCAGATTCTGATGTATAGGAGCATGCATGCGGAGGTATCGTAAACAATTAATAGCCCGCGTATCCACTCCACACGCTGTGGTGTCGTCAGCTTTCCCATGAGAAACCCACATGGCTTTCCGGCACAACGCGGCCCATCGTGAGGTCTTTTGCCTCCTTGCGTATGCGCATGTAAGCACGATCTCATGCGTCCTGAAATGACTGTACATTAGCTCGCCTCTGCTATACTGTACTACCAAGACGTCCACGACATGTAACCTGTATCTTGAACCCCCACCGGCATTTCCACCAACGGCATTCCAGATTACACCTCGGCCAAGCAGAAGCCGAAGAGTCGAAGCAGAGGCCAATCACATGTCATCGCCCGTTGCGCCATCGTCTGTGGTGTTTGGCGGGGCATGGTTGACTTCTCCACTTCTGTCCCTCCGCCATCCTTGCAAGTCACCAGCCTCACGCAGGCTGCTGGCCTCGCTGGTCGCCTGGCAAAACACGAAGATGCCACTCGCTCCTCGCGCCACGTCTGCCACGCGCCCACTCTCTCCGCGGCCAAGAAAAGACGACTTGGAAGTGGAGCCTCAGCAGCGGTCGTACTGCAGGTAGAGGGACCGGAAGCTTGCCCTGTTGCGCTTTGTACTCACGCCGAGAGACACGGCATGAGATCATTCCTCTTTCCCAAGAGCCTTGTCAGAGACAGCGAGCCTCGATCCACAAGGCTCGTCCATCCCGCCGGTTTGTTGATCCATTCAAATACTTCAAGTACAGCTCCTCCTCCCTCATCGTGTGACCACGTGCTCTCCTTCGACCGTGCTCCCATTATCCCGCATCTCTGCCTCAGCTGCCTCCTTCAGTAAATACCCCTAGCTTAGGCGAAACCGATCCGTCGGCCGTCCGCCCAACCTATCCGAACGCTCCTCTGCTCGCTGCCGATTGGTATCTGACTGCAGTAGCGCCTGATTGGCACGACACGAACGAGGGGTTCCTGCAGGTTCTGGGCCCAAGACTTGAGGCTGTGTAATTTATTGATACGCTCGGTACTCGCACTGCAAAGCACCACACGACTCACGAACTCCCTTTCGATACATACCAAGCTCCGGAGATCTGATCTACTTGTTGTGCTTTTGCGGCTTTTTATTCTATTTACCGCAAAACCAGCCCCATCGATTATTATACTTTGAGGCTTTAAATCACGCGATCATCGATCACCCAAGGACTTTGTCAACAAACACTGGTTGGCGCTCACGGATTCGCTACCTGACCTCTTTTTCCTTACCACAGCCTATCAAAGATGCCTTCTACCAGGAACCGGAACTCGCGCCCCGCGATGTACAATACACCGGCTATTCGCAACGGCGGCTTCGGTGCCCTGCAAGTCGAAGCTGTCACCAATCGTCCTCTATCTATCGCCCGCCGCCACCTTGCTGCTTCGCAGTTGCGCATGCGCGATGTCGAGCCCGATCAACTCAGCCAGAGCGAATGGGTCCGCTTCCTCGTTATGCCAGAAGTCGAGCGCGAGAGGTGGATCTCACAGTTCCAGCGTCGCCGCCGGGGCAGTGCAGAAAGTGCCGGCAGTTCATCAGGACCCGAGCTGGACCCCGAGACCGCATATCTTAAGAGCGAAGAAGCACGTCTGGAGGCTAGCGAGAGCTCAAGCCGGAACACAAGCAGGGAAGAGCAACCAGCTCCCAGCTCATCGCGCAGTCTAGCGCAGCCTACAGGCGCCATGCCGGCTGCAAGCATGTTCGCGTGGTACTTTGACGAAGAGAACGAGAGCGAGAACCTGGTGGAGAGCGGGAGGACGTCGCCTCGATTCAACCACCGGAGACCTGTACAGCACCGACGCACCGCCACAGCGAGTGGCATTCTCGACGCGCCACCCTCTTACGATGCTGCTGTGAGACCCCGAGCCAGGACACCACCACCCGCCTACGAGCCTCGGAGCGACGATGACGACGGCGGCAGATCGCCTAGATACACTCGTTACGCGGACTCTTGATTGAGAGGCAGGACAGGGTGGCTTTTTGGCTGCAAGGAACAGATTGAGACGACTCTATAGGCCAGCCTTGCCATTTGTCAGTCCGGGGGCTTGTACTCTGTACTTTTCACCGCAAGATACGCGCTACCCGTGGCTTCTCCAAAGCCTACAAAGCGTTCGGCGAAACGAAGCACCAGAATGCCTACCGAGACCACAAATGAGCACTCGGCTACGACCACTGGACGAACAGGAAGCATCTCACACGATTGACGAGCACCACGCCTGGCATGTGAAGTGAAGGCTCCCCGCCGGGTCATGTTTCGGATACCAGACTGGACATGCGCACATTTGGTTTTATCTGCGCTGAGAACATTAGAGGATACGGAGTTTTTTGTTGCATTTTCCATCGGGACTGCATTCCGGTCATGCAATGGGTAGCTACTCTATTAGGTAGCTCCATGAAAGCAGCCTTGACGGCACTGTTGATTTTTCGCAAGACTGTAAATTCGGACTGTGGACATCTTTGCTCTCACTTGATCATGCAGGGTATGCTAACCTAATCGCCGCAGTGCCGCAATACAATGCTTACTTCGAGTGGAAGTCAGGCTTGTGCAAGATTGGGCGATTGCTCGTGACGGGGCATCATTTCACAACGGTCTGATTTCTCTAGCTCGAAACCTCACAGCAGCATCGTTCAAACCGCTCAAGTCGAATCATTGGTGTACGTCCATGGATCAATGGCGTGCCGGCTCGCATCATCGTCGACGAATCCGACGCTCCATTTCCTTGGGCGTGGGCACATAAGACCTTTATGTGGACCAGTTGTCCAGCACTGGGATATGAAGCTCGTCTGTATGACAGTCTGTGTTGCTAAAATCACTAGTAGCATCCTCCAGAGCTGAACTTGTCACACGATCGTCAACGCACCCGACAATCCTGATGAACCTCAGCAAATGGAAAGACACGCAAGAGCCGCGGGCGTTGTGGAGGGTCTGTCTCAATCCATGCATCTTGGTGTGAGCAAGCTCGTGAGCAAAAAACCGGCCACTTCGATGCGTTTCCGGACAAATACAGCCACGATCGGTTTGCGAGTGGTCTTTTAGCAAAGAGGATATGGTCGTTCCTCGGGAGGCTAAACAATAAGAGTATGGGAACCAAAATGAAAGGTCTTACCCGGAATCGAACCGGGGTCGCCCGGATGTCCTACACCACGAAGTGATGTCGATCAGAACCGGAAGTGATAACCGCTACACTATAAAACCGGGCTTGGGATGGAATAGCAGATATTCGATGTGGACAAAGAGGCAATATCAAATCATGTAACTTCAATCTTGTTCCAACCACACGTGCGCACCATTCAAGGTTCGCAAGTGGCGACCTCTCGTTTCAACGGACGTGGATGCATAGCTTTTGTCAATCTTACAGCATCGCTGGAGAAATCGTCAGTGTGTGGCACTACGGAAAGACTGGGGTTCAATGGGCACCTTGAGGTGGATGAGCTGCAAGCCGCCTTCACCAACACATGCGCTGGGAAGCAGTATCGAGTCTTATATCTCCGATCAGACTCGAGCGTTAGTCTTGTATATACTTAGTGCTGAATGGCATCGTGGTTGGGGCCTTGCACAGCGTAGAGCATCATAGATTTTCTCTCAAATGACATTGCTTACATCCACATTCAAGCCGACCTATCCGGTCAAGTCTGCTCGCAAGATGTATACCACATTTACGCACCAACCTTACATCTCCAAGACTTCAAATACGTACAGGGATATCGGAAAGTCATGAGAAGGCCGTTGTCGAAGTTTCAGCTAGGCTGGATGGTTTCAACTGTTACTACCAACGATAATCATGATTTGATATTGCCCCAACTCTAACCCTCTCGTTACGTGGTACATGTATACATGATGTGTACATGTAGAGATCGTCGCGGAAAAGATGCACTCTTGCGGACAGGTCCGTTCTTTGAGCTACATGTATTCACACTGAGATGTATATCTCAACCTGCGATCATGCGCGGGTAGAGGAAAACATGTCGCTGTACAAAAAAACTGCTCGATTACGTAGAAGTTCGCTCACTCAAAGCTTCCACGTCCAAGCTTCCTGACGCGAACCCAACAATCCAAAAGTCACGACAACAACTCCGACCTCTTTTCTCACCACAAGAAAGCAAGACTGTACGTATACACCCTTGAAAACCCCCTCATCCCTCACATGATGCTACAAATATAGCATGTATTACCCGAAAGCCTCCGGGCTACCGTGGAAAATTCTCAATATCCTCTGATTCACCTATCTTACCATCATGGCGCTGTCGGACCTCTCCGGTAAGAGCCCACGCTGACAAGGTACCCATAGTGTGCTCAACATGTCGGCTCCAAAGGCGCCTGACGGCCAGTTTACTGTGCTTTTCTTCGCGTCATCCTCTTCGTACACCAAAAAGCAACACGACTTCTTCTACGCCCCGTGTTTCCTTAGCGAGGTGCCCGATATGCTCGAGAGGCGTTACCCGGGCATCAAGGAGAAGATTCTGGAGAGCTGTGCGTTCACTGTGAACCTCGACTACGTGGACATGGAGGAAGAAGAGGCAAAGGAGAACCTAGGTCTGCGGGTGCACTCGGGGGACGAAATTGCAATCATTCCTCCAGTCAGCTCCGGATGAGCATGGTAGAAGAGCCGAAGCCTTCAGGAACGGGAGCACAGCACCGGTCTCATAGAGCCACACAGTGTCAGTACTTAAGCGAAGAAAGCGAGCGTTTGGTTAGATGATTTGAATACAGCTCCCATAAAACCAAGTGACGCCCTCCCATTTCTTATTCGCGGAGAAAGATTACTGTTGAGAGATGTGTTCTTAGGCATTTCGGTAGCCAGGCATACGGTGCTCATGCCATCCTCCGTCAAGCCACCTTCATTGCAATAGTAATCACAGTTTCTCGAGCGAGAGAATGCCAGACCGCCAGCGGTTCGTGGCATCCGGTAAACACTGTTTGGACTTGTAGGCGAGCATCAGCTCCTCAATCATTCCCTGCCTCTTATATATGGCTACTTCGGTAGACCAGCAACCACTAAACAACTATCCTCAGTGCTCAAGGGCACTATACTTTGAATATCTGACGTCACATCATGAATGTCAGATAAACAGTTCGACCCCGCCCAGAGCCCAGAGATCTAGTCACGGTGTTGACATGATCTGGAGCCTCCAACTCAACTGATCTGCAAGTCGTGTCTCAAACTGCTCACAGCACCAGTTATGGCTACCCAATCGAGATACACCATCGTATACAAAAGCGTCAAGGGACTCGAGATCTCGTTTAATCTCTACCTGCCACCCAATGCAAAGGCCGTCCCTATCCTCCTCTGGTTCCATGGCGGTGGCCTCCTCCAAGGACATCGTGAGAAAGTTGCGCCTCACATGCTCGAAAGCGTCAACAAATACAACCATGCCGCGATATCCGCAGACTACCGACTGGCACCTCAAGTCGGCGTGCAGGACATCTTCGCAGATATCAACGACTGTATCGCCTTCATTCGCAGTCCCGATGGCTTAGCTGCCCACCTCAAGAGTGCCGCGGACCCAGGCGCCCTAGACACCACGCGTCTTGCTGTATCCGGCAGCTCCGCGGGCGGGTACTTGGCACTCCTGGCAGGCCTGTACGTTGAGCCCAAGCCCCAAGTGATCCTGCCTATATACCCTATTACGGACCCACTCGGTACATTCTTCACAACAAGCCAACCAGGATCGTCACAAAAGGCCGATTTCGACGCTACAGTGCAGCCATATCTAGACCGCAACGCGGCCGCAGTGGCGAACAACGAACCTGGCAGCAGCAGAGGGCACATGTACAGCTACATGCTCGCTCACGCCGATCTCGCCGAGCTTCTGCACTTTGAAACCAAAGGAGATGCACAGCACAATTCGTCGAATGATAAGTGGCGGGTTGCGAGGCAGATTGCGAAGCAAAGACTGCCTCCTGCTTACATAATTCATGGAACTGCGGATCTTGATGTGGGTGTTGAGCAGGCGGATGAGGTGGTTGGCGTGATGGTGGGCGAAGGGCTGGAGGTCAAATACGAGCGGCTGGAAGGCAAGGATCATCTGTTTGATGTGAAGGATCCGAGCGAGAAGCTGGAGTCGATGTACGAATTTATGCACGAGCATGTATGAGCGGTGTTACATGAAGATTTCACGAGAGTAAGAAAGGCGAAATGTCTCCAGGGTAAAAATTCGGAGCAGCAACATAGCCTTCATACATGTAGTTGTCTCCTCAACGCAGGGACTGGTATGGTTGAAAGCTAACGAAGGAACGACGCTCGCAACACTGCTGAACAATTGCTTTTGTCTTGCTACAGCACCATTGTGCCTATTACATTATAAGTCGTTGAGCGTGAATCGTAAGATGTATTCAGCGCATAGTCTCGTACAAATACATCCTCCTACCCACTCTACCTCAAATTTTCGGTAGTATAGGACAGCTCAACTTTCTTGAAGATGCCCGACTTTGGGTGATGCAGCCTGTCTTGACTTCCACACCTTACAGGCTCAACTGAGTCCCATTGGTCACCATCCTCCGCCACCATGCCGCCGGTGACGCGCACGTTGTATGGTGCTTTGACAGCGTCCACGTCAGCCAACTCCGTGTCGGAAGCCCTTTGCACAAGCGTGGTACTGGTTGAGCCGCTGCCTTTCTTGTAGTGGCCCAAGCGAATACTGTCCGAAGGCTCAGGGAAAGTAGTTGGACCGCTCGGAGCCAGTTTTGAGTTGTGTGTGAGCACTCCCGCCGTAGCGCGTGAGCGACTGCGCGTGCCGAGACGGGTTCTTGTACCGTCAAGTACGACTGCGAACAACGGCTTGAGCGTTGGCAGGCTGGCCGCGAGGATTCCCAAGCAGAGTTCAAGCATGTACCAGATCTGGAAGCTGTTCTCGAAAGCAGCATCCAGCGTCCCCATGGCGGTGACTTGTGCGTGGGCTTTGATTATGCCGGCAACACAAGCAAAAAAGCCGAGAGACAGGACGGTAATGAGGGTGGCTTTGGTGCGCTTGTTGACTTTTAGCTTTAGTACGACTGGAATCGGAATGACCGTGAAGAGGATGTCGGTGACGATGCTGATGATTGAGTTCGCGAGGCCGATGAAGGTGTATGTACGATTGGACATGCAATGAGAGCTGGCAGCTATGCGCAGTCTGAAGCTCCAGCCCGCGGCCATGGGTGTGCACTGGAAGAGAAGTGTACCCGAACACAATATCGTAAAGCAAGCGAGGAAGCCTACTATCGTCAGCTCTGTCGTATACGCGAATGAAGGCAAGAATATCCTCACCAACAGAGGTCCACAAAAATATAGTCCACCTCTTTTGTACCATAATGCGCATGAGGAAAAAAGCGATGGAAATCTTGACCAGGATCACACCTAGCATGACCAGCAGGCCGTGTGCAAAAAGCCATCGGAAGTATGGCTCAAACATGTATGGTTGCATCCATTCCAGGTGATGACCCATTCCATACGCCGATTCGCCGCACATACAGATGAATGTGCCGATCGCCATCAATGACGCCAGGATCATCGCCCAGTCGTCGAGCCCGACGAAATGAACCATGCATGTTCGAACATATAGTCGGAGCAAGACCACGACGAGCGCGGCGCACGAGAATGCGCCTGTGACGCCCAGAATGAAAGCAACGCGACTTTCTTCTAGATATTCTTGGCTTGTGATGGTCGCGTGATTGTTTTGCCGCGATATTAGTGTAGGCATATTGTTGAGAGTGTGGGCAGAGTACAAGGCTCAGGGAAGTGCTGGAAGATAGGGAAGGATGGTTGCTGCTGCTGCCGTCAACATAGTTGTAGTATAGGAGGCATTGGAAGCGTGTATATGAAGACCAATGGCGAAGACGTATCCAGAAAGGGTTCCCTGGTACGGAAGATCGAGGACACTAGTAGTGTATACTTGCAAGAAGGCCCTAGCGAGTCGATCAAGGATCATGGAACCCGCGGACCGAGCAGAATCTGGCTGTGACTGCCAATGATGCCGGCAAGATGCACATTGCTCCGATCGGCTACCGTTAATGCTTTGGGGTGACATGCCACGTGCATGCTTGAGTGAATATACTTGAATCGAAAAGCAGTATTGATAGCGTGATGCGGTCAGACGCAGCGAGAGAACACCCTACGAAAAAGGAAGCCAAAGCGCGCTTCGCAGCTGTATAGAGCATACATCCGACCAGGCGACCTGTATCTGAGAAGAACAAGAGAAGATCTCGCGACATCAGTATCTGGGCGCGAAGATCAGCTGGCGACAATGTACCCAACCTCCAAGCAGCGCTTGTTCTGACTTGCCCAAGCATGGCGACTAGGCCATGTCAACTCGATCTCGTGTTCTATATCAGACAAGAGTCTAGGTGACGAGCATTGACGCAGCAGTTCTCACGATGTAGTTCCGGAGAAGGGTTCTATTCGATTTCCGCGACACGGGGGACAAGCGATGAGGCTGTGCGAAGCTCCAGTGTAATATACAACCCGTACGGTCGACCAGTAACCACTCGCCAGTGATATTGAGCGAACCTTGCCTGCCTTAGCGAAACCAGTGACAGCCGGTGTCTCCAGCCCTAAAACAGCGGCTCGGAAGATTGGCGTTCAGAAAATGTTTGTGGACCGCAGCCTGTAGGTATCCATGTACTGTACGAAGAAGGCACGAGCCAGTATTTGTCGCTAGCCAGAACTCTTGAAAAGGTGTGGAGCCGCCCAATATACTGTAGCAGGCGTAGGAAGCCAAAGTACTAACGCGAGGATTGTTGGTGCCTTGCCCACGGAAGGTTCGAACGGTTTGCGTTGGCGAACGCTACCTGTTGTTTCAATGGGGAAACATGATCCAAGCATCGTTAGGTTCCTCGACACCGCCCGCTGCGCGTCGTGTACTCCATCGATGAGTGAGAATACCTTATCTGCCTGCTTCCTTGAGTATCCAACCCGTTTGCTGACCAGGGTCTCGCGAGACAACAGGCCAGATGTCAAGGTCGATCTAAAGATAGTCCTGTTCGCATGTTCAAGCTTTCCAGGGCTGATGAACTGTTGCTGCAAGGTCTTTACGCCTGTCGACAATATTGATTGCCATCTCCGGTCGGGGAAGTGTGAAGACAGACTAGCTTGGTGCATGGACGGCATGGCGTAAGCGAGGCAACGGCCGCAACGGCCGGCTGGCTTCATCTACAGTAGATCAACAGGGTATATTTTTTGCCCAACACCAAGAAACCCACTTCAGCTTTAAGGCTGCCCGACAGTTTCATCCATCACGAGCTTCTTTATCTAGCTCAAACCTTTGCTTCAACAGAATGCAATACATCTTCGCTCATTCTCAGCACAAGACTGGGCAAAATGACTCCAGATTTTCTATAAGGACAGAAGGTCAGCTGTTTGCCTGCATCCTTTCCATCAGCTTTCATATATCTCGCATAATCTAGACTGCGCGACCTTCGGGCCTTTGCCATTAGCAGCGCAAATCTTAATTGCGTGTCATACCGCCCCGTAGGTTGCTGCAAATCTTACCGGGTATAGTGCGCCGCAGAATGTGCAACGCACCGTCTGTTCGTTCAGGTAATATATATAGTTCTTATCTTTTTCCAAGCATTTTGATTCTGTCGCAGACCCATCATCACCTATCAAGCTGCACTTTGATAAACGCCTAGACGTTCCACCACTGCCGATCTCATGCACTTCACAAATACCCTCGCAGCAGCTTCGCTGCTTGCTGTCTCGGCTTGTGCCTGGCAACCCTCTTCGACCAATGGCACAGACAGGCTGGCTCACCGAGGCCTGGTCAACCTAAAAAAACACCACGCTGCTCTCAACTCCACGAGCAGCTGTAACATTCACACTGCAGCTGTAAGGAAAGAGTGGCTTTCACTTAGCGACGACGAGAAGATCGCGTACATCGACGCGGTGAAATGCCTCCAAGAAACGCCGTCCATTTCGGGCCCTGATGTTCCTGGCGCAAAGTCCAGATTCGACGATTTCGTCGCTATTCACATCAATCAGACGCTCCGCATACACTCGACAGTAAGACACTTGTCCTGTTCAAGAACCTTCGAATTTCTAACATGGTTTAGGGCAACTTCTTATCTTGGCATCGCTACTTCACCTGGACCTGGGAACGCGCGCTACGCGAGGAGTGCGGATACGAAGGATACCAGCCTTACGCAAATTGGGGAAAGTACGCCCACGACATCGTTGGCTCGCCGCTTTTCGACGGCAGTGAGACCTCCGTCGGCGGCAACGGAGAATATGCTCCTCACAACGGCACCGGAATTCCTTCCAACGACAACCCAGTTATCTACCTCCCGCCGGGTAATGGATCTGGCTGCGTTACCACCGGCCCTTTCAAGAACATGACCGTCCGCCTGGGCCCTCTCGCCCCTTCGCTGGACGGCCTGCCCGCTAACCCTCAACCCGACGGCATGGGTCTCAACGAGCGCTGCTTGCGCCGCGATCTATCAAACGAAAGCGCAAGCAGAGCGACTGAGGCGATCATTTGTAAGCAATGATACATTGGTTGGTACAACGGAACTTAGCTGACCATTACCCACGCAGACGAGCTCATCACCAACCGCACCACCATCGCCAACTTCCAGGACAGAATGCAAGGCGACTTCCCGGAGAAATACATGGGCGTGCACGCCGGCGGCCACTTCTACGTCGGAGGCGACCCTGGCGGAGACTTCTTCGCATCTCCCGGCGACCCTTGGTTCTTTTTGCACCACGGTCAGATCGACCGCACCTGGTGGATTTGGCAGAACCAAGATCTGAAGACACGCCAGAACGCCATTGCCGGTACAAACACCATGTTTAACGCTCCTCCGTCCGCCAACACTACGCTCGACGATATCATTGATCTGGGCGTCCTCGCGCCTAATATCAAGATCCGGGATGCTATGAGCACGATTAGCGATCAGTTCTGCTACATCTATGTTTGAGAGCCTAAACGCGAGGTTGGAAGGCCATCGCTACGACACTTGCGTTGTTTACGTTGTTTGCGTCGCCAGATCTGTTTAGATGAAATGAAGGTCTTGCTTGTATTTCGAGCGTAAATACTCGAGTAATGATAGTTCTCAACAAGATAGTACATTGTGCTTGCGAAGAATTGCAAGTAATTGATATAGTTTGAAATCGACGAAACTTGGATTGGATTTTCTCTGAAGTCCTTATTAATTCTGCAATGTTCCAAGCGTCGAGACTCTGCTGTCCAGAATAACGCCACGAAATATGCCTTGGGCGCTCGCGAAAAGGTGTTCCAACAGCAATGCGCTCAATGTCCCGCGTCTCTGGTCTCAGCCTCATGCGTGGCCCTCGGGTCGCGCTTCTCCATGTGTAATAGTAACCATGTGGCCGTCTCTTCATCCATGCCCTAACGCCAGGTGCTGTGCTCAGTACGCCCAGAAAACAGCACAAGTGTTTTGCCCGGGTCTGAACTTGTCCATGGCTGACTGAAGAGTTTTGCGTCTCAGTTTGACTTCCTCGTAGAAGTCTTCAAGTGTCCCATTCAAGTGTTCCGTCCGTCCGTATGTTTCTTCCTCACTCTTCAGCCCGTCTTGTCCTCCTTGGGCTTGATACCGCCGGTAGGCTTGCCAGGCACCGACTGCTTCCTGTCCTTCTTGCCGCCGCGCAGCAACTCCAAGTGTCCAGCTCTGCCCGCCAGCGTCTTCTCAGTGACAGCCTGAAGGCCAGCGGTGTGCTTCTTGTGGATGGTTTGAGCCCTAACGAGGGACGCCTTCTTCGGCTTAATGACCTTATTGCCGGTCTGAATGCGCTGCGATCTACAACATAGAAAGAAGGTGTCAATCGGGGGTGTCTGTCCTGCGCTCAGCAATCAGTGGTGGAAGAATTGCACGTACGGCTTCGCGGGCGTTTTGGGCCCAGTCTTGGACTTCTTGAGCTGTGCTTGAGGCATTATTGATTGATCCCCGCTTTGAGATCTTTTGCCGTAGGTAGGGTGCGATTTGTATGTGATTTGGAGCGAGTGTCGGGCAGGTTGGCAGTACAGTAGGCTAAATGGGCGGCCATGAGGTGGCGCAAGCGAACAAAATTTAGAACCTTGAATGACTTCCCCGCCAAACTCTCTCCACGATTCGCTCCTTCATCCAGGAACATCAGCCTCCCACGCTGATACCACTGCGTATTGAATTTACCCGCAGACCATCTTGTATCTTTTGGTGCCTGTGAGGCTCAGCTAGGGACGCTAATGCATTAGGTATGTAGGGCTGCTACCTCTCCGTCGGCCTTTGATGCGTTTCGATGCACTGCCTTCGTGAAATGCCCAGGAAACCTTCTATCACGCGAACGACATGGCGTGGGTCATCGAATCGTCTTTAGCCGTTCATATTGCTTGGACGTTTAACGAAGTCTGTGCACGTGGACGAGCATTGGCTTCCTATTATATGCAGCATCCAGCCCGATGGGCTGCTTGAGTCCGTGGTAGGTTCTCATCTCTATCTTGTTACTTCAGTTCGTTCCTGGCCAAGATGAGGGTCACCGGCCTTCTCTCGTCAGCTTTGCTGTACTCTACAGCTTTGGCAATTGGACAGGAGTCCACGATCAACTTCAACAGCACAGGATTGCGTCTCGCCGAGAAGGGTTCAAGCGTCCAGCTCTACGCCGATGGTCACGACTGGCCTGGTGTCCTGCGCGTCGTCGACGACCTTGCTGAGGACTTTGGAAGAGTCACAGGCACCAGCGGCACTGTAACTCTACTCGGCAATGGCACTTCGCCAGTCTACAACGCAAGCACGACCTTCAATGTGACTGGAAGGACAAGCTTCGGAAACGTTGGACCCGAAAGATATGACAGCAAGGGCGGTGCTATCATCGCCGGAACTATCGGCAATTCGACGATCATTGACCGCTTGATCCGCGAAGGCAAGGTCGATGTCAGCGAGATTCAAGGTCACTGGGAAGCCTACACTTCCACTGTTGTAGACAACCCCGTGCAGGGAGTCTCTCGGGCTGTTGTCATTGCAGGTGAGCTGTGCCATTGGCTTCTTCACACGGTTATGTACTTAAAAATGTGTAGGAGCCGATAAGAGGGGAACTATCTACGGATTGTACTCTATTTCGGAACAGATTGGTGTCTCCCCATGGTATTTCTGGGCCGACTCGCCACCACAGAAGCACAGCTCTATCTACGCGCAACCCGTAACAGTCGTTCAGAAGTCCCCCTCCGTCAGATTCCGCGGTATTTTCCTGAACGATGAAGCGCCTGGTCTTACTGGATACATTCAAGCCAAGTTCCCCGACTCACCTTGGGGCCCTGGATACAACGCTGAGTTTTACTCTACTGTCTTCGAGCTTCTGCTGAGATTGCGAGCAAATTACCTCTGGCCAGCCATGTGGAACTCCATGTTCAACGTTGACGACCCACGCACCCAGCCGCTCGCCGACGAGTATGGCATCGTCATGGGAACTTCGCACACCGAACCCATGATGCGTGCTACAAAAGAGTGGAGTGTATTTGGCAATGGCACTTGGTCCTGGGAAACAAACAACGAAACAATCTACCCATTCTTTGTCGAAGGCGCCGAGCGTTCTGCGCCTTACGAGAGCGTAGTCACCATGGGAATGCGCGGCTACCACGACACTCCCATCGGTCCTACTAACGATATTGCTCTCTTGGAGGCCATCGTGGAAGCTCAGTCCGAGATTCTGGCTAACATCTGGGGAGCGGAAGCGGCATCCGACCCTAAGATCGTCCCTCAGATGTGGTGTTTGTACAAAGAGGTTCAAGGATATATCGACGCTGGCATGGAGATTCCCGAGCACATAACTCTGCTTTGGGCAGACGACAACTTTGGAAACATTCGTCGCCTACCTCGTGGCGATGAAGTCGAGCGCAGTGGAGGAGCTGGTGTATACTACCACTTCGACTACGTTGGTGACCCAAGAAGCTACAAGTGGATCAACACCGCAAAGCTGCAGAAGACATGGGAGCAGATGCACATGGCGTACGAGCGCAACGCGCGTGAGATCTGGGTTGTCAACGTCGGCGATCTCAAGCCGCTTGAGCTGCCTATCAGTCACATGATGGATCTTGCATACGACATCACTTTGTGGAACAAGGACAGCGTGCCAATTTGGCTCAAGCATTGGGCTTCTCGCGAATTTGGTGCTAGTGTAGCAGCAGAAACTGCTGCACTCATGAACAACTACACCACGACTGTTGGACGAAGAAAGTATGAGCTCACTGACAAGGACACGTACAACATCATCAACTACGAAGAAGCCGACAGAGTTCTTGCGACTTGGAAGGGAATGGCTGATACTGCTGCCAGTATCTACGAAGGATTGCCAGATGAGACGCGCCCAGCTTTCTTCGAAATGGTTTACCACCCAGTCACCGCAGGCTTCGTATTTCACGACATCATGATTTCGACTGCAAAGAACAACCTTTACGCGTCGCAAGGTCGCAACAGCGCAAACGATCTTGCTGACCATGTTCGTGAGCAGTTCGACCGTGACCACGAGCTTACCGCTGAGTACAACAGCATGCTCAATGGCAAGTGGGACCACATCATGGATCAGACCCATATCGGATACAATTACTGGCAACAGCCCATGCGCCAACGCTTGCCCGGACTCCAGTACGTGCAGACCAAGGAGCGTGCTCTTACCGGAGACATGGGTGTCACTTCGGAATCTTCAAACGCCACCGTTCCTGGAGACGATCCCTACCACGAGAACGGCGCGAACTCATTAACGCTTCCAGTGTTCGATAGATACGGCTCAGGCCGCTGGATCGAAATTTTCTGTGTTGGAACGCAAGACTTTGACTGGAACATCACCGCGAATGCTTCTTTTGTCTCGTTCTCTCAGTCGTCTGGCTCGCTCTCTCCCAGCGGACAAACCGACATTCGCGTCTACATCACGTTCGATTGGGAGCAGGTAGAGGAAGGTAGCGGCATGGTTCTGCTGAACGTCAGCTCGAGCACTGACTACGGAGCACAATTCAACAAGCCTCAACTGATGCTGCCCTACACCCACCACGTTGTGCCTTCTGGGTTCGGCGGCCATGTAGAGTCCGACCGTTACCTTTCGATCGAAGCGGAGCACTGGACCAGTACAACCAACGCTTCCTCCGCGCATTACGAGGTCGTCACTGGTTTGTCTCGCACTCTGTCCGGTGTGACGCTCTTCCCCGTCACTGCACCCTCTTTCACCACCTCCAACGCTCCTGGTCTTACCTACGACTTCTACACCTTCTCTTCGTCGACTACCACCAACCGAACCAACATCAGCGTTGTCACGACACCCAACCTCAACACCATCCCCGATCGCCCTCTTCGCTACGCGATCCAGCTTGACGACCAAGACGTGAAGATCGTTCAGCCCGTTATCGACCAACCAAATGGCGCCAACCCGGCGAACTGGGGAAGTGCTGTCGCGAACAATGCTTGGATTGGACTGAGCAACTTCACGTACGCTGGTGCTGGCGAGCACAAGCTGAAGCTTTGGGCGTTGGAGCCTGGTCTTGTGTTCAACAGCATTTGGGTTGATTTGGGAGGAATCAAGCCGAGTTATTTGGGCCCGCCGGAGAGTGTGGTGGTCTGAGTGATGTGTGAAGCTGCAGGCGGCGATCGAGAGGTTAGGTACGAAGTCAGGCGAAAGAATTGTAGGTACAATGAAGTGTAAGCTTTCTAATTCGCAACCCGGTGTTGTCTCCAGTGTCGATCATCGTTTCGATCATTGATACCTTTGTCACGCCAAGATCCTGCCCCCTGATCAATAGAAATCCCTACTCGAACGCGTTCAGCTTTTGTCAGCACGTTGCAATCAAATCACACACCACTTGCAGAGTGAAGACTGCTTGCTGGAATGACGCACAAACCCCCGACTGAATCGATTCGATTCGACGAGGCTCTGCCGCTTCCGCAGTCAGCTCAACAAGCCAGTCCCCTCGCTGCCTCGCACAAATACCACACTCGCAAAACACTTCACATTCACCATAACCTATCACCACCACTACCACTACCGCCGCCGCCGCCATGAGCACCACCACCTTTTCCCCGCGCGTGCAAATCGTCGTCAAGCCTTGTACGTCCAAAAACCCCAAATTGACCTCGTGGCGGCTCATTCTAATTCTAAACCACTCGCAGGCTTCGTCGCCGACGTCGGCACCTTCGGCCTCACCATTGGGGTCTCGGACGTCGTCATGAACCTCCTCGTCATGATCCAGAGTCAGTAAAAGCAGAAAATCACCGCAAAATTGGCTTAAATTGACGAGTGACATAGACGTGACTGGCGTTCCGCCCGCCCACCTTCGCCTCACTCGCGGTGGTACGCCGCTGAACGCGACAGACCGTCTCTCCGATCATGATATTAAGGAAGGAGATACTATCGAGTACATGCTCCACATCAATGGTGGAGACTGCGTGTGCTGTGCTGTGAAGAATGAGTCAAGAGCGATGGGAGAAGTGAGGTAGCATAAGCCGATACAAATGCTACAACTCAGATTCGCTCCAATTCGAAGTCTCTCAGCGGTGCGCTGGGTTTGGTCTGTATCTATGGGCAAGCGCGGAGGCTCATACCAATAAGTCGTAGGCTTCTTCACTATCATTCCCACCTTCGCGCGCTGATGGTGCAGGTCCCGAACGCCGTTGGGAACAGCACGCTCAGAGAATCGCGTCAGTATAAGCAGGAATAATGATAACCCCTTTGGAAAAATTGCTAACAAGCTCCACAGGAATGATATCCGCCGCCTCCGCCTCATTTACCGCGGCACGACGCTGCACGAGACGACCGCCTCTCCGACCACAGCGTTGGGGACGGAGATACCATCGAGGTCATGTTGCGCGGCGGAGACCGCAAGCCATTGCTATTGAGTGAAGAGCGGCCGCTTCTCTCGACGGTGTAGAGGGCCGTTCTTATAGTACTCATGTAGAAGCCCAGGAGACGGCAATACAATTTCAGTGGCGAGTGTTGCTGCACTTGAACTCGTGGTAAGTGGCATCAGCTCACTGGCTTCTCAAGGTCTTCATCGACCGCATGGCTCGCAACAACTGCACCTCCAAGCTGACCCGAATCTTACAGCACTACGATGCCCACACCGCCTGCGTTGGCGCTACCATCCGCAATGCCACGGCGAACGATGCGACGGCCTAATGGGCCAAGAGAGAGCTGGGTCCGGTCTAGGAGCGTCGCTCGGCTGCTGCTGCAGCACACAATGTGGCGTCTGGTTCCGGTGCGCGCGTTTTGGGGCGGGATCATCCCGCTGAGAAGGAGTTCCGCCGTGCGTCGGAGGAATTGAACAAGGCCTGCCGTCAGTGGAAGTTCGTTGGGTCGGATGGCGGCCGTCTTGTCCGGGTCTTCCAAGACCACATGTACGTTCACTCTCATTCCTCTGCATTGATGTTCATCGCTGACCATACATATAGTACTCTTCCTGTCGCCTCTTATGGCTCCTCTACTAATTGAGTTGGCTCTCTGTCTCTACTTTGGTGTGGTCAGGCGCTTTACGTGTGTTTTGTTGTGGCGGTGTCTTACTGTGCATGGCGGTGCTTTCGGGTGGTTTCTTTTTTTTTTTTTTTTTGACTATATGATGTATTGTGGTATGCTGGCGGTGTTCGTTCTGCTCGTTTCGATATCTTAGCTTGCCTCTGCGCTTTTTAGCGCTACAATGATGAGCTTCCCTCTCGCCTCAATAATGTCGCCATTACCGTTGTGACCAAGCTCGACGAAGTAGGTGGAGCCTGAGGGCATGCGGCCGTTGATTTTCTTCGTCCATGTAACGTGCTCGGCAAGGCCACCAGGCCTGAGACGGAAGTTCTAGTCGGGAGGAGAGTACATGGTAGTGGTGAGGTGAACATCATCGACCTGAGTGCTGAGGTAGGTCTTGCGAGCACCAGGGAACAGATCTTCAGCATTGTCTCAATGGTAAACGAAACTATGGATGCCTCTCAGGTCTTAGCTACTAGCACACCAACGGCTGACTAGGGAACGCTTCAGTAGTAGCATCGCAATGGTAAAAGACTCAAAGAGCAATTTCTTTTGCTAACGATACTCGCAGAACAACTTGTGTGATTCTCTGACATCTCCGGTAGCATTTCACTGTCCAGCCCGCTTCTAACAGTAGCGGAAGGGTATAGTACTAATCCAAGGAACACAAGGACCGGGTGTGAGATTATAAATGAGATAGTCTTGAGAATTCACTACGCTGTCGAAGAGCCATTGAGTAGTTGGCAACTAACCAGTAGTTGATCTCTATCAGAACTCGACTACATTGTCAATCCTCCAAGAAGGTTACCTGCTTCCTCAGATGATCACGTGGAACCTCAAGCTCGTTGACCGCATTGTGTTCCTCGGGCCATCCAATTGCCATGCCGCACATCACCAATTGGTCTTCGCCCAATATAAACCCCTGCCTCAACACTTCGGGGTATCCAGTCACGCTCACTTGCCAACAGCTCCCAAGGCCTTTCTCAGCGAGCGCCAACATGAAGATCTGAACGAACATTCCAACACTCATGGCATTTACTGGGGACTCTACCAACTCTGCATCCATGCTGATGACAGCGCAACACGGAGCTCCGAAGAATTCAAAGTTGCGCAATCTTGCTTTCTCGGCGCCGGCACGATCTTCTCGTGGGATGTTGTATCCTTTCTCTCCACACAAGAGATGGCCAAAGTCACTCCGGAAATGCGCGAAGCTCTTTGGTAGTGGCGGTATGTTGGGACCGTGTTTCGCCACTTTTGCCTGCGGCACAACGACAGGCTCGAAGTCAGCAAAGGGCCTTGCGATTTGGGAAATGATCTCCTAACCTGCAAAGATCCTACGATACGATCGCGGGCATGGCCCGTAGCAAACGCCATTCTCCAATTCTGTATATTCGAGTTCGATGGTGCAAGCTGTGCTAACGAAAGGCATTCGCATAAGACGTCCAGCGGAACAGGATCGGATTTGAAGAACCGCGTACTGTGCCGGCCACGCACGCATTGCTCAAGAGTTGCCATTGTCGGAATGAGTAGGAAGCACTGCTCGCTGTGAGATTTGGCTTTTCTGATCCACGAACGCAGTCTTGCATATGTGATTCTCAGCTTGTGCTCTCACACCTTATAGCTAGCTCGGGCCGAGATGCATGTCGTACGACCTTTTGGTACATTGGAACTTTCATGATTTGTCGTTCCGAATCCAATGTCTGCGAAGCGCGTGTTGAACAGCGTCTTGCATGATTCAGCATTTGATGCGAGATATGTGGTGCTCGCTGTTGCGGTGTCTCTGTGCTGAGGTCATGCCATTGTTGCAGGCTTCAATTGTCGACTAAAGCTACGTACCAAAAGTGCACCTCCCCGCCTTCGTATGTGCAACTTCGTTGTTTCGCTTTCGAAGATCATGTTTAGGAAGAAGCGTCAATGCAAAGTTTTATCGGGCTGAGCGATTGGTCAAAGTAAACAGTTGAGGCCGCAGCACTGCAACATCTTAGACCCCAACAAGCATAAGTAGACGACTCACGCCGCAGGACATTTGCTTGCCACAACGGAGACTTTCCAGTGTCTCAAGACCACGCTATCTATCTCTCCACCCCTTCAAACCCTCCACAAAAACACAACAATGTCCCAAGCCAAACCCGGCCACGACGGCTCCCCCAACGGAATCGACCTCACCTCCAACCCAACCGTCCAAAAACTCGCCACCCGCTCCCTCGAATTCCTCCAAGAAATTCAAAACTTGTGCCCTCAGTCCCTCCCCTCCCCTCCTCCCTCCGTCCTCCCTGACAAAAATCCCACCCAGCACCCCCGGCGCAGCCCTCGAACAGCGCCTCAACCGCGACTATGGCCCAAGCAACCCCTACTACCTTGACTTCTGCACCCTGATCAAACAAGGATTGGAAGAAGGCTGGGTCGCGAGCGGCGAGCTCGACGGGCCCAAGTACCGCCGTGGCAAGATTAGGTTGCCGCTGGCGGAGAACTTGTACATGAGTTTGACCGCGGTGTATTTTGATTCGGAGGGGGTTTATGCGGGGCAGTATCATAAGCATCCTGATGGGGAGTGAGCATACCTGGCTGGATGAGATTTAGGGAGGGTATCTGTACGGTGCGGTTGGGCTGACCTTTGGGTGCTTTTTTGTTTTGTTAGGATAAATTGTGTGGTGCAGATCGATCCGACGTTTGAGTTGGACGGATTGCCGGTTGGAGAGAATTGGCGAGGTGCTGGTGAGTGCTTTGGCGTCTTTTGACATGTACACTGGTGAGATCTCTTGCTGACTGTGACAACTAGGTTGGACGAGTCTCGGACCAGGAACGCACCACTACCCAAGAGCGAGAGGCGGACGTGGTGTTGCTTTCTTCTTTCTGCCGTCGGGTAGGATCTCTTATGATGCTCAACCTGGAGAGCCACAGCCGCAGAGCATCTGAGTGACAGTTCGTAGTCCCAGCACATCTCAATGTTCCAAGCAATGCGATCTGCACATGTACTCATTGACAGTTCTTGTAGGAAAATGTCTTCAATGGCAGTTATCGTTGAAAGCACGCATAGCAGCCTGTGCCTGCTAGATCTTATATAAACATCCGATCCAAAGTATAGCGTACACAGATCAAAAAAGAAAAATCCAAAATGATCCAATTTACCGATTGGAACCAGTTTCGCCTGCGCCGATATCACAAAGGTTCCGTTTGCGCCGGTGGGTGGTGTAACCTCTAGAACACCAGATAAAAAGTCGGGTACCCTCAAAAGCCCAAAAGCAACAAGAAGCCAGATGTCTTTTCATCGTACAGTCCTCCACGTTCCATCCGCGACAGTTCCAAACTGGATGCGTCGTCCCAAACCGTTTGGCTTAGGCGCATTCACTCTGCCCACGCCTCCTCGCTCCAGCCAAGGCCGCAGGTTTTTGCATTGCGACACGTCGATTTCTTGCATTTGGCGACAGCCGTCCACAATGCTCTCCACGCCGTGTCCGGTGACTCGCACGCAGCCACGAACGGAGATGTAACGCAGCTCGAGTAAATGTAGGCCGATGCAGCGCAGGCTGTTGTCGGAGACAGCGCTGCCGCAGAAGGCCATGTTGAGTCGTCGGAGATGGGGCAAGCCGAGCGCGAGGACTTCGGTCGCGGTGTCTGATAAAGCGCAGCAGAAGGACAGATCCAGCTCGTGAAGGGTTCTGCAGCCGCCGACTATGCCCACGATGGCTTGGTCGGACAGATATGTACAGTCGGCAAGAATGAGGCGGCGCAGGTTCTTGAACTCGTAAACGCCCCAGCTGTGGAAGCCGGCGTCGGAGATGGAAGTGCAGCGCGTCAGATCGAGGCTCTCAATCCGATCAGCGGCATGGTGTGCGATGTGTGCCATGCTGCGATCCTGGACGTGCTTGCAATAGCTGAGCGTGAGACGCTTGAGCTTCGGCGCGCCGATTACACTACCTGGAGCAGGCGGAGGCTCATTGTCCAAGATCGCCTTCAAAGACGAGCCATTTCGTTTGCTCGAGCGTTTGCCGTTGGTGGGAGGAGGTGGTAGAGGTTTCTGCTGAGGAGAGTCTTTGGGTACAATCCAGCCCACGACCCGTGCAAGTAGGTTGTCGCCTACTTTGCGGCAGTTGCTGAGATCGATTTCTTCCAAGCATTTCGCCTTCTCCACAAAGGACAGCACGGCTGGCGCTGACACATCCCAGACTGACTTCATTTTCCACATCCTTGCACCATCGCCACAAGCTTCCACAAGAGAAGCGAACCCTTCATCGGTCACGTGATAACAGTTCGATAGATCCACATATTTGGGCCTGGAGCCAGCAAATGGCACAATGACGTCTCGCAAGATATCGTCGGTGACGCGCCGGTTGTGCTTGCTCAAATCAAGTCGATGAAGGATATCCGGGGAGGTTGTGAGTATGTTGTGCCAGTGCATGCTGACAAGCCGTAGCTTCATGAGATCCAGAAGATCAAGCTGCTGGAACACTTTTGTGAGTATCGCATCAGGCAGGCGACCCTTGCCGGCATTTGAGGTTAATCGAACCATGCTCGGTCGACGAGTTGCTGTAGGCGACAGTCTGTAAGGCGATGTCTGGGAATCGGTAGACCCGCGACTTTTGGGCCTTAGTGGTGACGAAGCCGAAAGCCATGCTGAGTTTGGCGGTGAAGGCGTACGGAGAGTCTCCAATAGAGAAGTCTGAGGAGCGTCCGCTGTGGGTGGAGGTGGCGCAAGAGACGAGCGACGCGACCTGGCTCGGACATTATCCAAGTTGCCGTTGAAAAAGGGATCTGAGTCCATCGGTTCCATAGCTGGATTTGGTGGCGGAGCCATGTCGAAAGGTTCCTCGAAGCGAACCACAGGAAGACTCTTCCTCCAGTCGTTATCGGCATCCTTAGCAGGCTCAGTGCTCGCGCCGCCGCTTCCAAATGACCCGCTGGCGCCAATGTCCGACATGACCACATCATCGTCCTTCTTCGCTGCATCCAATCGTCTCTTTGCCTCGTCTTCGACTTGCTGGCGAAGATCGGGTGAGCATTTTCTCCAAAGCTCATCAAGCACTTCGCCGTTGATGAGCAAACATTCAATGGCATCTACGCTCCTCACAGTTGCGGTTCTCCTGGGCGAAAGAGAAAGACTTGTGACTTCGCCAAAATACTGCCCAGTGTGCAAACGCGCGCGCACGCGCTGATGTAACACCTCGCTGCTGGGATTATCCAGCTTCCTTATCTTTGCGCCATCTTGCTGAGCCGAATTGCGCCTTGAATCCGGTGTGTCGGTGAGGACCTCGACGTCGCCTTTCACAATGAAGTAAACGTCCCGGCCACTGCTGCCCTGCTGAATAATCTCTGTGAACGGCGGGAACGACACTGGCTGAGCGTTGACTCCCAAGAAATGCAGGATGTCGCCCGGCAATGCAGAAAATAGCGGCAGCTCTTTGAGCAGCTGGCGGACTGTATGAGGACCGCTTCCCAGTGCGCTTGAAGCAGCTACCTCTGCAATGCCAGGTGACGGCGACTTGCGCCTTTTGTGGCTGAGTATTTCGCCGTTGGCAAGAGACCCGATCTCTGCCATCTCGACGTCGCCAGCAAGCCAGTCGCGTGACCTCTTACGCGCCGCGATCGGTAGCTGCACATGGCCTTGTTGTCCTGATCCTCCACGCTCTTTCTTCTTGCGCTCTAGAATAGCCAGGCGCTCCGATGCTTCTTCTCTGATCGCGTTCTCGACTTCTGGATACTTGGGAAGCTCTTTCTGTAGGTCTTCCTTGTTCAGTCTGACGAGTAGGCTCCGCACGGTAGCCACGATGGAAGCTGTGCGGGGGATATCCATGAGAATGCCAATCTCACCGAAGAAGGCGCCTGGCTTGAGCTCAGCGTAATTGCTCTCGCCATCAATGCTAGTGACTTTGACGCTTCCGCGTACTAGCCAGTACATAGCCTTCGCATCGTCGCCTTCCTTGATGACTTCCTGGCTTGGTTGGAAAACACTTGGGCGCAAGCTCTTGCCGATGGAGAGCAAGAACGAGTCTGGCGCAGATTGAAACAGTGGGAAGGCCTTGAGGCGGTCGAGGAGCTCCAGAGGCAGACCAGCTATCGTGGAGCTTCCTAGAGGCGAAGACTTGGCCGGCCTGCTTGGATCAAAGGTTTGGAGGAATGTGTAGGGATCAGAGGGTTTCTGGGTGGCAGTTTGCGAACTGCGAAGAGGTTGGCGGCGCATGGTTGGTGATCGACTGGCCGCACTGGCAGCAGATTCCCAAGTTGGTCAAACGCTCCGATTTGTGTTTGTGATCCAGGATAGATAGCAGATGACCGGCTGGCGGTGTGTTTGCGGTGGCGGGCAACGCGTTCAAGATTTGCTGCAGCCGGCCGTGGAAGCTAGGAGTGGTGCGACACGAGAGCCATTGAACGTGTGCAGGAGGATGCGGGCGGTTAGACGTCTCACAAGAATGCTATGGCGCGCGACTTGGGGCGGGCAGTGGTTTGGAGCGCGGAGACACGCGCTAGATGGCGACTATGATAGCGTTGCAGACGAGTGTCAGAGCCACAGGGTCCCGGCGGGCGTGTGTGTCGGGGGCCTTGAGGTTGTGTAGAGAGAGCGGTATTGCGATTCAGTAGTGCACAGAAGGATGGCGAAGTCGGTGTGAATACTCTGCGAGAGCACGCGACGAGCGTTCAAGCAAGGAGAAACTCTCACCACCTGCTCCCCTCTCTCTACCCTCTGTCTCTGCCTCTCTCACGCACATCAGACAAGCACCGTTGGGCACGAGCGCGGGCAGCTCCATCATCGACGCGGATCTCTGCCCTCTGCCCCACCCTTCATCCTGGGCCGAGTATAGCTAGTGTGCAATGCCAGCCGCCTTAGACTCCTTCGAGAAGACACCAGGAAAGGCGGCTGTGGCCCAAGAGCTGACCGCCACAGCCGTCTGCCGGTGTTAGAGAGGGCACGAAGCCCACAGCCGTGCCATACATAGCACACTATAGCAAGGGCAGTATTGGAGTAGCCGTGTTACGATGCCAGTCGAAGCCGTGCTTTGCTGTACCGGCACGTCATTATGCTCTGGGATATAGCCAAGGCGTCTGCATCGAGTGCCGTCCACTAGCTGGAGATCGCACGTGATCGTCAGGTCGACAACGATTTCATTCCTTTTCCTCTGAGTCGTGAGCCGTGCGCAAATCCGGACGCGATAAGGTTCGCCGTGTAGCTGCGCGGATGTGGGTGGACGCAAGACTGCTTCCCCCCCCACGGGTCAGCGTCATCCTGCTTGGTGATCCCAATTGCGCTCTCTCAAAGCCGGAGAGGATCCAAGATGGTACTGTGTGCATCATCAGATCTGCGAACTCCCTAGTGATGAGCTTGCAAGGATGGACAAGTTGCAGACTTGCAGTTCGCAGGAGGCAGTTGCAGCAACCACGCCGGCGGTACCTGGCTTGCCTGGGTGTTTGAGCAGCCGACGTCACGTGTGGCCTCATGATTGCGCCTTGGCGGGCGGCCTTGGGTGTGGGAAGGGGCTGGGGACTTGTTCAAAGTTGACACTTGAGCATCTTCTATTTGATACACAGACATACCGCAATCAATCGAACACTACCAAGATCTCGGGATAGTCTTGGTCTCGTAGACGTGAATATCATGCCAAAAGCAGTTATTGTCCAGCCAGCAGCCACTGCTCCCATGAGTCGCGCCTCAGGCATCGTGAGGATGGCTGACTTCGTATTCAAGGTGAGAGAGGATGAGTAATTCACGACATATCTCGTGTACCAAAAGTGATATATCTACCACACTTCGCGATACACAAGATGGAGCTACTAAGCGCAAAACACAACTTCACATCCCAACTGACAAAATGTCGACTTCCATCCATGATACGGTAGCCCACCTGGCAGCCCAGATCGACTGCGAGCTACTCCCCTACACACAACTCAGCCAGCCGCCACAAAAGCCCGGTCCTGTTCGCCACCTTTTCCCAGTAGGACCGTATGCTATCGGACTCTGGCACCCAGGCGATGAGGTCCATCTCGTCTGCCTCACCGACAACAGCTCAAACACTTTCTGGGAATACATCGCAGAGAAACTTAACCGCGAAGATCTACCAAAACATGATTGCATCGTGTCAGAGTCACACGGCCAACACGAAATCTGGCTTCACTACTGCAGCATACCGCGCCACTTCGATCTCGCTACAGTCGAGGCGTACGGCTTCCCAAAACATTCGGATTTTATATATGTCCCCCAAGATGTACGACAGAATCTGACATGGCTCCATCATACATGGCAATTACAAGCTAGTCTCGGTGACCGAATTGATACATTCCGCGATACCTACCACGGTCTGAGATCATGGGCAGAAGCAGCAGGAATCTTCTCCAAGTCCTTCGGTACATTGGACGCTGAGAGCTTGGTCTGGATGCTTTTCAGCGTGATGCAGTCCGCTGTCGAAAACAATATGGACGAACCGAGCGCGTTTTCGAGTCGCTTGCACGCCTTCGCCGACAAATACAGCAAACGCTACGAGGTCCTGAGTGTCCTCACACAAGTCCGCTCCCGGGCCTACCATCTACCTCGCTACACCCCCGTCACCTGCTGCACTGCTATTGCTCACGAGATCAGGAAGCTCGCTGAGCAGCCCAAACTGCTCAAACTATCACCGGAACACTATTACCAGAATTTCTGCGACAGGTACTCCGCGGTGATACTGATCACAGCGGAATGCTGGCTTCCCAAGCGTCGGGAGTCTTTCCATTCCGACCTTGTCAAAGAGATCTCGAGCCTGCCCAAGCGCTCTCGCGAAGCAGGATCGAACTTGAACTCCTTCCGCATCTGGCCTCAGGCGTTCAAGCCTTCAGCAGACGAATGGGTGTATGTGGTCGGTGTACGCCTCCCGCGCTCGCCCAACTCGAGCCCGTCAAGGTCTACGAGCGCGCGAACGTCCAGCGAGACAACGAGCAAGCAATACCTTACACTCGACGACACTGTTGGGACTTCTGCCATTCGCGTCTGCTCCGCCCAAGAAGCGAAGAGTCTACCGGAGAGATACAGCGTAGCGGCTACGCTGGCTTCATATACTCCCAGCGAAGCTCCAGCCTTCGCGTGCTCTGGACCATTATCGACGGGAAACAAGTTCCCTCCGGCTTCGCAGGCGCTGTCTCGTCTTCGATGGGACCCAGCACATATTCCCTACGAATACGAGGTGGGATATTTGGATCGCTTTGAAGGGTTGATGTGGCTGCCGCTCGAGCAATGGGGAAGAGAGATCGAGGACGAAGAGTTTATTCCTGAGCATCGCATTCGGATTTTGAAGAGAGTCGGAAAAGGGGGGGATGGCATTGTGGTTTGGGATAGGGAAGAAAGGATATGCCGGTTGAGCTAGCGTCCATGTGTTGGAGTACACCCTCTTTTCTCTTCCCCCGAAGCATACGTGTTTGCAAATGGAGACGTTGACACTACCCAGGTCAATGGCAGAGGGCCGCAACCACGTGGGACAATCGTTCACTAATCAGTAAGCATGTCTCGAGAATCTTACTAGCAATCGCAATACCGTAAGATATGTTACCAATCGCGGGTGATCACTAATCTCCAACTCGGCAACAAAGTTGTTCCATTTCAAAGGTCAGCGACCACATCTCCAAGACGTAAATTGCGTGAAACTCTCGCCATATTCGTCTCAAACCACCCTGTGCTACTTGGCTCCAACGCAACGAAGTCACAGGAAACCGCTTGAGATTGCACCCACTAACAACACCTCCCAGCACAATGACAGACAAACTCGTCCTCGTCACCGGTGCGACCGGCCACCTCGGCTTCAAAGTCTTACGCACCGCCCTCGAAGCAGGCTACCACGTCCGCGCCGCCGTCCGCAGCGAACAGAAAGCCACCCTCCTCAAATCCAACCATGTCCTCCAAACCACCCCAGGCTTCTCCAACCTCTCATTCATCATAGTCCCAGACTTCCTCGCCCCAAACGCCTTCGATGGAGCAGCCAAAGACACAAAGTACATCATCCATGTCGCCTCCCCCATCGTCACCAAACCCCCCGAAAGCAACGACTACAACGCCCACTTCGTCCAGCCCGCCGTCCAAGGCACCCTAGGAATCTTCGAATCCGCCCGCAAAGCCACCACAGTAACCCGCATTGTCGTGACTTCCTCCGCCGTCGCTATCTTACCCCTAACCGCAATGTCCCAATCCGACGGTCTGTCCTACAACGCCGACAATCGCCTCCCAGAAATCCCAACCCCTTTTCCCAACGGCAGAGTCGCTTACGTCGCGTCCAAAATCGCCGCGCTGAACCGCGCCGAAGCCTGGATCGCGGAGCAGAACCCTTCGTTCGACGTGGTCCACATCCACCCGTCGTATATCTTTGGCCGTGACGATTTGGCGACTAGCACGGGGGATTTCCAGACAGGCACGAATCGGATCCCGTTGAACATCGCGCTGGGATTGGAGAGCGAGGCAAAGCCGAATACGTGGAATGATGTGGGAGACACGGCGAAGATGCACGTAATGGCACTGGACGAGGGGAGAGCGTCTGGGAATCAGAGTTTCCTGGCGTCGAGCACCGGGCAGGATGGGATGAGGTCTGTGGTTCTCTCTCTCTTCTTTTGCTGTTTGTTTGTTGAAGGACGTATCTGCGACTTCCTACTGATTACTGACGCCGCGGATGTAGGTTCGAGCAGGTCAAGGACATCGTTGCTCGCCACTTCCCAGGCGCCGTGGAGCGCGGAGATCTTCCCAACAATGGCGGTGCGCCGAGCGTTCTCACAGTTCTGGATACTAGCAAGACTGAGGACATGTTTGGACTGAAGCTTGCTACGTATGAGGAGTCGGTGGTTGGGGTGATTGGGCATTACTTGGAGCTACTTGAGAAGGAGAAGGAGAGTAAGTAAGTAGCAGAGGTGATCTAGCACACGGTCTCATGCGAGTACCATCACGTGTAAGCCCAATAAGAGAACTACGTACCGTCGAGGATACAGATGTAATCTCACGAGTACTTTAGAAGCACTAACGCTACTACCTCGAGGTATCGACAAAGGATACGAGGGCCTTGCCCTTAGAGATACCTACCATATCCCTATGCGCAAATTCATGATATCAGGGTGCTATATTTCCCACTGACCCCGAAGGAAGGTCGTATTCTCAAAATGGAATATCATTTCTTTACATCTGCACGTCACAGACCTCAAAACCAATCCCCGCCATTCACACCCGGACCCATGCGATAATTCTGTTGTCCCGTCGCAGGCGCCTGTCCGTTGCCCATGAAATCCCAAGTATTGCTATCCAGCCCTTCAATCTTGTCACCGCCGTCGACGTCCATCCCAAACTGCCTCACGAGCTGGTCCCAGCTCTCCCAGTCTAGGTCGGCTGAAGTGTCCATGGCGGGGTCGAAGTTGGAGTCGATTGAAGGTACGCGCATTTGGTTGGATGGTGCTGGGACGGTGCTATTGGGGAAGCCGCCATTCGAGGAGTTGGCAGAGAAGACGATGGGGTTGGGGCTTGCGCCGGTTTTGGGAATGCTGCCGTTTGGTAGGTCGACGTTGCTGTAGTCGATTGTTCTGGCTGGCTGGGTGAAGGCATCACCGAACACGGGTCGTTCATTGCACATCGGGTTGTTGGAACCGTTGTTTGTGAAGCTCGGCTGCAGGGCTTGTGGTCTTGCAACAGGTGCGTTGCGTTGAGGGAATGCTGATGCTGAAGATACACTAGCTCTTGGTGTGTGGTTGTAGATGCTTCGGGTTGCCTCAGGTATAGGAGCAAGGCTTTCCGGAGGGACGATGTCCATAGAGTCAACATCGGCACCTCCTGCCATAGCCAGACGTGGCGACTTGAGCAACTCGTGTGAATCCAGCGGTCGTTGTCCATAGACTGGTCCTTGGGTGAAACGCTGCAATTGTGCTTGACTGAGGGGTGCTCGAACGACCGTGGGGATCTTGGGGTGGCCGAACATCGGGTTGGCGTTGGGAGAGTAGGTTCGTGTTGCTGTTGCACCAGAGGCTCGGTGCTTGATCAATTGCTCTTCCTGTAAGCCGCGCTTTCGAGCATCTTTAGCTTTGAGGTACAATTTCCGGAGAGGACGCCACAGATGGCCGCGAGAATCGTCTTCCGCCGTGCCTTCGCTCCATGGTTGTTTGTCGCGCGTTTGTTCGACGGCGAGCCAAGCACGTTCAACAAGATCGCCGCTGGTGCGGTGGCACAGCTCGCTCAGGATGAAAGCAAGCGCATGCCATTGTACGTAGGTCTTGAATAGCCAGCCCCACTTCATTGTACGGCCTTCAGTCTCGAGCAGGATACTGTATTCAACATTTTCCAGGCTTGTAATAAACAGCTTCTCCTTGATCTCGGATGGAATTGTGGTTCCGCCATCTTGCCTTTGGAAGGGGTGGTAAACCATCAACCACATCTTACTCATCATCAGGCGCGCCACAGTAGCTGTGACCCAGAACAGAGGCACACTCATGTCGCAGTCCTTGAGATAGCGTTCCTCTAGTCGCTGATGGCAATCGGTGATCCATTTCTCTTTCTCTTGTAGAGTGATACCCGAAAGGTGTTCTGTACACTGCTTGGGCGGTCCAGGTGGGATGTAATTGATTCGGCGGAAGGTGTTGGCAACTTCGAACCGGATGAGACAGAATGACATGTCAGTGCAGCCACGTTTCTCGGCCGGGAACTCATTCATTCCCGGCACAATGTCGATGTCATTGATGTTGAGCGGCATCTTTGTGTCAAAAGATTGCTCCGTGATAGTAGGATCACACCCGTGGTCTTCGCTTGCTCGAGTGTCAAGTATGCAGACCTGCCACCAGAGCCTTCGCCGCATCTCAACATCGAATGGCTTGAGGCCAAAGTGGACGCCGTCTCTGTGCACGCCGATAGTTTGCGCAATGCGAACTACAAGTCCTGTGAGCGTCCAGATTACTCTCGCGTAGCTGTTGCGGCGCAAGCACATTAGGAAGAGGACCATCGCTTGCAGAACAATGATCTCTTCGGTGATGAGGAAGTTCGCACGTGCAAGCGCCTGCTCGATGGCGAAGCGATAGCGTGCTAGCAGTACTGGCTTGGCTTCTCCGAATTGAGACAGGCAGTCCTCATTGGAGGAGCTGGTAACGGCGCCGTAGTATATGGCAAACAAAAGGGCTTCCAGACCTCGCGAGAGATGGGCCAGGTCGGATGCTGCTGCCGCGATCGTGCGCTCGAATGTCGGTACGTGTAAGACCTTCACCAAAGGATCGACATTTTCTTTGAAAGCCCGCCAATATGCACCGATTTGCTGCGGCAGGGGATGTAACGAGAGCATGTCGACGTTCTGTGAGCTGAGCCCAAAGACGAAACCATGATGGCTGCCAAAAGCTTGCCCATTGTCGTTCGGTGAGTCTGCGTCTTCGTCGTCGCTGGACTGGTTCAAGATGCCCTTTAGGTCTTCCACCTCATTGCTGAGATTGGCCCAGAAGGAGTTGTTGATGTAGCGCGACTTGCCTTCGTTGACGACAAGTCGGCCGAACCTGTACTCCAAGCGGCCGTTGGCGGATTCTTCCATCCATCTTGACGTGGACTCAGATCCCGGTTCGTCGGTATGGCTAGCCGTCCAGCGGCGCTTCAGGTCACCCTGAGGGGCAGCCGTCGATTCTCTTGTCGGCGCAGCATCCCCGCTAACTACGCGTCGTCCGGTATCCGCGGCCACTTTGCCATCGCTGACCGCTTCCACATTTGTGTCCTTGAATTCATCTCCCTCCGGAACCTCCACTCCAAGATTCTTAACCACACCTTCCAATCGTCTCAGTCGCTCCAATAGCTCCTTATCTCTGCCTTCTCCGATCTTGCGCACCTTCCTGGGAGCTCTTCCTGGTGCAGGATATAAACAGTCGATGCGGGCGCGCTTGCAATTGGTGCAAGGATGTGTCTTGTCGCACTTGACCTTGCGCTTGCGACATGTAACGCAGGACCGAGGGTTCAGAGCGCGGCCTTGAGCATCTACCGAAGGTTTGGGCGGTGGTCCATCGTTTGCATTGCTGATCGGAGGAGAGTTCGTGGGAGGAAGATGCTCTGAAGAAGCGTCGAGTCGACCGTCGGTCAGTTCGATATCGCCGTCCGGGGCGCCTGGGCTATTGGAAGAGGATCTGCGTGATTCGTCCATGGAGAAAGGTAGCGTAGGCTTTCACGGAATGTCGGTTGTCAGAGCGGACCCCACTACATTCAACTATGTCCCCTCCCCCGCAGCCGGGTCCGATGCCTGTTTAATCGCGCAGGGCCAAGTGCCGGACGATAATGAAGACTCGGAAGTAATTGATGTATGCAGTCGTTCGGCGAGTAGATAGTGCAGGATGGTGGGAGATGCAGCGGTGGTGGAAGTGATTAAGTCATAGGTAGAGAGCCCTGTAAGCTGGGGTGGTGAGATAGAGCCCACGCCAACGGAATCGAATCTTGCCCGTTTCGAGGCAGCGCAAACTCTCGTGACTCCACTATCCCAAGACTCCTGATCCTACGGAGCCACCTCCTGCGATTAGCTTACAAAGTAGGAGGTATTGGCCACGGTATTCAGCATGTTTTTGTCTGCAAGTATTTACACTGCAATGAAACGTCCTTGAAAACTTGTGCATGGCCTGGATGAACAGCTTGAGTCTCTCATTCTACATGCTCTTATCTTTTCATTATGAATGACACTGTAGTCTTGACAGCGAACTCCCGTAAGTGGGTGTGGACTTGTTATGGCTTGATATGGTGGACGTTACAACGCTTGAGGCAGGGGCGATGGGTAGCGGCAAATAGGACTGCCCCTTTCACGATAAAGACAGTTGGCATGAGTGACTTTTGGGTATAGAAGCAGTAACATCAAATACCTACTTTCTATGCACTCCATCTATGTCATCCTGTGTCTTTGAAATGCAAAGGCTCGAGAACGCACACGATCTAGTGTTAGTAGGGTTGACAAGTAAATCGCTTCCATTGATGACACATCACTCACGGCCCGAAAACCTACCGATTGGCTTCCCAAACTTCGAGGCTCCTGGCAAAAGAAAGTACCGAGGCATCCTGTAGGGCCTGTGTTGTGCAAGTACCTACTAGGCAAAACATCCGTCGATTTTCACTGCATAACACGCACAGAGGTTACCAATGGTCCCCGACTCTCTCGGAGCTTCGACTTTTGGTGTAGCAAACTAGCCTGTGCACGTTCACTAATCTGCTATGCTGACTGAGCGTCGCCAGACGTCCCTGGCAACAAAAAGAGGTACCGTAGACGTTCGTTCCATTGAGTATTATATACACTTCCAATCAACTTCAACTTTACACCTCCACTACCAAATTCACTCTATCACAACAATGTCAAACATGAAGGCCATCAAGATCGTCTCCGCCGGCAAGGCCGAAATTCAGGATGTTCCCAAGCCTGAACTTCTTGAGGACCGCGTTCTTGTCAAGGTGAACGCCGTTGCACTTAACCCAACAGACTGGTGAGTGGCCAGCACATCCATTGTGTAGAACAAAGTAGCTTACAAGTCATCCAGGAAGCACATCGACTACCTAGCAACCCCAGGCTCTACCGTCGGCTGCGACTTCAGCGGCACCGTCGTCGAAGTCGGCTCCAAATGCACCAAGGGTTACAAGGCTGGCGACAGAATCTCTGGTCTCGCACACGGCGCTAATGCCAACGACCTCAACAGCGGCTGTTTTGCTGAGTACGCCGTTGTCAAGGAGGGCGCCTCGTACAAGGTTCCTGACAACCTTTCCTCTGAGGAGGCTGCCACTACTGGCGTTGGTATCATCACTGTGAGCATGGCGCTCTACCAGAAGCTCGCCCTGCCTTTCCCTGGCGAGGGCAAGAGCGACGAGTGGATTCTTATCTACGGTGGTAGCACTGCTACTGGTAGCTTGGCTATTCAGTACGCCAAACTGTAAGTGGGCACGAGTGTAGAAATAAATTTCTGAGAGACAGCCAGCTGACAGCATAATTCACAGGTCAGGATGCAAGGTCGCCACCACCTGTAGCCCGCGTAATTTCGACGTATGTCTTCCCGTTGACAATATTGGCCATAGGACTCACCACTAACCTCCCCAAAGTTCGTCAAGTCTCTCGGCGCAGACCTCGCCGTCGACTACAACGACGCCGAGTGCAGCAAGAAGATCAACGAGGCCACAGAAGACAAGCTCAGACTCGCCTTCGACTGCATCAGCGAAGGATCCTCTCCCGAGATCTGCTCCGCCGCAATCTCCTCACAGGGCGGCAAGATCGTCTACCTTCTGCAGACCAAGCACAGCCGTGCGGACGTCGAGAACATTGTACGTTTGACTACAGCAATTACACATCCTAAAAAGAAACACTGCTAACGACAATAGATGGTCCTCGGGTACCTCGCTCTCGGCGAAGCCTTTGACAAGTTCGGCATGTCTTTCCCTGCCATCCCCGAGAACTACAAGTTTGCGCAGAAGGCTTTCACTGTCGCCGAGAGCCTTCTCGCCGAGAAGAAGCTGAAGGTGCACCCCGTCAAGATCGGCGCCAAGGGTCTTGAGGGCGTCTTCGAGGGCCTTCAGACCATGAGGGAGGGAGGCGTCAGTGGATTCAAGCTTGTGCACCAGCTTTAGAGCGTGTTGAAAGGCTTTACCTTATAGAGCATATATGAGAAAATGATACAGCACATGATATCGAGTGAATACAATCGTCCCAGCACCTTCGTACTCCTCACATGGATCTATGGAGCTCATGCCGCTTTGAAGTTGTAACTTTGCGTTCCGGAACTGAATAGAGATTTTGTCAAAACAATGTACTCATGATAGATAGGCACACGTGACATTTATCCTGGGAAATAAAGTGAAAGTGAAAGTGACCTTGTGAAGATGTCGGCTTTGGAGTCGCGCCAAGAAACCTGCTGCCTGGAACGCCGACAGTTCGTCACAAACATCTTGAACACCGACCAAGGACCAAACGTCCTTACACTTTCCTAACCCAACCACAACCACAACCACACTTCCAACAAAAAACCCATAATGCCAAACGCAAACCCACCCCCCCGCACCTGGTGCCTACGCTTCAAACTCAACCGTACCACCGTCCTGCTCCACGTCGACGCCCAACAACCCTTCGCCTCCATCCGCGCCGAGCTCCTGTCCGCCCTACGCGCCACAAACCCCTCCGGCGTCCTCACAGGCCTCCTCCGCGACGGCACACCAATCGAGTACCCCCTCCCCTCGACCCCCGAAGACATCGCGCTCGCGAAACCCAAAGACATCAATGACCTGAACGCTGGGTGGGAGACGATCGGGGATTCCAATGAGGGGTTGTTCTTTGATGAGGAGTTTGGCTCTAGCTCTGCTGGGAAGGGACGGGGGAAGGGGAAGGAAGTTGTTGGTGGTGCTGCTACGAAGCGGGCTTCTTCGGTGAAGAGCGCCAATGTCAATGATTGTCCGCAGGGCGCGGGATTGAGGGATGGAGGCGCTGTGGCTGTGAGGTTTAGGCTGGCGGATGAGAAGGCTAGGAGGCAGAGGCTGATCGATGGGGAGTTGGATGTGGATGAGATTGCGAGGGATGGGATGGGGATTGATGATTTGCCGTGGGATGTTGTTGTGCCGACTATGGAGGAGACGTATGGGGATGAGGAGTGAAAGATGAGATGAGTTGAGATGAGATGTGCTGGTGTTGCTGCTTTTGCTTCCGCATAAGCGTGGCTTGCGACTATGAGGACCGATGAATTATTCTTTGGGTGTGGAAAGTGGCCGAGATCAAGCGCTGAGATCGGCCGCGTGGGAGGCAGGATGATGTCTTGACGCAAGTGGACATGGCTTGCTGTATGGCAGAGCGTTTACTTACTATGGCGGGATAGTCATAAGCACCAAATGTCTGTGGAAGCATTGCTCGATTGTGTGAAGGTCATGTCACCAGGGAAGAGATGAGCGAACACAGCAAGCTTGGGCAGGGCGAGGTACGCCTGGAAAGTCGCATGAAGGTGGTTGTCAAGTTTGTGCACAAAGCTATTGACAAACCGAAAGCACCGGCAGAAACTCTGTGATCCTAATTTCTCAAGCTGTAAGTAGTAGCAAGTGAAGAAATGCAGCCGGGCACACCCGCCCAGCTAGCTGTCCATGCCATTTGGGTATCTGATGAACGAAACTATGCATGCATGAAACTCCGTGAAACGCCAGTCCTGTGCCCGTGACCCCATTCGTCTTTCGTCTCATCATGCTACGGGCCGTCTCTGCTCAGTTCAGACCGAAAATCATATTTCTCATCGTACCATGTCAGAGCCGTCTCGCAAGCTCCTCAGTTCAAGCCGACGATCGTGTTCCTCCTCTGCATCTTCATGCCGTAGCGCACGTACAATTCGTCCACGAAGAAAGAGTGCTTGATCCCAGGCGCCCTCTTCTGCGCGAATTCGTCCACGGCATCTTGCAGCTTGTAGCCCAGGCGCTCGACCATGTAGCAGCAGATGAAGAAGCCGGTCCTAAGACGTGATGCGTTAGTGAAAATGTTTGTGAAAGTAGAGTATTTCTCAAAAGTAGGGCTTACCTGTTGAACCCATAATGGCAGTGCACGCCAATCGTCGGCTCGCCGCCCGCCTCACGGGCAGCTACCATCTTGGGCGACTCCCGCAAGCGATCGACCAAAGCATTGAAAGCCAAGACCTCATCTGCTGTCGGGGGCAGTTTCGAGACGATAGGGAATTTGTGGTACTCGACACCGCCTTCTTCCAGGCCCGCAGGGTCGTAGACTGGGTTCTCGTGTGAGATGTCGATAATTATCTGCACGCCATCGTGAAGCACTTTAGAGCTGTACATCTTGACGAAAATCTTCGGAGCATGCTCCTCGTCGACTTCGCGCATCGTCTTCATGGCGCGAAAGACGCCGCCCAGCGGCTCGGAGATGGCGGGTGTGCTTTGCCATTTGGCCAGGTTCTTGACGTCCCATTTGCCGGCCGTTGAGAGATGCTGGAGCTGCCAGCCGAGAGATAGGCGCTTGTCGCAGTACGTGCTGAGGAAGGTCTGGACGAGACCGGAGAGGATGCGGATGGTAGAGGTGGAGTAGAGGAGAGCGTGAGAGGCAGGAGCGGGGAAGACGCTCGTCTTAAGAGCGAAGCTGTGGTGGGTTGTGTGCTGTTCTTCGTGCACGTCGCCAGGCTTGGCTGTCTGTGGCTCCTGCTGGTCTGGTGTCTCTTCATCTGATTTTGATGAGACGAGTAGCTGGTCTTCTGCGAGTGCTAAGTCGGCTGCTACGGGAGGGAGGGCGCTGCTGGGCTTGCTGTGTCCTTGGGTGGATTGTGAATCGTTTCTGTCGATGCTTGTGCGTTGGGAGATGCTGTGTGTGAGCCATTCGGAGATAGTGTCAATCTCGGATGGCGGACTGACGTGGTCTGCCTCACCAGCAACCAGGAACAAAGGCACTTTCATCCCTTGCCAGATGTCCTTGCCAGGGAAGATCGGGGTTGCGTCTTCGTTGTCCTCCACGAGAGAAGTGATGTAGCGTAGGAATACTGCCGATTTCGACTGCTTGTTGTAACGCACTTGCAGCTTCCTTGTCTCAAGATCGGCTTCTTTGCCAACAAAACGCACAATACTGGCAGAGTTGACGCCGCCGATGTTGTCGACGAGTCGATACAGGTCCAGGACGAAAGCAGGCAGGTAGCGGACGTACTTTCGTACGAGCCGCACTTGCTTTTCCGACGGAGGGGCCGCTTTGGGGCAGATAGCGATCACGCCAGCGATCTGGCCTGCATCGAAGAACACGTTGCTCAGTGGCGACGTTGATGATGCTAGGAGGGCGGCGATCGAGCAGCCCATCGAATGCCCAATGATCACGACCTTTTGGTCGACGGCTCGGTGGCGATCGATGGCTGCTGCGACCAGCTCGGCGAACGCCTTGGTCGTGTAAGCGTTCGGATCGTCAGGCTTGAACTCGCTGAGTCCGCAGCCAGGCAGATCGATTGCCAGGCATGGTGCCGCGTTGATGAGGCTGGTGAGGAGGGGAGCGAACTGTGCAATCGAGCCTCCTAGGCCGTGGACGAAGACCAGCAGTGGGATGTCGGCAGGCAGCTTTTCTGCCTGCGAGTGTGGGTGAAAGACCGTCCTGATCTTGGGGTATGTCGCCGTACTTGTGGTGTACGACGCGTAGGTGGTGTGCTTGCGGAGCAAGCTTGGGTCGGTCGTCTCGGCTGGTCGATGTTAGTGTTGTGGTCTAAGTTGGTTTGAGGTTTGGAAAAAGAATCTAACCATCGTGCTGGTCCGTGGACCGCGTCTTTACGACGCGCCACGTCCCGAGAACGGCAATACCTGCTGCAGCCGTGGTGATGATAGTGCCCCAAGTAGGGGCGAACGTTGTGACTCTCGCTGGTGCCACCGCCATCTTATGTGTTGATAGTTGTAGGTCGCAGCACGAAGAATACGAAGAGCAAGTTAAAGATTTCAGCCAGACTGCGACTCCGCGTTCTCTTTTTTGCAACAACGATCCCTCCCAACCACGGTCAAAACCGTTTCGCAACGCAAAATCAGGTATTAGCACCAGCCAATCAGGGACGATTCTGGAGAGCGTGCAAAGCAGATCTTGCCCTGATATTTGTGAGGCTATGTTTCGTAAGACTATCTCTGTGGCAATAAAACTATCTTAAGTGTCCGGAGACTAAGGTAGCGGCATACGATCATTTCTTGATAGAAACGTTCAAACTTGGAGTCACAAGGCTAGCTATCAGACTGCCAAGATATACGACATTTGATAGACGACTGCAAGGCTGCCAGGATCAAAGTATTCACTACTTTTGCAAGCCACTGTGGAGATAGTGATAGCCAGGCTCAGCCAGCTAGCCCACCTCAGTCGGAAGCTCCACTTGATATCACGTGAGCGGCGAAACGTTGATCCTAGCGCCCGCGCTCCCGCAGCGCTAGCGAACAGCGCACGGAAATCTCTCTCGATATCCTCATTTGGGCTTGAGCGAGCGCGCGACTTCATCATCACCAGCACCCACCCGACGACTCCGATTCTCGCCAAATACCGCCAACATGCCCGGTGTCTCTGTTCGTGATGTCCAGGCGGACAAGTTCATCAACGCCTACGCTGCTTTCTTGAAGCGTCAGGGAAAGCTCCCCATTCCCGGTTCGTGAGCCCACTACACTACCAGCAATGCGCACGCCTTGCGCCCACACAATACAACACATTCGACTGTCTCTCGGATCTCGCACGCACAAGAGGAGGAATTAGAAAGAAGAAAAATTCATTGGGACCACCTGTCGATGCCTTGCGCACCAGGTCGGCCCGGATATCAGAATACATTATTCTTTGGGAGAAATCTGAATCTCGTGCGGGACGAGGGACGAATGTCTAGTGAAGCGCTCTTTGAACAAGTGCTGACATGACTTCTGTCTACAGGTTGGAGCGACACCGTCAAGACCGGTCACCTTAAGGAGCTTCCTCCTCAAAGCATCGACTGGTAAGGACAAATCCCATATACCCCACACGCCGAACCTCTGCTAAAATTCACCCAGGTACTACATCCGTGCCGCCGCTGTCGCCCGCCACATCTACATGCGCAAGACTGTCGGTATCGGCCGTCTCCGCAAGGTCCACGGTGGCACCAAGAACCGTGGCTCGCGCCCTTCCCACCACGTTGACGCCTCTGGCTCCGTCGACCGCAAGGTCTGCCAGTCCCTCGCCAAGATCGGTGTCCTCGAGAACGACGACGACAAGGGTGGCCGCCGCATCACCCAGTCCGGCCAGCGTGATTTGGACCGTATCGCCCAGACCACTGTCGAGGCTGAGGAGGAGGAGGATGAGGATGACGAGTAAATGTCCTCTCTGACTTCGGGTTCTTAATTGCTGCAAAGGCGCCAGGCGCAGGAGGATTGCGGGTCTGCATGGACGGGTCGAGGGAACTCGAACTTCATAGGTGTCTCAAGCGCTGAGCACTGGAAACAGGCTTGCTATCTTGATCAATCAAAAGTTTTCCTGCGCCGCACATCCAATTTATGCTTGCCCATCTCTCTTGTGACAGTATGTGATCATATGTTCTGGTCAGCTTCAGCTCAGTATGTATGTTATGTCACATTGTAATATACCTATGCTCGCCACTTATCTACCAAATTTGAACACAAGGACAAGCCCATTCACGACATGACAGGATTTCACTTACACCTTTTTATAGCTACACCTCGAACACAATTTGCGTTTTGACTGTACTTCAGAACAATCACATAATGTCGGTCTTGGATCGTCGACAGCAAGCAGTAAGGCTAATCAAAGCAGACTGTTAGAAATCCGAGTTTCGTTTGCTCTGGAAGTACGCACAAGTCCACGTTCAAGGTCAGTTCATATACCTCCCATCACTGTCCCAGAGACCAAAGTCTGCTACCACGAGGATCTTGGTAATACGTGCCTTTCGATTCCGATCCGGTGCTTGGCTGACTGTGTCATCATATAAATGGCCAGAGATCCGCGTACGGCGATGTGCGAGACTTGTTTAACAATGGCACTCCAGCCACCGAAAGGCTACGATGGGAATTTTGGTATTCCACTGGGCTCTTAAATAGTATAAGAACATCACAGCCCTGGGTACTGCTGCGTGATGCTTGTCGCCTCGCTGGTAGGCTTTGTGATACTGGCTAAGCTAATCAGAGAAATCTTTCTGTTAAGCCGTTGGAATGTGAACGTGAGTCTGAAGCACTCTCAAGGATCTTGGTTGCTCTTGCTTGCTTCATACATGATGTGTCAAAGTGATCTCACTCCCCGTGCGCACAAAAGACCATTCACAGCTATTTCTGCTCCTAGAAAAGATCCGTCATCGCACCCGTGCTAGCATCTCCCACCAACTTCGCATACTTCGCCAAAACACCCCTTGTGACAGGCATACGCGGAGGCTTCCACTCAGCCAACCTCTTCTTGATCTCACCATCATCAACATCCATACTGATAGTATTCTTATCGGCGTCAATCGTGATCATATCCCCATCCTGCACAACAGCAATAGGCCCACCAACACTCGCTTCCGGCGAAATGTGGCCGACGATGAAACCGTGCGACGCACCGGAGTACCTGCCATCTGTGATGAGAGCGATGTTCTTCAGGCCTGCTCCCATGATGGAGGCGGAAGCTTTCAGTTGCTCGGGCATGCCGGGGCCGCCTTTGGGACCTTCGTAGCGGACGACGAGGACTAGATTCTCGGTGCGGGGGATCTCGCCCTTGTTGAGAGCGTCGTCGAGTTCGTGCTCTTTGTTGAAGACTTTGGCTTTACCGGTGAACGTCATGCCTTCTTTGCCGGTGATTTTCGCTACGGCGCCGTTGGGCGCCAAGTTGCCGTACAAGATCTCGAGATGGCCGGTGGCTTTGATGGGGTTGTCGAGCGAGCGGATGATTTCTTGGCCTTGCTTGAGCGAAGGCCAGGACTCGACGTTTTCGGCGAGAGTCTTGCCTGTGATGGTGATGGTGCTGCCGTCGATCATACCGGCTGCGATGAGCAGCTTCTGCACGGAAGGAATACCGCCGATGTCGTAGAGGTCTGCCATCAGGTACTTGCCGCTGGGCGCCATGTCCGCGATGAAGGGGATCTTGTTGCTGACTTTTTGGAAGTCGTCGAGTGTCAAGTCGACTCCTGCGGTTCCGGCCATGGCGAGAGTGTGAAGCACGCCGTTGGTGGATCCACCCAGTGCCATCATCATTACCAGCGCGTTCTCGAACGAGGTCTTGGTCAAGCAGTCTCTGGGCCTGATGTTCCTCTCCATGCAGATCTTGATTGCCTCTGCTGCTTTGTGGCACTCGCGCATCTTGGACGGCGAGGTAGCTGGTGTTGAGGAGGAACCGGGCAGTGAGAGGCCGAGAGTTTCGATCATCATTGCCATGGTGTTTGCTGTAAACATACCACCGCAAGCGCCTGAACCTGGACATGCCTCCTTCTCGAGGTCGGTCAGAATCTCGTCTTGTGTTTGCGAAGGGTCGTCCGGGTTCTTGAGTCTGTTGTAGATGTAAGCTCCATGAGCTTCCAAGGCACTGGTAATGTTGATAGGCTTCTTGAGCAGCTTGGAGTATCCAGGCTGAATAGAACCACCGTCTAAGCAATCGTCAGCATGTCTCCATCTTCGCAAGTCCTCTCCACATCAATCACTCACAAATCATCAAACTCGGCCTGTTATGTCTCGCCATGCCCATAACCACACCAGGCATATTCTTATCACACCCAGGAATCGTGATATTCGCATCATGAAACTGCGCACAAGTAACAGTCTCCACACTATCCGCAATAATCTCACGAGTCTGCAAACTGAACCTCATACCCTCTCCGCCCATCGTGATGCCATCGCTCACACCAATGGTGTTGTACTGCCACGCCAGCATCTCTTGCTTCTCAACCGCCTTCTTCACCTCTTTGCCAATGTCCAGAAGGTGGGTGTTGCAAGGGTTGCCTTCCCACCAGACACTTGCAATGCCGACTTGTGGGTAGTTCTTCAGGACGTGTTCGTTGGGCACGCCGGCGGCGTAGAGCATTGCTTGGGCGGCTGGGAAGTCATGTTCGCGGGTCAGTGTTGAGGAGTATTTGTTGAGGCCGCTGCCTGGTTTTGAATGGGGGAAGTCGAGGTAGCGAGGTTCTTCTGGGATTCGCTGCTTTTCGAGGTTGGAGGGATCCATTGTGGTCTGCTGGACTGGTGGATTGATGGGTTTCTAGCTCGTTTTGCCGTTCGACGCGTCGTGGTCAGAAGATTGATCGATTGAATATGGTTTCTTGCGGACTTGGTGGTTTTTTAATGATAGAGAGCAATACAATAGCTACCAAACACAACGGACGAATGACAGAAAGCACATTTGTACACTCGGCCACTCAAGCATGAATATCTTTAGCTTCGCCCCGCGCCTGCCCCGCAGAAGTGATGGAATCAATAGCCGGCCTGGTCAAAGGTCGCCGATATTCGGCCAAGAAGGCGGAGTTGAAATAGGCCGATGGGCCGAACTGGGGGACTTCACAGAACTTGTCTATGCAGCCCAACGTAACCTTACGTTTGTCTCTATGTGTCTCTACGCTGATATCGTTCGATGGGAACATCGGAATACAATCACTGACCACTGAGATGCTGCTGTGTCTGCCTGGCTCTCCATGCTGCCGCCGTTGGATGAAGATATTGAATAATGATTCTGGACCATTGAGATGCTAGTTTGTCTTCGTGTCTCTGTGAGGTGGTACCTTCGACCAAGGATAACGGAACAGGCTGTTTGCCCGTCGAGACACTGATGTGTTCTTTTATCTCTCTAAGCTACTATCTTCGACCAAGGATAACGAAACAGAATGTTTGGCCATTGAGAGACTGGAGTATTCTCCTTTCTCTCTAAGGTGGTATCTTCGACCAAGGATTACGAAACAAGGTCTTTGGCCATCGGCATACTGGTGTGTTCTCTCATGTTCATGAGCAGTTTCTTTCGACATGAGGATACCGAGACAAGCTCTTCGCCCATTGAGATACTAGTGCATTCTCTTGTCTCCGCAAGGTGGTACCTTTCCGGATGTGGACAACGAAACAAGGTATTCGCCCATCGAAATCCCGGTACGCTCTCGTGCCCCTGTGAACTAGTACTTTCGGACGAGGATAATGAAACAAGGTCGTTGTCTGTTGAGATGTTGGTACGGTCTCGTACCTCTGTGAGGTAGTACTTTCGGATCAGGACAATGAAACAAGGTCTCTGTCCGCTGAGATACTGAGGCCGCCTCATGTTTCTGGGCGCTAATACCCTCGAGTAGGGACATATAAGCATGATCTTCCGCCTTCGAGAGGGTGTCACGTTCTGACGTCTCTGTACGCTGGTACTTCTGATTGGGGATAAGGAAACGCGGCTTTTGCCCATTGAGACACTGCTAAGGCTTCAGATTCGTGCATACTGATATCCTCAGCTGGAAACATTGAAACTTAGTCTTTTGCAATTGAAACAACTGGCATGTTCCAAGCAGAAATCGGGTTTCATTCGCATTCTACTTATACATTGTTGACAGTTCAAGCCTCCCTCCCATTCAAGGCCACAAACTCATCTGCTAAAACCCAAGACTGCAAGAACTCGTAGATGCGATCCACCCACCCACCGCTGTAGTCAGCGGAGTTATGCCCCCCACCCCTCCCGCCTCTCGTACTGGTTGTACTGCTTGAACCTCTCTTCTCCTAGAACTTCCTTCATAGCACCAACGGCCTCGTCAGACTGCTTTACATCGACCAGGTCGTTCGCAGACCCGTGCAGGATGAAGGTGCGCGGCAGTCTGCAGGTCCCGAGCGCGTTTGCAACGCGCCACTTGTCGTTGGCAGGGTCGAGGCGCGGGAATACCCTGAGTCTGAAACGCAGCATCTTCGCGAGCTCGCCGCGGTGGAGCATGTAGGCGTACATCGGCTGTCTAAACGGGTACTGCTCGTCACGAGCGTCGTGGCTGTAGTTGGCCTTGACCTGGCCGTTGATAGGGAGGAACGGCTTCAGAAAGACTTTGACGGCGTTTTCGTCCGAGTTGCCGCGATAGACCTCGTGCCAGGGGTGCTTGGTGGTGAAGAACGACTCCAAAGGATCGGTGATGGGGTCGAAGGCGAGGACTGCGCGTGGCTTGGGGTTGACGTGCAGACCCGCGAGGAGGGCCAGGTAGCCGCCACCGCCACTGCCAGAGACCGCAAGACGGTGCAGGTCGATGGTGCTGACGGGGAGGGAAGAGGAAAGACCCTTTGGGTCGCGGATGAACTTGATGCAGTCTTGGACGTCGTCGAAGACCTCTTGGATGCCGACTTGCGGCGCGAGGCGGTAGTCGGCGGAGACGAGGGCGTAGCCCCACCTGGTGATGCCATTTATCATGTGTTGTGGGATGTCCCAACGAGCACCTTGGACGGGGCTTCCATTGCCATGGAAGTAGAGGAGGATAGGCGCGCCTTGAGCGCCTGCTGTGTGGTGGATGTCGAGCTCGAGGTCGAGGTCGTCGAGGGTCTTGGAGACGACGGTGTTCTTGACGACGGCCATTTTGATGATGATCGAGGGTGGTGTTGTGGTGTCGTTGATGGGGTTATGGGCGATTGCGATGCTGTTATGGTGGTTTTGATCGATTTAGGAGCGATTGCGATGCGTGTTGTTTTTTGTTGTCGTGGCAGTGGAATTGTGTGTGCGTGAACGGCGGAAAAGGGTAAAGGCGAGGGGGCGATTGATCGAATGTGCCCTCACTCTAACCGTTCAACTCTTTGCGAACGCTTATTGTGGTTTTCTCAATGCAGACGCCGCTCTGATTGTCAAACATGGAACACCAGGAGGGTGACAATCATAGCACCTTCTTATTCAGCGCTTGCACATGGGATATAGTGAAGATCTCAAGGGCACGGTTATCATACTATTGTATCGGTACCTCAAGGTAGCAGTTCTGTGTGGGTACAGACCTCACTCAAATGGTCGAATAAACATCGAAACATTGAAGAATGCCCCATCAGCAAGGTGACCAGTATAGGACCCCCTGGTCTAAAGCCTAGCACATGGGATATCGTCACCATTTCAAGGGCAAGTTTACGGCATTGTTCAATCGGTACCACAAGATAGCAGTTTCTACAATGCGAAGGTATTGTTATTGTTCCATTCTCATCTCGATGGCAAATCGTTTGTTTGTTCAAGGTTGTGCCTACGAATCAGAGTTTAGATATACGCTCAACCCTTGATGAGATCGTCTGCCATACCTTTCATTACTCTCGACAAGAGGGTTGAATCCAGCAGCACCGACCTACGATATGAGTTGGATGTGATCGATCATTGACGCTGAGAAACATTCAAGGACTCCCAGATAGAGCGCAGCGTTGTTCTACTCCCTTGAGATTAGACATATCTTTGACTAGGAGAGGCGACGCGCGCCGATTTCAACGTTCCTAACTCTAGAACATGATTTGGTGAATGGTGAGCGACAAACGGTGATGTTAGGCAACGATGTGAAGCATTATTCTCCTTTCCTATCTCCTCCATGTTCCATACTGTTCGAGATGACCTCGAGCGGTCACGCTACTGGCTAATGTGAAGCACCAATCTTCCCTCTCTTCCATGTCCCACGTTGTTCGAGGCACCTTTGACGATCACACTACTAGCTAACGTGAAGCCAACATTGCCTTACAGCCTGAATATCAGGATAGTGGCACCCACAGTCGGAGCACAGATATTTGATACTGCCATATTGAACCCTTCGTGAGAAATGTGTACTTTTACAGATCTATGTATACAAGGACGAACACATCATAGTCATCGTCTTCTATCTTACACGACGTCGTTACCAAATCTCGCGGAACTGTCCGCCAGATCACTCCCACCTCGAAGCCAACCTCAACGGCTTCAACAAAATCGTCCTCCTAAACACATTAATCTCCTCAATCACACACTCCCACCGATCCCCCGACCTCGCCTCCGACATCCCAGAACCCGCAATCTTATCCGGCCTGATCACCTCACAAGCCACATTCAGCTCCTCCAAAATTCCATGCAGATTCCCGCCCGTCTGCGTCCAAGGCTTCGCCGCGATATACGCGTGGCACGTCTCGAAGGGCAGTTTCGCTTCGCCGAAGTGGTGCGCGCGGAACATCAGCATGCTGATCCAGAACATGTCGGCGTAGGCTTTGGCACGCGTGATCATGTATTCGCGCGGTTGCAGGCCGAGCATGATGGTTTGGAGGACTTCGGCGCTGAAGGGGAGGAAGCTGCGGTCGGGTTGCACGCCGAGGAGGGAGGTGCTGGAGGCCAGGAGGGATTTTCCTGTTGAGGCTTCTTGGCGGAGGGCGGCTTCGATTTGCCAGTGCAGGATCATGTCGCCGTAGCGGCGGAGGGGGGAGGTGACTTTGCCGTAGTGGTTGAGGCCGAGGAGGTTGTGGCGCAGGGGTTTGGTGCTGAGGATGACGGAGCCTTGGGTTTTGATGTATTCGATGCCGATGTGCAGGGGGAGTTCGCCGTTGTTCTTCTTCATGGCGGGTTCGCAGACGTCGCGGTAGAATTGTTTCGGTTCCGGCGTGTCGGGCTTTGGCACGGCGCCGCGGTAGATTGTTGGAATTTGACGGTCGGCGCACCATTCGGTGGAGACGTTGCAGGCGAGCAACATCATCTCGCGGACGAGGATGTCGATGACGGTGTTACCGGCGGCGAACCAGTTGGTCAAGCCACGGGTTTTCATGTTGATAACGGGGTCACCCTCGACTGTGCGAGCACCTCTACGGTGAGGGTGGTCCCACGCAAGACCGGTGTTCTTCCAAGACTGCCACACGGACATTTCCGGCTTGTGGGAATCGAAGAAAACACCACCGCCGGACTTTCGCACCTCCTGGCGCTTCTCAGCCAACTGTTGGAGAATCTTGAGATCGTTGATGTTGTTTTCTTTCATATTGGGAATGGCGCTGACTCTTGGCTTGGCTGGGGGTGGAGTGCCTCCGACTGTGATGTCAACTGGCTCTTTCGTCGGGCCAAACTTCAAGCCGACCAACTCAACCGTCTCTTCTGGCGTAAGCCTGTGTACGTTCCTGATGTAGCCCGCTCGGATCTTGTTCTCAAGCGCCTCGCCATTCTCGTTCAACCTCGCCGAGAATGTCATGCAAGGACGGTCCTTTGCTAGAGAGAAGTGGCGCTGGGTGGCCCATCGAGGCAGCATCATGTATGTTCTTTCTGGTGTGTAAATGGTCTCTCCCATGTGTCGTGCCATCTTGGCGAGAGGGTGATCGCGGTCGAAGAAAGCAGTTGGATTCGCAATGTGGATGTGGACCCACCATTCGGGGTGCTCACTGTCAGCGGAGTTTGCGCGCTCGACAGAGAGACCATCGTCAATTTCCTGAGCGGACGCGCCATCAATGCAGTATACAGGAAGGTCGCCCCAGTCATGACGAATGTCCGCCATGGAATCAGAGAAATTGGGGTTGTTCTGCATGCTTAGAAGGTTATTCATCAAATTCTGCAAGGGCTTGGAGTGTTGACTGCTAGGCAGTAGCAAATGCTGATCAAAGCGGACACGGTTCTCATACGGCAAGATCGTACCGAGCTCCTGCAAGAACAGATAGCCTGTCTCTATGTTGAGTGTGTGTTCCTCGTAAAGTCCGGTAGCCTGCAAGATCAGCGGCGGCAAGGCATTGATACGCGGAAGTCCGAGGAACATGTTGCTGCAAGACCAGGCTTCCATGAAGCGCACGAGTTCTTGATCCGAGGAATTGAATTGCGTATCCGCGTGGAGTTTTACAGAGTCTTGGGTCTCAGTAATTTCGTATTTGACCTTACTAGGCCCAACGTTGCCGAGCTGAGTGGCTTCGCGATTCTTGCGGCTTTCAGCTACGATGACCTTCGCACGTTCGATGAATCCGGACACAATCGCAGCTCCCTTGCTTTGAACATGGCGCTCTCGCTGCTTCCTGCTCAAAGAAGCGGTTGTAGCGAGGTCGTCCTGCCATTCACGCAGCCACCTACGAACCTCCTCAACCATCCTGACCTGCTCTTTCGAGCGAATTTGAAGGTAGCCAGTCAAACGATGAGATCGGCGATCGACGTTGAAAGCAAAGCCGGCGTGCATAAGTGCTTTGCGAACAGTGAAGAGGGCTGTGAGAGGTAGTTTGTCGCTAGGCATCTTGAGCAGCGTCGTCGCAGCGGAGACAAGACTGCCGTAACGCAGATCATCCTTGTGAGCCAGAATGTCGTGCGCCCGGTCCAGAGTAGAAGCATGTTTACGGTAGATCTCCAAACTTTCTCTGTTGAATGCGACCATACGACTGACCAACGGTGCCGCCACGAAGCGCGGGACAGAAAGATCGTTGACATAGGCGTCCTGTTGCAGTGCATCAAAGTCCTCAATCTGCTTGTCGTCTGGCAAGTACTGAAGCAGCGGCTTTACAAGCTCCGGTGATACCCAGCCCGGAATGGTGTACTGGACGGTGCGCTCGGGCACATGTAGCCATCGGCCCTGCATGGTGTAGAACTGAGCATGGGGGCCGATTCTTCGGACGTAGACTGCGAGTATGCTCTCTTTCTCTGAGTTTGTGAATTCAAGCTCAACAAGATCGCCCATAAAGAGAAAACGGGGATCGGTTGTATCATCTTCGAGATCTTCCACCTGGGAGTTGGCAAAGTATGCAGCTGCGTGCTTTTCGTCCTCACGATCGTCTGACTTCCGGCGCAGATCATTTGTGTCTCCAAGCCTGGTGAGGTTGTTGGAGAGATCGTCGTCCACTTCCTCTACATCTGGCATTTTGTCCTTGAAAAGCTCTTCCATCTCCTTACCGTGTTCCTCCTGCCATCGCCGCAGCTTTCCTCGGATGCTGCTAGGGATTTCTGGTGGCGGTAGATTACTGTGGCTTGGTGTCGAAGCTATTGCTTGTTTATGGTATGATCGAATGTTGGTGTATGTAGTGCTTCGTCTTCTATCGTGGCTTATGGCGGGTCTTTTTGAATTCGAGTTGGATTGTGTAATGTGAACAAGAGTTTCTTCTCCTTGGCTGGATCCATGGTTGCGTCCAGGATATGATCTAGCGCTGTGGTCTGATGCGATCGCCTCATGTGCGCCGGTGGTATAGTTACTATGGGATGTTGCAATGGTTGCCAAGTGGTGGCGTGAAGGTTGGAGGCGACAACTCAGGCAGACGTAGGCGCGCCGGGCGGACTGCTGTGATCGCGCATTGTTGGGCGACAACATCGGGAGAAGGAAGACAACGATGATGTGGCGTGGTTGTAGTTGTAAAAGGAAGGTGCCACCGACATCCTTGCTCCTTCCTCCATCACAAGAAAGTGCTGGACCAGAAGCAACCCGGAGATCTCGTGGAGATGCTTCGGGCGCTTGCGGCGCGGAGATGGCGATGGGAGCTCTCGTCTCGTCTCACGTGCACCTACTGAGAGCGAGCTTCCTCATATGGTTTGCTTCACTTGAAACACCGATTCACATATCACAATGGCTCCAATACAGGTAAAGGTACCCGCCGAGGAGCCCGCTGCTGTCGCGGTCCCGCCCGTCAACTCGCACCGCCTGTCCATTCCCTTCGTCCTCCGGCTACCACTCTTGGTTGCAGTTGGCGGCACTGCAGGCGGTCTTCTAGGATTAATCCACGGCGCCAACGAGACTGGTCTACGATTCCGTGCAGAAAATGCTCACCGCCTTCCTACCACGCAGACAGGATGGTACCTCTATCACAAGTCAAAGAATTACGTTGCCATGCTGGGAGGCATCAAGGAGGGCGTTCGCATGGCTGGCCGACAAGCATTCTGGATCGGCGTCTTCGTGGGTTCGGAAGAGGGTGTTGATCGGGCCAGAGGTGCTGTGAGCAGGATCTGGAGCGGCATGAGGGAGAACGACCACGGCGAGGTGGAAGGTGCGAGCAAGGACTTTGTGAGCACCGTGTTCGCGGGCTTGGGTACTGCTGGGTTATTCTCGGCCTGGCACAGGTTCCCTATTCCTACTGCTGCAAGGTTGGCCAAGACGGGTGCGAAGATCGGACTGGCCTTTGGCGTGTTGCAGGATCTCACGAGCATGATGCGTGGGAGGAAGCTCGGATATGTGGACTTTGTCAAGAAACATGTGTTTGGGACTTCTCGCAAGGGCGAGAGTCGTGCTGCTGCATCTGCCACTTGAGGTTTGGCATGCGATCATACTGTACCAGCCAGGCGTAACTGAGGGCCAGCGGTGTGGCGTGATGGCGGCCTGCAACCTGGACGACCTTTGACCGACACCACTCTACCCACTCATCAAGCATCGACACAACTCAAAGACGAGAGCGATGCTCCAACAAAACCAGCGGGCTCGAATTTCCGACCTCATGCTGTTCTACCTGCAAGCCTGGACTGCAGGCATGCACAGCTTGGATCCATCAGGAAAATCGTCCCTGAAAGCATCAAGCAGAGCAGACATGGCACATCCAACAACCATGAGAGATGTGCTCCTTGATGCCCTCCATCATAGAAAAGCATGGAGAAGGTCTAAAATGTGCTCACCAATGGGAAGGACACTGCTTCGTGTGCCTATGCCTAGCACGTATGGAATTCGCTTTTCAGCGTCAAGCAGAGCTACCTCTGCGATTCCGGCACATTGTTGAAGCAGATATGCTACCAAGGACCTGAGAACTTCTATGTAGCATCTTCATGTAGGTACGACCAAACTAATGACTGTACCCCATCAATGATTGTGCGATTGCTGATCGTCAACTCCACACTCATAGGCCACGTAATCGGATCCGCCACCTCCACCAAAGAATTTGCGCTGTGAATGATCTCCTTGGCCCTGGGTTTTTCCTGCGCAAAATGTTCAATGCAGCCGCCAAAGACCTGCCGGCGTACAATTTGCTTGATGCGCAGGTTTGTACTTGAAGTTTGCTCCGCCACGCTCGCTGACTCTTGTGTTACCTGTGTCTGATTTATCCTCGGGCCAGCGGATACATGTCCCTATACCATGAGAGCATGCAGTGTGCCTGATGGACCGCTTACCGCGAGGCTTGGTCTTGAGCTGTCGGGACGACGTTGCTGGTTGCTCATCCGGAGGTTTGCAACCCTCTCCGGTACAGTGCCTGAATACTTGTGTTTGTTCGCCCTTCCACGCGGCTTTGAGTCTATCCACGACGCTTCCTACCAAGCGCAACTTACCAAAGCCTGCGGATGGCTTAGTCGCTGAACCTATGGCGCGGACTACGCGTGTAGCGGTTTGCCGATGATCTACTACTTTTTGTATGGCTTTGTACCGAGGAATACCAAGCGGAGTCACCGCTGAAATATGCGGGCTGCTTGGAGACGACCTTGCCGCAGTGCAGTACATCGACAAGAGTCAGAGACATTCAAAACCCGGCGGCGTCGTTTCGTTAGATGACCCAAAGAAATGTGCCACGGCGATCTGATTTGTGCCGGATAGATCGCTCCCGAGAGGCTTGGTCTTAGACTAATAGCACAACGCTGCTGGTTGCCTGCTTGCCGAACGGACCGCCCGCCGCGAGGCTTAGTCTCGAGACATCGGAATGACGCTGCTTGCCTGTACAGAGGTTTGCGGCATTCTCGCCAACGGGCTTGCCTAAGGACCTGCATGTGTTCTCCTATAGACGCGATATTGAGCCCACCCACGATAGAATCTACCCAGCGCAGGCTTGCTTGTGAGTACACTCCGCCATCGGAAATGTGGCGCGAGCTACACGTACGCCAGATGCCCGACGGTCTTCTTAGTTCTTGTACAGCTCTGTACAGAGTAGTACCATTTTAAGCCATATTCACATAGCTTCTTGAGACGAACTATCGCGGATCCTCTCAGAGATGACCTTGGCACTGCAACGCATCGGCATCGGCATTGGCCACAGACATCCAGCGCTTGGCCGCGTCGATTTGCTCAAATATGATGCCGAAGCGACCCGTTTCAACCATGAACGAGCAAATGCTCGTACTCAAACTCACTGTACAAACATACAAACTAGTTCCGCGTTGGTTCTTGGCCTGGAAGGTTTTTTTTACGACTGAGATTAAGTCAGACTCGTCCAGCTGGCATGCTTTGCTTATACTGCCCTGGGCGTAGGCCTGCGTGTCAAATTACAAATAGTTCAACCATATCACGCTCGACGCGTCCAGCTCCTGGGAGTTCCACAGCCAAAACTCCAACAGCATCTCATCAATCGATTCATGTCCTCTTTCCACTCCGACGTCTAGACTCAGAACTCATCCTCCAACCATGCCGCTCCACACCTACCACTACGCCTGCGGCTGCCGCCGCCACATCCAAGGCCGCGAATGCCCCTGCTTCCTCAACGAGCTCCTCAGCATCAACAACCCCCTCGCCTTCTCCGCTACCCAAGCAAACTACCTGCCCTTCAACATGGACAACGCCTATCCTCCCCCAAACTCTTTGCGAACCCGCTCTTCGCCCCACGCGTACGCTCCCAACTCGTATAGCTCCTGCCGCCGCCACGATCGCAAGTATCGTTCTCGCTATGACTGCCCGGATCATGTTTATCAGAGTCAGAAGAAAATTTATGAGAATTATTGGGAGGGGTAGAGGTTGAGGGAGTTTGAGCATCGGAGGGTCTTTGGGAGGGAGTGGAGTGGGTTTGGTGGTCGGAGATGAGAGATGGTTGTGTGGGCAGTCGCGTCAAGTGTCGAGGAGGCGAAGTAGGGAGGATTATGGAGGTGAGGTGAATGGAGGCGAACATTGGTGCAGTCGGAATTGGAACGCGTGGCGATGGTGATGGCTGTCGCAGCTTCATGGAAGGGTGTTCGTTTGCTCACGCTGTTGCTCAAAGATTGCCGTGGGGGCCGTTTTCGACAATGCTGTGGCGAAATGCTGTATCGCAACGGTCAATTAGCTGTGTACGCTCTGACATTGGTACGATCGATGATGGTATGCAAGGCTGCAACGAGGTATGGATTCCAGTCGCTCGTCTCTCACTTCTCGGCCCTTTTGACCTTGCAGCAAAATGTCAATCTCCAGCCTCCAAGCGCGCGTTGTACTTACTCGCATGATGGCACAGCACGAAAGAGTCGTGGTGCTCAAGAAATACTTTGTTTCGCGACCAGGCGGAAAGATATGCCAGCATTGTTTGCGTTTGCTTTCGATCGGTGTGAGTCTGTCCACGAACGCGTCATGTATTATCCTCTTTCTCAATCGGCATATCCCATCCTCTTCAACAGTTCGCTGTCAACAAATTCTCCATTTGCAATCTCCAACCTCCAGCCTCCAGGCACGCGTTGTACTTGCTCACATGGTGGTCCAGCGCGAAGAAGTCGTGTTGATCAAGCAATACCTTGTTTCGCGCAAAGGCGACCAGGCGGACGGTGATGTCGGCGTTGTTGGTGTTTGCTTTCGATCAATGTAAGTCCGTCCACGAGCGTGCCATGTATCATCCTCTTGTCCAAGCAGCATACCTGATTCTCTGCAGCAGCTCTTGGGTCGCTGATAATAGGTCTTCCGTTCGATCCAGCCCTCGTCGCCGATCACCTCCAGCGCATCTAGCCTTTCCGTCTGCGTGTGGTTGTGGCAAAACTCTAGTCCAGATCGTGATCGCCACAGATTCTCTTAGATGTTCAGCGTCTCGCGAGTCTCATCCGCCCAGCGTCTTCCAACAGCAGCCCGCCGACAATAGGTCTTCCATGTGGCCCAGCCCTCGTCGTCGGTCTCTTCTGGCGCGTCCAATCCTTCTGATTGCGTGTAGCAGTGGCAGCACTCCACTCCAGCTAGGAAACGCCGTGCTCTTTGCCGCTCCTCAAGGACTCGTTAGTCTGTTCCTCGCAGCGTCTTCCAGCACCAAAAAATTTCCGAAGACCATCTTGACGCTGTGTTCGCCTTGCTGCCGATACCTCGCCAACTCACTGTCGCTCGCATCGATCAGGATGTTGTGCTACGTACGTTTATCCAAGCCAGCTCTTGCGCATCGATGTCGCTGCCGTTGGTGGCGGTGCCCGATTCCACGAGCGAGCCTAGGCCGATCCGCGCGGCCTCTTCCGGTACGAGCATTCTCTCGATCAAAGTCCACCTTGACGCTGTGTTCCACCCTGCTGCAGATACATCAACGACTCGTCGCCGCTCGCGTCGATGCGAATGTTGTGTTGCGAACTGTTGGATCCAAGCTAGCTCTTGCGCATAGATGTCGCTGCCCTTGGTGGCGTTGCCAGATCCCAGAAGCGAGCACTGTCCGATCCGCGTGGTCTCTTCCAGTACCATCATCCTCTCGAAGGTCGCCTTGAAGCTACGTTCCACCTCTCTAGAAATGCCTCGACGACTCGTTGTCGCTCGCCTCGATCAGATCATCAGAACGATATGCCGTGAACTGGTGGATCCAAACCAGCTCTTGCGCGTAGACGTTGCTGTCATCGTCGTTGGTCGTGTTGCCCGATTCGCAAGCCCGGTCCCATTCGTACGGTCCCTTCCTGTACCAGCAATCTCTTGAGGGCCATTCAAACGCTGTGCGCCATCTTTCAGTAAACGCCTCGCTAGCGTTGACGTCGGTCGGGATGTTGTGTTACGTTGTGAGCTGTTGGAGTCTGCCAGCAAGATCTTGCGCATGGATGCTGCTGCTGCTGCTGCTGGCGGTCGGTGCTCGATTCGAGGCCCGAGAGGCGAACCAGGCGCGGGAGGCGTGGGAGGAGTGGTAATTGTGTTTGGTCGTTGTATCTACCAGTCCCTGATGTAAGTGACGCATGGTCTTTTCCTGGTGGTGACAGTGTCGGCTGCTGATGTCGTTGCTCGATTCTAGAGGCGAGCCATGCGCGGTCCGCGGAGGAAGTAAGAGGAGCGGTGTGTTTGGCGGCTTTGGCCGTTGTGTCTGGACTCTGCAAGCATCTCGTGTAAGTGATTCACGTTCTTTAAATGGTGGTGGGTCGTTTTGGCTGCTGGTGTCGTCGTTCCTGCACGTACCCGGCGCCCGCGAGGTGTTGTACGTGGAACCTCACGAACTACAGCGTTGGTCGCACCAACAGGGAGTCTGACAACAAGGTATGCATTGCCAGATCTACAACGACAAGAGATGACAGTGCAAAGGAAAAACAAGTGCTCAGAAAGGGGTGCCCGTGGTGCATGTCGCTGCTACGGGAGGTAGAACCCTCCCTGTCCACCAGAGACCACCCTACCTCACTCCCTCCTCCCTCCTCGAATCTCCCTAAGTCCCCTAAGTCCCCAGGACCAAATTTAACATACATAGAGTCTAGAACTCTACCCACTTTCAGTAAGGAATCTCTCGTGGGAAAGGAGGACATGGAGAGAGATTCCCGAACCAGTCAGAACTCGCTAATGCCTAATAGCTCAATGGCAACACGAACCGACCCTTCACACACATCACTACGCCGGACCCGCGTTCGATTCCGCTACAAGAATCACTTTTTGCATTTCGTTCGGTGGGCGAGACGGCGAGGGCTGTTTGCTTTTGGGTCTGGACTCTGGTCCCTGGAGGGGGTGCAGGGAGGTATCTTGCTTGGTAGCAAGCGATCTATTCGCTTGGTGAATGGTTTGTGTATCATTTTCCTTTGTGGCATTTGGCGACGTGGTGGGTCATTGTATTGCTGTTTGGAGCATTCACACTGCGCCCACGCTGACTTTGGCCGCTCCCTTACGCTCTGCTCCACTCACGACCGAATACCCACCCATCTACTGATTTGAATACAGACCGCTCCATCCCTTGCTCTACTCAACGATTCGTCTCACAGAAAGATGACATATTCAGCAGGTCGAACATGTGCTCAGTCCAGACTCCACGTTGTTGTTACGTTGCAGTGCTGCGCTCACGCTGACCTTCGCCGCTCGATTACGCCCTGCTCTACATACGCTCGAATAGCCAGCTGTACTTGTTTGAATACAGACCGCCCTATAATTCACTCTGGCTAACGACTGATCTCACAGAAACACGAAGCGTTCAACCAGTCAACTATGCGCTCAGTCCAGCCTCCACGGTGTCGTTGCTGCTTGCATTGCCGTGCGCAGCATTTGCGATGTACTGTATTTCGCCGCCCATCAACGCTCTCTCTTGAGGGCCAGACCACCTGAGCTCGACATGTTGTCATTGATCCTCTTGTTGAGACAAAGACTTCCTCACTATCACTCCTATTCGTATCCCCAGCAGCACTCATACTGCGCTTGCTGTCGCCACCTCTCACGCCCTGCTCTGCCCGCCTTCGAAAAACCACCGATCCAATTATCTGCACAAAGACCGGTCCCGGCGGTCCATCCCATACTCTGCCTCAACAATTATTCGCACAGACACACGAAGCACCCAGCGAGCCAACAACATGCTCAGTCCAGAATCCACGGTGTCGTTGCATTGCATTTCACAGCATTCGCAATGTGCTGAATTTCGTCGCCCAGCAATGTTCCCTAGAGGGCCATCGAAGCTCGACATATTGTCCATCAGACCGTATCCATTTCTCCAAACGAAGACTACCTCACTCCCGGAACTCACAAAAACACCAAGCGCCCAGCTACGAGTCCTGTCCGAAAACCTCGCCGTTCCCAACCAACGCCGCTCGGGAAGAGCAAGGGCACAAGGAACATATCATGCATTGAGAGGTTGGAGGTATTGCAAAAAACAACTAGACCTACATGCTCCGTGGTTGTTGAAAGGAGCGTGGGAAAGAGAATGTATGCTTGGGTCTCTCAAAACAACCGACGACAAGATCTTCGTTGTTTCCTTCTGGGTCTACCAAGAAGCACCACTTGCTGTCTACAGGAGGAGCAAAGCATGAAAGGTAGGTTTGAGGGCTGAATATCGTCGGGCATGAAAAAATTGCGTCTTGGATTCACCAGAAGAGCGAGGACACAAGACACACGTTTCCCAGTGAGAGGCCAGAAGTCTTGGAGAACACTGATTCAGATCGACATTTGGTGAGGCGTAGCTGTCGAAACGAAAAGCACGCTGTTTCTTATTGCATCCGGCTAATCCAATGACCTGATTGAATTCTCTCTCACACAGGTCTCAGAAAGCACGACTCGCTGTCTAGGGAAAGAGCAAGGCAAAAAAGTTTTATTGGATACTTTGAAGTTGCAAGCATCCTCGAAACGCGCACCAGGCAACAGAAGGGTGGCGTGTTCAAGTCACGAGAAGAGCAAGGTCGCGAGGCAAAGACCACGCAGTGGAAAAGGGGGGATATCAGGGAACAACGATGAAGCTTCCATTGCAGATGTTTGGTAAGGCATAGCTGTAGAAATCAAATGGAAGCTCTCTCAATAATGATCAAGGATCTGATTCCCGCCACAATCCCTATCGTCCCCAGAACAAGCAACTCATCGCCTACGGAAAAAGCAAGGCAGGAAGCGTCGAACACATCGTGCGACTATGTTGTCAAGGTGTTTGATGCTCGTGTTTGAGTAGAATTTAAGGAAGAATATGCCCCAATTCTGTATCCGCCAATAATCCCAATATGCAGGATAGTATCATAGTGACAGGTTTGGCAGTCCAAATGTCATCCTGAGTCACACCTACTCTTCGACTGCAATGTACTGCTTCACAAAAATACACATTGACACGCGAAAGGCCATGGAAGCTCGTACATCACGAAGGAATGTCGTTGGATTTGGGTATAGCTAGCGCGAGTCAGAACCAACAACGGTATGCTGACAGCCAGCCCTATAGCCGGCCGGTGGAGGATCATCATAGCTTGGCACGAGCGGGCGCAGATGCACCGCCTGCGCGTCGTGATGGCCAGCTCAGGCACCGCGTCACTCGAACAACACACATCCTGGAATATCATCAGGCAGGCGGCCTATCCAGCTCGGGCAACATTCTTTTGCCCAAAAACACCTTCAAGCCAGTAATATCGCGGCACAATCACGACAAACCGCCTTCCAGCAGACCTTCTAGACGCGACGGCGAGACGGTGCCAACGCTCGCCGACTTTGCGACCCGACTGACCGACTCCACCAGCGCCCAGCGTGCACAAAACACCTCAGCACCGTCTATCCATGGCGGGTCGACAAGAAGGCGTGCTAGACCCTGCTCTAGGGGGTGGCCCACCTCCTCCTCCGCCGGCGCCGGCGCCGGCAGGCTCTGGTATGCCGTATTACCAGTATGCTCACAGCCCCGTCGCACCTTCGCCTGGTGGCGAGCCAGTATACCAGCAGCCCCCACATGTAACTGCGGGCAGCGTACATTATGCACCTCCTCTAGCAGACCATAATGCTCCAGCAGCGCAGGAGGATACCAAAAGGCCAAGGGCTTGTGACTCTTGCCGTAACCTGAAAGTCAAATGTGAGCTTCCGGAAGACCGCCCAGATTTGCCTTGCAGACGTTGCGCGAAGACTGGCCGGGAATGTCACATCACGCCGCCGACACGAAAGCGCCAAAAGAAAGAAGCCAGCCGTGTTGCAGAGCTTGAGAAGCGCCTGGAAGAGCTCACGTCTACTGTGGCTGCACAAGCAGGTGCACGCCTATCTCACTTTACGTCTCCAGCCGAGCAGGCACCCGACCGTCTATCGGACAACGGGTATGGCAGGCAGAGCATCAGCTATATCAGCCAGCCCAGCCCATCGACACCATACTATACTACCCACGAGAATGCACCAGCCAACAAGCGACGCAGGATCGACGACTCTCCCTACCCACCTCGCTCTTCGCTGCCTCAAAGTCGCGACAGTCCCTCAACAGCGACAGTCCAACATTCATCCGCAGAGGAGGCAAACAGTATTGAGATGTCATGGGCCATCGCAAGCGACGTTACCCGTTTCCTCCACCACACCACGCCCCAGCAGTTCGTTCAGCGTATCAACACGCTTATACCTCCCGAAAAAGCACCAGAGCTATTCAACCGCTACAACACGGAAATGGCTCCTCACCTGCCAGCCGTGATCTTCCCACCTGGCATGACAGCGGAGCAGCTGTTCAAAGAGAAGCCTCTCTTGTACCTCGCTGTGCTGGGCGCTGCAGCCTACGGCCATACTGAGACAGAAACCTCGCGTTCAGCGGTTCGCGAAGCAATCGGAACTATCGCGGATTGCGCAGTCCGCAACGGCGCAAAGTCTTTGGAGCTAATTCAGGCTATGCAAGTCATCGCGCTTTGGTACAAGCCACCAGAGCAAGCAGAGCAGACAAACTTCTACCAGATCATTAACATTGCGGCTACCATGGTGTATGATCTCGGACTCAATCAGCGGTTCAACATTGTCAAAGCGCGCCGAGGACTTCTGGGACCGGCCAAAGATCTCGCCCCTAACAGGGGTATCAGTATGGCGCCGGTAAATTCTGATGATCTCGAATCGAGACGAGCTCTGCTTGGCTGCTACTACTTGTGTGCAAGGTAAGTTTTTATGCGCGGGGAACTCGAGTTATCAAGATTACTAACCGATATTACAGTGCCGCAATGGTTTTGCGACGATCCATTCGATTTGACTGGACCAAATACACTGAAGATTGCATCGAAGACCTCATGACGAACCCGGAAGCTGCACCGACCGACCGCTTGCTTTGCCAACACGTCAAGCTCCAACGTATCTGCGAGGAAGTTGGCCAGCAGTTCCGCATGCACGACGCATCTGCCACCATCAGCCTTGACGACGCGCAAGTCGCGTATAACGTGCGCCACTTCGAGAACGAATTGAAGCGATGGAAGGATGACATTCCTGCTGATTGTCGCACACCTGGCTTGCTGTTCTTCGAGCACGTGTGCAGTCTCTACGCGCACGAGATCGTCCTCCACCACAATCACAACGTTGACGACTTCAAGATGCCCTTCAATGAGGAAAGCCTGAAGAATGTCAACGCTGGCTTCGGCAAGCTGACGCAGAACCAGATGAACTCCTTGCAAGCCTGCGTGAAAGCGGCGCACGGGATTCTGGACGCGATGCTCGACTTCGATGGTAAGACTATCACCTCGCTCCCGATGCTCCTCTACTTCGTCCGCTGTGTCTACGCTGTCGTGATTCTCATCAAGATGCACGTGGCTGTATGCATTCCCAATTCTGAGCTTGGCAAGCTTTTCCAAGCCGAAGATCTCAGAGTTGAGTACTACCTCAACGGACTGATTGATCACATCACCACCGTGGCCCGCGAGCGCTCGATCAGGCCTAACAAGCTCATTCGAATCCTCAAGGTGCTGCGAGACTGGTTCGAAGAGAAGCACAAGAAGGGGCTCGGTGGTACCCAGTCGCCACCTGATGGCGCCCACGAAACCAAGATTGAACCTACGGATGGACAGTCAGGCCTCCAAATGCTGTCGCAAGTCGCCACCGGACACCAAGCCCAGAACGGTGAAGCTCCGCCTAACTGGAACCTCGACCGCCCACAAGGCATGCCGTACGGCCACCGATACAACCCGAACGTGCAAAGCAACACTGCCTATCATGCTTCGGACAATTCTTCCTACAGCATGCCCAACTACGCACAAGGTTTCAGCAGCAGCATGCAGGATCCCAGCATGTCGGAAGACTATGGCTGGGGAGGTCTGGGCGTGCAGCAAGCGATGGACATGGCTTTCGCCGATATGAATGGATTGCAAGGCAACGGGCTGGACAACTGGCTGCTCGGCGGAGACAGCATGATGCCATTCGTGTCGTACGACACGAATGCTCCGCAGAACTCGGGCATGAGTGGGAATCGCTTCTAAGGCCTGACAAGATCGGCGTACGTAGGCTGTGAGGCGGTTTCGCCGTAGATAGGGCGAATATAAAATCATGAATGAACGTGAGATCGTGTGTGCTATTTGTCTGAAGCTCGTAGTCTTATCGTTCTACTATTCCGACCATTTTGTCTCCGTGGACTAACACCTTACAGACGAGGCAGGGTATACATTTCAGCGCCACAGCACCGTACTTGCTTACCCGAGAGATAACGGGCCCCAATTACTAGCCCAGGTCAAATCATGCTGGTGCCTTCGCATACCGTGTAAGACAGAAGCTCGTCAGCCTCGAGACATCCTCAGCAACGGGACGTCTCTTCCTGAGCGGCATCGTGAGACCTGGTCGGCGGAAGTGCTGGGATAACTCACCGGGGGGCGTGTCAGGACAATGCAATCTCGCTCTCGCTCTCGCCAGTCTTTGGATTTATGTCAACGCTGAATCATAGCTTGTGTGCATGTCCCGTGCTTCCAAACTTGAGATCTTAGATTGATCCGTGAGGAAGTATACTCTAAGGGACGCCACAGCGCGTCGGGGCTTGTGTCTATGCTACCACGCTCAATGTGTTGTCTGCGGCTGCCCAGGAGAGGCAAGCACTATCTCTCGGTGCTGAATATATATGTTGCGGCGGCGTTAGTTGATAGAAGGACGAACGATCGGGCTAGTGCCACTGAAGATCCCTGTACAGCTAGAGGAACAGCGCAACGCGTCGAGGCTCGTATCTACGCTTCCAGCTTCAATATGATGTTTGTGGGCGCCTGCGAGAGACCAGCGCTGCTGAAAGAAGTGTCCATTACCTCCATGCCGTAATCTATGCGTTTGGAAGTGAAATTTTGTTTGCGGTCGTCTGTGAGATAACAAGCGCCGCTAGAAGGGCACAGCGCGTCGAGGCTAATTTCTGTGCTTCCAAGCGCAACATACTGTTGGAGGTCGCCTGTGAGAGGTAAGCGCCATCTCTTAGTCGTCACCATACCATACATGTTGCTGCCACGAGGGTGATCCGCGTGAATGTGCTGCCGAGGCCTGCTTTTCTTTTCTTCGGCGTGTCTTACCTCATGAGGCACCTTGTTCTACTGTTGTTCAAGATCACGATTCTATGCCAATGAAATACAATGAGATTGAGACAGAGAAAAAGTGAAGGGCTTCAAAGGCGCAAGGCCGGTTTTTCGATACAATGCTGCATATCGCAGCTCAAAACGAGCATTCTTTCTCGCTTAATCGTCCAACATCGACCCCAGGGCGACCATGATCTCGCCGTCGGCCTCCTTGAGGTCCGCCCAGGCGCGCTCGACCATGGCCTCCTCGTAGGCCTCCGGGTAGCGCTCCTTGAGCTGGTCGAGGATGTAGAGGCGGACTCTAGCATTGCTGCTGAGCCTGTCGCGGCGGGCCTCTTCGAGGTACTGGTGCAGCTTGGCTTGCAGCTGCTGGTCGACGACGACGAGAGAAGAAGAGCCGGACGCCTAGTCACGGCCTTGGTCCTCGCGTGTCGAGCTCATGTCTGCCCAGGCGGTCGCGGTGTCGTCGTCGGGGGCGGTGGTGGCGGTTTTGCCGGAGGAGGTTTGGTTTTGTTTGGCGGGGGGCGCGTTCTTGTTATTGTTGTTGTCGTCGTCGTCGTCGGACTCGTCTTCGAAGGCCGCTGGATCTGCAATTTCGGATGCGTCGATGTCTGATTGATGATGGTGGTGATCCAGCGTGCTGTCTGCGCTTACACTGATGCCGCGAGCTCCCCAATTTGAACCTCCGCGCTGTGCTGAAGGTCGGATGGTCCCGCTCTCTTGGCCTGCAAGCGCCTCGTCCTCCTCCGTAATATCTTCGTTGTTGTCCTCACTCCTCCTGTTGTTTCCAAGGAACCTCCTGACCAGGAAACTCTTGCTCAGATCGTCCGAATCCACCACTCCTCCGCCACGCAGCTTCACGCGTTGCCTGCTGTAGTACACCCAGGCAAAGTCGAGGTAGAGCAGAGTCTGGATCACACCAAAGATGAAGGCGACAGGCTCCCAGTAGCCCTCTTTGGCGCCGCGCCAGATCCAGTTCAAGATGTAGAAGAAGCGATAACTACCCAGCGTGACCAGGTAATAGCTATCAAGGACCGTAGGAACAGACGTCTGTCGGAGTAACTGGAGCTGAGGCAACACGCATACACTTTCGAGCTCGATACTGAAGGTCCAAACCATCTTAAATTGTCAGCATGCGCGCTCGACGAAGGGGCTAGGAGTATGGGCTACGAGGCCTACCTCAGTAATGAACAACCAGAACGACAACCTCCTATTGAACACGATGGTGACCAGCGGCGCGCTGATCACGCAAGCTCCCAATGTCCATGTGGTTATCTTCCAAGCGCCCTCTTTTTCTCTTGTGCGCGGGTACACGCGCATCATCAAATAGACCACATAAATCGACGTCGAAATATAGAACAGCTTGAAGAAGAAGTTCCACCAATTGTACGCCGGCGACACCCACAAAAGATCGAGATAGCGCGAACAGAACACAAGCGCGTAGAGTAGTTGTGTCAGAAGCGAGACTCCTTCTGCTGAGCTGTTGCGATGGATCGCGACCAACAGGGTGACCTTGGAGGCCGAGTGCGACAGGTCGGCGAGGATACGGAAGATGTTCATGGTCGTGACGATAGAGGTTCACCACCCTCTGCTGTGGATATAATACAAGAACGACAAGGAAACCAGCCTTATGCTGTGGCCTGGCACAGGTGGAAGATAGAAGAGGACATCAGGAACAGGAGACCACTCGAGCCACTGCAACGTTAAGGTTGCCTGCGGCCACGCACGAGGACATCGGCGTTACAGCTCTTACCAGCCACGTCATCCCTACTGCGAGCATGCCCCCGATTACGGACGATCCCAGCAATGATAGCAATCTGGGGGCGCTGACCCTGCATTTCCCCCGTTTGTTGAGCATGGTTCGCTTGCTGGAAGCAGCGCGGCCTCGGCCCAGTATGCTCGGCGAACTTCTGAATTGTTAAGGCCAGCAAGCCCTACAGCAATCCTTTGGGTGCCAACGATGCTGCACAAATACACGGACAGAAGCATGAATTTCCATGTGTCCCTTGAAAACTCCATTTGGGAATTTTGCGGCAGCCAAAGATGCAGCCAACCGATAACGAGTGCTCCACTGACACGACACGACTTCAAAATAGCGACCTGCCAGATCATGTCAGGCACTGTATCGTTCCATGCTCGCGTCTGGGACGTGATATCTTTTCGAACGTTGAACGGAGATGCTTCGACATCGTGTCGGCTGGCTGGCAGAATGAACTCTTTGATGGGCATCCGACGGACAAAGAAAGTGAATTTGATCTGATGCTTTGTAGGTTTTTTGCTAAGTTGGCTCTCATTAAATCTCTTTGTCAACTATAGCAGTAATTTTGTTCAATGTGGAATTATGCTGGCTCAATATAACAGGAAGATGGCGCTTCGTGGCCAGCAGCGGCGCAAGTCGCACCCAAAAAACCAAACGGCAGACCGAATCGTTCATCATGGCTGGCCAGAATCCGAACAACGATCTCCATGTTGTAAGGAACAACATACGAGACAACACCATCGTGGAGCACGTATTTCCATTCCCGACACCAAGAGAAGCCCTTAATCTGAACAACTCTGTCCTTGTCAGACGCTCCCAGATGGACTATAACCATTGCGACACTACATGTCAATCGTGGCAGCCACCTTTCACCGCTGCGCCGCATACCGATTTCGAGACGATGTTCACTTATTTCATGCACCCACATCTCAATTTCCAGAACTTCCACCCTAACAATGCTGTCTATACTGCCCAGCTCAATAATTGGTGCACGAATCGAGCCAGCTGCACCACGCCGACTGGCCCCATGGAACCCAGCTACTGCTTACTACCACACGATCATCCAAGCAATGACATGCACATGCACCCCAATCATCCTAACAGCAGCAATGAACCTCTCGTATGTGGAACGTGTAAGGGAGCTCGCCGGGTGATGTAAGACTGGAGAATGGAGAAGCTATGGCACGGAGTATGTCGTGCGTGCAGAGACTGGGTTGATAAGAACCACGAGGACGGCTACAACGGCTGCGATTGCGAAGAGCGCCACTTTGGTCGGCGGTTCCACACATGGCCTCTCAACAGTGGCGAGGCCCTGATAGACCACATGTGCCACGACCACGACTTCCAATACTTTGTCCATATCTGTCTGGACGCCAATAGAGAAATGTGGTGGCGGAGGACACAAGGGAGACTTCCTCGGAGGAAGAAGACCGGTGGCCATGGCTGGACCAGGCCCAAGGGTAAGAGAGTTGGTGCTCGGGGTGTGCTGAGAGAGGGAACAACTCCTGCGCAGAGGCGCGCTGATACTCAGGAGATGCATGATGCTTTCCATCCCGCGCCAATGCCCACGTGCTACTGCGGTGAGAAAATCGATGCTCGTGGGCACGCGAGGCAAGGCGTAGCACATGGTCTGTCTCCGTTCAATGAGCCGCCGTCTATGCGTGTGAGAAACTGTGTAGGCTGTAACATTTTCGGACGCAGATGGTAGAAGCGAGCTGGAAGTATTGTACTGTTTTGGAGCAACGGGACCAAGTCAGGTCTCTATAGATGGCCTTGGCTACAATGAAAAACATTTCCTGTACCGGAGCCAACACACAACCATTCGACTTCGTGCCATGCAAGTCAGTACGACTATACATCGAGCCAGAATGTGCTCAGCTCAACAGCCTAAGATGTACGTGAACTCAGTGCTTGAACCCTAGTGGCATCGAGCAAAGTACGAGAAGCCGTTGGCTGTCCTTTGCTGTTGAGATGATGCCTCTCTCGACATACCGTGTACAGGCAAAGCGATACAAAAGAATTGGTCTGACTACACGACTATTCCTTCTTATTACACTCTCGAAGTTGGAAGCTTCTAGTTGGCCGGCTGATTTGTGATGTTCTCTAGCGGATGGTGATTCTCGAATTTTCCGAGGCGCCTAAGTCCGTAAGTTCGCTGCCACTGCCAAGCAGCGGGACATTGTGACGTACAGCAAGGTATAGCTCTCATTGTCCATCGTTGCCATCCTCTGTATCTGCCATCACCATCGACAATCCCATACACGCTCGACAACATGGCGTCTATGCTCAGGCGGCCCTTCGCGGTCGTAAACGCGCTCAAGCAGGCCCCCAGCGCCTCTCAAACCGCCTTCCGCAGCTTCCAGACTCAAGCCCAGGCGCCTCTCAAGAACACCATCATCACCAAGCAGTCCTCGCCACTGCGCTCCTTCGTCTCTGCCAACCAGCAGAATGTCCTCCGCAACGTCTTCCGCCAGTCCTCGCGCCGCACATACCAGACTCAAGCGCCTCAGAACCCTCTCGCACAAGGCAACCTGACCCAGCGCCTCATCTACGGCGGCGCCATCTTCGGTGGTACCCTTCTGGCAATCAACCTGGTCTTCAACCGCGAGACCCGTGAAGATGGCGGCATGCCCCTATTCGAGCGCGAATACCTGAACGACACTTTCCTGCACACTGGTCTCGGCATCGGCATCATCGGCGTTGCTGCACGCGCTTTGCACGCCAACGGTTGGTCCTACCGCCTCATGTCTGCCAACCCGTGGCTCGTTCTTGGTATCGGTCTCGTCGGATCTATCGGCAGCATGATGATCTGCCGCTCGACTCACCCGGACAACTACATGCTCAAGTACGGCTCCTGGGGTCTGTTCAACTTGACCCAGGCTGCTCTCCTCGCTCCCATGTTCTTCTTCAGCCCTGCGATCCTCGCCCGCGCCGGTCTCTACACTGTTGGTATCATGGGTAGCATCGCAATCGTTGGCGCAACTGCCAAGCAAGATAAGTACCTATACCTTGGTGGCCCTCTTCTCGGAGCGGTGGCTCTTGTTGCTATCTCTGGCTTTGCACCATTGGTCTTGCCTGCGACCGCCGTCCGCGCCCTGGCTTGGAGCGAGAACATCTGGCTCTACGGTGGTCTGGCCGTCTCCATGGGCTTCACCCTCTACCACGTGCAGAGCATTCTCCACCATGCACGCCTGGCCCAGCGTGGTCTGATCCCCAAGGACACCGTGAACGAGAGTATCAGCCTTGAGCTTGACTTCATCAACATTTTCGTGCGCCTTGTTCAGATCATGTCCATGCAGCAGAGGAGGAAGTAAAGGACAAGCTCGGCGTAGCTTTTTGTTCTAGATGTAAGAGGAGAAGGATGTGTATTCTTATGACGACCCAGCAGTCCTGATCGGACTGCTTACATTTTTCCTGCGGTCTTAGCTATTTAACTGTATATAATCTCGGCTCTTCAAATCAACACTGCCGACCGCGCGAATGCGAGACGCTGTCAAGTTTCCCACTGCATTGCTGTGATACCTGATGTACACATTTGCCATCGCCTCTTGACCGCCTGTGCCCGTATACTTATCAGGCACAGCAGACGTGTTCCTGAAATATAGAAGCCAATCAGCCGCAATGCCGGCGCCCCCAAAGGGCTGATAAGATGCCAGAAAGCTTGTGTCTGCCGCTTGGAGTTGGCCTAACCCAAAGTCGGCATCTCTCGACGTCACGCTGCACATCACCTCATCCAATCCTCTGCAGAAGGTTTCGATGCTTCCCGATCTTGCGTTATCCTGGCACGCCCGGATTGCTTATCAGCACGATTTGTAACAGACGTCGTATCACATCACCTGCGGTAGGTACACGAGGCCCGGCGAGAAGATACAAGACAGCGCGCCCACGCGGCTTCCTTGTCTGCAGCATCCTCACGTTCTGGGGAAGTGGTGAGCTCGTTGAGCTTGACTGGCATCTGGAACATCTTCCGCCAGACCGCTATCTTTCTTACGACACTCGACCGTCCGGCCTAGTACAGTTTTCTTGCTCAGCTTTTCCCTAGCATTTCTCATTTTCATAGCAAGTATTCGCCACACACTCTAAACCATCATGTGCGGCATTTCTTGCGTCTTCGGCCTCGCTGCCAATTCTCCGGAGTCGCATCAGCATCAGCGTCGAGCCAATGGCTACTCGAACGGCGACACGCACGTGCAGGAGCGTAAGAAGCTTCTTCGCGACCTTGACCAGTCCCTCGACAAGATCAAGCACCGCGGTCCCGACTCTCGTGGTCACTGGCTCAGCGCGGACAACCGAGTTGGTACTCTGGTAGTGCCTTCGTTTCATCATTGCTGTGTACACCACTAATAATGCTGATGTAGCTCTCGGCCACGTGAGACTCTCCATCAACGACCTCTCGCCCGACGGAGCCCAGCCTTTCCACTCGCCCAACGGCAAGATCCACGCTGTCGTCAACGGAGAATTCTACGACTACGATCGCATACGCAAGGAGCTTGAAGACACCACGGGTTACGTCTTCCGCAGTCGCAGCGACAGCGAGATCGTCATTGCGCTTTACATGCACCACGGCTTAAACTTTGTGCACTATCTGCGCGGAGAATTCGCGGTCGTACTGTTCGACGAGGACGCGCAGTATTTTATCGCCGTGAGAGATCGATATGGCATCAAGCCTCTTTTCTGGACTATTCAGCAGGACCCGCACACTCTTGAACGTAAGCTCTTGATAGCAGCAGAGATGAAGGCTTTCTTGCCGCTCGGCTGGGAACCTGAGTGGGACGTGAGGAGTCTGAAAGATGCTGGATGGAACCATGACGAGCGAACAATCTTCAAGGGCGTGCAGAAAGTTCGGCCGGGCCATTACATCTCGTGCACTGGCTTCGGTCACATTGAGCAGAGGCAGTACTGGGACGCCGAGTACGCGGACAAGAGAGTCGTGGATCCCCGAACACCTGAAGAGATTATTGAAGGCGTGCGAGAGCGCATGCTCGACGCGATCAGGCTTCGTCTCAGAGCTGACGTGCCGATTGGTATTTACCTGTCAGGCGGCATTGACTCTTCAGTCATCGCGGGTATGGTAACCCACCTCGTCAAAGAGCAAGGAATCGCCATGGGATCTGCTCCGCCCAACGAGCGAGTCTGCTGCTTCAGCATTGCTTTCGACGAGGAGTCCGGATTTGACGAGTCTTCAATAGCCAACCGCACCGCCGATTGGCTTGGTGTCAAGTACCAGAAGAAGCACATGAGCGAGGCTGAGCTCGCTCGCCGCTTCGAAGACGCTACATGGCACACGGAACATCACAACCCGGACCTCAACTTTGTTGGCAAGTTCGCGCTCAGCGAAGTGCCATTGGAAGCTGGCTACAAGGTTGTCTTGACCGGCGAAGGCGCTGATGAGCATTTCGCTGGCTATCCACTCTTCTTGCCCGACTACTTGCGTGAGACCGACGCGGCGTGGGCGAAGCATAACGCATTGCCAGAGTCTGAACGCGAAACCCAACTCAACCTTGCTGAAGACGCAGCCAAAGCCTACTACGATTCCATCGGCGCTGACACCAGCCTCAGAGGACCCAGCGTCTCTCGCCAAATGCTCAACAATATTACCACCGTCAGCAGCATGGTGGCCTTCCAGCCCGACGTCTTCGCCACCTGGACCGATACCGCCTTCGTCGCCACAGATGCTCAGCGCACGATCGCAAACAATATTGACGGCCGTATTCGCCAGAAGATCCTTGAAAGCTGGCATCCGCTCCACTCTGCCGAATATGTCTGGACCAAAGGACACCTCGCGAATATCTTCCTGACCTGCCTGGGCGATCGCACGGAGATGGCACACTCCATCGAGGCGCGCACGCCGCTGCTGGATCACCACCTCACCGACTATGTCAATCGACTCCCGCCTTCAAGCAAGCTTCGCTGGGTTCCAGCTTCAGAAGAGTTCCCCGAAGGCCGCTTCGTCGAGAAATGGGTCCTCCGCGAAGCCGCAAAGCCGTTCATCACGCGTGAGCTCTACGAGCGGAAGAAGCACCCTTACTCTGCGCCCACGACCTGGCCTCGAGATGGACCTCTTCACGAGCTTCTCGCCGGTCTTCTCACCAAGCAAAATGTGGATAAGCTTGGTTTCGTGGAATGGGACAACGTCAAGGGATTGGTTGATCAAGGCTTCGGTGCGAACGGAGATCCTGGCGCGATGAGGAGGGCGTTGGTGGTTGCGGAGTGGGTTGTGCTGAGCAAGAGGTTTGGTGTTCGACGTGCTGCTTCTGATATTTAGTCTTGTTTGGCATTTGCAATCACTTCTCCGTTCTCCCTCTCATACTTGGTTTTTTGAGCACGTTGAACTTCTGCTCACTCACGGACCTCGTGCGGAAGATATGCACATAATCTCATTTGCTTGAAACCAGCGATAGATTTGTACTGTTCAAGATTTCTCAGATTTGGGAGCTGCCCTACACACATGCTTCACGCGACTCTGCAACTCTGCATACACGATCTACGTACGCACTGGTGTCTCCAAATGCGGTATCCATGTTCTGCACGGTCTCGCCTCAAGTCTCAAGGCTGATGTACTTGTGTCTTTACTCATGCTGTATCGATCCTCATGCCAAGTGACCGCCGTATCACTGCTCTCAAAAAGATAGCTGAGAAGCTGCCGGAGTAAACCAGCGTGACTTTGGCAATCTTCAAAAGACATCTTACCAGCTTACCACAAGCCATACCTTTGATCCTTGCTGCTGTTGTTGGCGGTGTTATCCATCACGGTTGATACTCCCGCTCTTTCCCACCGTGTATCTGCCGCTGCAGAGTCTGAGATGTGGTGGCGCTGCTCAGCTGCTGGAGAATGCCTTGTTGAACATTTCTCTGGATCAGCCATGGCTACTACACTATCACGCGTTCTCCTCTCTGATCGTTCCCAACTCTCGTTTTGTCCAAAATGTTCAAATTATCTTCCAACCTTTTGACTTCGTTGCCGATCTTGCAAATTGCCACCGTCTTCCGCTGCCGCGAGGCCGTGAGGGAGCCAAATTGTGAAGGACAAACGCGTTTTAGCCTTGTGAGTTTGCAGACAGCCGAGCGGAAGGTTGGAGGGTTGGATCGTTCTCGTCTTTGTCGTTCTGGCGCAGAGTTTGGAAGGTGGATCGTGGTGGTACTGGGAAGTCTGGCTTCAGCCATTCTTCTGAACAGGTCAGCTGTCGGTATGCTAATTGGTAGTCAGTCTTCTGTGCTGCACCGTTGGACTCTTCGAACGTACAGGTCACAATGCAGCATGAAAATCGCTGTTTACAGCAATCATTCTCCCTTGTCGCCGGGCCCGAAATCGTCAATCTGTACTGGCTAACATTTCTTTCTTTGTCCTGTACGCTGCATTGTGCTTCCTATTTCCCGTGCTGCTCCTACTTCCTGTAATGCTCCTCTTCATACTACTCCTTCTTGTGCTCTTCTTTGATCTTTCTTCTTCTTTCGCTCTTCGTCAAGTTCGGTTCGCTTCCTCTTCCTCGTACTACTCTTCTTCGCGGTCGTCTTTACTGTTTTCCAAAAAGGCTCGTGTTCTCGCATGCTCTTCGTCTATTCTTGAAGTTCAAGTCGAGCACCAGCAAATAGTTGTCAGCTCGTCGGCTAGGTAGGTCGGTACTTCTGTCGGTTTGCGGCGAGGTAGTGGCAGGTAACGAGTGTCGCCGCATCACTGTGGTGGGTGACCGTGTCACGCTGTTCTTCTCTGCTCTTGGGAAGTCGGGTTTGAGTGAGATGCCGGTATGAACCTCGACGCGCCGTGCTGTTTGCGACGGCATTGGGTGATTGTTTGTTTGTTTTTTCAACATGATGTAACGGAATGGTGTTGTTCGCAAGCTGTTTGCCTCCTCCGTGAAGTCTTGCCGCCTGGGTGACCGTGTTAGCTCACGATGGTCGACCAAGCTCTGGCTTCCGCCCGCCGCCTGTGTGACGCACCTTTGCCTGTTCTTTCGTGCTCTGGTGTCTTGATTGACTTGACGGCGTCAAATCGCTCGCGTTGTTCGAGGGTAGAGTCACCGGGCTTTCGTGGACGAGCTGTGTGGCGCGTTGGTCTGCGTCGGTCAGTGATCTTCGGTCGGCAGTCGACGATGTCCGGATTACAAAGTGCGGCTCCTCCTAAATTATCACGTACTAGTGAGTTGTTAAACTTGTAGTTTCCTGCAGAAGTGCTTTCTGTTGGTGGATGTTTGATCAAATCAGTGGGCGCGTTCACGGTCTGCTCATATCCAAGCAACTGCATCGCAACTCGCACCAAGGTCTTGCGATCCTGCTCGTACAATGATTGATTTGGGACAAGAACAAGGTTTGTTCGTCCATTACTGTAGTGAACTACAATCTCATGAGTCAAGGAAGTGTATTCCAAGGCTGCGTGGGCCCGAAATGGCCTAAACGCTGAAATGCTCTACAACGACGCAACAGCTCGCCATACCAGCACAATCATCAACGCGCGAGAGGTCATAACACAACGGCACAGGCACAGTCGGTCCATGAAGATATTTAAAATAAGATCACACTACTGCTAGAACGAATGCATCGTTCAGGGTGGAGCCATTGGCCCGTAACAAGCCCAACCCAGCTTATATCCAGCCAAAGTTAATACAGGCGAACAAGCACTTTGGCACGCAACCCCGACGCGCTCCGCCAGCGTCAGAGCTCGTCAGAGCTCCATGGCACCTTCTAGGTTACTTGATTGAGCCAATCACCATCTAGATGGTGACTCAATAGCTCCTGCCAAGAGCGTTGGAGTGCCTTGCTATTCACCGTCAGGCATCCCTCGCCTCGTCCATATTTAAGCAGCCTCCCTTACCCTCCAACTCGACACTTCCTCTCACATCCATCTGCCAACTGCCTCCCACTTCCTCACCTTCCCTCATCATCATCATCACCATCGCCAACTGCCACCACCGCCTCCTCACTTCACATCCATTTGGGTCTTCCAACCTTTGCTAACAGTCTACAGAGGAGGAAATTACTATTGCCGCTGCCACTACCTCTGCTGCTGCCCCTGCCTCTGCTTCGCTAACAACACTACTTTTGGGTTTTTTCGCTAACATTTATCTGAAAGGTCTGCAGTATCCTGACACCATCACCCGATGCAGTCCTGATTCCACCGTGGGTTCGAGCCCCTCATCCGCAGCTTTCACACTCTTTTCTACACTTTTTTTCATCGGCGTCTTCGCTTGCGAGGGCGCCGGAGGAGATGGCGCGCTTAAAGCGTGAGATTGACTTCATTGACTCTCTCACTCTTGTACAGCGCTAGATCAACGGACGTTGGGCATTGGGAACTTCGGCATCCTCTCATTTCACCTAGTGCAGTGAGCAGGCATAGGTGTTCCAACTCCCTTTAGGCCCTACATTCCAGCTTTTCATCATGTTCTTGCAGCTTGCAAGGCCTCGGAGAAGAGTGATTTACATGCGAGGCAGAGATGGCCTGTATTCCTACGAGTAAGTCCAAATAATCGCTCTCCTTGTCTCGTCAACCGATCGTTGAACGATGATCAGCGTGGCATATCAACACAGCCTTGATGATAATTGTGAGAATAAATCAATCGCGGCACGCAAGCATGCAACTCAAAATAACGTGTTCTTGGGCGACCCAATTGTTTAGATATCCGTTTCAGCTCTTCCAGGGAGTCGGGTCGACCCAGAAGTCGTTGGTATTGTTAGCTATTGTTGCCGTGATATTCAGCATGCTCCTAACTCGCCCCAAGCTCGTGTAAGCCCTTGCCATTGCCTCTGCAACATCGCTCACACTACACTCCCACAAGTACATCCTCCTACAATCACACATACGAACAACCATTGCCACGCGATTAGCCACACCCATACGATCAACGCCACGATGCAGATCTTCATCAAGTGCTGTAAGTCCACATAACCTCAATCATCGTTGTAATTGCACTTGCTAAAGTAATTTCTCTCAGGGGGCTCCAACTACCAGACTTTCGCCCTCAACGTGGTATACCCGCACAGCCTCGTGACGGTGATGATCGAGATCGAAGCTAAGCCCCCCAGCGCCTGACTCTGACTTCACTCTACATGCAAGTATCTAACCTCTTTCCAGATCGCGTTGGAATCCCGTGGCAGCACCAGCGCCTGAGCGTCGCCGGCAAGCAGCTCGAAGGTCGTCTCGACCGCATCGGTTTTTTAACCGATTACAACATCCAAGAAGGAGACACCATCGAGTGTCAAGTCCGTGGCGGTGGCGCTGGAACTGCCTGCCGCGGCTGCGCCAATTCTGGCCAGTCTTAAGAGAGAGGATACCGTGCTCCCGGGCCATCGGGGCTCAGATCTGTGTTGGTGAAGATGCGCAGCATCGTTGACAGATAGATTGATCACAATTGCACGGTGTTATTTCTGCGTACTCTGACTTCAACGTGGCGGAGGTGCTGTCGGATTGCTTCGAAAAATCTTTTGAGCGCAACAATTGGGGATACGCGTAGCGATGAGTTTCTCTACGATTGACAGCGGTACTGTCATCTACTCTGGCAACAACAAAGGTATGACAAGTCTTGAAGGAAGCGCAAGCGCTGCCTCCTCATTGAGCAAAAGACCAGGCTGAAGCAAACAGATCGAAGCTCCGCCGCAGCTTCGCTGATTCAAGCAAACAACTGACCATCTTGTGCACGTAGGCTGCTTCGGAATAATCTGATAAGGTCGCGCCATAGGTTCCCACCGACATGCGCCATGCCTCTCGAAAGAAAGCTCTTCCGATCGCACAGTGTCGAGCGCCGTACCGCCACAACGTGGTCAGCTGCGCTTCGCTTATGCCGTACTGCTCGAGCATCCCTACGCCCACCTGAATGTCTAAAATCGCTTTACACCGGGTAGAGGGAGAGCCTGGGCGCAGGCAGGAGATATTGGGGAAGTTGGAGCACGTAGTTTGGGAGAGGATCGATCGAGCGTCAAAGTTGGAAGAGATATGGGCGGTGAAGAGCTTCTACCGTCATGCGTGAAGGATCTAAACGATCTTGATCAAGTTAGAGACACGGGTTAGAGGCAAGGAGCCTTCTCGCAGTGCGAACGTTCGTAGTGTCAGGCATAGGACTTGTTGCCACCATGTCTGTCTTTGCAAGACCATGTGAAGCCTGTGTCTGAGTAGTCTAAGTCAGGTGAGAAGCGTTTGTCGCGTCATCCCCAAACACAAACTCTGTCAACGTCAACAAAGCGTCGAAATTCAAGCCCTTCTTCCTCCACCACGCCGTTCCCCACCAACACAGCTTCAAAACCACGCACCAACACCAATCCACATACTCCATCATTGCACTCACTAACAGCGACAGTGCGAAGCTTTTGCAGTCCTCTCGATCGAAATCCGGCAAGTTTGGCGGTTTCTGCATCTCAATTGGCACGCCTTCGGTCGCAAATATCCGATTTTCCACGCACGGCCGACCTACCGTTTGCTGACAACCTTACAAGCAGAGTCTACTCTCCGGCGGTGTACACCTCAACCTCGTGATCACCGGCACCGAGCCATCAAGTGTCATGAGCGCATTGAGCTCCGCCGGCGGTTCCAAGTCAGTCAGCGATGCGACCGAGCAGTGGTGACCTGACTTGATACATTACTCCGTCGAGAGCACCAGCACAGGAGAGTTGCCCTTCCTAATTCTCCATCACACTCATCGTAGCGACTTACTAATGATGTTCCCAGAACCATTGTCTCGGCCTGCAGTTGACACCTCGCGTCGCGCGACGCCACCTCCGAAACGACTCAACCTCCCAAACACCCACCAACGCCACCTCGACTTCTTCCTCCTCTTTTGCTCGCGTTTTGAGCTCGCAATAGTAAGCGACGACCTTCACTCCCTCACGAAATAAATCACCTTCACCAGCAGATATCTGTACATCACTTCCCGGGCGTCCAAGTCTGAAGCCACAGCGTGGAGCTTCGCTCCCGCCGCAGCAACAAGCCTCTTTCGGTCTACACATCTGACTGAGGCTTAAAGGACAGCCCAAGAGCAAACCAAAGACCTCCATTGTTGGCTGGCGATGAGCGCTCAAAGTCGCAAGCTTCTTCTCGGAGGTCACATCCGCGCTTGACATCCTTCCACCCGACTCATAGTTCACTTCACCCGGTGCAAGATTTCCTTACTTTGCGCTTTCGCTGACTTAAACCTTCGCACAGCACACACCCAGACTCCAGTAGCAAGCCGACAGCCATCTCCGTCACCAGAAGCGTTGACCATGACTCCGCGGCAGAAAAAGAAGAAGCCTCCGAGACCGCGCTGACACGGTAAGTCAACTCGATCACGAAAATCAACAATCATATCATGGGCTCAATGTTCAGTGAAGCCTTCTCGGTGCTGCCGTTCGCGGCACGCTCAATACTGAGCAGGTGTAACAGAGGGCCCTAGATCAAATACTGGCATTGCTCAGCGGACGCTTTGCCTCATCCTTGGGTTCGCCCGGGTTGAGGTATTGGCTGTCTCAAGCAATTCCATCGAATCCCCAGGGTGAGGGCCTTCCTGAGGCCAATGGATGTGCTTCTGATTAGGATTTCGACATTTCAACACCCCCATTTTACTTGGCACTTTCGCTGACTTTGATCGCAATGCGCCGACAGCAACCAGAAAGCCAGCTCCGCCATGGGACGCCAGAACCATGTTGTTGCGGCAAGCACAAGAAGACTACCTGGACAACACTGACATGGTAAGTCAACTCCATCACCAACACCTGTTCGACACGTTGGTCCGTTCCAGCCTCCTCGGTTGTGCCGTCCGCGGTGCACTCATTACTGAGGAGGTAATACACAGGACCCTAGATCAAACCCAATTGCTGTTTTGCGAACGCTGTGCCTCCGATCCTTGGACTTGCCCTGGCGGAGGTATTAGATGACGCAGGCAACAATGGAATTCCTACCGAGATAGCTTTCTTGAGGCCAGTGGATGCGCTATCTGAACTGAATTCCAACATTTCGGCAACTCTTACCTTGTTCTTGGGCGCTTTCGCTGACTCTGAACATGCAGCACGCCTCAATAGCAACTCCAACAAGCTACCAAGACGGTCTCCAAGGGCCAGCCACACCACGAAGATGATCGCTCTCGCCACACACTTTGGTGGCAGCCGGAAAGACAGACAGAGAGCGCTGCAGCAAGCGCCAATATACCAACTCAACTGCATCACTGCAGGTGAATTCTCATCCTCCTCCTCTCCCCCTCCTCCACATCTCGGCCATGGGCCCATGAAGCCTCCTCGAGCGCGCCGTTCGCGGTGCAATCAGTGCTGAGGAGGTGAACAGAGGGCCCTAGATCAAGAGTTGCAGCTGGGCGTTGATCTTTGTGGACATCATCGGTTCGCCCTGGTCGAAGCACTAGATCACCACCAAAGCAGCGCCACGGTTTCTTTAAGTTGAAGCCTTCCTGAGACCATTGGATGTGCTGCTTAGTTTGGATTCCTACATTCCGATACCTCGCTCTCGCTCGTCAAGCGTGCAAGCTCAAAGGTCTCTCGTCTTGCGCTCAGAAAAGCTCGAGCTGACTTCGACTGCCAGCAAATCCCACATCCAACTTGCTCAGAACTTCTCTTGAACAGCTTCACTAACGAACAATCCAGATATCCTCCTCTTCGCCAGCCATCCTTTCGCACAACACGCCACGAACAGCAACGGGTGCTCAAACAGCCTGCTCGGCTTTCAATCCGAGTCATTGTTACTAAGCACCCAAGATTAATCGATCGTCGCGCTGCTGGACCTTTGCTTCTTGCCTGAGCTTGCTCAGGTTTCCGAGGTATTAGATCCGCACCACGCGGCGATCGGCGGGTTCAACTAAAGGCAGCCATTCCGATGCCAAAGGGTGGCCGCTGAACAGAGGACCCGACATATTCCACGACACGATTTGGGCGTTTCCCCTTTCCTGCGCAATTTTTCCACTGAGAAACCGTGCTGACATTTCGTAGAGAACAACTGCCGCTGAGCAGAGGACCGGACACTTTCACGCCCCGATTTGGGCCTTTCCCCTTTCCTGCACACTTCTTCCACCAAGAGATAATGCTGACAACTTCGCATAGAGCAACGGGTGCTTTCCAATGTTCGCGCCTCCTCGGCTTTTCCTTCCAAGCGAGGCCCGCGAAAGCACCCAAGATTGATCACCGTCGCGTCGCAGAGCACTTTGCTTCGGGCCTGGGTCCGCTCAGGCTTCGAGGTGTTAGAGCATGCATGCGGCGGTTGGCGGATCCCTCTAAACTGAGGTGGCATTCCTGAGCTCATCGGGTACCGCTATGAACCGGGATCCGACATTTCCAACACTCCTTTTGCTGCATGGATGCTTGGCCACCAGGAGAGTGAACAAGCATTGCTGACAGCTTTCGTAGTCACCAGCGCAAGCTGCGCAACGGGTGGCTTTAAGCCTTGCTCGGCTTTTTCCCACCGAGCGAGGTAAAATTGACACCTAAGATCAATCGCCGCGTCGCAGATGCTTTGCTTTGGAGCCTGGGCTCGCTCGGGTTTTCGGAGTATTAGCTGATGCGTGAGGTGGCGAGTCTATCTTTGAGGCGGTATTCTCAAGACCATTGGATGCTGCTAGAACGGAGGACCGACATTTCAATTCCCTTTTTTCTTCGCGGATATATGTGTCAGGGCATTTCGCAAGCAACGCTAACATCTTCCCGGATACTTTTGAGCGGCCAGGAGACCAGTCCGGCCATCTGCCGTCGCTCCAATCACTGTCGGGATCCGATTGTACCACGTGCCGCCGATCGCCGAGGGCGTGCTCGTCTCCAAGGATACCCAAGAAAAATCGCTCGCTCTACAAGCACACTGGCTGGCCTGCGCCTACTCGTTTCGTGGTCTTCCAGTGATAGTGGAGCGAGACATTCTTCCAACTTTCCACTTCACAGCATGCGCAATGAGCATGCCCGAATGCCGCGAAGGTAAGTATCATTTCGCTTTCTCTTTTGTCAGCCACGTTCATTTTCATTCTTTCCCCTCGGCACTCGGAGCTAACGGGCACCGTCTCGAATCCACTTGTGCCTTCCATGACTTCGTAGGAGAGTTCGGTGCCCAGATCAAAGCTGCACATCGATGGTGCGAGTCCAACTCGTATCATCCAAGCGCTTGCCTCCATCGGGTTCGCTCGATTTGTGGATGCAGGCCGGGCGATGTGCACACATTTTCTCACAAGGAATACTGATGTTCCGCACGATGCAAGCTTGGAAGTGTTTGCTGACTGACTAACCTCGGGCGCCTGTCTTGTTTCGCTAGTTCCTTCAATGGACTCGTTTGTGAAGGCGGCGCCCAAGATTCACTTTGCAACGGTGAATCATGCGCCTGCATCTGTCGCGCTCACCGACTTGTGGATGCTGGCCGGGCAGTGCATACATTTGATCTTTTGATGATGCCAACTCCAGAGTACTGATCGGATTCGCTGACCGCACGCAGGTTATCTACGACACATAACTCCCTACAACAAATCATCCGTACTGGTCTTCAAACTCTCGGCCGCGTCTTCGTTGGTGCAAGGCGTGTCTGCGCATCGGATGCTGGCTATCTCTGCCAAGGGCGACACTGCTTGCTTATCTCCCCCAGGCGGTGGGCTTGTGGCACTGTTGGGGCCTCCAAACTTGGCTGAATGACTGTTTGGGAGGTACTGATACTATGCAGATGTTTGTAGAATATATGAATGGACATTTGCACCTTTCTGCAGCATCACATGCCTCAATCCACACCGCAAACAAGAAGTGAAGTTGGAGAAGGCCGAGATCACGGCCCACCGAAGATTCGCCGCGCTGCTGCCGTTGACGGAGGCCAGACAAAGGGCAGGCCGCGATAACGGATCCTTGCTGACTTGGTGAGTGTGGGGGAGACGCTGGGAGGACGAGAGGCAACGCCAAGAAGCCGTAAGTAGCCGCGCAACATGGTCTGGCATGGACTGGCGTCCTCAGCAGCAGCGCCGATTGCTGCGATTAGCACCTGCGGCCTTGCAAAAAGCTATTTACTACGTGCCGAGCAGTATGGCGCCCATATATGACCGCTGGCCAGGTAAGATTGCTTTCCTTTGTTCCATCGCTCCCTCTGTCTCGTTATCTCCCCTGCCACCAAGGACCTACTTGGAGATAACAACAACAACGACACCATGAACTCCGTCCGCATTCAGTCGCTCGAGAGCGCCTTCTCCTCCCTCCCCAAGCAGAAGACTGCCTCTTTTTGCTACGTCTCTGCCAGACAAGCACACACAAAGGCCTCCTCCCACCGCAGGAACATCCACTCCTCGCCACACAACGAGAACTCGGCCGCCTACCCTAACTTCAACTCGCCCGCTGCAAATGCTGTCTCCTCGCAAGTGCCCACAAGGGCTGAGGCTTCATCCCTTGCTTTCCTTCCGCTCAGCCAGATCATGCGTTCCTACCTGATCACCGCTATCTCTTCCTCGCCTCGTCTGCTGGATGCTTCTTCCGCAGTCCTCCGCCGCATGCTCGACAGCAAGAACTTCCTCTTCAGCCTCGAGAAGAACCCTCTTGCGAGAGCTCTGCTTTACCACACCTTCTACAAGCAGTTCTGCGCTGGATCTACTCCCGAGCAAGTCAGCGCCACCTCCAAGCAACTGCGTGAGCAAGGATACGGCGGTGTTATCCTGGAGTACGCCCTGGAAGTCCTCAAGGATGCTGAGGGCAACGAGTTGGAGGATGTTGCCAACTGGCAGAAGGGCATGCTCGCTTCCGTCTCCATCGCAAACGAGGGCGACTTCATCGGTCTCAAGTGGAGTGGAATGGGACCTGCAGCACTCCGCCTTTGCGCCGCGCAGAAGAACCCCAGCGAGGCCATGGACAAGGCCATGAAGCTCGTCAGCAAGGCCGCCGCCGAGAAGGGCGTCTGCCTCCTCCCCTCCGCTGAGGAGAACTGGAACCTGCCTGGCTACCACGCCTGGACTCTCAACCTTCAGCGCATCTTCAATCGTGAGGGCAAGACTGTCCTCTACAACACCTACCAATGCTACCTCAAGTCTGCCCCTGCCACTCTCTCCAAGCACATCGACATTGCTCGTGAGGAGGGCTTCACTCTTGGTGCTAAGCTTGTCCGCGGTGCCTACCTTTTCTCCGAGGAGCGCAGCCTCATCCACGACACTATCGAAGACACCCACGCATCCTACGACGGCATGATGTCCGCTCTCATCCACCGCAGCTATAACCCTGTCGTCCAGCCTACCTCGTCTCAAGCCGCTTCCGCCTCCTGGCCCGACAGCCGCGTCGTCATCGCTTCTCACAACGCCAACACCGTCGATCTCGCCCAGCGTCTCCGCCAGGAGCAGCTCAACCGTGGCGAGCAGCTCACCCCTCTAGTCTACGCACAGCTCCAGGGCATGGCTGACGAGGTCTCCTGCTCTCTCCTCGCTGCCACCAGGCACAACGGCGGCGACGAGTCCAAGGTCAAGGAGCAGGTCGTCAAGTGCATCGCTTGGGGTAGCATGACCGAGTGCCTCAACTACCTCCTCCGCCGCGCCGCCGAGAACAAGGACGCAGCTTCCAGGACTTCTGACACCAGGAAGGCCATGGGCTCTGAGATCCTCCGCCGCGCGAGGGCCATCTTCGGTCTTGCTTAGACTAAAGCATTACATTGACATATCAGCGACGGCGTTACTGGGAAACGACATGAAACCCTCCACAGCTTACGAGCTGTGCGAGACATGATCTACTACGAATTTTTTGACATCACCATTTAGCGAGCAAGTTACGTCTGGCGGGATCTTTCTATCATCTATCCGCAGACTTGGGCTTTTTTTTTACTGTACAGAGAAGGGAGCAACGTTTCGCTCGGGCGCATTCTTCCAATTTTTGCATGCCATCTATCTACCATCTACGTCTCATATAGAGTTCATACCACAACCAAATACCAAACAAACTTCAAAATTACAGCATAGCCACTAGTAACACATCACCATAACCTGACGTCCCAAGTAAGCCTTCCAGACTCTCGCTATCTGCATCCTCCCATGCTAGTAAATCCATCACTAATGCACTCTAAACTCAGCTAGCGCCATGTACGAAAGCCGAGCGGCTTTGCTCAGACCCACTTTTCACCAGCCTTGTGGGGAACAGGCGATTGAGTTTTCGTTACAGAGACATTTCGCAATTCGTTTGCGGCTACCCTCGGAGACCGTTGGGGAGTGTGGAGATGCTTGGGATTTCTATGATACACAGATTCGCTCTTGCTTCGGGCGTTTTGGCGGCGGGCTTTGATGGGAGCGCGTGTGTCATGTTTATGGTGCAAGTGGCAGGTGGGATGTGGATATCGGCGGGCGAGAAGGGTGGGAGTATTGCGATAAGCAAGCTCCAAGATCTACATGTACATTTGAAGAGAACATCTTCCATCTTGCAAATGATGTGCAAAGGGCTGGATCGCTAGTGATGTCACGGCCAACTATAATCGCCACGCTGCAAGGCAAAAGCACAAAGTTCGTCTCGGATCCTGAGGCCGAGATAAAGCTTCCAAAGCCCAATAATCTTACGCAAGTCTTCCGTGCCCAAGTTCGCCGGACAAGGACCTTCACGTCAGCAGATCTGCTGCGGTCATCAGCAAAAAGCATGGCGAGTTTTAGGGTTCACGAACGGTTGGGGGAGCGGTCCGCGCGGCTGGGGCTCCGCAAAGGCACGCACTCTTCTTCGTCCATAGCGGCCAGGTACGGCGGAAGATAACTTTGGCTCAAAATATTGGCATTCGTGGTGATGGAGATTGGAGGCATGTGAATTTATGTACGTGAATCCACTCGAGCGTCTCTGGTGTGTGTGAAGCGCCCTCACCACTGGGGTGCTTGGCTGGCTATCTTTGCTGGGGCATTGTGATTACGGTTGTCGACGGCATTTGTTTCTTTGTGAGGTGGACTTGGACTCGAGGATTGTCTTGTCATTGTGCTGCAGTACTCGGCTATGCTCTTGTATCGTTAGTGTGTGTCAAATAGGCCGAAGTGCGATGCCCAGAATTTGTAATCAATTTCACCAAGTCATCAGACTAGATTTCCTGCCCAGTCAAGCTGATGGTGAGATCTCGCACCGAGCGTGGTGGGGAACAAACATTACAATAGTCTAGATGATAGACTTGACAAGAGCTTTGCAAAACATGTTCTTCAATTGCTGTTCCTTAAAGCTCTGCATTGTACCATAAGTCGCCTTTGCATGTTTGGCTTTCCCATTCTCGGACGAGTTCGTGGCTTCGTGTATGATAATGTTATTGTACATTCTTCTCTTTCCCTCTCGCTTGAGCCCAGAGCGCCGTTCCGCTGGCTTGCTCATACTGCGTGAGGAATGCTGCATTCCGATGTCTCTTGATCTGGGACTGGAATGCTTCCTGACATGTACACTTCGCCGTCCCGGCTTCCCAAACTGTACGTGGAGCAAGGCTTTTGCGACAAGGTACTTACAGATCTTTCCTTCTTCCTCGAGGTGTATGATCCCAAAAGAGGCGGAAGGTTGTACGAGTTTATTTGATCTTGACCTTCATGCACGGATTGGACCTACATCCAGTTGACCTTGTCCAGCGCTATCTGCACGTTGTGACTTGGCTTTTGCAATTTGATGTAGAGTGCCTCCAACTCTTGACCTCGCCACTCGCAATACCTCTTGACACTAGTAGGGTAAGTAAATCTCCCACTCCATCTACCTCTTCCATCGGTGTTATGGGCGACCTCCGCGGGCGTCTGCTTGCTTTGCCGTCAGATGCAGTGCGTCGATCGATGCGGTAGGGAGCTTCGGGTCTTTGTTCCCATAACCAGGCCCGACGTGGCGGTACTGTCTCGTTCTTTTTGGTCGTGCACAGTTCGGGTTGCGGCTTACGCGAATCGGATGCGATTTGGTGTTGTAAATTCAGCCTTCCGAATCATCTTGCTGTTGGCTTGAACAGTGTGCGAGGCCAAAGCCGTCTTCGAGTGGCAAAGGAGTTGTCTGGAGTCTCGGGCTCCCTCTTCGTACTGTACGGGTGGTTCGAGGGTATGAGGAGGGTATTGTTGCGGGAGTCTTGCCGAGTGCGTGGCAGACAAAGGACTTGGTTGCTCGAATGTGGGATCTGCGGATGCGGGCTCGCTCGGTGTAGCTTCGTGATGGCAAGTATTGCCGTTGGTCCTCTTGCAGGGGTTTCTGCAGATCATGGAGCGGTATTGCTTCTTCTTCAGCCTGTAAGTATCTCAAGCGAATGTTGTTGCCACTAGCCCTCGACACCTTGCAACAGCCAGTGGCTACTTTGCAGGCGGAGTCTCTAGTTTTGGCTTTGGCTGCAAACGTCGTCACCGTGCTGTAGCTATGAGTAGCCTCCGGGCCCTTGCTACAGCCCTACATGCATCGTGTGGAAGCGCTGAGTGTCACCTTTGGGAGCTACCAGTAGGAGGACCTAGCCCCGAACATACCGAAGGCCCTTTGATGTGTTGCTGCACCTTCCCGTGCCTGTAGCGTGTACAATAGAACAATGTGGGCGTGGTGGTGGTCACAGCTTGGCAGCGGAGCTGGTGTTGTGCTTTGCAGCGCCAAACAACAGCTTCCACCACCACCAGCCCTCCTCGCCCACCGCGTCGCCAAATACATCCGCCATGCCCAAACAACACACGGAGGCTCTTGTCTACATTGAAAACATGCTCCGCGGGTAGCTTGCATGTCCTACAGGCCCGCCCCGGCACCCACACCAGAGCCTCTGGCACAATGGTAAGCACATGTCGGGCCCCTCTACAAGCACGTGCGAGTCGTCTCGTGGCTCACTTGGAGCCCTAGACATCGTCACTGGCGAGCGGTAGCGCAGGAGGGGTGGCGGTCGCAGAGGCGAGCCTGCTTCCGCGACTGTACAGCCGCAATGGTACTTTCGGTTCTACACCGCCACACACACCATGAAATGACAAAATAGCACTACGAACTTTTCAAGAAAGCTGTAGAGCTGCTTTGGTATGTATTTCAACATGTCGATGTATTGTGGTGGCGCGTACTAACACGGCGAGGCAGAGCGTTGTAGGCAAGCCGGCTTCGCGCGACGATGCATCCCCGACCGTACTTTCTGCCCTACACCACCACACACCACACGCATCGACAAAACAACAATACGAGCTCTTCAAACAGACTGTAAAGCTGCTTTGGTATGTTTTTCAATAGGTCAATCGGTTGTAGTGGCGTACACTGACATATCGAGGCAGAGCGTCGCAGGCGAGCCGACTTCGCGCAACGCCACCGCGACCGTGCTTCCGGTCCTAGACAACCACACACTGGATGCAACAACGAGATAGCACTACGAGCCCTTCCAATAAGCTGTAGAGCGACTTTGTTGAGTATGCCAACACGCCAGTGGTTTGTGGTTGCGTACACCAACATGGCGAGACAGAGCATCCCTTCACAGCAGACATGCAGCTACCCGGCTTGCGGCGACCGCGCTCGCCACCGCAAGGCGTAACACGTAACACTCCTCGCGGCTCAACAGCACACCTTCGAAAACTCTTATAAGTCCTCGAAGCATGGTTGGTATGTCGTAATTTCCGTCGCAAAGTGCTGACATTTACTAACATTCCGCAGGCGACGGAGAAAGTCGGCTTCACGACTTCGGCTTCCTGGGCCACCGGTATTGCAACACCTCCGCTGAACACAACGCAAGCAGCCGCGACGGTTCTCGTTACACCGATACGCTTACCAGTCGACCACACAGGTCATAATTTCGACTGACCCCTCGGCCGAACAGGGTCTACAACGACCCGCCGGACATTTCCGAGGTTGTACAAGGTGGCCATGCAAGGGACTCGAACAATGCAAGAGCTTTGAACACCGGACACGCTTCCGGATACCTGCAAGAGATGGAGATTCTTTGTGCTTTCCAGCCTCTTGATTTGTTCGAAACACTTTTGTCACCCCATCTGGCAGTGGCTTGAGTGACGACCGCCGACACTGTTTACCTTCGCAGACAGCACCGATGCAGGAGTCATGTTCGAGGACCATCTTGAGGCAGTCGCAGCATTGTCTTTGACAGCTCCCACTTGCTAGGAAAAGCATTCGAGTCGGGACATCACGACTCACGCCATAGCCGCCTCCAGCGGGCTGTGTTCTTTTTGAAATGCGGTGTGGCCTTCAATGACTTCTCTCTACCAGAGCTTAGCCATGATGGAAGCCTTTCTTGTGATTGTAACAGGGGGTCGAGACATGAACAGCTTTGCTATTCACGTTATTGGATGCATCCATCGTGTCCAAGTGGCCGCACCATGAAGAGGATGTGTTGCAATGTCGGATACACAAACCCCTTTCCGGCGGTAAACCGTTTGCAATAGCCTTGGCTGTTGCCTTTGGTGCTGGAAACATATCTTTGGGCGCCGACGGTATGCCGGTCGAGGCAGACCTTGCTGTACCTTCTTGGCCCTGGACATAGGTCTACCCCGGCCTAACACAACAGCCCTGTCTACTGCTCTTTGTTGCGCCAGTCTGGATGGAAAGCCTGGAGATTGAATTTACCGGGCCTATTCAATTTCCAGGCTTGCCTTTGCTCTGGAGCCAGAGCTCCTGCCGGCAAGTATAAGAGAGTCATTCCGGAGTCAAGCGCTTTCGCAGACTCGCCAATTCCGGCACCTGAAGCCAGACGAGTATCTTAGCCCGACACGAGATCGCTGCATCTTACAGCTTCGAGGTGTCATCTGGCCAAGTGGTAGGTATCTCAGCTTTCTCTCACCAACTCGCCGTTGGATTCAACATCTCTCTGCGGCTCTCATATCTTCGCCTTCTATCGCAGGCGCTCTGCTGTCTTCCTAGAGCAACTCTCATACCTGGCCACCTTGAACTATCCTGGATGGCCGCTGGATGGCTCTACAACTGGACCTCAACCTCTTCGGCCAGACTTTCGACCTTCGCTTGTGTTTTTCCGTGTTGACAAGGCTTTGGCCGAGTCTTCGCGATGATGTTTCTTGCTTTTCTCTCCGTAATGGTAAGACTTTGGTCGAGCCTCTGCGATTAACGTTTACCACAGCCTTCAACCGGACACTAGGATACCACAGAACGGCCGTGGAGCGATCTGCTACCTGGCAGTGAGATCTTCGTTGCCAGCTTCCACCAGAAGTATCCTAAGAAGCCAGGGCCGCCATCGTCTTTCAAGTCTGAGTTGGATCACCAGATGATAGGGTCTGCTGTCGCAATACAGGTCATGAAGGTCGGTACGCCTCCGGCTGCTGTACTGGAGCCTGCGCACGCATCCTTGATGGGACCATCCGCTCTCTGAATTACGTGGCGAGAGCGAGTGCTGAACGATAGGAATGGCACGAAGATCAGCTGGGCCTTCACGACGACTCTTCTGGTTCGACGCACACACCCTTCCGGACTGGCAAAACCCTGGCTGAACCTTCTCGGTGTGACTCCCTTTGCGCCTCGTTGCTTACATCTTCTTCTTCCGTGTTGGCAAAGCTTTGGCTGAGTCTTCGCGGTGGCACTCTCTTTGCGTTTCGTTGCATACATCTTTTTCTTCCGTGTTGGCAAAGCTTTGGCTGAACCTTCTCGGTGACCTTCCTCTTACTCCCGTTATATGCACATCGCCTTGCCGCGCTGGCAAAGCTCTGGCTGAGTCTTCGCGGTGGCAGTCCCTTTGCGCCTCGTTGCACACATCTTTTTCTTTCATGTTGGCAAGGCCTTGGCTGAACCTTCGCGATGACCCCAACTCCACTCTTGTTACAAGCACATTCCTCTTTTCGTGTTTGCAAAGCTTTGGCTGAGCCCTCGCGATGGCACTCCCTTTACACCTAGCCGCATGCACGTCTTTCTTTTGTGTTGGTAAAGCCTTGGCTGAGCCCTCGCAATGGCCATCACTCATCACCTACAGCTACCATATCTTCGCACTGTCAAAGCTCTGGCTGAACCTTTGCGATGATCATCACTCCCTTTCCCAGCCACTAACTCGAATCCTGACAACACAGCATCTGACATGGAAGTACTGTTCCCGGACCTGGACCTGGATTGGAGCAGCCTATCACTGAGCAGTGCACGACGCGCAAGATGACAGAGGTCCCGATTCAATTCGAACCCACGTCTGACAGCCCTCTGCCAGTCTCATCTAATTGTCCCACCCTCGAAATGATCGTTGCGTTGGGATGTGCGGAGCGGTATATTTGCCTCGAGCGCTGTACCTGCACATTCGGCCCTCGATCGAAGAAGCGGCCTATCTACCTGCTATGTGCAATGTGCCTGAACTTAATGGTCCCGATTCAGTTCGAACCAAGTCTTGAGGGTCGTTGTCTAAGCTGAAACCTGTCCCATGTTCTTGAAGATTGTTGCACAGGGACATGCGGAGCGATACATTTCCTAAGCGCTGTACCTGCATGTTCGATGCTCAATCGTGGTGAAGTCCCGCTTCTCGGTGTTGTCCGTACGCTCTTTTTGAGGCTACGGCGCGCTGGCTGCTGCCTTCACTGATATATCTTGGCCTCTCTGCCGCCTGCCGTCCAGCTCTGGCTGACAAGGGATCGGCCATAATCTGTGGGCGTCTGGGGCGATTTGACAGCGGTTCAAGTGCAAGCTTATGCCGGGTGGCTGTTCGATGGGCGCATCGGGCAGAGGTATCTCGATGCAATCGGGATATCGGTGGGCTGTCACGCATGTTTAAGTATTGTTTTGTTCTTGTGCGTTCTTGTGTATGTTGTTCGCTTTGGTGGCTTTGGACGTCCGCTTTGGCCGACGCTTCAGCGTAAATCCAGGGGGGAAATGTTGCTGCTCGGCCAGGGTGTATGCTTGAGACGGGCATTATTCATGACTGCTGATAAAGTCCATCTTGGCCGAATCTTTATGTAAGGGGGAAGTCGTTGCTCTTAGGCGACTGCTTGACATCTCGTGGGTGTAGTCGGAGGACGGCTTTGCTCTTCGGTCGATGCTTTGGCTAGGGCTTGTTTCGCAGGTCGTATAGCTGTCGCTTGTATAGCGCTGCTAAAGCCGCGGGAGCTTGTTTGTCGAGATGGATGCAGCGCCATTCTCGGCGAGGTGCTGGGATCCTTGACCTTCTGTTTCTTTCGGCTACTGCTTGGACAGTCGCCTCGAGCGGTTCCGTTGTTCTTGCCGTGAGCTCGCAGCATGTTGGCATCAGCGACTGCTGGTTGCGGTCTTCGTGCGCGATTGTGTTCCCTTTGATCCCTTTCGCCTTTTCATGCTCGACCAGGGTGCGCTGACGGCGTCGGGTGTGGAGCGATGTGTCTTCAAGATGCTTGCTTTCTTCTATTGACTCAGTGTTGCGTAGTATGCTCGTTGAGAGATGTCCTGGTAGGCTCTCCATGCACACGCCACCCAACACTGAGTTAACAAGAGATGTGAGGAAGGTCTTGTCCCAGCAGACCGGCTCTCGTCTCCTTCCCTTGTGGGCTGTACCAAAACTCGCCGATCCCAATTCCATAGACATCTCTTTGCCCCGCCTGTCGAGGCCGTGCTATCGCTTGAGGCTTGCTGGTATCCATGCTGAAGGACAGTCCGAGCAGTTCGGCTCTAGAAATGCTTGATGAGTGGTCTGGTCTTTGCTGCCAGCTGCTTGGGGCGCTGGAGTGGCAAACCAACGGCGCTCGCTTGTGTGTCATCCAGGCTCGAGAGGCGCTTTTTGTTAGAGGCTCGAGAGGCTCGAGGCTGGAGACGATGCGCATGGTACATGCTCGAGAGGTAGTGCCAACGATACTGACGAGAATGTAGGTGCTGGCTGTCCACTGAGCGCGTATCGAGCAGGTCCGCCGCGCTTGTGTTCTGCTGAAGTGGTGGCTGCAAAACTGTCGACAAGGTAGAAGATGTTCGCCGCGGAGTATGCATCAAGAGTTAGCTATGCTGTGGCGAGGACAGTACACGTTGAGGTTTGCATGCACGCCGGGTTGAAGAATTCAAGCTCGTCTTTACCTATCTGTCTGTTTGCCTGTTTGTCAAAGGCCTACAGGCTACACGAGGGAGGGAACGTAACGCTTGAGCACCGCGCTCTGTATTGATAGCAGAGATATTTGTGCCGACAAAGATCTATCATCGCTTCTACATGTTCACATGAGTCACGAAATCTCGCGGTATTTGCACTACCGCGAGGCGGCTGGCTTACCTTGTGTGCCTCGATGCTGCAATAGTCAGACTGCTCTCCGTCGCCTCGTCGTGCATCACGTCGATGAAAGAAGTGTGGGGAGCAAGGATAGTGTCTCGTATCTGATTTAGCAAGAAGGCTGCCGCTTCTATCTCTATGCCGCTCAGCAGGATTCCGCAGACTGTGCCTTCGAATGTGTATCCTCGGTCCTCCTCCATCTACGCTCTCCCTGCTTGACCAAGTTGACCTGACATGTCTGTACCCAAGAATTCAGCGCAATTTCTTCCATGCATAGTCGCCGTCTGCGCGTCTCACCTAGGGATAAAATGCAAGTTGAATCTGGTCGATAACCCACCCGATGGCAGCCGTGATGGTGGAACCCAGGAAGATGGACACGGAGAGGTGGACGGCGAAATGAACGTAGTCCTCCATGCCTTTCAAGATGAGCATCTTGATGGCGAACATGATGGCAGAGGCGAGGACGGCGGCGAGTTTGATCTGCCAGATCGGAGGCATCGTGGACGGCTGATCTCGATGGCGAATAGTCGGGGTTTGGAAGGCGGGGTTTGGTATTGGCGGAGGGTGGTTTGCGTGTAAGTTTGCGGTCGCAATGATCTTCCGGCAGAACGTGTATGGGTTTTGTGTTGCGTTACTTATATCTGGGGAGTTTGCTGGATGAAAATCAAACAAAGCTAAACCAAGGCTGGTGTGAGCAACGCGCAGGACAAGAAACGACACAACTAGCACGACATGATGCAATTGAGGTCTTCTGCAGTATCATCATGGATACTAGGTTGTTATGTAGCTATTTTTAATCGACCATGTCGCCGCAACATTCGAAGTGATCTGTTGCTACGGAAGCACAATGACAAACCTCCTAAGCAAGACGCGTCGAGGAAGGCGCTTGTCAAGCTGCTTGATAGCAATCACACTTCTTCCAGGCTCGCATGACACTCATCCTAGTCTTTGCAATCAACCAACGGGCAATTCTCAGCACGTGAATCGTGTACGGCCTCTCAACTTGAGCCACATGCATGGAGATCTCGCCATACCTTACGCCTACCCTCTTTCCTCACTCAGCTCACTCCAGCACTAGCGCCTGAGGCTCCTTCTGCAGCTCCTTCCCTAGCTCGTGACTGCATGAGTTCGTGTTTCGTGGCCTTGGCGGCTGCCTGGAACATCTTGTTGACTTCTCACTTCCGCTTCTCCATCCACCGACCTTCACAACACCACACCAAACACACACATCACCATGCACAACACCATGGCGACAACACTACGGCACGATCCCAACCTATACCTCCATGCACTGCTTTACCACAGGAGTGATCAGCGCTACTGTAATTTTTCCTCACTCCATCCTTACTTCAGCCTCACTACACGCGCCTTTATCTTCCAGTGCGGATGCTGACCGTTAAAAGTGCAGCTCAAATGTCTCGAATGCCAGATTCACGAGATCACCACTCAAGCTTCTCTTGGTATCTCACAGTACAGCTTGCACATGTCTTCATTGTGCGAGGTGTCCAGAGAGGTCGGCAACGACAACCTATGGCCGTGTTTTCGGTCAACCCTAGTGTTCTCCCGCAAAGGACTTCCCACAGCGATCTCTTCGCTGGTGATGCTGCTCGTGATCATCCTCGCTGCTGTAAGTGACCTCAGCTCACTCCTTCCTACTTGACTCAACTAACAGTACTTCAGGTCTTCGAGAACGTCCTCAAGAAGGTCCTCGAGTGGTGCGCTCAGCACAAAACGGACCCAGTTCCCACCTAGGACGACGACGCCGACTCCCGCAAGAAGACTACCGGCATCGAGGAGTGGGACGCACAGCATGTCCTGGTCAACCTCTACGAACTTCCGATTCCACTCCTCGATTTCGGCTGCAAGACAGTCGCCAACATGATCAAGGGCAAGAGCTTGCCTCCCGAGGAGATCCGCAAGACCTTCAACATCCAGAACGACTTCAACCTGGAGATCCGCAAAACCTTCAACATCCAGAACGACTTCACTCCCGAGGAGGAGGGCCAGATCCGCCACGAGAACGAGTGGGTCGGCAGTCGACTGGAGGAGCGTAACCTCCTTATCAAAAAAACAGCCGGGGCAGGCGTAGCAACCGCGTTATCAACTCGCAGGAGGGGCGTAACCTCCTTCCAAAGAACGGCCAGGCTCCAGAGATGTGCCTGTGGTGTCGCTGATTTCGGACTTCGCAATAGTGGATGCGTTTCCATGCAGAGTGCTTCGCAAATTGGCGGCACCAGAACTCCTTGGCTCTGACCTCACTCGCGCCAACGCTCCACCAATGCGCTTTCAGAGGCTCGACCGGAACGGCAACTTCGATCAATTCAACGAAATCATTACTAGCTGTAGTGACTCCTTCGAAGAATACCCGCCAATGGGCCGCAGTGAGCCCGGCCTTGACGTTTTCGACCGGTTGATGAAGGGAGAGGGCGGCGACATGGTCCTCTTCGGCCGCTGGAGACATCGTAAGGATACGCCACTATCCCTCGTCGAACTCCAATCCGACTCCGGCATCTCACTCCAAAATCCGGCCTTCCAGAGCCCTTACGACTCGAGCTTCAACACAAGCTTCGGCTTCTTTGCCGTCGTCAGCTGCCCGTAGGAGCAGTCCTGCGACAATGCTTCCGGGGTCGGCGTCATCCAGCTCACCAAGTCCCTCGCAACCGAGAGGGCCCGCCACCAGATCCGCGTCAACTCCATCAGCGGTGCCATCATCGCCTTGAGAATGATTGGGTGGGCTTGCGCTTGCGCTATTTACTGCGTTGTGGTCGACTTTGGGAGAAGGGCAGGTTTTGGACTGTGAAGTGCGATGTTGGGCGAAGGGACCATTACATGTGACTTCAGCCTCGCCATGGCTTCCTGTGTTTCTTTATTGTCAGTCGAAGAGAGTCGCTCATGAATAAAGTGTATCCACCCGCATTGCCTCGCACAATCGCATCTCTCTCATTCTCGTTGGTACTACATTAAAGGTAGTATGTCAGTGCGTCGCTCTCTATCTTTGCTGTACGTTGAAGCATGTACAAACACCCTGCTGTATCTTGGTCAGCGACCGCTGTTGTCGGGAGCATCGCCATACTGCAGAGGATGATTACCGTTGCCATAAAGACACTGCTCATGACTATCTGAACAGCTGCCCGCTCTGAAGAAGTACACCAGCTGCTGAAGATAAGTAAGATGACTTGGCTCTCTTCTCGAGCACGCATTTTCGTGTCATCGTGCGCATGCCTTTACCGCCACCTTTCGCAGTCGAGATTCAGACTCCGCACCGGCCTCTCAGTGGCACGGCAAGCAGTACGGACTTCGAAGCCATACCCGCGAGCACCTCTAACAGTAATGATAGCATCAAATGCACCGTTGCCGAGCGCGGACACATCTCGGATGATGCCAACATCGGAACCGGCTATTCGCCACAGCTCGGAGATGGTTGTTTGGCCAATCCTCCAGGAGGGTAGCTAATCGAAACATCATGTACGGGCAAAGCCATGAATACGCTGACTTCCTTCTTTCGTCGAGTGCCGACGACGCGTGCTAGCGAGATGTTCGCCACTCGTCTCTGGTTGATTGCGAGGCTCATACAGGCCATTTGCACGAGCTCAGAGTACATAGTACGAGCATCAGCCGAGCTTAATGGTGCATTAACCGGGCCTCGAACTTCTTCCTAGTATCGACTTGTGTCCTTGGCTGCAGGGCAAAAGAAGCATCCACAAGTCGAAGAGTGCAAGGACAACGCCTTGGCCTGTAGTATGTAAGAAATTCCCTCATGCAGCGCCGAGGTGTAAGTTTCTGCTGCTGTAGATCATCAAAAGTTTACGTGTATTGTACTTCGAGAAAGTAGTACGTGCCAGTACAAACACTATAGCTGGATTTGTAGAGGCAACTAAATCTTCCAGACAGCACTACTTTTTCTATGTGTCACAGTATCTACATATCGATTTTTCATAGCCCCTGCGTCATGATCAATTCATGCAGCACCTATATGATCAATCTACATGTAAACTTATACACAAGAAAGCCAAACGCCACGATGGGGCAGTCCTGAGTCATGTGCGGGTTGGAGCGGAGAAACTGGAGCATTTCTGCGTAATGCCTGCTAGCAACGTGGACGGCAACATCTGTTATCCCCACAGCCCCGCACAAAACAATCTCCATTCCTTGCAGGATCGTCCATGCACCACGGCGCCCACTCTGTCTTTGTCGCCCTCATGACTCCATACCATGCAGCTTTGCCCGTCGTCACTCTTCGGCAAGTCTCGTGAGCCACGAGCCGTCATGTCTTCCCCTCGCCATGACGTGCCAACAGCCTCGGACGCTGATCTCCAACGCCGATCACGAAATGTATAAAATGGACCCAGCACGGCGGCAGGATGGCGTGGTAGTCCATCAGCCGGTATAGCACTTCCTCCTCGCCCAGCATGCTCACCATCTTTGCAAGCCTCCTGGCAGTCGCCAGCGCAGCGCCCGAATACCGCCGTCAAACCGGCTACGGTAGCAATGGCGGTGCTCCGACAGTATCGGTCAAAAACGGTACCATCTCTGGTGCCCACTCCTCAACCTATAACGAAGACTACTTCTTGGGCATTCCCTACGCCCAGCCCCCAGTCAACGGACTTCGATTCAAGGTTCCACAGTCTCTGAACAGCACCTACAACAGCACCTACGAGGCAACAGAGTACGCTCCTTCTTGCGTTGGCTACGGAGGTGACCAGCTTGGCTATCCAATTTCGGAGGACTGCCTGTACCTCAATGTAGTCCGTCCTTCCGGCTACGAAGATCAAGAGCTACCCATTGGCCTCTGGATCCACGGTGGTGGTCTGCAGATGGGCGGCAGCCGTGATGCGCGCTACAACCTATCCTTCATTGTGGAGAACAGTGTCAAGATCGGAAAGCCTATCATCGGCGTCTCAATCAACTACCGTCTTGCAGGCTGGGGCTTGCTTGCATCTGAGCAGGTCTCCGGCAGCGGCGATACCAACATCGGCCTCAGAGATCAGCGTTTGGCTCTCCACTGGGTGCAGGAAAACATTGGCGCCTTCGGTGGTGACCCCAGCAAGGTCACCATCTGGGGAGAGTCTGCTGGTGCCGCTTCTGTCGGTTGGCACTTGCTTGCTTACAATGGTCGTGACGATGGTTTGTTCCGCGCTGGTATCATGCAGTCGGGCAACCCTGTGGCTTACAACAGCTACCGCTCGGTCATCGACTACCAGCCTGGCTACGATGGTCTGGTGAATGCCACTGGCTGCAGCAATGCTACAGATACTCTTGAGTGCGTTCGCTACGCTCCTTATGAACAAGTGAACAACTGGTTCAACTCAACCGAGGGCAGCAACTGGAACCCGATCGTTGACGGCGACTTCATTGCACGTTGGGGCAGCCTTCAGCTCGAGGACGGTGACTTCGTCCAAGTTCCCATCATTGCTGGTGCCAACACTGACGAAGGTACTGCTTTCGGTCCTGACGGTATCGACTCCGAGGCAGACTTCGCTGAGACTATCTCTGATCCGGATCGCTCTGCATTCCTGCCCCAGCACTTCGTACCCGAGGTGCTTGAAGCCTACCCCAACACACCTGAGTACCGGATCCCACCCACTGAGGAGATTGGCGACTACGTCTACCCGAATCAGTCACAATACCGCCGCAGCGCAGCTTACGCCGGCGACGTCGTGATGATTGCCAACCGTCGCGGCGCCTGCGAGACCTGGACCAAGTTCGGCATCGACGCATACAGCTACAGGTTCAACACAATCCCGAACGGCATTCCCTTCCAAGTCGGCGTCACCCACTTCCAAGAAGTCGCTTTCGTATTCGACAACACCCAAGGTCTCGGATACGGCCCGCTGTGGGGCACTGTCAACCCTTACGCCAACAAGTCCGAGTCTTACCAAGAACTCGGCTTCCTCATGAGCTCCAGCTGGGCTTCTTTCATTCACGATCTCGACCCGAATGGATACAAGGAGAGAAACTCGTCCACTCCTGACTGGCCAGTGTACTCCAACGAGGAGCCTGAGAACATTGTCTTCGACACCAATGTGACCGGCAACGCCTTCGCCGAAGCCGATACATGGCGCTCAGAAGGTATCCGCTTTATCTTGGACCATGCAACTGCCTACAAAAGGTAGAAGTAGTCTTAGGTTGAATATATCAGCTTCTTGGCAGTACAGCTGGAGACAGCATGGCCGTGTGATTTAGAAGTACATATGAAAATTTATCTGATCATTCTTCTGAAAATCGGCACCATCCGCGTGACAGCATACAAGTCTCAAAGCAACTGATTGTTCATCGGCTTTCCCTCGTTCTCACGGGTCACTTCTCACAGTCACTGCGTTCACAGCTTTGGCCCTAAAACCTTCTTGGAATGTATGAATGTACTGCTGGATACCTTGCTCCGCTGCAGAGGCAACTCGCACTTCATACGAAAATTATTGACGTCTACCTAGCAGCGGGCAGAGGGAACACAGCCGGGCTCTTCTTCCCATCTCTTCCAACAGCTCTAATACCAAACTGCAGGCTGTCCTTCGGCAAGTCAACGGTGACACCGCCTGTGTTGCCCACGTCGAGCGCGTGGCTCCACTGCAAAGCACCTGCAACTCTCCACACAAGCTCATAGCTGGCGACAAGCGGATCATTGCCGGTTGTCCAGTTGAAAGCGCTGAGATTGTTGACGATCGACAGCGGTGTGTCTTCGTCCGCAGCCGGGATGCCAATGCGCTGGGAAATTGTCACGTTCAGGGGCATGGCTGGAGCGTTCGCCGCAGACCACATCGTTGCCAAGTTGACTTTCGCCACCCGAGAAGTGTAGTCGAAGTCTACAAATTCGACCAGGTCGCCGTACTGCGTGCCGTTCTCGACACGGGTGTTCTGGTGCTGGTGGGTGTAGTCCTCTACAGCTTCGGTGAAGCGCACGGCGGGGAAGCCTTGGGTAAGGAAGGACTGGTGGTCGCCGCCGCGGAGGTAGCGGTCTGGGCGGTAGATCAGGGCAACTTGCATGTCAAGATCGTGGGAGGCGCCGGCGGCGACTTCTGCGATAAAGCGACCGAGGTTGCGGGCGGGCGAGTCGTTTTCACCGCCAATGATGCCGATCTGTCTGTCTTCGGCAGCAGTAGATGCGTTTGGGTATAGAATGCTGGCGCCGAAGAGGCGGATAGTGTAGTCATTGATCGGGCTGAAGGGCTGGAAGTGACCAGTTCCAACGATGTCGTTGTTCCAGTTACCTTCAACGTTGTAGCCGGCTTGCTTGAGCGTCTTCGCCAGATGGTCCGAGCCGTACAGGCCTTGCTCTTCGGCCGCAACAGCAGCAAAGATCATTGTGGATTTAGGCTTGAGCTTGGCGCAGACGCGAGCCATTTCCATTACCACTGCGACTCCAGATGCATCATCATCGGCACCTGGCGCATCGCCTTCAGCATCCATCACATCAAGGCGACGGCTGTCGTAGTGGCCAGTGACGACGTAGACACGGTTCGGGTCAGTAGTGCCATTGATCTGGGCTACCACGTTGGTGATGTTGACCGGGAACGAGATTCTGCTGGCCACAGGCTGGATGTAGGAGTCGAAGTATACGTCCATACTTCCGTTGGACTCCGCCGCATACCCTTTCATCTCCTTGTAAATCCAATCGCGAGCGGCGCCAATTCCTCTCGTCGTTGAGTTCTGGATCGAAAGGGTGTGTCTGGTCCCAAAGTTTGCGAGCTTCGTGATGATGTCTCCCACTCTTTCCTGGTCGATCTGAGCAACGATGTGGCTGGTGAGGTTGTCAGGCCTCTGCGGTTGCAGAGCCTTTCCAAGATCAGTTGGTGGCCAGCTCGCCTCCGGTGCGTATCCCCATGGTTCGGAAGGGCCGTACAAGCTTCCAGGAAGGCCTCTCCATGTCTGAGCACTGGCAGCACTCAGCAGTGTGCCGACCGCGATAGCTTTTGTGAACATGATATCTAAATTACCAAGTAGCTAAATCCTGCAGGATGCAAAAGCGAGGCAGCGAGGGCTATATAAGCCCCAAGATTGTCTTGAGGGCGCCATCGTAGGTTTTAGGGTTAGTGCGACATCACCTCATGAATCCTGCCATACCACCTACCAAGATCAGTATGCTTGAGGATCCTCAATACTCGTAGATACGTCCACACGGTACGTTGTCGTGGGATCCACAGCACACATGCGAACCATGTGCTCACCCGCCACTAAGCAGGGGCATCTGCCCAATAGCAAGCCACCACAGACATCTCCATGACGGCATGCAAGGAACATTCCGCATGAAGATATAGGCTATCAATGCAACATAGTTCTCGATCGCATGGCGATGTTGCAGGGGTGGTTGATGTAGAGGTTTGGACGATCGTCAAGCGGGGCTTGCCCAGCCAGCGCTGCCAGCGAGCTTCCTGAGTAGGAAGGAGACAAGAGATAGGCGATATTTTCGATCGTACAGGGGTCGGCAACAACGGAAATCTCGCTGTCTATCTGCAGGAGGCTATGTGCGATAGTGGTATTAGGTTGTTCAGCAAAAAGTTGGAATGCGGTCATAAGTTACTCCGAAAGCCTCGGCCTTTAAATCTTGTCGTTGGCGCAAGGCAGGGTCAATTGAACGAAATCCTGACTTGGATAGGACAGGACGAATTGCAGTTCTCCTTCGTACGTAGCGGTAGAGACAGTTACACGTATGGCGGAGATAAAATCCACCACAGAGACGATTCATAAAGTGAGGTCAAGCGAACAGAAATCGGAGGAAATGGAGGATGGCTAGGGCGGAGACTTGTGAAGAAGATGTGGGGTCGTCATAATTTTGAATACCATGACATGAACCTCGTTCCCTTGCAGCATGTAATCTCTGCCGCTTTCGTCGGGTGTGTAGTCTGTCACGTAGGATGTTGTTCTCTCTCTTCGCAGGAGTGTCCTTGTTTTACCATGTCTTACACAATGTCGTAACGCCGAGCGCCACGCTTGAAACATCAACCTTTCACCGAAACCTCAGCATTCATGATCATCTCAGCTCTCCTCTACCAGCAGGATCTCGCTCCTTCTGCTTGCGGTCCTTCTCGGCCCTGTTGTGTTTGCGGTCTTCGTCGATATTTGCCGTGATTGTTTCCATCATGCTCTTTCTTGGTAGCTGGTCCATCTGCACCCAGGGCGCATTCGCCACATACTTCAGGTCCCACTCAATTTTCTTCACCATGTTCTCCAGATCAGTATTACTGCAGTAGTTCGGGTGAGTTCGAGTGAAGGCCGGGAACAGCTTTCCGTCGCCATGGCTTCGACCGTGGAAAGCTTCGGGTCTGGGTATAAAGTCGAGCGGGATGGCGTCTGGTAGCTCGTTCTCTGTCGCAAGTGCTGTCTCATGGCACCATGCTCTGGCTACATTTCTTGCGGTGTATCCTCCTCCACCGAGAAGCATGACCGGCACATCAAGCGACTTGACGAAGCGCACACACTCGCCGTGCTGCTTGATGTTGATGTTGAACTGACCGAGTCGATCGCCACCTAGTGAATCTGCGCCGCATTGCAGCACGATGGCTGAAGGCTTGAATGCCTTGACTGCTCGGCCAACAACTGATGTGAAGAGGTAGTTGTATTGCCTGTCGTCAATTCCAGAACTTATAGGAACATTGAGGGCAAAGTGCTCGCCATGTGTCGACTTCAGGCCAACGTCGGTGACATCGCCGGTGCCGGGGAAGAACTTGTGTCCCGTGTCATCATATGTACCAAAACGGTGAAAGCTCAACGTCATGACACGCGGCTGTCTTTGGAAGGCTTCCTCAACGCCATCTCCGTGATGTACATCAATATCGATGTAGAGGACTCGAGACCAGACTTTGAGCATCTCCAGAATCGCGAGCACGATGTCGTTGATATAGCAAAAGCCAGAAGCTTCGGATTTGTGTGCGTGGTGGAGGCCGCCTGACCAGTTGACTGCGATATCGCTTTGTCTAGTTGTGAGTTGGTGGCTGGCTGCTAATGTGGCGCCGGTGTAGAGGAAGAGGTATGTGCTCATGTCCGCAAAAACTGGACAATCTGCGCCAGGAGAGGTGGAGAGGTTGTAAGGCCCGAGGTAGACGCTATCTGTATCGTGCGCATATGGTACCGCCTTCTGGTATCGAGGGAGCTTCGCTAATCTGTCGAATGTCTCCGGCGCAACTTCGGAGAGGAACTCCACATAGTCGGGGTCGTGGAAGGCGCAGACCTGCTCTTTGGTGGCGGGGAGCGCTTCGTGGGTGTCCATTGCGTAGTGCAGGCCGTAGCCAAGAATGAGGTGTTTCGCCAGAGTAAGGCGCCACGGCTTCATGGGATGTGTCCTGCCAAAATGCATGTCCTCGACTGTGCTGTTGTAGTGATATGAGACCTTGAGGCCTTTGGGTCGTGTAATGCCATTGTCCTCGACTTGCTGCATAATCTTGCGGTTCAACTCCTGGTCTTGCCAGTGTCGCTCGTCGTCCTCGGTGGGTGTCTGCTGCCGTGATGGTCTGCCATCGCATGTGTAGTCGTCGCCGTTTGCGTAGCCATCATCGTGGCCGTGGTCCGGAGTGTGAGAGCGGCTTCCGGTGCGACCAGGCATGGGCATCGCCCATTGCTGCACTATTCCGCCGTGCACGTCGGCGCGCGGGATATTTGAGGCTACCATGGATGAGGCTGTCGCATGCTATGCGGTGATGGGATAATTGGTATCGATGAGGGGTTTCTGGTGGGATGCGACGGTTTGCGCCAGCTTCGTCTGGCTGCCACGCTTCAGCACCACACCAGCAATGACCTCCAAGTCCATCTGGACCCGACAGCAAGGATCTGCGGGAGGGAGCGTGGCGCAGCGGGAGGCGCCGTGTGGAGAGCTTAGCGCGGTTGTTCAGACTTCCAAGGCTTCATTCAAGTCTCCATCTTTCGTTTGATCGCGATCGCGCGCTTTCACTCGGATCAACCTCATCACTTCCATCAAGCTTCCACCTTCATTCAGCTTCGAATTTTTGCGACTCTTAATCTGTCGCTGGAGCGGTGTCGAGTTTCTTCGTGCGGTCGAACAGCTTGCGCCACTAGTAATACCCGCTATCAGCGGCGGTAATCATGAGTCTTCATATGCCAGAAGATGCAGCGTCGGTGCTTGAGCAGTTCATGCATGATGGTAGGTCTCCTTTCCGTTCGTTGTACTTTGCGCGCTCATGTGTTGCTGACGTAAACTCCAGTGGCGAACACTCCAGCTGAAGTAACTCACTTACTCGAGGAGATCCAGGCGAAAGACCACCAGATTCTCGCATACAAGGAGGAGATCAATAAGCGTGATGCTGCGCTTCAGAAGTGGGTGCGCCTCAACGGTGGCCATGTGCCTAATCCGAAGGAGGATGCCTTTACCAAGACCATCAACGATTGTTTCGACAAGTGTGAAATCTTGCAGGCCGAGAAATGCGGTCTCAGCGAGAAAGCCCTGATTGTGCTGGAGCGACAAGTCAAGCGCTTGGACATGGGTCTGCGCCATCTGACTATCCGAGAAGAGTTTCCTGCCGACTGGAACGGCCCTAGCATGTTGTCTGGTAGTGCGACGGGCGTGTCGACTCCAGTTTCCGGCGGACCTCTCCAGAGCATTTCCGGCAACATCGGCTCAATAGGCGGCGCTCCAAACATCGCCAACGCAGCGCAAGCTCGCATGGCGCATACCGCTGCCGGCGCTCGGACAGGTGGTTCTCAGACTCCCGTCAGCGCTCCCCGATCCGTCCGCGAAGGCAGTGCCGAGACGTCCAACAAACGGCGCCGACCCAACGAGATTGCACTGCCCAACAAAGGTAGCCATCTTAAGCCACCAACAGGCCCAGGAACTCCCAAAGCCACCACCCCAGGTCCAGCGGCCAGTTCGTCGCGGGCCGGCTCTGCTCAGCCTTCTCGTCCTGCACACACCAAGAAAGTCGCTCCTCCAAATAATCGCAAGCCGATTCCGGCCAACAGCTCCCGCACAGGCAAACGTTCTGGTCGTACGAGTAGCAAGATCAAGGGTGGTGATCGTCGAGGTCAGCTTGCGCGTGCTGGTAGGAACGGCACGCCCAGCACAAACGCTTCGATCACTGATAGCGAGGATGGTTCTGCTTCTCCGACTCCTTCTTCTCTCGCTCGGACGCAAGGTGACGGTGCTGGTGATCGGGCTTCTGACGGCGAGGGCGAGGAGGATCTCGAGGAGGGCGAGGACACGACACTGTATTGCTTCTGTCAGAAAGTTTCTTTCGGAGATATGGTCGGCTGCGACAACGACAACTGCAAGTATCAATGGTTCCATTGGACTTGCGTGGGGCTTAAGAACGAGCCAGCGGGAGAATGGCTGTGTCCAGAGTGCAGGAAGTTGCCAAAGGGAGAGTTGGCAGTGAGTAAGTAGGAAATGGGCTTGGGGAACGATGTATGAATGAATGATTGAACACGATAAGTTTTCCCGTCCCCGATCTTGATAGGTACTGTGAGTGAGCGACGTCTTTTAGTTCCTCCTGGTAGATTGGTGTCTTATTTCCAGATGACTTGATAGCATCCCACCAGCAACGCCCTCGAGCACGAGAGTCACGTCCCAACTCTCCGGCCAGCGGTGTACCCTTTGGTATCTAGAGAAGCAGGTAGTTGTAAAAGCCATCTGCATGCTTAGTCGAGATGCGTGGGTGCTCTCCTCGGTATTGCAGAACCCTTGGATGAGCCAGGCGTAAAAGGAAGTACCTTCGTGTGGTCCGCCGAATAGGTACGTTCATCCTCGCTCCAGAAGGGCCAGGCACTAGAAGAGTTGAGTGATGGAGGGGATGGGAACACCGCTGGTCACCCACCGATAGATAAAGAAAGAGAAGAAAAGTGACTTACACAGACTCTCAATCCAGGATACCCTGGATCTCTTCTGCCTCCCTCCGCTCTCTCCAGATTCTACGCCACTCGACGCGGAACCACTGGTCTAGCCAGGCGGCTCCCACGGCATCGAGTATGATTCGATCCGTAGCATTTTCACCCAGGTCGTCCGTCAGGAGCGTGAGGAGCTGGTCTCCAGCGTATTGCCACCAGTCCAGAGTACTCGGACTACCAACGACGAGGTCGGTAGCCCTAATCTCTTCCTCGTGACAAACGGCGGCGGCAAACAGCACCCCATCGACCAGCACCTTACGCAAGCGTGAACGCACATTCAGGTCGAGCTGGAGGTGGAAATGAAGGTCGTAGATCAGCCACAGACCGCGCTTCACCATCCAGTTGTGCTGCTGCTTGATTGGAAGAGCCGGCGCAAGATTCCTAGCAAAAATGCTGTTCCTGCACACAGGCCAGGTCGTGTCATCGACCTTGTGTGAGTAGGAGAAGCAGAACCTCACAAGCTCTTTCAATTGATCGAACGCGATCGAGCTTACTAAGCGCGTCCCGCCAATGATGTCTTGATAGAGCTGTTCGGCCAGCTCGAACCCAGCACTCGCGGCGCAGGTGGCCTCTTCCTGCACGTCGTGGGTGGTGGCAGAGACGTTATTACGCCAATGGCGCATAATCTCTGCGTTGCGCGCGGTCTGTCTGTCTACTTCCCGCTGGTGGTCGTTGTTGTTGTTGTTGTTGTTGTTGTTGTTGATGGTGGTCCTACCATCACAGTCAGTAACACGGCCTCGGGTTTCGCTTCGGAGATACTTACATTTTCTCGGCGGTGGTGTGGTTGATGTTTTATTATAATAATCAGCTAGGTGCGTCAGCATACTCCATCGACTGGTGCGAAAAAATTGGTCACTTACGAAATGTGTGTGTGGTTGTTGGGTGCGACGACGAAGCAGCGACCTCAGCGTTTAACCTCGCCCAGAGCCCGCCACCCCACGAAGCACGAACAGACCTGCATTTGACTGAGGGGCTCGGTCAGGCTACAGCACGCAGACTTCATTCCAGAAGTTGATTGAAGAGACTCGAGACAGCATCTCTAGTATCTGGCCTCGAAGACTCGACCAGCGCTACGGCCATCAACATTGTAAACAATCACATGTCCTTCCCACGAGAAAGATTGCAGCACCATGGCTCAGACATCCACTAACGCACGCGGTGATATCACACCCAACACCTCGATCCGCCGAACGACATCGCCATTGAGAAACAACAACAGCCATCTCTACGTTACGACTTGCTTCACGCGAATACCATCTAGCCCAGCTGGATCCACGAAACAATATCGCCATCGAAGAACCACAACAGCCATGTCCTCGTTACAACCGTCTTCAAGCGACCACCATCTATCCCAGCTAGATCCGCAGAACAACACCCCTATTGAAGACCAACAGCCGTTTCTCCACTACAACTCTTACTGCAAGCAACTACCATCCATCCCAGCTATACGAACAACACGACAATGCCGCCGAGGCTGGCCATGCGACGGCGAGATACATACTTGACAGACCCGCAACTGCGAGCCATTACCTATCCGTATGAGCAAAAGCGCCCGTTGAGAAAGACTTGTCAATCAAAAAGCTGGTGTTCTTAGAATCAAAAGCCATTGAGCACCGGGAGAAAAGATCTTTATGAGATAGGAAAGAACCGCGTGGATATCAACCGCCATGAACAAGCAGTGCCCAAAAAAATTGTTGGAGCAGGATAAATCTTTCATTGATTAATCTCGTAAGACATTTTCTATCTAATAAGCACACAAACACATGCGCAACCTTCTCCTTCTCCCCTCCCCAAACCTCCCAAACGCTAACGACCAAAGAACCTCAACTCAATGGGTCTCAAAATCGCATACGCAACAAAAGCAAACGCAAACCCCTGCTCAAACCCAACATCACCCCCCGAAGCCCCACTGCCCGCATGTTTTGCTATAGGCCCCACATACCAGCCCTGCGACATCCCCGTAACCATACCTGCGACACCAAAACAGAAAGCTGAAACCGCGGCCAGACCCGGCGGGAGCTTCTCTGGAGAATTGTAGTCTTCGGGCTTGTAGCCGCCGAAGCCGCGCTTGAAGAGGAAGTGGTCGCAGAAAGAGATACCCTCGTAGATGGCGAGCCAGTAGCCGATGAAGTTCATGAAATTGTGCAGGATCTGCTCGAAGTGCGAGTAGCCCGGGACGGCGATGCCGATGTAGATGCCCGTGGCGACGAAGGTCCAGATGAAGCGCGGGACGCGCGCGGTTTTGCTGGCGAGGACTTGGGCGGTGAGGGAGACGCTGTAGATGTTGGGGACGTTGTTGGCGATGATGGAGAGGGCGAGGATGATCATGCAGAATTTGCCGAAGGTGCCTAGGTTGACGAGGACGGCGCCGATGAGGCCGCCGGTGCCGGTGGCGTCGTAGCCGGCTTGGTAGCGGTTGTCGCCGCCGTTGATGGTGGTGGCGGACATGATGGCCACGGCGAGCATTTGCGTGAACAAAAGCGGGATGATCAGGCCGAGCCAGGTCCAGAAGAAGACTTTGCGTCGTGACTGAGTAGCAGGCTGGTAGACGGTATAATCGGCAGCATACGAGGTCCAGCCTGTCGCAAAGCCGTAGATGACAGATCCAAAAGAAAGCACAGATCCCATCTCAGACGTTCCAGTTTTCCAAGGGATATTGACAAAGTCGCCGCTGTGCGCAAACACGCCGAGGAGGATGAGGAAGACGATCAAAGGCGGGATCCAAGCCACGAACTCGTAGTAGTGCACGATCTTGTAGCCAAAGGTGCACACGAGGAGGGTGCAGATGGCGATGATGGCGATTCCAGCGCCACCGGGAACGCTCGGGTTGACGGTTTCGATCAGCTGGGCGCCGACAATCGCGTTCACGGAGGACCAGCCAATACACGCGAGCACGTTGAAGCAGGCGACTGTGGCTCGTATGTCAGTTTTATCCTTCTTGCAAAAGCAAGCGCGGCTAACATACTAAGCTTCACACCGTAGAATCCAAACCAAAAGCGAGAAAGGACCATTTGTCGTCTGTTCAAGAAAAAATAGTTAGCAGCCAGTTCCACAAAGCTCTTGCCGTGAAAACAATCGCGGCCATAGACCGACAGAAAGAGAAAAAGAACCACACTCACAATCCAAACTTCGGTCCAAACGTCGAAAAGAAACACACGGGTGTAATCCCAATGAGATTGAAAAACAGAATGACCAACATCGCATCCGCGACGCCCAGCCCAAACACACTCTGCGCCAGCAATCCCAGCGCGAAAGCCGCCACGACCAAATTGGCCGAGAACCACATCGTCGAGACGTTCAAAAGCGCCTTGAAGCCCGTGTCGGTGCGCTCATCCTCGGGCACGCGTTCGATGCCACGCTGCTCGACGCCGAACTTGCCGGCGACGTGCATCAGCTTCGCGGTGAGAGACGAGCAGCCGGTGGCGTCCGAGGTGGAGGTGGTGGAGGTGTGGGTGGCGTCGGCGGTGGTGCCATGTTGGACATTGGATTGAGTCGACGAGGACAGGCCGCCGGAGGAGGAGGTGGCCTTGCCGCGCGAAGACAGCTGCTTCTCAATGTCGTAGTCGTCGGTGGTGTAGCTCATCTCGCCTATGCTGGCTCCTGCTCGGTACGACGGAGGGATAGGTTGCTTGCCCAGGACCACGGTGAGCGAGATGGAAGCTTTGAAGTGTGATTAGAAAAGAGAAGGGTTAAGACGACTCAGAACAAGGAAGGCGGTCATGCACTGGCGGTATAGCCTTGTAGACAAAGATTTCCGGTATGATGTGTAAGAGGAAGTAAGAAACGAAGTCGAACCTAACGCGTCTCAAACGGTTTCCCACGACGAGGAACGAGGCGGGGTCTTACGGTATGCGCGGACGCGTCCACCATGGCGGGCGAAGATTTCGTCCTTTCTGAGTCGGATGGTGCTGTTTCTGGACAAGGGCATAGCCGGGCCATGGCCGTCTAGCGGACAAGAAGTGCCAAAGTCGGATCCAGAATGACGGTTAACGGCGCAGAAGTTTTGCGCTATAGCCAATCACACTTCATCAGGGCCTGACAAGCTCGAGAGCACGCACATGGCGGGCGGAGCTTGTCAAATTCGAATCGATGCTTAGCGTCATCACCAGCAAAGGGTTCGACCAGAGGGACCTTGATCCTCGGCCGGTCGTGGATCTGATAAAGAGGGCTCTGGTAATGCGTTGACGTAGGTAGATCCATTCGGTCGATTCTTGGAACTGTGATGGTAAGGTGGCCGAAGTGGCAAGACTGATGAACACCAAAGGTTTGCCTTTTGTTGTGCGTCAAGTTTGCAGCAAAGCGCTAGAAACGTGGAAAAGTCTCTGGCGCTAGCTCATGTTTCACCTACTTCTTTTCTTATTCGTAAACTCTAATAGAGAGGTCACCGAATAGCAGTCTACTGAGCTTACATGTTCGTCGCTTAAACCCTTGTAGGTTAGCGTTGATCAGTCTCACTTAACAACGCTGTAAGAGACAAGGATTTCCTGTATTCAGAGTACTACGATTGGGAGACGATAAAGCCATCAGTAATTAGGAACGCCGAAATAGGACGAGAGAAAAACTGTATACACACTACATAAAAACATCCGAGGCTCATCCACTCCAGAACTCAAAATACCGCATGCCCATACATATTCTCGAAGGGCACCTGCTTCTCCTTAATAAAACAGCAAAAACATACTCCTTGCGTTTGCCGTGTATGAACGAGATAAACTGACCGCTGCAGTAAAAATGCTTCAACAGAAGGATTGAAATGAAATATTGGAAATGAATAACGTAGCAGAAAAAGCTGGAATGTTATCCAAGAAAAGCCAGCCCTGCCGTGAATGTTCTAAACGCATAATCGCCGGGAGAAATGAGTAAGAAAAATGGGGAAGAAGAACAAGACTAGCAGCTCCAATTGCTTCTTCCCTCTCTGTGTCTTCCTCCAAAGGATAAGTTCTAATAGGCTCGTAAGGATTGCTGTGCACGTAGCGTGGTCTTGAAGGCATTGCTCTCTCTCCAATTTTGAGCGCCGGAAACCCGAAAAAGAGAGTCTCGAAGAGGAACGGGGTAAGGAAAAATTTATAGATGGCGTGAACATTTGCTATCGTGCTTGCGCTCGGGTCGAGCGCTGGTGTGCTTAGCGGTAGGGGTCGTACTCGTCGTCTTCGCTGGGCGGCGACCTGGGCGAGCCGTCTATGCTGGGGCTCTTAGCCCAGCCGAACCAGCCTTTCTTCTGCTGGCCGTTACCGACGTTCAAGGGCTGGACGGGCGGCGAGTCGCTGTGTTCGCCCATGTTGTTGGAGCGCGGGAGGTCAATCGACCTGTTCGGGTATGAAGGGTCGGGGCTGTAGATAGATTCCATGTCTGCGTTGGCGTCCTGGAGTTCGGCGGCGGAGGAGGGGCGAACGCCGACTGCTTTGATGAGCTCGACGACTGCTGCTGTGAGGTTGCTTGCGGCTGCGTCGAGGAGAGCGACTGGAGAGAGGCCGGAGGCGGAGGCATGCTGTTTCGTGGCGGTGATCAAGCTGTTGGCTGTGCCAGTCACGCGAGCCTTGAGTTTAGCAACGCTTGGAGAATTGCTGGGCGGTGCGCTGGTAGGAGAGTGGGGAGAAGGAGAGGGCGTAGGGTAGCCATCTGTACCGATCGTCGAGGAGATTGCAGAGACGCAGATAGTTACTTGCTTGACGCTCTCGAGCATCGCATCGGTACCTGGACGACGTGCAGACTTGAGCAGCTCGTCTACTGACAGTTGGAAGCGAGTGATATCGACATCGCAGACAAGACCGTCCTGGGAAAGGAAGCTCTCTTCACGCGAGAGGTTGCCCATGTCGACGGAAGTGAGGCCCAGTCCGAGAGTTGATGCGCGAAGAGCCTTGTTCTGGGCCTTTGCTTTGGCATAGCGCTCCCTCCATGTCTCGATATCTCTCTCGAGCTTTGTGACTTGGGCAGCCAGCTTGTCTTCTTGCTCAATCGCTTCCTCTGTCTGTCGGCTGAGATCGCGCATCTCACGCAGATAAAGTGTGGCCTCCTGGCGGACTTCATTCGTAAGCTTCTCCTGCGTGGCAAGTTGCTCTTCGAGGAGCTCGACCCGGCGTTTTGTGTCCTCGCTGTCTACAGCGCCGCGTTGATGTGACTGTTCTCGTAGCTCGTGCAGCTCGGCTTGCTGGGTCTGCATCTGATGTTGCATATCCTCGTTCTGAGCATGCAAATTCTCGTTTTCCAGGCGCATGGTGTCGAATCGCGATTTGACATCTTCAAATTCCTGCATCTGCTCCGCATATGTCTCTTTCTCGTCCTCTTTCTCTCGCTTCAGCGAATCGATCTCTCTCTGCATGTTCTCCCTTAGTCGTTCAGCCTCGATATCTTTTTGCTCCAAGCTCTCTTTCAGTGCCAGGAATTGGCCGCGTTCTCCGACGATTGTAATTTGTTCTGACAGCTCGGCACGTAAATGCGCGAGCTCGGTTGCTTGTGTTGCGATGGTCTGACGAGCTTGTTCGCTACCCGTGACCGAGGCAGTTGCGACGGATGTTGTTCTGAAGCGCTGATTTCCAAGCGTCTCTTCCTCTTCTTGTACGTCGTCGTCGTCATCGTCCTCCACCATTGTGCTTTTGTTTGGCACAATGGTGTTGCTTTGGAACGTCTTTGGTAATGGCCGTCCAAGAGAGTTGGAAGGTTCACTTGAATCGCTGGGTACGCGATTTGACCCGAGTGGGCGCAGAGGAGCATTGTCGCTTACATCACTAGGCGCTCGGCTGGATCCTGGAGGACGCATTGGAGCGCCGTTTGGTCCGAAGGCAGGGCTCATAGGCGGCCTTCCACCGTTGGGAGGAGGCGGACCACGGTATCCCGGCAAAGGTGGTCGCATGCCGCCTTGACTGGGTCTGCGACTGCTGACGCTGCTGGCAGTACTGGGAGGTCTGCTCATCTCTCCTGTAGCGAATCGTGGAATTCTGCGTTCAAGTTCGTAAAACACATCCGTAGCCAGCTGCCTGAAACGATCCAGAGGCAGAGTCGAGAGCTTCTGCCTCGCTTGGTTTCGCTTCGGGTGGAACGTAGTCTTGGGGAGCAAGAAGCGCGGCACGTCTTGCACACGCTTCAGGCGGTCGTCTTCTCTTCGCACAAGCTCGTCGAACACGTCCGTACTGAGCTCCATGAACTGCGTCACACTAAGGCGCAACAACTTGTCCCTAGCCCGGTTCGGCCTGATGTTTCCCTTCTCATCGCGCAGACTTGACGCCAGATATTGCCGTAGCATGACATAGTGCCTGTGCAGCGACTCCTCATGTTCTGGCCTGAACATTGGGCGTCTCTCGCCTGGAGGGCCATGGCCGGGGCGTCCGTCGCTGCGCCCTCCTATTGAGCTCGCAGAAGAGGGAGGACGTTGTCCATTCACACTGCTGCCGGCCGATGGTCGCGACATGTCTGTTGAACCACTCGGGTGGTGGGGACCTGGCGGCGAAGTAGGAGCGCCTGGTTGACGCGCTCCATTGTATGGGCCTCCGCTGTATGGCACATCGTTTGGGGTGCCGCCAACAGGGCTCTGGCTACCCAGGTTGCCGCCGTAGCGTGAAACGAATCCTGACTCGGTGCTGTTCATGGACAGCGGCGATATAGGCCCATTAGTGCGGTTCATGGCTGGCGACAGCGAGTTAAGCGAGTGACAAGGCGATCAGGCGCGTGTTCGTGAGGCAGTCACATGCGGCGGCGCGCAGTCAAGGTTGTCGACGAGGAGCGGCGGAGAAGGTGTATGCCCAGGGGTGGTGGGTGGTAGGCACGTGTTGTCTCGGAGTGAGTGTCTCAAGCATGCGCGACAGTGCAGCGCAGCTGTCTCGTGTGATGTTCGTGGTAGATTGGACCAGGTTTTCCAGTTAGTATTGGTGTGTCGTCCGGTGTGCAGTTGCAGCGGTGTGTATGGACGTCTCTCGTTGGTACAGTATTATTTGCGCAAGGGCTGGGCCGGATCTCAACTAGAGGTACTCCACAATGTTTCTGTGGGGGATCGCAGGCACGATGGGGGGCGGTTCCAGCAGAATTATTATGGTAATATATGGGAGTATGTATGTGTCAACAGACAGTAATAGCAGGGGCGTAGCACAGAGAGTGTAGATAGATGGTGAAGAGTCCCAAGTCAAGAGACAGCAACGACCAGCACAAAGCACGCCAGCAAAGATCGATCCAACCCAAGACCGGTAGATTGGCCTTTTCGCTTTGGTGCCAACAGCCAACCAACAGTCGCAGTCTCGAGGTAGACTAGCTCGAACAGTTAGAGGGCTGACCCCTGGGAGACGCAGACGCAGACGCAGACGAGGAGACAAGGAGCCAGGCAAGATGAAGCGCCGCTGAGGAAACAGACGCGACTCGCACACGCTATACGCTCCTTTGGACCTGCGCCCGTCCGGCGGCGTCTTCGCGCCTGCAGTAGTCTTGCACTGTCCTGGTGGGCTTCTCGGTAGGACCAGGACAGGCATAGCAAAGCAAAGCAAAGCTGAGCACAAGCGTACCTGACCTTACTGTACCTGGATTTGCCGCTGCCGATGTGCATGTGCGTGTGCATGTATCGAAGATTTGCCTGCCTATCCGATGCTGGCATCTGCCCCTGAACCAATCCCATCGTCCGTCGGCAGCCTCTTCGATGCTTCAAGCCCGTCCGGAGGCCGTACCTGCCAAGCAGCAGCACGCTAAGCACGCCGCCGGCGCGTGGAACAGCAGCCTCCGGAGATTATATGAAGATTCGCAGAGGAGCTGAGAAGCTGAGAAGCTCGCTGGAAGCACAGGGGGGCGTCCGGGCAGAGCACGCGAAAGTGGACGTGCTGAACTCTCTCTGCAAGTCTGTCTCTGCACTGCACGACCACTGCACCGCCGTTGGAATACCTTATCGTCTGCCGTGATGATGAGCTGTCATAACCCGCTGCACGCATTGCTCTTATATCAGCGGTCGAGCATGTATAGTGGCCAGTCTGTATACCTCACACCGCTTGTGGGTTGAGACACCGCTTGCTGACTTGCTTGCGGCGGTGGAGTGAGTTTATGTGGCTTTGGTGAGCTTTGGGTAAGGTAGCTCGAGCGAACACATGCTGCTCTGGAAGCGATTGTATGGGCTCTGCAGTCGACGACGAGGCCGTATCTTATCCTTGCACATTCCTTTGTTGAATCTCACCACCATTATCATTATCATTATCATTATCATCATCAGTATACTCCTCCTCCCCACCAACAACCTCAACACCCTAATATGACCACCCTCGCCTCCCAAACCCTCACAACCCTCTCCCCCAAACCACCACCCTCCTCCTCACCCTCCTCCAAATCCCTCTCAACCCTCTGGTGGAACACCAACCTCCCCCCCTCCGCCCACACCCCCGCCTGCCCATCCTACCTAACCTACGCCCTCACGCACCCCAAAGAGCGCGCCAACCTGAGCACTCTCGACGCCGATTTCCAACGCTTATCATGGCCCCAAGTCCGCTCGCTCGTCGCCGCCAACCGCCTAGATCAGTTCACGCGAGTGCCGAGTGAGTTGAGGCAGTATCGCCAGTGGACCGAGAAGTTGGTGAGGGAGTATGGGAGTGTGATGCGCTTTGTGCTGGATGAGAGGTTGGGGTGGAGGGATAGTAGGGATGGAGGGGGAAGGTTTTTGGAGGGTGGTGGTATGTGATTTCTGTTTATTAATGCGTATGGAGTATGTACATATAAGCTAACATCCCACCCTCCTCGAAAGACGACTACAAAACCCTCCTCAACGACTGGCCCTACGGCATCGATCCGCGCATCGTGCACCTCGTTGTCTGGACGAAATTTGCCACGCCCTCGGATCCCATCACCGACGACCTGCTACCCTCCGCGCGAGCCGAATTGGAAGCTTTCGTGAAGAAGACTTTCGGCGATGTGTGCGGCGAGGAGAATGTGATTTGGTTTCGGAATTGGGGAGCGCTGAAGAGCGTGCATGCGGTGGAGCACTTTCATGTTATGCTGTTTGATCCGCCGAAGGGGTTTGTGTGTGAGGTTACGGGGGGGGATGTTAGTTTGGCGGAGAAGGTGATGAGGGGTGAGGTTAGTTTGTGATGGGGGGTAGAGTTGGGGTGCGTGTTGGAGTTGGTACATTGTTTCTGTGGGGATTTTGGGTGTCTGGGGAGGGTTGTGGTGTGCTTGTGGGTCCGCATGTGAGTGAGGTACCATTTCGCAGGACCAGTACATGGATACATACGAGGTTTGAGATTTCGTGCGCTTAGATATAAGGGAGAGGTAGACGATTACACATGATAGATTGAGCCTGGTGAGTGGGTACTGTGAAATGTCCAACGATTGCAATGCTGTTCACTTGGTGTTGTCAAAAGTGACTGACCTGTCGTTGCAAGAGTCAATGCGCTTGCTTGCTGAAGCCCATGAAACGCCCGGATGTGATATAGCTCCGAACACACCCACCTCACAACAAAGCCAGTCATACGGAAATATTAAACAGTACTCACCGTATGGTAGTGCAACATCCGAATGGAATTGTCCGGCAGGCGAACGAGAGATGATGTTGTCGCCCTTATGACTATTACCCCAACCCCAACCCTAAGACCACCATTTCTGTTCAAAATCGACATTGAATGCTCTGGGAGGCAATGAGGGCGGTCATACGAGTACATGTACATGTGTGAATCGAGAAGAGAACTGCCCATCAAGCTGTGGCAAGTAATGCTCACAACCCTATAGAGGAAACTCGTGCAACGGGCAACGAAGGTTTGATGTCCTGCCTTGCGCGAACGTCGATTTTCCTGCCGTATGCCTGCACAAGTGACGAGGATTCGTGGTTCGATGGCGCAGACATAGAACGGATACATGTACATGTAGACTTCATACACTCGCATCGTCCGATACACACAACTGGCTCGCCACAAAGACAATCGTACGGACAATACAATCGTACGAGTTTTGGTGAGGTTACGTCTGACGACAACGACAACGACGACGACAAGCAATGCGGGGATAAAAAAGACAAAGAACTGACCAGTCGGAGCAAAGCAGCAGCAAGAGATTTTGGTACCGCGTGGCGTGCGGGCATGCTGCAGTAGTACCTGGACGGGTGCAGGAAGGACGACTGTGGCGAAATAAAAACAAATCTTGTACACATGTACATGTACTTGCATGGGTTAGTTGATGCTGTGCATGTCGAAAGTGGCGTGTTGTTGGCGTCATGACTTGGGCGGTGTCTGTTGCCGCATGTATGTATGCATGTATGTGGTGGTATAGATAGCAAGATTGAATCATTACAGATTGTAAATGCAGGGTATCTGTGTGTGAAGACGGAGCCATGGCTCTCCATAAACAGACACACAGACACGACTCAACAGACTCACACATCCCCCACCACCTCCTGCTCCACGTGCCAGCAACAGCACCCGAGCATCCTCACCTGCTTTCTTCAGCCAGCGAAGATTGCGACGACGACGACTCGCACAGCCGAAGTCGCCATCAAATATGCATCCATGATTCGACTTCTGAACCGTGCAGTGCCGTGTGCCATCGGCGCAAGGTGGAGCCCTCCAAATTACGGGAGCTTGACCAGGGTGCCAGCAGTGCGATCCAATCAAAGCAAGGCGGCAGGCCTGCAAGACGAGCGATTCGCGGCCAGGGCCTCGGTGGTGGGCTGCATATTTCTCGCATATGCTGCTAAGGTATGATTGCTTGGGCGGAGCTAACGCCAGATTCTCAAGCTGCTCTCACCAACAATTTTTTGGGCAGCCCGAACGGCACGAAAGGGAGGCGAGTGCTAGTATAATAATATTTGCTGTATCTACACCGCTCCCGCTGCAGTGGGAGATTTGGAAAGTCTGTTTTTGTGTTATTTGTTTCCTCGGATCTTGCTGTCCTGCTGTATATCCAATCAATCCATCTTGCAAATCAAGCTTGCAGCAAGATCGTGGTGAGAAGGTTTGGGCGGTCAAGTGTCTTGCTTTGCTTGCTGCTGCATTACCTTTTTCCCATCGACTTCTAGGGGCGAGGCCGTTGTTCGTCCCTTTGAACTTTGCTGCCCGCCGCCGCTCCGCTCTCTCGCCATTTTCCCAGGGACAAGGGCTTGAAGGGACCCATCCCATCCGCACGGACGACGCTGCCACACGCTTGTTGGAAGTTGGCAGGCCACTTTTGTTTTGCCTGTTGCTCGAGCCATTGGCAGTGCTGCTCGACTCTCTCGTACTGATCTGGCCAGGAAGGTGCGACTTGTACGTACCAGGCACCGCGATCAACGGCACCGCATGAGCATTGTGCCGTGAAGCCATTCGTCCTTTCAACAAACAATACTAAGGCTTGTGCCCACGACAACCACAACGAAAGCCACCCTGTGACACACGCACACACCCCTCCCTCCTACAACCCCTCGGAGAGCTTCAACATGCTCGACTCCCTCATCCCCACGCGCTGGCGGCGCAACTACGATCCCACCAACCCAGACAAGCCGGGCTTCTACAACCGCCAGATCACCCCGTACCTGCAGACCGTCTCGCACAAGGCCTGCACCCACCCCGTCTACACCCTCTCCTTCTTCGCCATCCTCGCCAGCACCACATACATCAGCCTGCTCGAGACCGGCTTCTTCCAGCCCGCCACCGCCAACACTCACGGCAAGGTCGACTTCAGCGCCTTGAGCGCAGGAAGCAGGAGGCTACAAATTGGCGAACAGACCGCCTGGAAATGGCAGGTGGAAGAGAATGGAGCGCACCCGCGTGTCGCTGAGCAGCTGCGTGACGACGTTGCTCTTGTCACCCTGGCTTTCCCCGACGCTGGCGCCAATGTCTCGCCCAATGCCCTGCTCCAGAGCCTTTCGCTCCCTCAGGACAGCTCGATCGAGGTCATGCCGTCTTCTGAGAACATCCTTTCCCAGATCTCCTCCGATGCAACCCTTGCCTTCTCCATGCCTTACAGCCAGACCGCACAGTTCTTGGAGAGCGTCAAGGAAATTCCCGCTGTCGCTGAAGTCTCCGCCCAGGCGGATGGCAGCGATGACGAGCCCGAGCAGAAGATGTGGCTTATGAAGTCCTCCAAGGTTGCCGGCTCTGGCAGCCTCGTGGAGTGGGCTAAGAACTCCTGGACTGCTTTCATTGACCTGGTCAAGAACGCGGAGACCCTCGACATTGTCATCATGTCCCTTGGATACATCTCCATGTACTTGACTTTCATCTCGCTCTTCACCAGCATGCGCAGACTCGGCTCCAACTTCTGGCTCGGCACCAGCGTTCTCTTCTCCTCCGCCATGGCTTTCCTTTTCGGCCTGATGGTCACCATGAAGATGGGCGTGCCCGTGAACGTTGTCCTCCTTTCTGAGGGTCTTCCTTTCTTGGTTGTCACCGTCGGATTTGAGAAGCCCATCATCCTCACACAGGCTGTTCTGTCTGCTGCGATCCAAGGCAGACGCTCGTCTCCTCCTGGCAGCCCCAGCCCGAACACCAGCAACACCGAGGCACCGCTCACCATTCAGAACGCTGTGCAATCCGCCGTCCGCGAGCGTGGCTTCGAGATCGTTCGTGACTACGCTGTTGAGATCGCCATTCTGTGCTTGGGCGCCGCTTCTGGCATTCAGGGCGGTCTCCGTCAATTCTGCTTCCTTGCCGCCTGGACCCTATTCTTCGACTGCATCATGCTTTTCACCTTCTACACCGCTATCTTGACCATCAAGCTCGAGATTACCAGGATCAAGCGCCACGTTGCCACCCGCAAGGCTCTTGAGGAGGATGGTGTCAGCAAGGCTGTAGCGGAGAATGTCGCCAACAGCAACGACTGGCCACGCGATGATCTCATGCAGAGCAGCGATCTCAGCATTTTCGGCCGCAAGGCCAGGGACAGCAGCATTCCTCGTTTCAAGGTCCTTATGGTCACTGGATTCCTCTTGATCAACCTGCTCAACCTTTGCACTATGCCTTTCCGCGGAACTTACAACCCGTCACCCGTCAACGTTATGAGCCAGCCTCCTATGGACCCTTTTAAGGTTGCTGGAAGCGCTCTTGACCACCTGTCTGCGAACGCAAAGGCTGGCGACAACACACTCTCTGTCACTGTGTTCTCTCCTGTCAAGTACGATCTTCAGTTCCCCTCTGTGCACTACTCGCCCGCCGAGAAGTCAGACTGGTCTATGTTCGAGGTCGACTACTCTGACGGCGTTTTCTCGGCTGTCGGCGGTAGGGTTGTTGAGAGCATCCTCAAGAGCTTCGAAGACCCCGTACTCAGCAAGTGGATCATCATCGCACTCGTCTTCAGCTTGGTGTTGAACGGCTACCTCTTCAACGCCGCAAGGTGGAGTATTAGAGGTGCCGAGAAGGACTCGAGCTCTGCCACCACCCCTGCTGTCAAGCCCGCCACCAACGGACACGCGATCGCACCCAAGGCCGAGAACCCCGAGGACAGGACATTCAGTGAACTCAGTCCACTTGATGAAGTGCCCAACGGCTCTGTCAACCGCAGCAAGGAAGAAGCCGAGGCTATGGTCAAGGCTGGAAAGGCTCCATTGCTCACCGACAACGAGCTCGTTGACCTCGCTCTTCGTGGCAAGATCCCAGGTTACGCTCTTGAAAAGACCCTCGGTGACAAGGTTCGCGCTGTCAAGATTCGCCGTTCGCTCATCGCACGTACGCCCGCTACCAAGGAACTTACTGCTAAGCTCGAGACTTCTCTCCTTCCCTACAAGTACATGGACTACGACCGTGTCTTTGGCGCTTGCTGCGAGAACGTCATTGGTTACACTCCTCTGCCCATTGGTGTCGCTGGCCCGCTCGTTATCGACGGCCGTAGCTACTTCTTGCCCATGACTACCACCGAAGGTGTCCTCGTTGCCAGTGTGAGCCGTGGTTGCAAGGCCATCAACGCCGGTGGCGGAGCTATCACTGTTCTTACTGGTGATGGCATGACTCGCGGTCCTTGCGTTGGCTTTGAGACTCTTTCTCGCGCTGCTGCTGCCAAGCTTTGGCTCGACAGTATCCCTGGTCAGAAGGTCATGAAGGATGCCTTCAACTCCACTTCTCGCTTCGCCCGTCTTCAGGAGATCAAGAGCACCATCGCTGGCACTTACGTTTACATTCGTTTCAAGACCACCACTGGTGATGCCATGGGAATGAACATGATCTCCAAGGGTGTCGAGCACGCTTTGAGCGTTATGTCGAACGAGGCCGGCTTCGAGGACATGGCTATCATTACCGTCTCCGGCAACTACTGCACGGACAAGAAGCCTGCTGCTATCAACTGGATCGACGGCCGTGGCAAGAGTGTCGTCGCCGAGGCTATCATCCCCGGCGAGGTCGTCAGGTCCGTCCTCAAGAGCGACGTTGATGCTCTCGTCGAGCTCAACATCAGCAAGAACTTGATCGGTTCTGCCATGGCCGGCAGCATTGGTGGTTTCAACGCACACGCCGCCAACATCGTTACCGCCATCTTCCTCGCCACTGGCCAGGATCCCGCCCAGAACGTGGAGAGCAGCAACTGCATCACGGTCATGAGAAAGTAAGTTGACTTAATAAATTTGTCGTTTCTTGCACAACATATGCTAACCCTCGTTCCAGCCTGAAAGGAAACCTTCAAATCTCCGTCTCCATGCCCTCCATCGAAGTCGGCACCATCGGCGGCGGCACCATCCTCGAGCCCCAAGCAGCCATGCTCGATATGCTCGGCGTGCGCGGTGCTCACATGACCACTCCCGGCGCCAACGCCCAGCAGCTCGCCAAGGTCGTCGCTGCTGGTGTGCTCGCCGGTGAGCTTTCCCTGTGCTCAGCACTTGCGGCTGGCCACTTGGTTAAGGCCCACATGGCCCACAACCGCTCTGTCGTCCCCAGCGCGGCGCCCAGCAGGTCTCAGAGCCCTGGTCCCGCAGCAGGAGGCGCAAAGCTGTCTCCTATGACGACGAGGAAGTAATTTTTTGAAGTTGATGAGCATGCATGCAACTGGCCTGGCTTGGCTGGCTAATTCCCCCGAAGAAACATGTGGGGTGTTTTTACAGGCGTTGGTTGTGACTGGGGTCGTCACAAACGGGATATCATGGGAGCCGTGGCGGAGGCATCATTGTCTGATGCCATTACAAGAAAGTTTTAGCGAGCATTTATTTTCTCGAAGGCTTGTATATATCAACTACATTTTCACATATGCCTATATGCATGTGCATCTGCAATTGTAATTTGAGAAACGTCCAAATGACTTCTCGTCCTCCATCATTTCACTGAAGTCTGGTGAGAGCTGTGCCGAGGCACTGCCAAGAAGCAGCAACCAGCGGACTTCACCTCTTGTGAGCTTCGCGTTTCATCATCGCCATCACCATCGTCAGTTTACCTTCGGCTGATGGAGATACCAGGCCATGTTGCTACCCTCTGCTTATTTCGACGATTTGCAAAGAATACCGGTGTTACTACCTCGCAGGTCTTCGGGGTCCTGCTCCGCAAGAGGAGCAGGCTGAAGCACGGACGGAGACGAGAGATGAAGCAGCAAACAGACAAGGACAGATGAGTGTGGTGTGACACAACGATGCTGCAAAATGATCGACGAGCTCGTTGCCGATTATCCTCCTCACAATACCCTTGAAGGCCTTCCAAACCAGCGCCCATCCATCCATCCATCCATCCGCTGAAGCCGCCACCGATGCCCATCAACTCTCCATCAACCATCACCACGACGCAAAATGTTAGTAAGGCTCGTAAGCCATCTTTGTGCCTCTCAAGACAACAACGCTCGCAAACGCAACGGCTCGTAAGCCAACTTCATGCCTCTTAAGACCAAAAAAAAACGCGCGCAAAAGTAAGCAAAAGCAACGGCTCGCAAGCCAACTTCATGCCTCTCAAGACAACAACGGCTCGTAAGCCAACTTCATGCCTCCCAAGACAACAACAACGGCTCGCAAGCCAACTTCGTGCCTCTCAAGACAAAACAAAAAACAGACGCACGCAAAAGCAAGCAAAAGCAACGGGCTCGCAAGCCCAAAAAGAAAAAGAAAAAGGCAGCATCTTCACGGGTCGCAACCCACCGATGCTGCAAAATTGTACCGTTATCCTCAAACGAAATTATTCTCCTTTATACTCAAAATCCAAGCGGGGGTATGGTGTTCTCGGTATCCCGGTGTGCATTCTGACCATGACCAATACCAAAGCCCAAGAACCTGCGCCGGTCTCCTCCCAATGCCACACCGCTTTCGAAGTCCCAAGCTCTTTCCCAGTCCTTGCTCTTTCTCGGTTGTTTCCTGGCTCTTGCCCGATCCTTGCTCTTTCGCCTTTTCCGTCTCTTTCCCGGTTCCCTGACTCTTTTGGACCTTGTTGGTTGGAGGGGCGGCTTACGGCGGGCGGTGCAGAGGAGGAAGGACGGTCGAAGGTGCGGCTTATAGCGAGCGGCGCAGGAGGGAGGGAGGGAAGGAGGGAGGATGGTCGACGATGTGGCTTACGGTTTCCCGGCGCGAGTTGTGTTGCTGCCTGGAAGCGATCAGTATCAATGTTCATGAGCCAGGTCGCTTCAGCAAACGGGCAGAGTGAGGTGCTGATCAGATTGGCAAAATATATATGTGTTGGTCCGCCACAAGGGTACGGTCAAAGGGATTGAGTTGTCATCACAGATGCAGGGCTCGGAAGTGGCAAGGAAGATGTTGCACTTACCATTGAGAAAGGGGCCGTCAGAGTGTATGGCGGAATGGTCATGACAGACCACGACCAGTGATTGGGACGAGGAGAAGGGCAGTCGAACACGCGGCTTACGGTTGCCCGGCGCGAGTTTTCTCCCTGGATGTCTGCAAGCGATCAGTATCAATGCTCATGAGACAGGCTGATTGTGCAGAAGGGCATCAAGGTGCTGTTCGGTACTACATTGATCTTCTTGTCCGCCACAAGGGTACGGTTAAGGGTTTCTCCTCATGAGACTTCAGATTGGGAAGGAAGATGATATAATGACCATGGTGACGCGGCAGCACCAACACTGCACGGCGGAGGCGACAGCCATGGCTGATCGAGGATCGAGAGGCGAGGCGAGGAGAATGTGGAGAATGTGACTTACGGTTGCCCGGCGCGCAGTGTGCTGATGCCTGCGAGAGTTAGCATACTGCTCACCGACTAGAATGCTTATGCAGAAGGGCAGCAAGGCGCTGGTCAGAACAACCTGGGAAATTTGGAAGTCCAAATTTCGTCCTCACAAAAGGTATGGTCAAAGTTTTATCCATCAGATTTCCAGTATCCGCGGTAGAAAAGACGAAATACTGACCATTGCGATGAAGGCGGCGAGACAGAGCCTTTGAGGATTGCCCGATCGATCAGGCGTCGAGACGAGAATGACGAGAACGATCAGAGACGCGGCTTACGGTTGCCCGGCGCGAAGTGTTTCTGTGTTTCTGCAGGCTGTTAGCAACACTGCTCGTCGGCGAACTTGCTTGCGTGGAAGGATTGAGAGCCGATGCTCAGAATCGGTAAGTCTTGTTCCCAGAATTATGCGGTATCATGTATAATACATGATGTATTTGTGTTATAATCATATAGGCTCACAGGCGTGCAGTGCTCTGGAATGGCAGGGGAGACGATAGACTGACCATTGTGATGGCGTTCTTCGAAGCTGAGCCCAAGGCGTGGTGGTACGCAGCTCAGCGCGATGTGTTGCCTTAATTCGTGCAGGTGGTCAGCGTTTGTGCTCATCGATCAACTTGCTTGTGCAGAAGGATTGACAGCCAATGTTCAGACCTAGTAAGTCAAATGAGTCCCCACAAAGGTACGGTATGTGTGTTTTAATCATAGAAGCAGAGGCGCGCGGCGCTCTGGTGAGAGTGAGAGAAGACAGACTGACCTTTGTGATGGCGTTCTTCGAAGCTGCTCGTCCAAGTCGCAGGGGTGGACGCTTGGCCACCACGCACTGAGTCGTTGTCTGCACGCGGTCAGTATGGCTTCTCATGGGTGAACGTGCTAATGTGCAGGGTAGGTGGAGCGTTGATCAGATTTGAGGCTTTGTCCGCCACAAGGTTACGGTATGAAGGTGAGAGGGAATGATCATCCTTGGGCTCGAGGGGTTACATAGTGCGAAGGAGTGTCGACGTACTGACCTTGCGAAAGCTGCAGTGTCGCAGCAGAGACGCCCTTGACGAGCGCAGAAGATCTCGAGATGAGTTCACTGTAATGATCCGGAGTCAGCACGTCTTTCCGAAGTCTCGCGGCGTCTTCGCCAGGAAGAAAACTCACCAAGCTGTTTGCATCCGGACTTCGTCTCGCGCCTAGCGTCGGGCTCGCACCTGGGATTCGCCTCGTCAGCCATTGAACCGCTATTCATGCTCAGCGAAGCGCAAGGTAGGAAGGTCTGAAAGGTCAGATATGGATGAGAAGATCATTCGGGTGTTGTCAGCAGTGCCGAAGCCCTGAGCTGTTTCCAGCCTGGGCTAAAGTGTTCGGTGCATGGCCCCTTTTTATCATCATGTGGATAGTGTGGAGGTTTTTGCGGTACTGACCTTTACCGTTCTAGTGTTTGAAGTCGACGTAGCCTGCCACCGAAGGCAGGTAGTGACTCTGCATTGCAAGGTTGTCAGCTTCTTGGCTGTCCAATCGTGAATAGAGTGCGAAGTGGAGAGGGTATGGCCGTGTTGGAAGTCAGAGTAGCTTATCTGATCATGCCTCACCCTGGAACCGCGGCCATTGCTGGACTTACGGGCTTCTGGGCTTGGTTCAACAAGTGTAGATTCTGTAAAATCTACTGGGCCCCCGAAAGGGCCAAGCGTGTCGTCTTTGACGACTCATCATTCTCAGCCTGCTGGAGTGCGGATACCACTTACTGTGTTTCTCATGGTGGTTCCAGGATCGCGAGCCGGGCGATTCATGCATGTCCGAGTAGGCTTCAGCGGATCCTGTGGAAACGTTCGACTCGGCCGCTCCATCCGCGGGCGTGGTCGACGCGTTCTCCTGTATTGCTTCTTGTCAGCAGATGTTCCTTAGCGAAAGATCCAATGATGAGAACTGATGGAGGGTCAGATACGAGTGCGGGGATTTTGCGTAATCATTTGATGCCGACGCTGGTGCGCAATGCGCAAACACGGTCGTCGGCTCTTGCATCGACGGTCGGTGCGATGTTTTGTAATAATTCCCAGGAGTACCAGAGGCTGGCAGCACACTTACTTCTCATTGGAGCATCCTCTCCTGCATTGGCTCTTGTCAGCAGACGTTCCTCAGCGAATGGATCGAATGATGAGGATTGATGGAGGGTCAGATTGTCAATCTATCTTTTCAAGTGCAATCATTTGGTGCCGACGCTGCTGCGCAACGCACAACATGGTCGTCGGCTCTTGAGGTATTTTTGTGATCATTCCCGGAAGGATGAATGCTGATGCCGGACTTACTTGTGCTTGGGAAATCAAAGGCTGACGCTCACGCCAGGCTTACTCGTCTGTTGGAGCAACCTCTCCTACATTGCTTCTTGTCAGCAGGTGTTCTCTCGCTAAAGATCGAAAGATCGAAAGATGAAGATTGATTGAGGGTCAGATTTTGCTAATTGAAAATTCAAAGAAGCAGTGCAATGCAATCATTAACCGACGCTGGTGCGCAAAACGCAACGCTGTCGTCGGCTCTTGGTTTTTTTTTGTAATCATTCCCAGGAGGATGAGATGTTGATGTTAGACTTACTTGTTCTCGGAGAAACCATGGTGGCTGTCGATCAAGAGGTCTTGAGACCGTTGCAGCGTCGTCGCTGCGCCAGAGTTTGGATATTTGGGAGCCACAGAGCCACCACGAATTCGTGGTGGCTCTGCGGCTACAGCCTGGAATCTAAAAGCCATCAGCAATGCCTTGAACTTGAGTAGGTTAAAGGTGGTGGCCAAGGCAACTATTCGCCTGCAGTATGGTGTCGCAAGGCCAATGTTGAAGAAATGCGAGGGTGGTTGGTGTGCGTGGTCGTGTTTTGACCTCCGCTGTTTTGGGGGTGAAGTGAGTTGGAGGCGCCGCGACGGCTTTTCGATCTGCACAAGGTCAGTGGGGTCCTGTTCGAAAAATACTCGCGATTATTCTGGCGACCTTTGAGGATGTTTACCGCATCGCGAAGAGTGGTTGCCGTCGAGGCGCTGGCCTGTCTGGCTTGTCAGTGTTGTGGAGGTTTGAGCCTGGCTCGATCGACGCCGCGGCGGTTCTGGGGCGTCCGCCAGATCAAGTGAGTACTTACCGATTGTTGAAGAACATGCTCTGATGCTCCGTCTTCGTTAGGTGCGGTGGAGGAAGTGGTGCTGGTTGAGGGTGTGTGGATGGTGTTGTGCGTGAGAGTGTTCGAGGCTGCGTTTGTTGTGGATTGGCTGAGCTTGAAAACAGCGAAGAGAGGCGCTTTGGAGCTCGTGTGCGAGGCCAGTGCTTGCATGAGGTCCCGCCTTGACGACATACCCGCGTGGGGCAACATGAGCTGGGAAGAATGAAGAGTGTCACGGTTCGACATTGCAATAGATGCCTGTATGGCATCGGGGACTTGGAGTCTTTCTGAGTCCTTGCTGACGACCACGCATGAATACAGCATTGCACCACGCCAGTTGGAACGCTTACGAGGATGATCCTCGATCGACCGATTCAGACCTCAACTCGTTGATAATCAGCGTAAAAGTGTCTAAGTTATGCTATCGTGAGTTGTGACGCGTCTTTGTAAGCTACTGCACCTGTACTAACACCATGAATTTCACCCAATCTGCACCCTTGAGCAATTTCTTTCAACGCCCTCGTGCTCTTCAGCCATCAGTCTGACTCCATACACTTCCTCGTCGCGCCGGACGGAAACGCACTGACCTTGAGTCCTTTCACGCACATCGCAAAAAGCTTCTCAGTCATAACAAGCTTTCGATCACGCCAAAACACTCTAGACGTGTCACCAGCACCATAACGGTCTTATCGACAACTTACAAGGCAACAAACAACGCGAAGCCACCCAAAAAGAAAAAGGAACGCGGAAGACTTCAACATGCAGCGTTCAAGCAGCCTCCACCTCGAGAACAACGACATGCTCGACGACCTCGAAGACGAGTAGTACACGTTCAACAGCACCGCCAGCGAGCACTCGACAAGGAACGAGCAGCGCACACCGAGATACACCCACTCAGATTGGTCTATCCTGCTCCTTCAAGAGCAAGAAGCCCAGCAAGCCCGTCTCCTTCAAGAGCAACAAGCCCAACAAGCCCAGCAAGCTCTGCAGCTACAAAAGCAACAGGTCCGACTCGATTTGCAGCAAGCACACAATGCTCTCATGAACGTACTCCACCAAACCCCAGGCTACCTCAACGGAACCGACCACCACCTCATGAGACACCTGACAGAGATGGACGCTCCAGAAGATCCTTTCCTTTGGCATCCCTTCCCTACTCCTTCCACCGTTCCCAACTTGCTTGGCATAGATATCCTGGGCGCGCCGCTCATTTCCAGACCCCTCAAAGCGCTCCTCGACACCGATAACATTTCCAATCTCGCCTGGAACAGCCCCGAGTTCCAGATGATCCTAGTGCTCGGCCTCAAGAGCCACACAAGCATGGACGTGGTCGAGGGAGCCTCCATCTTGAACAACCTCTGCTGTACCGACCAGCAGATCATCAACGACTACAGGGAGATGTTTCCACTCTTGTTCGTCCACGATCAAGTCCTGCTTCAGCTCATCAATGACGGCAGATGGAAGGCCAAGTACGTGCTCTGGTTGCCCGAAGAGCTCGACATCATTCGCAGCGCGATAAGCGATGGTTTGACCATGGTAAGAATCGCGGTTTTGACAGACGCTGAGCCGCCGAGCGAGCAGGATGTTCACAGCATGGCTTGGTGGCACCTCCACCGTCAGTGGGCCTTCTATCCGAAGACCTATGAGTACGTGAGCGCTAAGTGTGAGGAGATCGAGTTGGAGTTGCTCAACAGCGATTAGCGAGGTCGTTCCAGAGGCAAACATCGTACCTCATCGTGAGTTGCACCATGAACGAATGAGCATCACGAGATCAAACTGACGAATGCGAGCCGTAGTACCTCTTGCTCAGACCTCACTGGCGCGGAGAACAACGAGGGCTCCTTCGAGCGCTTGACGCGTCGGTATCATGGAACTATGAGTGACAAGATTGGAAATCAAGCATGTCGACATGGAGAAAGAAAACGATGCAGTGTCTTGCGCTCTTTGGGAATGCACCTATAACAATGGTCCTGCATGATGGCAGCAGAACAAGCATGACGACAACGAATGGCATGACTACATGGAGAGGGACAGCAAACATAAGGTAATTATCTTTCGAATTCAACGAAAACGACGCGTTCAATGGACATTGCAATAGCCTTGATGTAGTATGCTTGTGATAATCAACTAAAGTCGCGTGGAAAAAGTGCCCAAGAGCTAGGTCTCCCTGGTATTCTCACTTCGCGACATAGCCTCATGCGTCTGACCTCTCAAACTGTCACGAGGCGGCTCATCCTTAGACTCCTTTTGCGCCAAAGGCTCTCGCGTCGGCTGGGATGCTGAGTCGGTGGTCTCTGTTGTTGGCTCCACGAGATTCTCAGTTTTCGATTGTGCAGCTTGAGTTTTGGATCTCAAGCCACCCGAATCTGGATCGTCGATATTTAGTCGTTGTGCGAATGGTTCTTGTGATTTTGTGCTGTTTTCCGTTGATGATCGGGCTTGCATTGTCGAAGACATCGTTCTGAATCGGGAACTTGATGGTTTCGCCCGCAAAGAGCTTGACAGCCTAGCCCAGGGTCTCAGCTTTGACAGCAGCATATTGGAAAAATGTAAATTTCGAAAGGTATATTCAAATACAATTTAGTTCGACGCGTTAGATCTGGCAGCAAGAGGTGAGGTTGGATCCATATCCCCGCTTCACACCCTTGTCGGCATGCCGGCGACTTGCCCCGATGCTATGCTGAAACGGGCAGGAGGAGATAACCGATAGGAATCGTCATGACGCATGGCAAGCTCGTGATAGCTCACACGAGTGTTGAAACACACCCATAAGAGCCGCTATCGCTGGCGACGTCTACGCATCGCGTGACTTGTATCTTGTACCTTGTACTTTGTAAGTGTATTTGTGCTGTTGTCTCCTGCGTTCAATTCGTATATGGCGCGCGAGAAATACCAAAAGCGTCCGGACGGCGAGAAGAGTACCAGAATGCCTCATGAACGGTCGCCTTTGCTGGAGCGAGTCCCTGTGGCTGAGCCCACAGATAGGTATCCTCATACGAATGTGCGTATTCCACCTGGCTTTTCCACAAGCAACTTTCTGCTGACACAGCTTCTAAGGTCCGTCGTTTCTGCACTATATTTCTAATTACGGTACCCCTCCTCGCACTCGCCATCGTATTCTTCGGCGTCGCTATCGGCGGAGACAATGATCTGTTCGGCGACCGAAGACATGTAACGCCATTCGATGCGCCTTCCCTAGGACTTGCTGAGCTACCTCATCCTTCATGGCCTCAGAGCGACGGCCTCAGCTACTCCGAGCTCAAGGACATCCTGCTGAAGACTCCAAGCGCAGAAAAGGCGCGTGAATGGAGCAAATACTACACTGCTGGCCCACATCTTGCGGGCAAGAACCTGAGCCAGGCTGAATGGACGCGAGACCGATGGGAAGACTGGGGAGTTAAGAGCCACATTGCCGCGTACAATGTCTACATCAATTATCCTGTCGACCATCGCCTTGCTCTGCTGAAGGGAGGCAAGGTAGACTTCGAGGCGACGCTCGAGGAAGACGTGCTGGAAGACGACCCAACCACTAGTCTCGAAGACCGCGTTCCTGTTTTCCACGGATACTCTGCGAGCGGAAACGCAACTGCACAGTACGTGTACGTCAACTACGGAACCTACTACGACTTTGAAGAGCTGGTCAAGGCTGGCATTGAGCTGAAGGGCAAAATTGCACTTGTCAAGTACGGGCGCATCTTTCGTGGTCTGAAAGTCAAGAGGGCAGAGGAGCTGGGCATGCTGGGCGTGGTGATATACTCTGATCCTGGTGACGATGGCGAAATCACGGAAGAAAATGGATACAAGCCTTACCCTGAAGGCCCAGCAAGGCACCCTCGCTCCGTGCAAAGAGGCAGCGTTGAATATCTCAGTAGGTTCCGTCCTGACCTCAAAGGGCATGCTCATAAAATTAACGCGTCACGCAGGCATTGGACCCGGTGACCCCACGACCATTGGCTACCCATCTAAGCCTGGAGTTCCACGTCAGCCCACTGAAGGCAAGATCCCCACGATCCCTTCTCTGCCACTCTCGTACGAGGAAGCCTTACCTCTTCTCCAAGCACTCAACGGACACGGCCCAGCCGCGTCTTCTCTTTCTTCCTGGTGGCACGGAGGTGGTTTGGGTTACAAGAACGTCAGCTACAACATTGGACCGACTCCGCCTGAGATCACTCTTAACCTCGTCAACGAGCAAGAGTATGTAACCACCGACCAGTGGGACACGATCGGCACCATCAACGGCACCGTCTCGGACGAGGTAGTCATCATTGGCAACCACCGAGATGCTTGGATCGCTGGAGGCGCCGCAGATCCCAACAGCGGTTCTGCTGCGCTCAATGAGGTTGTGCGTGCGTTCGGCGCTGCTTTAGAGAAAGGTTGGAAGCCGCAGCGTACCATCGTCTTCGCGTCTTGGGATGGCGAGGAATATGGTCTGGTCGGCAGCACTGAATGGGTAGAAGAGTATCTGCCCTGGTTGACCAATGCAGCGGTCGCGTACATCAACGTCGACGTGGCTGCCAATGGTCCTGACTTCGAGGTTTCGGCAGCGCCACTTCTCAACAAGGCTATCTACGAAGTGTCAGCTGAGGTGCAAAGCCCGAACCAGACCATAGCTGGCCAAACTGTGGCCGACCTCTGGGATGGCCGCATCAGTACCATGGGTTCTGGCAGCGACTTCACTGCTTTCCAAGATTTCGCAGGTATCCCCTCCATCAACCTAGAGTTTGGCCAGGCAAAGAATGCCCCGGTCTACCACTACCACTCCAACTACGACTCTTTCACCTGGATGGAAAGATACGGCGACCCGGGCTTCAAGTACCACGAGGCCATTGCAAAGATCATCGCACTTCTTGCCGCGAAGCTAGCGGAAGAGCCCATCGTCGGTTTCAACGCTACGGACTACGCCGTCGGTCTGGAAAACTACCTCCAGCGCATGCGCGAAACGACCAAAGCCGAAGAAACTCTAGGCAAGGACGTTTTCTTGCCGTTGGAAACTGCAATCCACGCGTTCAAACTTTCTGCAACAGCGCTTGATGCTCACGCGGAGGAGCTGCAAGCCGAGCTGTCCTCACCTGAACTCACCGCACAACAGAAGAAGTCTTTGTTTGCAAAGATCCATGCAGTGAACAGCGAGTACAAGCTACTCGAACGTAAGTTCCTGTACCAGCCTGGTCTGGACAGCAGACATTGGTTCAAGCATGTTGTCTTCGCGCCTGGGCTCTGGACTGGCTATGCTGGTGCAACCTTCCCCGGTATCGTGGAAGCTATTGAGTTTGGCAAAGACTTGGACGTCACAAAGTGGGTGGGAATTGTTGCTAGTGTTGTTGGCGGTGCTGCTTTGTGGCTGTCGTAGAGTCGCAGGTCAAGCAGCTGAGATAACTACATGTATACAGCGATACAATGTGTGGACATTGTGTCGAGATGGAAGCGCGAACACATTTTTGACGACTACAAAGATAGTTGTCTGAAGACAATACATTGCTGTCAGACGCAGCATGGGGCAATGGACATGAATTAAATAGCTCACGAATACAATCAAAAGGCCATAAAGCTATGGGTATCATCTACATCAATTGGCCTGAGCCCATGTGCAGTAACTCAACAGCGGAAAAAACATTCCCGTCTTGACCTGACAATATCAGCGTGCCTGCAAGGCACAAATTGCAAGTAACAGCGCTCTTCAGTTGTGCACGCCACCCCCAACATTTGCCGTATTCCTTCCAAGACCCTCCTTGTATCTTGCCAGACATCGCTCTCTGCATTGCTTATGATCCACAATCGGCCTTGGATATCCAGCCTTCTCCGCCTGCTTCGCCGCACCACGTCCGTACGGATCATGTATCGCTTTGCCCGCAACGTTCTTGAGCTCAGGCACCCAGCGACGAATGTACTCGCCTTCAGCATCGAACTTCTCCGACTGCAGCAGCGGATTGAAGATCCTGAAATAAGGTTGAGGATCAACACCCGTGGAAGCAGAGAAGCCCCAGCCTCCATTGTTGGACGCAAAGTCGCCGTCGATGAGACGCTCCATGAAGTAACGCTCGCCCATGCGCCAGTCAAGCAGCAGATCCTTGGCCAGGAAAGAAGCTGTGATCATACGGCACCGGTTGTGCATGTAGCCCATTTCGTTGAGTTGGCGCATAGCGGCGTCCACGATTGGAAATCCAGTACGTCCTTCTTTCCACGCTGCAAAGTGTTCGTCGTCGTACTCCCACTCGATGTTCGTGTACTCGTACTTGAAGGGCTTGTTCATGCAAACGTATGGCCAGTGAGCTAAGACGTGCTTGTAGAAATCTCGCCACGCGACCTCAGAGATGTAGGTCATGATGCCTTGGTTCCCGGCATCCAATCTCTTGGCCGTATTCGCGTCACGCGCAGCACGTACGGCAGTGCGTGCGGCCAGTGTGCCAGAAGAAAAGTGTGGAGACAAAACCGAGGTGCCGCTAACTGCGGGAAGGTTGCGGTTGTCCTTGTATTTGGTCGCCTTCTCTTTGACGAAACGAGCGAGCCGGGCTTGAGCTTCATGCTCACCTGGAGGCCAGAGGTGGGAGAATCGCTCTTTCTCGTCCTTTGACAGAAGTTTGTTTGGGGGTGCCGTAGGCAGAGTCGCAGAGAAGATGTCTTTGAATGTCTCCTTAGCAGTCTCGTCGTTGGCGGTTGGTGGCGAGGAAGCATTGAGTACGTGCGGATGCTCGTGGACGTATCGGAGCCAAGCCTTGAACCAAGGAGAGTAGACGCTGTATTGCTTTCCAGCACCAGTCACAAGTGTTTCTGGTGGAACTACAACATCATCGTGTACAGCTGTGAAATTGATTCCTTCCTTGAGGCAATTCTTAACCAGCTTTACTTCCCTTCTCAGCTCGTCCACTTCGTATTCAATGTTGCAGGACACGTGCTTGGCTCCCCAAGCTTTCCACTTGTCCATAAGGTGCCCAGGCACGGCCTTCCTGTCCTCAACAGTCGTCACATACAGAGGTATGTTCAGTTCTGCCAGATCCGCTTTCATCACATCAAGTGTTCTCAACTCAAAGTCGACGCGCACAGCGCTAGTTAAATGGGCCTGGTAATCCTGCGGGCTGACAATATACACACATATGAGCGGTATTCCCTCCTCTTTTGCCTTCTGGCTCGCTAGAGACAAGCTGCGATTGTCCTGAATTCGTAGATCGCGCTTAAACCAATGTACAACACTGCTTCCTGCCGGGATCTTGTCGCGCGCGGCTTGCGTTTCGGCCAAGGTGCGATTGAGAACTTGCATGGGCCGGGGAAGCTCATTGTCGAGATAGCGTTTGCAGCGCTCGTTGCTCATTTCTGGCGGGTAGAACTCGCGCTGGACGATGCCGGCGCGCTCTCCGGGTCGCGAGTGGTCGAAGGCTGGCTCATCCTTGATGTGTACGGTCTCGCGCTTTTTGCTGGCAGAAGAAGGGCGGATGGGCGATGTTGCTCTCCGTTTGGGGGCCATGGTAGCCAATCCTCTCTGATAAGTAGGCGGTGCTAGAAGGCGCAAGAAGTGTACTTGTCGAGGGTGGGCGGTAGACAGGTGACGGGGCAAGAAACGTGAAGAGTAAAGGGACGATGCGATTCTTACCATGGCAATCTACTTAGCTGTCAGCCATCGGTACAGAGGGCACAAGGGCCAGTGCATATGGGCATTGTTAGATGCGCGCCTCGATGGATTGGGTGGTCATCAACGGTGATCTCATTCCACAGCCAGATCGTACCTGAACAAAGCCGCCAGATTTGAGATTGGCTCGCCGATTCGACGCCACAGCCGCACAAAGATCGGGTATGCACGTCCCTTGCTAACAACATCTTTCGTTCTATTTCACACGACTATTAGGATACACACATATATTGTAGAGACCAGATTGAGGTCCTGAAATAAGATGCGAACATTCGCCTTCGAGAAACCACCGAAAAAACATCATCATCTGTGGGGATCCTACCAACAGAGAATGAAATGCTTGTCAGAGGACATGCCTTAGCAATATCGTTGTAATTTCAGGAAGAAGAGAGGGGAGACCGTTCATCCACACACCTTTCATAAATGGCTATAAACAGGAACGGAGCTATCTGATACAGAGTTGGGAAGGTAACGCTCCAACCCAAGATATTACTGAACCAAGTCAAGCTTTGACATCCAGCACGAACAACAAACTCATACAAGCAACAAGAGAAGCATAGAACATGAACCTGCAGAAGTCGCATGATGAGCTCCAAGGAGAAAAAAAGAGAAGAATCCGAGTCATCTCTGTCGTTGTCTTGATACCCGTCGCCGGCCTGTTTTTGGAATGTGAAGTACATGAAGCAATCGTCAGTCGTTAAGATGCAGTGATAAATAGATAACAAAGAAGGTCATAGTCGTTTCGGCCGAAGCAGCTCGGCAGGGCGCAAGCAAAAAAGTAACTCTTGCTCAAGAGCGCATGGGCTCCACGGAAACAGAAAGTCTCGACATGGGCGTCATCTCGTCGGCGGTGAAGCTCATCTCGGTGCCGAGACTTGGAGTGTTGGGGCCAAAGTCGTCATGGTTGCCGAACAGAGTACCCATGGCTTGGTCATGGCAAGCTAGCTCGAACTCGTTCAAGAATCCTTTGGAAGGGCTGTCGAACGCTGTGGAAGGACTGGGCTTTGGCGGTGCGGAGAAGCCGATGTGGATCTCGGGAGGAGTGTGTGGGTTTGAAATGCTCTGCGGCGGGCCCATGGCAAACGAGTCGTTCTCGACAGGTTGCACGAAGTAGGGACTTGCTGGCAGCGAGGTGCTGTGCGACAAGTGAGTTGGCAGACCATGGGGCATCCAGCCTGGGGAAGCGGTGGCGCGGTTGGAGTTTGGCATTGAGGTGGGCGTGAGGAACGTTGGTTCTTGTTGGCGGAGAGCATGTCGGTGCCGCTCAAAGCCGCTGATGTTCGTCGTACCAAGTGCACGAGCCTGCATGGCCCTCTTGTGCGCTGATGCTGCACGAGTCGCTTGTCCGCCCTTTGCGCCAGAGATCTGGCGCTTAAGAGCGGGAGAAGAGCGGCGCTCTGGCTTGCGCTTGGGATCTTTGCGGTAACGTGTGGTGGAGATAACACCATCTTGGAGGGCTTGTCTGGTAAGGCGCCAAAGCGAGCCTTTCTTTGGGCCATGGATGGCGTTGGCAGCGACGCGCTCGAAAGCCTGGTTGGGTAAGTTAGCTTCGATGATGATAGACATCAGTGGAGTGTTCTCCAGGACTTACTGCGTTCATGCTGAGATTGTGACGGACGCTGTTCTGCCAGCCTGTGCCAGCCGAGTCTCGCGCTTTCTGGCTGTACTGACGAACCCACTTGTAGACATCCTTCAAGGCCATAGTATGATCAGGTGCATCTCGGAGACAGCGGTAGAGAAGCTGTGCGTAGCAAGGGTCGGCGATTTCGCCGTTGATAGCCTCGCCGGCTTCGTCTTCTTCGGGGATGGTGTTCTCGTAGTCCATGAGTTCAACCGTACCTTGCCGAGAGACATTGCTCGGCGAATAGTACCCGAACTGCTGAGGTGCGGGTACCTCAGGGTAAACATCGTTCATCGTAGGCATGGCGACTGGGCCCAAGCTGGAGTAGTAGCGACTTTGGTCGATGTGGTTTGGCATTTGGCCGAGAGACGTAGCGTGCGGTTGGTGCACCACGGTGTGTTGTTCGTAGGGATTGATTGGAGCATGACCAGAATACGGGTGGCCGTTGAAGTTCGAAGTGACTTGCGCTTCTGAGCCATACGGGGTGAACTGGGAACCGGGTTGCGTCGGCTGAAGAGTGTCGCCCTTCGCGTAGTGACTGGACAGCTCCAACCTCGTTCTCGAAGGCGACTGCTGTTGCGACAAAGTCTCGGAATGCGCCGGCCGCCACTGTGCCGCGGACACAGATACGGGCAGGTCATCTTCGACGTCGTCAAAGCCTGTGTTGAACTTTGTGTTGAGCAGTGCGTCAAGAGCATTGCTGTCAAGCGGCCGAGTGTGATCGAAGTATGTGTCTTGGAGTATATCTTCGCCAACATCGTTGCAGGACATCGGCTGTGCGGGTGATATGGCTTTCTCGTCAGCCAAAAGACATGTCTTTTGATCGGTCTTCATGACGGTGTCCATGTCAACGGTGTGGGAGGTGGAGGTGCTGGGTTCAGGAAGTTTCGAGCTCCTAAGCGTGTATACTGTCACGACAGATACGACCGAGAAGGTTATGGAAGTACTCTGAGTTACTGGGTTGATCGATGGGAATGAAGCTGGCGTTATCAAGACCGGCAAGCAGAGGTCGGAGCTCTGCTATGTCGCGCAGGGCGGAGACGGCTCGCTGGCAGCTAACCTTACGACGTCCAGATCGAGCACAACGTTAGCAAGCCTAGGGAGGTTGTTCCGGCACCCGGGATATGCTCCAGTGTCGTCCGGGAAGAAGATGATCCAATGGGATTGAGAGCGGGAATCTGGCAGGTCATGGAAGCAAAGAAAAACAATGTGGAAGGCACTCCAAGACAACGGCAGTGAACGTAGGGTGAGGCCGCACGATGATCACGCTAAGTCGCTTGTGCGTTAAGCATGAGGTGCCTTCATATGGACAGCCCGCGCATACGCAGCCTGCAGATGGCATTGTCAGGCTGTGCAGAGAAGCGGCCATTAACGGATAGGTGCACACGCTGGCATCGTTACCCAGTCATGGGCACTAGCACATGGTGGGCGCGCAGTGACTGCGTTGACAGCATGGGAGCACAAGAAAGTGATTGCCGTGTATTGGTGATTGGTCGCATTCTCAAGCTTCGTGAAAGGAAACAGCTTGGCATGGATAGCAACTTTGGGCAACAAACGTACATGTACTCTGCTCTGAAAGCATTGGACAGAATCAACGCCAGCATAGCCATGGCTGTCGTACTACATGGTCGGGATCAGGGCAGACCCAAATGTGCCACAGAGATGCGGGCCGAGCAACCTTGGTGTGTAGATTATCAGAATCACCATAGCGGATGTGAGTGCCGCGAGCCGCCAGAACATGATTATGCCCACACGTGACAACGCGAGTAAGTCTGAGGACATATGCTCACGGGGAATTTAGTGTCGTCGGCGCACGCGGAGGCGGAAGACCGCAGTGGAACAGGCACCCGGCTACTTCACGATAGCAACAGTTATGCGGCAAGTGGGATCTGCGCCTGGGGAATACAGGGCCGCGGCGGGCGGAAGGATGGCAGCAGCGGATGTCTGCACACCGCAATCCCTCTAGAAGCGCTGCGGACCTAGGTGTTATTCTCCCCGAAGATCGGACTGTTCATTTTGCTTGTTAGCGAGTGCGTTCAAAGGCCTCACGGTCCGCTCGGGCGATGTAGCCGGGAACTGTGACGTTTGTTGTGTGACCCATGAGCAAAGAAGGAGAGCAGCCAAAGAGGGTGTGTTTTTTGACAAGCACAACGAACCGAGCCCAAAGGGCTCTGCCTCTTTCACCTTGAATTTCTCTCTTTGCACCGTAAGAAGCGGGTGCGCCACACCAGCAGCCAGCCGTCAAAGCGGCACTCGGCTGTCTGCAGTTACCCGCGCCTCGTGCACCATGCGAGAGCGCACGATCCAGAAAGCAATGTCGATCAGACGTCTTTGTATCTCACCGCAGTGGTTTCAGGAGAGATCGAGCGTCTTGTGGCCACAGCACAAGGTGGCGTAACGGCCGCGCCATTGTCCACTGGATTAAGGTGTCACCATATGCTTTGACAGTGTGGTTGTGCGCGCGGCGTGTCTATGCATCCATGCTCTTGATGGCACGGTGGTAGATAGAGTCAAGCTTCGTGCTAAGATAGCAGCTGCAGTGTCGCCTGTCAATGCCACTGCAGCGGTGGCATGCATATACTTGATTTGATTCACGGACCGTGTCAGGCTCGATCGGGGTAGTATTGTGTACTTCGGTACATTACTTGTAGACTGTCACAGCAGAAAATTTGGCGGGAGCGGGCTTGGGTTTTAGCATAAGTAGGATTTCGAGTTGTTATGCTGTTCATGATACATACTCTCTTGCTTCCCATCCGTGACATATTGGTAGGCGTGACACGGCATGCCAGGCAATCAACATGATGCACAGCGATCGTGCGCTGTGAGCAAATGTCGGACGTGAGTCCGATTACTTGCGGTAATAGATCTATGACTCTGGTCAGTATTGCTGCTACCTCCAGTGCGATTGTCTCCGTACATACCTTCTTGAATTGGAAGTGAAGCTGAAGAATGCCCTTGTCAAAGCTGCTTCTGAACCCTCTTTCTCTTTTCGCACTGTAGTCCCATTCACGATCCACGATCTTGAATGCGATGTCTTCGTACGGCGCCCCCGCAACGAAACGAATGATGCAAGTGTCATCTTCGCCAGCTTTTGCTGTGACCTCACCTCGCCTTCTGCCGCCCTCACGCTCAATCTTGTACGTAGGCGCACGGGTCTTGTCCAGAAGATCGGGATAGAGCACGTTGAATTTGTACCCTTGCACGACTTTCGGCGGAGGATTGTCATGGTCGTAATGCGTTTGATTGTATTTGTTCCATTCATAGCCAAGGATGCAGCGGTTGAAATATTGTGGTTTGCGTGGGCGAGCATCCGCAGGCCAGGTGTGTTTGTTCTTCGTTTCCACCGGGATCTCTGTTGTCAAGAGCTCCTCATTGTCACTGAGTCCACGAGCGACTTCACGATCAAAGATGGCAGAAGTCTTGGTGTTCTGTGGCTCACCCGTGCGTTGACGCTTCGACGAAGGCTCTAGACTTCCAGACTCATTGCTTCGTTTCTGACCGGGCACATACCCTAGCTTCAGAACCTTCCCTCTGTCCGCCACAAGGCTTTGAGAGAAGTCGTTCTGAGTCAAGGAATCAAGCGCTTTGTCTTCCGTGCGTAGACGCAATAGCGGCTCCGGATCCAAAGAGTGTCTGTCCTCAGAGGACTGGTTCGCCACGTCCACTCCGGCGGTCGTCGAAGATTGCTCACTCGTCTGCAAGCCGACACGTAGTCTCGCCTGTAATCGTGATATCCAAGCATCGGCTTCAGCTGCTTGCTGTTTGCGCAAACCGCCCAGACGGGATGCCAAAATTGATTGCGTGACGTTCCGGAGATTTGCTCGTGCCTTGTAAATGAGTAAACTCTGCAGCAAATGCTCCCAGTAGTCTGTGTCGATTGGCTCATTTGATGAAAGCTTTGTCCTGATCTGGCCTTCCAGCTTCTGGAGTTCGGCCAGGGTCTTGGGCGCAAGCAGCTTATCGATGTTGCCAGCGACGGAGGTCACGCCGCGAGCAGACGATTGGGCGGACTGGAAATGTTTCTGGCGATCCTGGCAAATCATTTTCATCATCTGGGCATCTGTCAGCATTAGTGGCCGGGAATAAGCTTGCGTGCGTGCGGGTTTTCAGCTTACATTCCAGTAATCACGGTTGCTCCTGCTGCCTTCTAACGTGATGTATGTGTCGATGCCCTTCTCCAGCTCGGTGAGCTGCTCCTGGTCTAGACCCTCAAAGACGCTTTCCGGATCCAGTGAATCGACTTCTTCATCCTCCAACTCGTCGTCCAACGGATTTCCTTCCGGGTCCACGAGGGCGAGTGTCACCGCGAGCCAGTCGATTGGCTGGGCGCGACCGCTCTTTGCACGTATGGCGGCCTTCTTCTTGGCCTGCTGTAGCACGAAACGATCCTCGTCTGCGACCCAAGCTGCCTCTTGAGCTTCGGCGACAGGGCGCTTGGCTGGAATGGTTGGGCGGGGCGGCATGGCTAATGTGCGCGAGTCAGCGCCAGCAGTGGCGTGGTGCTGTGGAACTTCGGGTCGCGATTAACAAGACCGTGAGGGTGGTAGTAGTGGTAAAGGCGTGGAGTGAGCGATCGCGTCAACGCCTCAGTTGTCTAGATGAAGCCATCGAATGCGCAACAGCAAACAATTGTCGGTTCACGGCAAGATTGCCCCAGCTTGCCGGTACGTCGGGCCGCCTCCACAGCCGTGGTCCCGCTCCGTGAACTCTGTTGCCTACCAAACTCACAACACCAGCATGTTCAAGTGTAGAGGTCAACACTCTTCAAATCACATATTGTACATGGGAAGCAATGGAGCAGTGGAAGCACTTGCGACAGAACGATGTGCAACTCCCTTCCCTACTAGTCAAAGCTTCGTTCAGCAAGAATGGCTACAGCATCCGATTAACTGATCTCTCTCGAATCTGGGCTGAGGAACTCGACGAAGCCGAGATAATCACTCGCGCGCGAGCTCGTAACTGCAGTATTGATCCGGGCGAAGACGCTGAGCAATATGAGATCTTCAACGAAAAGCTTCAGAGCGCATTGCAACAGCATGGCAGCACGACTCTCGCTCTGTCCACCACAAAGAACGGCAGCCTGAAGTTGTATCTTGAGGCACCATTGCCTTCGCCACTACCAACATTCGAGTGGGAGTTGGACCTCAAACAGATGTCAGATCGTAGTGTGGAAGTCGACCTTGTCTCGCCTTTGTTGCAAAAAGCATGTCTGCTCGAACGTCACATGCAGCTGCTGATCGCCGAGATACAAGCCAAAGACAAAGTGATCGGGAAGATCACAGACCGTCTGGAAACGTCTGGACATGATCTGACTGCGGTCTTCCCCGGTGTTGCAAATGTGAAAACCACAGGCAACAAGTCTAAGCGGGAGCAATTTGCTCGGCATGTGAGAGGACTTGGAGAATTTGACGAGGCCAGCTGGTCGGCCAAAGTTGCTGCTGACAATGATGGTATTCCCGTGCCCGATGAGTCTGCAGATGCCATCCTTGCTTCGCTGCCTCCAGTTAATGCTGAGAAGGAGACGCACGTGGACTGGTGGCGGAAGATAGCAAATGGCCAGCACATCGAGTTCACGAAAGGAGGATTAGGCGATGGTGCCACGACACGGAACCAAGATCTGAATTACGAGCAAAGCTTCGGTGGGCGTAGCAAGTCTGATGTGGGCGATGAGAACGATGACTTCCAGAGACAGGCGACACCACCGCATCTTCGCGCTCACACCACGTTGCCGACCTCAAACGGCAATGTTGACGACCAAATGCATGACCAGGATTCCACAGAGGATGAAGACGACCTCGACGGCCCACCTTCGAGAACAAAGCCTACAACACGCCAGGTCCAACCCAACACTGCTCGTGCACCTACTCCAACCAACACAAGAACATCACCAACACCGCCTGTCACCAAACCTACAACGCAAGTCACCACCACACATGGCCCTTTCACCCACGAAGAAGACACTGAAGACGACGAAGACGACCTCGACGGCCCATCCCAAGCCTCCCAAAAACCTGCAACATCCACATCACAGCTGCCCTCTCGCGAAAAAAGCCAGACTGCCCAGCCACCCACATCGTCGACACCTTCGCCCCGCAAACGCCTAGGCACACTCGGCGGACGAGCACGCACCAGATCTCCCACGCCAATGTCCATTACACCGATTGAAGAGCACACATCTCCCACGCCATCGCCAGAAAAGCCGAAAGCAAAGGCCAAACTCGGCACAATAGGTGGAAGAAAGGCTAAGCCCAAGCCAACATCACCAGCTCCAGAGTCAGAAGATTTAGACACACCACCACCACCGCAGGGCAAGAAATTAGGGACCGTCGGCGGCAAACGCGAGACGAAGTCTTCAAGAGCTCCAACGGCGTCAGCAACGCCTGAGCGTCAAATCGAGGAGCCTGCGGAGAAACACAAACTGGGTGTGAAAGCTGATCCTGTCGAGCCGGAGGATCCGGTAGAGAGGGCCAATGTTAAGCGTGATGCGCTGAAGAGGCAATTGGAAGAGAAGGCGAAGGCGCCGATGAAGAAGAAGAGGAAGTTTTAAGAGTTGTCGACGCGAGTGAAGTTTTTCGATGGTGATGGCAGGCGGAACTTTACTTTCTTGGGTGCAGCACCTGTGAGGTCTGACATCAAGGTAGAATTTTGTCTCCCAGACGCTCAGACAGTGACTCTTCTTCAAAGTCTCATCGATGTTGCTACGAATGGAATGAGAAAGCAAAAGGCATACACGAACAACGACACGATGGAATAGACAATTGGCTATGGGCACAGGGAAGATAAATATGTAAGAATCGTAACACTTGGCTTCATTCAAAGGAATTATGTAGGTAATACGACCGCTATGCGCAAATCGCTGGGTTTCGTAATTGGGTACACTTCATCCAAAGTCCTTTTTGTTGAGGTTTCTCAGCCGGGGTATCATCACAGCTGGGTTTCATTATTTTTTGTTTTTGTCCTTCCGCCTCAACGACTTGCTGTGGACAAGTCGCTTATCTGGTGGTGTAACCACCGTCAATGAGGAGATCGGCACCGGTGGTGTAGGTGGAGGCGTCGGAGGCGAAGTAGACGTAGGCGCCCTTGAGCTCCTTGGCGAGACCGTCACGGCCCATGGGGATCATGGAGTGCCAGAGCTGCTGGGTCTCCTTGGGAACGAAGTCGGAGAGACCAGTGTCAATGTAACCGGGAGAGATGGAGTTGACACGGGCGAAGTCGCGCCACTCGTTGGCGAGGGAGCGAGCCATGTGGATGCAGCCAGCCTTGGCGACGTTGTAGGAGGTCTGCTCCTGGGGGAAGTTGGCGATGTGGCCGGACATGGAGGCGGTGATGACGAGGGAACCGGTTCCACGCTCCTTGAAGTGGTGGCCAACGGCCTTGGCGCAGTGGAAGGTACCGTTCAGGTCGACCTGGACGACGTGGTTCCAGGCCTCGACGGAGCCGTCGAGGATGCCAGAGTCGGCGGTGGCACCGGCGTTGGCGATGAAGGCATCGATCTGGCCGAAGTCGGCAACGACGTCCTTGACGAGCTTCTCGCAGGACTCGTAGCTGTCGACCTGGCACTTGTAGGCCTTGGCCTTGATGCCGTAGGTCTTCTCAAGCTCCTTGACGTTCTCCTCAGCACCCTGGGCGCGGGAGGCGTAGGTGATGGCAACAGCGGCGCCCATCTCGGCGCAACCGCGAGCGGCCTCAATACCCATGCCCTTGGGGCCGGAAGCGCCGGTGACGACGACGACCTTGCCCTTCAGGGAGAGCTGGTCCAAAAGGGACTCATGCTTGGTTGCTTGCTGGCCAGGCATCTTGATGTGATTGGATATGGAGTTGAGGCGGGAAGTTACGTGTGTAGACGTGGTGGCGGATTGAGGAGAGTGAGTGATATGAAGAGAGAAGAGGAATAGTGGTGGGCGGGGGCAGGAAAGGTTTATGAATGCAGGCTCAGATCGAGAGGCGATGGCATCGACAGGGAGCCGTGCCCAAAGATGCGAGGATGCTCCTCGGTCCCAACCTAAGAGCTGGCGGGCAGGACGAAAGCGTGCCATCACCAGCATCATTGAGCCCCACCAAGTATGCCCGCGTACGCCCACGCTCTCGCCCAAGCTTACCTGATCGCGATCGCAGGGCGTCTGCGTGGATGCAGCCGGATGACTGAGAAGTTATGTGATGATGCTTCTGCCTCATCGGCTAGTTAGTGGAAGCCGAACCAGAGATGGCTATCTCAACACCACTGCTATGTCAGACCTCAGTAAGCGGGCGGGCGAGAAAAAAAGATGTAACCATCCCACCAAGATCGGCACACGCAGCGCGGGACACGCGTGAGCATGCATCGCCAATGGCCATGCCACCATGGTACCTCGCAGCCTACCCCTCTATTCCAAAACAACGTGACGATGAAGTCGCGCGTGCACGATCGCTAACACCCGGGGGAACAACTTAACAGCAACGTCATTATGCGCGCGGGGGCAACGAAGACAGCGGCGGTTATTCGGTGGCCTTTGCAGACTTGCAGCACCAGACTGGCCCTACTGCAAGCAAAGAGCTGTCTCCTAGCGGCGGCGGGCGTGGCGGGCTTCAAGCCTACAGAGAGCCACACATCGCCGTGCTCCGTACGGAGCCGAGTCCAGCGTCTTCTATTCGCGACGTGGCCCCGAACAGCATCGTAGCATGATGATGATGATCTCGATCGTCGTGCAGACTCACTTGAATCCCATCTCCACCAGTGGATCGCGCTTGGAGAATGCGATGGCCAGGCCAGCCAGGTCCACACAACGCCATCTCAAGTTGGCCATGTTGGCATTCATCAATGTTGAATGCTGACTCCACAGGCAAATGCGAGCTTGGCCTCGTATGCACCTCACGTGCCAATGTTGGCGATACATTTCTCTTGCAGCAACAGAGTTCAAGGCGCAGGGCAAGGGTCACCCCATACCTTTTCATTCATGCTGCACACCACGGCGCCTCCATGCATGTGGATGCGGTGCGGCGCACGGCTAGAGCTGGGGAATCTGTAGATGGTATAGAAAGCCGAAGAAGACACGTTGGGTGGGAGGGAGCGATAAATGCCTCCGATCGCCAGCACCCGGCCGCTTGAGGATGGTCTGTATCAGCTTGGTATAGCACTGCGCATATAATGGCTGGCGCAGTCCGCCCAACAATGGTCTAGCCACCCACGTGCCTCATATCCTTGTAGAGAAGAGCGACGAATGTTCTTTGAACGTCGACACTGCTCAGTGATACATAAGATGTGCTGCGCCTAGGTGTGCGTATCGGCATCCTCATGCTGTGCCAAGGAGATGCTTTGCTTGGTAGCTCCACGAGCTCCATTGGCGAATTCTGTGTCTCAGAACAAAACGTAGGACAAGTTGAAGTTAAGAAAGTCCAATGTTATCTTACTCGCGAACTTGAGAGCGTACCAGCCGACTTTCAACGTCAACCACACTTCTTTCACCCAACCGTACCACATACTATTTCCACGCCATGTTGCACTCTCCTACTCTCCTCGCAGGCCTCACAACATGCATAGCTCTCAAAGCATACAGGATAATCTCCACTGATGCCGCAAAGACGACATGTCAAGTGCTTGCGGTGGCCGTGTATGTCAACTTGGCTGGCTGGGATAACCCCAAACCCTTGAGAATACCATACTAACAACACTACGATAGCACTCTTGCTCGCTTTTCTGTCTCCATCGCTAGCATAGCAGCAATGACCATGCTATCCGCGATGCAACTCCAAAAAGGCTGGAGCACGCTGAAGCACTCTGATGCGCCACTCGTGCTGGGAGCTGAACTGTCCGTGACTCAATTGGCTTCTTTCACTCTCAGTGCCTTTTTCAAAGAGATCCAGGGCTGGCCAGAGCATCCGGCCGCCTACCCAGACCTCACTTACCAGTTCTCGGCGTATGTTGTGCTGGCATTGGCTACTCTGGCGCTTTTCCATCGCAGAGGAACTGAAGGTCGCTCGATTCTGTTTACCGGTGGGCTTTTTGCTGTTGCTGCTGTGTAAGTGCTGTGCAAAAGAAATTTGAGAAGATGAACGACACTGATCTTCTGAATAGTATGATGCCTCAAACGCCGGCACATTGGGCGCTCTTGAATGCGATAGCCGCTGGGGTACCGGCAGGATATGTCCTCAAGCCATTGTTGAACAAGATGTAGGGAGCAAGCGCGATTTGCCACGTTATACCGCAGCGTACTTAGCCTAATGAATATCTACAGAGTCTCATGCACTCATGTTTATTGTATCACGCAAACAACAACCTGTCGTGCAACCCTAGAGCTGTCAAACGCCATTGCCACTTTCTTGTGTCGTGGTGGCATATGTCTGTTGCAGCCACAAGTAACCCTCGGAGACGTCGGTCGAGGGAGATTAATTGAACCATCGCCCACTTGAGCATTCCCATTTGCAAATCATGGGTTGTCTGACAGGCACACACGCCGACATTCAAGGCCGTCCATCGTGTCATTCATTGGTGATCTATTTGCCACCAGCGCTTGCCGCGCTTGGTGTAGTCAAACAAGCCAAGAAGCGAGGTGGCGACCTTTACAGCATTAGATTAACAACAATGCTTCCAACTACTGCCGATACATACAGAGCGCGATTCCTCACAAGCTGCAATATTGAGAATAATCTCCAGCTTAACCCTACCTGCAAGTCACCGTGAAGAAAGACCACAAAGCCCCACGACTCGGTCGTACCTGTAAAACTACGCCAAATATCACAATTGTCAGACATGCACCGGGAAGTCGGGATGCCGTAACTCTGAACACGAAGCAAAAGAAGCGCTAGACTGCAATAATGCGACACTTAGCCAATGGAGGGATGGCGCTGGGATATTTCTGGCGCAGCTCGACCCTCTCCCGCTGTACCCGTGAATCTTGCTCTCCTGACGAGTCGACGAGGAAATCCTGAAGCAGCAGCAGCAGCAGCAGCACAGCAGAAGCACTGCCGCAATATCGCTGTCCCAATCATTCTCTTGGTCTATTCTATTTTCTTGCGCACACGCCAGACTCTCGTTACTGTCGCTATATTACACACGCAGCGTACCTATCTATCGCAGCACTCCGTCCAAGCAGATTCCGTGCACCCCTAGGCCGCGTCAACACACTCCATATCACACGGCGCGATTCGCATCGCCACACTCTCGCTTTCCACGCGTATACCACAGCCTCTCGAGGCAGCTTTCTGATCTCGGACCCACTCTCCCCCCGGTCTTGCTTCCAACATGAAGTACACTCTCAGCTACGCGGCCACCCTGGTCGCCGCCTTCTCCTCCCTCGTCTCCGCCGACATCCCCAAGTGCGGTGACGGAAGCCAGTGCCCAGACTATGCGCCTTGTTGCTCTCAGTACGGACAATGTGGTGTCGGCGCATACTGTCTGGGTGGCTGCGACCCCAGGCACTCATTCGACCTCAAGTCATGTCTTGCGGCTCCAGCATGCAAGAGCAACGATTTCAGCATGAACTCGCTAGATGCGCCCGGCGTCAGGACGAATACAAGATACTTGGGAAATGGCAGTGAGACAAACTGGGTCACTTCAGGCGAGCCCAGGCAATACAACGACGGCGTGCTTTTGACTATGGCGCCCAGCACTGTCGGCACACTGCTCATGAGCGCACATTACGTCTGGTATGGCAAGATCAAGGCGACCATGAAGACCAGCCAGGGTGCAGGTGTTGTCACAGCGTTCATCTTGATGAGCGATATGAAGGATGAAATCGATTTCGAGTTTGTCGGCACAGAGATGAACACCGTGCAGACCAATTACTACTTCCAGGGAATTACAGACTGTAAGTTGATTGAGATATCTGGCTGAGGAAAGACCACGGACTGACAAGATCACAGACGGCAACGGCAAAGACATTAATGATGTCTCTGACACTCGTCAAAACTGGCACACATACGAGATTGACTGGCAGCCCGACTACATCAACTGGTCGATCGACGACAAGGTCGTGCGCACCCTGAAACGCGACGAGACCTACAACGAGACCACCAAACAGTACAAATACCCTCAAACCCCTTCGCGTGTGCAGCTCTCGCTCTGGCCTGGCGGTCTTCCCAGCAACGGAAAAGGTACGATCGAGTGGGCTGGTGGTCTTGTGGACTGGGACAGCTCTTACATGACCAACGGCTACTACTACGCTGAAGTCAAGGACATCTCTGTCGATTGCTACAAGCCTCCTCACGGAGACGACTCTGGCAACAACAAGGCTTACTACTACACTTCTACTGCCGGAACTGAAGACACTGTTTCCATTGGCACCAACAACACAATCATTGGTTCGCTACAGGCCACCGGTGACGATCCAATGAAGGGTGCGCCTTCTCCTGTCAGTGACTCTAAGAGCTCATCTACCACCAGCTCGAAGAAGACTTCTAGCACTGCCACTTCCGTTCCTGAATCAGTACCTGGCATGTCAGGCGGTGGCAACGCTGGCAACAGTGGAGGCGAAGCTCCAGGCGGTAGTGGCAACGGCGGTAGCAGCGGCAGCGGCACAAACACCAACGGCGACACCAGTGGAAGCGCTTTCGACAACCCAGCTGCGAGCGGCAATGGCCCAACCAGCTTCGATCAGGGCATGGGCGGAAGCTCTGGTGGCAGCTCTGGCAGCTCAAGTGGCACCAGTCAAGCAAACCATGTTGTCGCTGGCAGTGCCGTGGCTCTTCTTGGTTTCTTCATTGCAGCCTTGATGCTGTGAGCAATGTGAGGTGAATGTGGAGGTAATGACATTTTGATTCATGCATCGGAGTTCTTTGGGGTTGTTTCTTTCATTTGCGAGGCGAGGCATTCTCATGCTCCAGACTTGAGCGTCACTGACTTTTCTTGTCCATATTTCGCAATTTTCACAATTTTCGTAGCCACTTAATCGCATCATTCTGATCAGTCAATCCACCGCATCCTATTGTCATACTTGTGTAATTTATTTTCCCAATATTCATACTGCCCGTCTTACGGCTCACATGCAGACACGAACTGCTGCACGTGATCAAGCTGAGGCTTGGCGGGCAGCTGCGGTGCGGAAAGGTCCCGCTTGCAAAGCCCACTGCCCGTTCGAATTTACAGGCGACGACCGCGACTTCGAAGAACTGGAAGGCACGGACTAGACAAATCAGCACCCTCGCGACCACCAACACCACCCAAACCCTTCTCACCACCCACCAAAACCGTCAAAATGGAGAACGACCGCGGCGAGCTTGTCGACCTGTAAGCGCCCCCCCCCGAAAAACCCACAGCGACTCCCACGAAAGCCCTCTTTCCACGCCCCAGCACCCGCACAAGCCCAGCACACCCGAGTCGAGGAAGGAATCGAAGAAAAAGAGGACATGCCCCTTTACTAACCCGTGATTTTTCCTCTGCGCAGGTACGTCCCCCGCAAGTGCAGCGCGACCAACCGCATCATCAAGGCCAAGGACCACGGCTCCGTCCAGATCAGCATCGCCAAGGTCGACGAGAACGGCCGCTACACCGGCGAGAACCAGGTCTACGCGCTTTGCGGCTTCGTGCGCGCAATGGGCGAGAGCGACGACTGCATGAACCGCCTCACCCAGAGGGATGGTTACCTCAAGAACGTCTGGAACGCGAGCGGAAACTAGATTTGAGATTGTGTTGAGCAACTTTTTTCTGAGGGAATGCAGGAATGATTGGGATGAGAGGTACGTGGGCTGTTGTGTGTGTCTGTGTGGATGCGCTCTCGCTCTGCTCTGCTCTCTTCTTTGCTCCGAGGGACAGAGAGGCTGGAGTGGAGGAGATGGATAATTCATGGTCGGAAGGAACTCAGGCTGACTTGTGGCCTGTTTCTAGGAGTTTTCGAGACGACTGCACGCTGATGCCTTTGATGGTACGGGACATAACAAAACAATGGGCTGTGTGCTCAGCGCAGCCGGGCTCAACTTCGATTCCGACTTTCTCGTAGCTCTGCAATTCAAACCTACCGAGTCCGATTCACGTATCCCTTACCGCGACCACCACCGTCAATCCACGCCATGTCTTCCATGCACGTCCGCACAAATCCCAGATCACCCACCAACCACCACAACCCCAACCCCAAATTCTTCTTCCCTGCCTGCCCAAATGCGCCTTGCCCATACTCACGGTCTCAAATCCTGAACCACCGGCTACTTTACGGCCTCCTCTTTCCTTCTTGCGCGGGTCTACGGGTTCATCGCAAGAAGTCCCATGAAAGCTGGAGGAAAGGCTTCGCGGAGGGTTGGCGAATTACTTGGTTCGCTTCGGCAACCCGTTTCTCGCTTCCTGATGCGAATAGCCTAGAGTGATGTCCAACATTCGCCTTGAAAAGTCTGCGACTGGTGAGCTCACTGGGTTGCGGCACAGATACGGGCGGAACATTACTTTTGTTTGTTGCTAATCTAATCTGATCTGGTTGGGGAGGCGAGGTTTCTAGTAAGTGTTTGTTTCATTATTCTGAGCAGTGAATATTGCAGCAATCTATGAGCTCTTGGTCTTGCTTTGAGTCTGTCTTTACCGGGAACGTTGACTTCGAACAGGCCTTTGCCGTCCTACTGCCTCCATACAAGATATGTGTATCTCAAGGGACTTCGGTCCGTCAGAGTTGCATGGTGCGGATTATGGATGCACTTCATGCATGGAGATAGCACAATGGATGCAAAGTAAGAATACCATTCTCAAGGTCCTCTCAAGCACTCTCTTGTGATTCAGTCGTGATATGTTTACGGGATGCTCCGTCACGTGCATGCCCTCCGCGCCTCCCCTGCGATTCACCTTGTTGACTTCCGCTGCTCTCCCACCACTCCTTCCCAAATCTGCACAACAACAATGTGCAGATACGACTTCTGTCTCTTCGGCGCCTGTGGCCATCTGGTCGCAGGCGCCGTCGTAGAGTACTGCGAGAAGGCGGTGGCTCCGGCCGCCACCTTCTCCGGCGGCCTTCGTAAGTACCTCCCAGGATACCACCACCTCTTCTTCCTTTTCCCTCCCTCTCCTTGTCGCGCATGCAGCTATTCTCAGCGACGCAGCATTTCACTAACATTTTACCAGAGAGAACATCATCGCTGCAAGACTTCCACGGCACAGCCATGCCGTCTCTGCCTCTGTTCCCTTCTGGCGGCTGCCGCCAGTTGCTGTCCGGACCAACCACGCAGGTGAGCAAGACTGGCACTCATACTCGCAGCGACCGTAGACTGACCATCTTTGACGACCGCACCAGCAACTGCGCAGACCACCCGTCGCCGCGAGAAGGGCATCCGCGGCACCGACGAGAGCAGCAGCCTCCACAAGTGAGTGAAAGTCGCACCTCCACACTTTGCGAACAACACTGACACACAAGCAGCGACGCCGTCCTACACCACATCACAGAGTCCAGCCGCCACCCAGACGACCACCACGTAGGCACAGATGGCCGTCGCATGACCTCATACGGCTCCACGACCGCAGCAAGCGAGGCCGGCTTGCCACCTAAGCCCACAGACTTCGATACCATCGAGGCGGAGATTGATACCATCAAGACCGACGTCCAGATCATGCGCGCCGAAGCCGAATCCCAGCAAAGACTCGAAGAGCTCCACGCACCAAAGCAAGAACGCCATCTTTTTGGCCGCATGGACATTAGCAAGATTCCTGCACCAGCCATGTCGCACCACACAGTGGCAAGAGCCGTCGAGCTTTCCAAGACTGGCATGACGAAGCCGTCCTCGAGGAAGGAGATGCCGTCGCCCAGCACACCAAGCCGTTCTGGCGCTGGCACAATCAGGGGAATTGCCGCCGCCATGAAGTCGCCGACCTCAGAGGTTTCAACCTCAAGCTATGCCACCTGCACGACGTCGTCCTACCATGATGCTGTCGAGTTTCTGCAGACATCTCCGGAGCAAGACAAGGCCAGCCCTCACTTCGCGCAGCCGACGCAGGCGGCCTCTCGCCGCGTGGACGAAACCCTCCGCAAGGACACTTCGCCAGTCAAACCCAGCCCTGAGACAACTCCTTTAAAGTCGATCAAAGCGAAGGCACCTGACCTCGAGACCGACAAGAGGGCTGCACAGTGCGGTCAGAAGCGCACCTCACTGCCGGATGGCTGGATGTCGAGCCCAGAACAGACCGATTCTGCTGAGAGAGGCCTCTACAAGAAAGAGCAAATGCTTCCTGGAAGTGGCAAGACGCCTACTTCGGTGGAGCAATCTTCACCCAGCCCAACACTGCGAAAGAAGACCAGCTCCTACATGTCGCCGACCAAGTCCGCGCAGAACCGCAGCATCGCAACAATCGGCGAAGAAACCCAGACCAGAAAGTCGCTCCGGGTCAAGGCTGGAGGTCTGAGAATCAACCCATCTCTTGCAAAAAAAGATCCGAGCGCTGTGTCGTCCATCTCGTCGCGCCGTGGAAACGCCAGTGACGGTTCGTCTGCCTCGCTCAAGACACAGTCCAGCTTCACGACGACGAAGAAAGAACACCCATCGCCGCTGAAGAACGTCGCATTACCGAGGACTTCAGATCGTCCCAGCCTGGTCATAAAATTGCCATTGCCGCTTCCTCACGTTGCAAACACCACGGTGACCCATCGCAACCCCGATGGAAATTTCTTGGATCCGATCGGCAAGAAGTTGGAGAACGAGGACCTTCTTCGCCGTGACTCAACGCAAGAGTCGGCGCCCACTCGCATAGACCGTGGCAGTATTTTGGCCCCGGTCTTTGCTCGCCTTAACAGGATCACGTCAGGCGACGATAACTCGCCTCTCACCCCTAGGCGTCGCGCAGGAGAAGCCTTGCGCCAAATGATTCAGCCGAGGCCCAGAGATCCTGATAATGAGTCTGTGTCGCAGCTCATCAGTGGTCTGCGAGGACAGAGCTCTGCAGAAATTGGCAGAGCCCTTGCCGGAGGACAGCACAACAGTTCCAGCGCCCAGTCCGCTGACTCTGCGGAGACTGCGGCTCCTGTTGATCCTGTAGTGGTTCGTCATGGTCGCGAATCATCCGGCGATCCGATCATCCTTTACCAAGGTCACAAGCCAACAGCCAGCCGTGATATGCCGCAAGACTCTGCGATTGTCTTAAACAGCGGTCCCTCGAACTCCGACATCTCAACCGGATCTGTAGGTCAGAGGCAGATGTTCCAGCCCAGATCTTTGCGTGCGACGGCAACGTACTTTGTGCCACCGCCCGCATCCGATTCGACCCTTCAGGCTGATCCTTCGATGCACGAGACTGAGGGCCTTGTAGACTTGAGGTGGCGAAAGGGCCCGAGCCTCTTGGATGGGGACGACTACCCGGATCTTGGCCCTGTGATCATGACTGACATGGGGTTCATGCCCAAGCTCACTCAACGCAGCTTGCGTGGTACTCGGCACGACGAGTCGATGGTGCCGTCTGCGTATGAACCGCAGCCCACTCTTCCCAGAAACTTCGATTCCATCCATGGCGACACTTTCGCCACCCCGGATGTCTCCCCAACGTCGGACGACACTTCTCCGGAATCGCTGGATGAGAGAAACCGACGTAACCTCGCTCGCTGGGAGATCATGGGCAAAGGTCGTCGCAGATATCATTGGACCGGTGGAGACGGCCTCGAAATCAGCTTCAAAGGCATGGGACCTGATGCCGAGCACGATCCGAAAAGCCCAGTCTTGTATCGCAACTATCGCGAGAATACCCACACTCTCCACATGGAAGCAGCAAGCTATCCCAGGACTCAAGGCCCGTGCTCGCCTCTGCCGCCAAATGCGCCCAAGTTGATGCGCGATTATGCCGAGAAGATGGCCTTGACGCAGATCCCTTGCAACGATCACCAGTGGACTGGCAAATACGAGCTCCTGACTAACGTCGTGCCTGTGCCCGGGCTCTGCGATCCGTGCAAGCAAGGCGACAAACTTCTCCACCGTATCGGCGGTGGCATCGACCTGGCCTCTTGACCGAAGCTTGGCTTGCTTTTTCTCTCTTGAACGGATGTCCGCTCGTGAAGATGTGGATATGATGAAGCATCACGAATGGCCTTGAAGTACGGTGCGTTGGATGTCCAGAATCATGCCGTCGCCCTCGGCGAGTCTTGGATGTCTTTGCATTGCGCGATTGGCGTCTCTCTTTCTACGTGGCATAAATTGCCCTTTGCTTTTCTCTTTTACTTTTCTCGACATGAGCAGCATCAGCACATGACGGCCGCTTGGGCTGTCATTGCTTGCGACATGCATGCTTTGCTCACAGCAACTACTCTTGATAGCGTTTTGCAAGCCCTCGCAGCGGCTTATCACTGATCGCACAGTCGTAGCAAGGAGCCGTATTGAAACCAGATTTTCATTCTCATGTCCTATTTTCCTTTGTGTCCATGTCATCTCTTGTAATCAAAATCCAGAATCGTACGCGCTGACTTTTCAGAATCTAGGAGCCAGTCAGATCATCCACATGCCGGGCGGCCCAGGACACCAGCACCATCACTAATGGTAACGTACTTCTCTTTGCCGAGCAGAATCTCCTTGGAACCGAGATCACCGTCAGGGCCGCCAGTCTGCAGCTTGCGGACCTGAGTCTCGTCGAGGCCGAGCTTTTGCGTTAGATACCCGACACGTACCTCCCGAACACTCAGAGTGGTCATGCCGTACTTGTCGTCGAAGAAAGACATCTCGACGGTGGACATCTGGGCGATACCGATGGCGATGGCCTCACCCTTGGTGGTGGTGAGAACGATCTCCTCGTAAAAGTCAATGCCGGACTCAATGCCGGACTCGTAGCGAAGGAGACTGGGAAGCATGAGCTTGGCACCGTAGCAGACGGCGTTGACGGCGCTATCCTTCACGACCACACGCTTGTAGCCAGTAAGGAGAGACTCGAGGAGAGACTCGAGGGGAGAGATGACGGCGCGGAGACCAGACTCGTCGCGCTGGTTGTCGTAAATCCACTGGGCGTCAAGAACGTCGTGAAGAGTGGCCACGCCGTTCTTCTCGTCCAGGGGGGATGCCAGCAAGCTTGGGGAGGTAGATGCTGGAGATCTCTACCTCCCGCCGCCATGCTGGCCGCCGTAGCCGCCACCAGGGCCTGTGAAGAGTCAGCAAGTTCTTGACGATGCTTGAAAGGATCTGCGTACGCTGGTCACCCTGGTGGCGGTACCAGGGGCTGGAAGAAGAGTCAGCTAAAAGGTGCATTTTGTGGCGCTGCAAGCAGCTCTCATCAAGAATTGGTGGTGGCGGCCCAGTGAGAGAGAGGAGAGTAAGCTTACCGCAGCCGGGGTGTCTTCAGCACCGAGTCTCTGGCCTTCGAAGAGGAAGCGCAGCTGGTCAACGGGGCGCTGGACTCTGGCGGAGTAGTGGTCCATGGCCTTGCCGAATTTCGTGGTGTTCCTCAGCTTGAACGTGACGCTCTCGCCACCGGAGCCGTTCAAGGTCAGTGTGACCTGGCGCGCCTCGACCGGCTTTGGCTCTGGCAACGGCGGCGGGGCGTCAGGTACCCAGGATCCTGGTCACCCTGGTACCCCCACCAGGGCCTGTGAAGAAGGGTTAGCAGGGAATCTTGACTTTACTGAAGAGGCTATACGTGCCCAGGATCCTGGTCACCCTGGTACCGCCCCCAGGGCCTGTGAAGAGTCAGCAGGAGTTCTCGATGGTCGTGAAGAGGCTATACATACACTGGTCACCCTGGTACCACCGCCAGAAGCTCTACGCCAGTTGTTGCCTCCCAACCGGCCCATCAAATGATGGAAGTGTTATTAACAAATCTAGGTAACACAGGACTTGTCTCTCGATGCGCTCCAAAGGTGGTGCAACTTGCAGACATTCCACGTGCACGCTTTTGTGGTGACGCTGGTGGTCAGGCGGTCGCGCCGTCAATTTGAATGTGGTGCCAACATCACAAGGAGTGTGATCTTCGCGCTTTGTTCTGATGCGGTGGGGATATCGAGCGCTTGCCTGTCGGTAATCAGCGTGGTTACGAGAAATGCGGGCCATGAAGTGAAACTTACGCCCGAGTGTCTCAGTGCTTCTGGTCGGCGGTGGCGAGCTTGGCGCGCTATGGTTTGCATTTGGTGCTCCACGCGTATCTTGGCTCTTTCAGTCGTCGCAAAAGCACGCGATGGGGGAGAGTGATGTCCAAGGCGTTGCAGGTCTGGTGTCATGAGTGGCGGTGAGTGCCGCAAAGCGCGCTGTGATCTTCGAGCGAGCATCAACGCGAGTCGGATTTGTGGAGAGTGGCAGTGAGCTTGATGAAGACAAGGTGATAAAGCAATCATGTTGTAGATGGTTGTTTGTGGGTTGGGTTGTTGCCTTGATGGCGCGGATGATGATGGAGATTGTTGCGAAGGAAAAGTGGTGAATGGAAGCAAGTCAGTCGTGCAGCTGGGGGGACCTAAGTCTGCTGTTCGCGTAGCTCACGTGAACCTGAAGCACTTACGAGGCAAGGCTGCACGTGCAAAACATGCCAGAACATACGATTAAACGGTCTCAACAATATGCGGCTTAAAGACTGCTGCAATGACATGACCCTCAACCCGTTTGTCAAACAATCAGGTATGCTTTCACGCGTAGGAGGAGACTCAGATCGATCGTTTCCACCCTTTCCTTCCTAGCTAGCAGAAAGGGACCACCTTGAAGCGTTGAACTTGCTGACCTGTGATCTTAGTTGCCAGCTTCATTGTGCTTCCAGCATGGAATGCAATGCGTCTTACAAACGGCCATCGACCACGTCTACAACTTATTTGGAAACAAGGGCGCAGTCCTCCCACCCCTGAACAGCTCCAGCATCTCAGTCCCCATCCAGACCTTCCTATTCTTCGCGATTCCCTCTTCGACGTCCACAACTTTGCCCGCTTGCACGAGGAGGCCCTTCCCATTGGCTCCAATGCCCAAGCTCATCAACCGAACCACGGCCGCTGCTACCTCCACCGGGCTGTTGATTGGGACACCCAAGCCGCGCATACGCTTCGCCCAGTCAGAGAGCGATTCACCTGGGTCCCGGCCGGAGACAAGATCAGTCAGCGTGATACCGGGAGCGACGACGGAAACGGAGATGTTGAGGGTTGCTGTGTCGTTCTTGAGTGCTCTCATGAGGCCAACAATTCCTGGTACGCTCTTGGTCAGCGGCTGTACTGGAGGTAGAAGAAGGTAAACGCGTCAAAGTCATGGGGGAAAAGACAAGACAATTGCTTGAGTTATGGGTTACAGCGTGAACGAGACATCACAAATAGACAAAAACAACTTAGACAATGATAAATGAGAGCAAACGAACCATGCTTCGCAGCACTATACAGCGGCGCGCCAGCACTCGCCAGATAGCCTGCCAGACTTGCCGTCAAAACAATATTCCCACCAGCCTTTCCATTCTTGTTCTTCCTCATATGATGAATCGCAAGCTTGACCGTGTCGTTTGCCGCCGCAAGGTCCACATCGTACACCCTCCTATCCGGCTCTTTTAGCTTGCCTTGCTCGTCCAACTCATCCTTGAAGAATTGATCCTTGTATTCTGCTATTCCCGCGTTGACAAAGACGTTTTCGATCGTGCCAAACCGTTGGACGCCGGCTTCGAAAGCTTCGCATTGGTTTGCCCAATTGGTGAGGTCGCATTGCAAAGCGAGAACGCGGTTGGATTTGACGAATGAGTCGGGGGCTTGCTGGGAGTTGGGTTGGTAACGATCTAAAATGATTATCTTGTTCTTTGGGCAGATGTCGTGCAGCAAAAGAGCTGTTTGGAGACCTATGCCAGCGGCACCTCCAGTAATCAGTGTCACGCTGTCCTTAGGACCTTTCAAGTCAGAGGGTAAAATGCTGAACGCTTTTGGAGACGCCATTGCAGAGGTAAAGGCTTGAACATTGGTTCTGAGTGTCTATCTACGGTGTTTTGATGGAGGAAATGGTTGGTCTTTCGATGGAACTCAGCCGCGGTTGCTGACACGAGTGGTGTGCGGGGAGAGAATATGCTCGGCATGGTTGTAATTATCTACCCGACCTCACTTCTTCTCCCGCGAGAAAAAACAACAATCTCCAACAAACAGCAATGCTTGCCCATCTCGGGCGGTGATGGTGGCAGCATGTCCACTCATTCGTAGCCTGGAGCTCAATAATCCTCCTTGAAGAGCGACCCCTCCGGCCTCTGCTCGTACCAGGTGACCCGGACGCAGTCCTCCACGATGTACGTGCCGTTGACGCTCAGCGCACGCGCAGCGCTTGGCTTGTCGTCATATCTGCGAATGTGAGTTGTATGTATACTTTGGAAACGGGGGAAGAGGGTAATGCCATGAGATTAGCACCTACGTGATGACGGCCTCGGCGCCGTTGACGCCAAATCTCAGGCGTGCGCCTTCCGCCGGGTTGCCAAACCTCACAAAGGTGGCCGCGAGATCGTCGAGGGTCACGTCGCGGTTCAGACCGACGACCCAGATGCGGTAACCTGCGTCCATTGTTGAAATGGGCGCTGGAGGAGGAGATGGTGATGATGGTGACTTTATTGTAATGTAGGAGATTGTGGTACTGTCTGCGGTGTTGTTGATTGGTTTTGTGTGTTTGTTCTTGGGAGAGTGCGAGGGAACGAGGGAGAAGAACAGCAAAAGAGTCAACAAGAAGCCCGTGCTGCGGCTCGTGGCCCTCGTGTGACTAGACCAAGAGCTGCACCACTTGCACAACCTACACATGCTAGCACGTGTCAATCAAAGCAATGCTATTGTCTTCCTCTTCCGATCGAAGTGTTCTTGTCATTCCGCTGAGATAAAATTCATCCCTAGTGCATACGTCAAAACCTCTCCCGAGATGTGCTCATTCGAAAAACTGAGCAAAGCAATTGGTAGCAGCACCATATTAATTCGACGAACCATGGCCCAGCGAGCTCCAAAGACACCTCAAGTGAGGCCAAAAGATGCGTACAGGCCAGGCGGGAATGATTGACCTGCCACAAGACGCGTTTTACACTAGACTCTCCATTGTCAAGGTGCTACAGGTCTTGGCCATGCATGATTCCGCGTACGTCTCCAATCGCATCATGAGGTGCATCTCGACGGCAAGCATATGCATTTATTAGGTCTGGATCTGATGGTATTGGCGTATGGAATACTTGTGCGCGACTCAGGTTCTAGCCGTATTTCGGTGGTAGTCCTGGCAAAATTGTGGGACTGTACCTACCGATACCATCACAGCTTCTGTTGAGATCACTGCGCATACTCACGCGCAGCAGCCAGACAATCAGATCATACCATTGCCCACGGTGACAAAATGAGAACGTCGGTAAGGAGGATTCCATTGGACAAGGGTATCAAACTACAACCAAGACTCACATCAGACTAACAGTCATTCTCTCCGGTGCAATCGCACAAACACCCCTGCGTCGGGCATCCTCCCAACTTCTCCTCCACCAACACCTTGTGCAAGCAAGCAGCATGCCCACCATGGTTACAGAGCAAACACTGGCTCCGCAACAGAGGACCCGCCGGAACGTCCGTAAAAGGGCTTTCGGCCTGCCAGCAAACGGGACAAGCGAACGGCTTCGCATCGCAGAACTCGCATTTCGGCTTTCCCTGGGCGTTGGCGGAAAGTGGTTTGGAGCAAGAGCCACAGGCGAGAGACACGGTCATATCACGAGAGACTTGCTCGTAGACAGCAGGGAAAGCGGGATAACAGAGCTTTCGGAGCTCTGCGGCTTCGATGAAAAGGCGGTTGCGGACAAGTTCTTCGTGGTAGGTGGAGAGTATGCTCTCGACCTGAAGCGGCTGGAGACCACTTTTGATCAGATGGTTGAGACAGCGGCTGATCAGGCCGGGGATCTCGTCGGCTTCGTGTCCGGTGGCTTCATATGCTTCGGTATACGAGGCCACTGCGGCTTCTGCTGCCTGTCGTGAGAGAGGTCTCGTCTCTGGCAGGCAAGGACCGAGGACAAGCATGAGGTGAGCTGCTTGCTGAGGACTCATGCGGTCACCGCCGGTGTTGCAGCGAATCAACTCGCGCAAAAAGCCTCCTAGCTCGTAGATCCAACCATCTTCGGCGTCGATTTTGGCATGAGCAGCGAGATTGCTAGGAGGCGCAGCGAATGCCTTTCCACTCTGTGGCTTTGTGGGGCTGTCAATCTTGACAGCAACGGCTCGTTCGGCTCCCTTACGAGCTTTGTAGAAGTTTTCACGCCTGCGAAGATGCATCATCGTGACTTCGCCGGCGAGCTGCCAATCTTTCGCAAGGTCTGTCATACCGGCCTCCAGGTGAACTCTAACATTTCGTTTGAACGTCTTTTCCACGTTTTCGAGGCGATCTTCTTCGGCCGAAACCTCCTCTAATGCGGTGGCGGCGTTCTTCGCAATGTGTGCGGTGACCGCCGGGTCAATGTGGAACATTGGGTGAGGTAGTTGAATGCGCCAGGTATCTTGCTGAGGTCGGTGTGCTTTCTGTTGACCAAAGACTTGGTCAAGACCGACGACGCGCGATTTACTCAGTGAGTGCGGTGGTGTGCTGCTGATGGATGGGCGACTGCCCTTGCTAACCGAACGGTCGCGCCTCATCTCAGGGTAGGCGCTCAAGAATGAGTTGTCGAGGCTGTCGTCTGCCCAACTGCGACTGATAACGCCGGGATCTGGGCTCTGGCCTAGTTGATCGCCTTGTGCTGAGGTCGTTGCAGTAGGCAGCTGTTTGTTAGGCACCCGCTTCGGTATGCGCCTCATCGTCGCGGCAGTGAGCTCGCCAGTGGCGGAGATGGCGGTGACGTTGACACTGATGTTGTCCATGGCTTTGCGTGCGTGTTGGATGTCGCTCTGTATGAAGACACCGTCGCGGCCCACTGTCCACAGCAAGTCCTGGGAGTGCCACAACAAATCCGTTGGTGCTTCTGGATGTGGCGTCATCTCGCGGAAGGGGAACGCTGGGCGACGCAAGTCCCAAATATGCAACACCGGGTGCCCCCTATCATAAGCAGCAACAAGTTGCGTGGTCTGTCTAGTACCATAATCGCCAGGCACTGGAGATTCGCAAGGAGGTCTCCAACGCGCATTCGAGACTGGATACGGTGTCTTTATCTCCCAGCCAGGCTTCTTTCGATTATTAGACGACACATCCCACACACGAATCAGCTTTTCCAGCCCGGCACTGGCAACATGTTTGCCGTCGGGATGCCAGTCAACAGAAGTGCATGCATGGGCATGCGCTGGAATTTTGATCTTGGGCTGCTTCAAATTACGCATGTCCCATATCTGGACCCATCCACTGTCCGTGCCGAAAGCGAAATCGACACCATCAGTGGGTGACCATTTGACGTCTCGCACACTATCGCTCTGGCCGGCAAATTTGCTTTTGCTCTGCATCTTGCTGGTCGCTGGAGTACTACTCCTCTGCGTACTGCCGGTAGAACGGCGAGCATCTCTTACGTCCCAGAGTCGGACAGTACCATCCTGGCTACCAGACAGCAGCAGACTGCCACGATGTGGGTTGAAGGTGATTCGGTGCACTTGCCGATAATGCTCATGCAGTTGCGCCGCTGGTAAGCCGGCATGACCGAGGTCATATAAAATGATTTTGCCACTTGATGTGGCTGCGGCAACATAGTCTCCAGAAGTGCCTTTGGCCCAAGCTACATCGTCTATATCAATGGTGTAGACCTGTCTGGGTTTGCCGGACGCTTGCGTGGGCGTACTACGGATCGCGGTCCGCAAGTTGACGTCCTCTACGCAAACGCCATTTTCGACTTTGACAGTCTTGAATATTTCTTTCCCGCCGAGTAAGGCATGACTACCACTCTCATTGATGGAGAGTGTATTGATTTCGAGTCCGGTCCTATGGCTTGCTGTGGCATTCTGCGTGGCGCCCAGGGATGCGAATCTGTTCACGCTGTTGAATTCGTTTACGTTCCCATGTTGTGGGCTTGGTGGCCTAGAGGTGTAGCCAAATATTCGATTCGCCGCTTCCCTCGCTCTCTGAAAAGGTCTGGGAGCTGGGAGCGGTGGCGCACTGGGGATGCCTGGTGCAGCCACGGACATGGAAGAAGTCCGGCGGTGAGGGTCATTGTTCATGGCGGCGCCTTGCTGACTACCTGCGTCCACTTCATCACTCGACCGACGTGATCCTCGCCCATGCTAGGGGCCAAGAAGGCCAGCGAATGGGTTCATGGCGCGCGATTGATGTGGTTGTTGTGAATACCTTCAAAGTCGTGAAGTCCACCACGACGAAGTCCGCGCTTTGCTTTTGAGGCTTGGCGTGTCAGCGTTGTCTTTCGAGGCGGCGATCCAACTCCTATCTCTGGAACGACGTCGCCTGCTACTGCGTCTAGAGATGACGCACGGTATGTGCGTCGCTCGCAAAGGAAAGCCAAGAAGCTCTGATGTTGATGAAGCGAGAGGAAAGCCAAGACACTTCCCGGCGAGTGCCTACGAAAACCTCAACCACGCTGCACCCGACACCCGCAGCCGCCTACATACACAACACTGCTCGAGCGCAGAAAGCAGCGTCTCATTTACAAACATAGCCTCGCAGCCATCAGAGTAGCAGTGAACTCATGGCTGTCTATGCGCAACCTGGAAGCGAGTGTCGTCCACCTTGTAGCCGCCGGCAAGCAAGACGTCGTGGAAGGCAGCCAGCTTCATTGGTTGCAGCCGGCGCTTCCACAGACCGGTATTGAAACACACCCAGAGATGTCTCTAGACAGTCTCAATGCCAGGACCAAGCTATTTCCGTAACAAAGTAGGTACCGTGCAGCATGCACCGTGGTATAAGAGCAGTCACCCGACATTGCTGCAGGATGTCAGAAGACTCATCCACAACAACCACTACATTCTTAGCTCTCATCTCTTTTTGATCTCCTTGCCTTATTTCTTTGCCTATTCATTTGTCCAAGTCTATTCACGATCACCTCGGAATCTTCCCAGATCTCATCGTACGACATCAATACAATTCGATCGTCCGCTGGCAGACATCGACTTTAAAGACAAAAAGACCCAACAACTACTACGATAAAATCCACGACACATCAAAAGACCAAACCTCAAGCAAAAATGGCTTCCTCCGCCCCTCTCGCAAGGACCTTCCTTATCTCCCGTGGCCTCAGCATCGTCGCCATGGTCTCCATCGTCGGCATGACAGCACACTTCGTAAGCCAGCTCGTGGCTAGCAACATCGACCCGCCTCGTGAGATCGTAGGCACTCTGACAGTGGTAAGTTCCTACAACCTTTCCATTTCCACAAAATAGCCAGCAAGAAACTAACTCAACATCCAGACCTCCCTCGCAGCCCTCTATACCCTCCTCTCCCTCCCCCTCTTCTACTCTTCCGCCTCCACCACTCTCCTCATTCTCACCGCCTTGGACGCCCTGCTCCTCCTGGCTTTCACCATCATCTCCGTCCTCCTCGGCCGCCCGATCAGCCACCTCAACTGCCGCGCCATCCGCAGTGCTTCGGCCGCCAGCTCTGCGGAGTCAGCCTGGGCATTCGCGATGGCACTCGCGTCTGGCAAGGAGGGCAGCGCGGTGATGGGCCTTACTGGATGGGCTGGCAGTGGCAGGGCTGAGTGCTTCCAGACGAAAGCCGTGTGGGGACTTGGTGTGGCGTTGTGTATTCTCTTTGCTACTAGTGCGGTTGTACTGCCGGTTATGTGGTACAAGGGAAGGAAGGGCGTGGTTGCGAAGGGTGAGGCTTAGGCTGAGGCTTAGGCTGAAGCTGATTATATCTCGACTGTCGAGGTGGCGACGGTGAACGGTGTTGGGAGCAATAGATGGGCGGTGCAAAGACTGAGATTGAGACGGGTGTTTTGCTTTTGCTTTTCCTTTTGGGTGGCGCTGGCGTTAGAGCCGAAAGGCAACCATAATGTAATGCACGCTGAGCGATGCAACGTACAAGGCTCTTCGGAGAACTAAAGCTACATTCTCACATCTTACGCCGTGTCATCATCCACCCTTCTCACTCTGATGGGTCCGCTAACGTCGCTCTCTGCCCCGGTGACCATTTTGCCCTTTTGCAATACTTCACAGCCGCCCTCGTTTCTCAGCTCGTACACAAGCCTTCGTACCTCCGGCATAGCATCTCGCCATGTCTCAAAGCCGAGATCACTGAGCTCTTGCGTAGATAGTGCGCGAGCCACTTCCGATGGACAGAACGTTTTGGGCGGATGCCTGGTGGTGAGGAAGCGCTGAAGGTGGTTCTGCAGTGGGGAGGTATCATCAGCAGCGTCGGAGGGCATGATGGTTTTTGGAGAGACTTTCTCTGCCAGACGTTTCTCAGCAAGATTTGAATACTACTGTTGCCTCTTAGATATTACAACTATATATTGGAATATCATTGTATTGATATCGTCATATAGACAGAGCGACTATCCCGAAGTCTGGCCGCTAGACCTCCTCCGCGCTTCCCGCAACGTCGAGCGTGAAAGTCGTGAATGTTCAAGGGAGACTGACGCAACTGCGCGACTCGCCAGTGATTAATTCCTAAGCCATCATCAACATGTTCACCAGAGCGGCTCTACGCGCTGCCAGGCCTTCCATCTCCTCGGCATCGCGCACATACGCACAGTCATCTCGACCTTCAAGGCCACCGCCTCCACCAAAGGCCTCCAGACCTCCTCCAAGGCCATCAACCAACAAGCCCGCTGCCGCCGCCGCCGCTGCGACAGGAGCATCAAAGACAGCCGCTCAACAGCCTGTAGCACAGAAGAAGAACCTCGACGAGCCTCCAGCCGACAATGTGAGAGCTCAGGCGCAGAACGCCCAGGCGGGCGCCGAGAACAGCACACAACCCGATCCTAATGCACAGCCCGCGCCTTCAGCATCAAAAGAGGCAGAGGTAGAGGCCGAGATGCCTAGCGGACCACTGCCCGATCTCAGACAAGGTATCCCAAGTACCTTCGACTTCGAGTTTGGCGGCGCAAAGAAGAAGGACCCAAAGGCGCAAGAGGCCGAGAAGGCCCAGAACGAGGCTGCCGACATGGCACAACTGGAGGCCGAGGCTGCAGAGGCGGGTGGACGTGGAAAGAAGAGCGGCGACGAGAGGGAATACTCAAGGTCTGACTTCGAGACCTCTCTGGACCGCAGACGCGAGAAGACATTCAACTACATGTACCTCGCAGCGCTTGCCGCTGCTGTTGGTGGTGGCTTGTACTTCACTCGTCCTTTCGGCGCCGACGAGGAGGTTCCTGTCGGTCTTGATCCTGAGCTCGCCAGCGGTTGGGGTCCTACCAGCATGTACTCTCGTGTACGCGCTCGTATGGGCCACCAGCTTGGCTACTACACCGAGCCTTCGTTCCCAAAGCTTCTACCTACCGTCCCTGAGAACCAGCGCCAGCCATTCACCCTTGTCCTTTCTCTCGAGGACTTGATGATCCACACAACTTGGGACCGCAAGAACGGCTACCGCACCGCTAAGCGCCCCGGCATCGACTACTTCATTCGCTACCTTTCGCAATACTACGAGCTGGTACTGTTCACCTCTGTCCCGATCGCAATGGCCGACCCTGTTATCAAGAAGCTGGATCCCTTCCACTTCATCATGTGGCCCCTCGGCCGTGAGGCCACCAAGTACGAGAATGGACAATACGTCAAGGATCTTGAATACCTGAACCGTGACCTGAGCAAGACCATCATCGTCGACACCAACTCTGCTCATGTCAAGAACCAGCCTGAGAACGCCATCGTGCTTCCCAAGTGGAAGGGCGACCCCAAGGACGAGCACACCAAGGACCTCGTTGGCCTAATTCCCTTCCTCGAGTACGTCGCGACTATGGGCATCGACGATGTCCGTCCCGTCATCAAGTCGTTCGAGGGCAAGGACATCCCCGAGGAGTTCATGCGCCGCGAGAACGAGGCCCGCAAGCGCTTCTTGGCACAGTACGAGCAGCAGAAGTCCAAGGCCGGCAAGTTCTCCCTCGGTGGCATGCTTGGTGCCAACTTGGGCATCAAGGGCGACAAGATGGGCGGCGGCATGGTTCTCGCCGACGGCCAGAGCGTCTCCGAGGGTCTCGCTCAGGGCAAGATGCTGAGCGACCAGATCCGCGAGCAGGGCCAGAAGCAGTACGAGCACCTCGAGAAGCAGATCCGTGAGCACGGCGCACAGTGGCTGAAGGAGGAAGAGGAGGAAACCAAGAAGATGATGGACGCGCAAGTCAAGGAGATGAAGACCGGTGCCTTCTCGTGGTTCGGCGGCGGAGCCAAGAAGGAATAGAAAAAGGCTGTCCTGAGGATACAGCGAAACGCGGCGGAAATTTTCTGTGGGAAGACGACAGAATCGTTGACGTTTCTTCACTCTTGTAATTATGGAACGGGTGAATGAGTTGCATTTCAGCGTTCTGGGTAATTGACGTTAGACGATTATTTTGTCTGCCTTTGCCTTCATGAAGGGGTATGCTCAATGTAAGATATGGAAACACACAGCAAATGTATATCACGGCTCTCTTTTGAGCCTTTACTTTCAGTCGTTTATTCTTTCCATGATGATCAATATTGTTATCCTTCTCTACCCGACCCTCGAATGAACCCCGCGAGTAATCAAGTGTTGCAGAACGACGCTTTACGGGCCAGACTTGAGGCGAAATTTCGCGTCAATACTGTTCTTTTGATTTATGCAGGCAATATCGTATGTACAATGCCAAAGTATCTTCGTTAGTCTACACCTAATGTCCACCATTCACACCCGGCGTGTCCTCAATCTTGAAGATGTACTTGACAGCACTCGCAGTACCATCGGCCAAGTTGCTCAGACCCTTCTCAACACCCGCCAAACCACCAGGCACGATTTCCTGCGGCTGAGCCTTGAACCAGCCCTCCTCAAGACCCTTGCTCAAATACCTGCTGTACACGTAACCAAAGTCCTTCAACGTGCCGTGCACATCGCCAACTTGGGTGGTGGAAAGCTTCGTCGCATCCGAGAAGCCTTTGTACTCCTTGCCCGGCAGCACGAACGTAATCGCGCCTTGCGAGTCAAGAACTTGAGCGAGGTTCTCAACGGAACCCTTCTCAGAAACAGCATCAAATGCGTGGAGGAGTTTCTGCCCGTTGAGGGCTGCGGTAAGGTTCTTGACGACGGCGGCGTCGCCCTCGCGGTAGTCGACGATGGTGTCGCCTTTGCTGCGGTCGATGAATTTCTCGACGTGGGCTTGTGCGCGGCCGGCGACGGCGATGATGGGGTGGATGTTGGATTTGATGGCGAGCTGCAGGGCGTATGAGCCTACGGCTGAGGAGGCGCCGTAGATGACTAGGGGTGTTTTCTGGTCGTCTGAGGCTGGGAGCCAGGGCTCTGGGAGGCGGAGGCGAGCGTAGAGGCCGAGGGCTGAGGTTAAAGCGGCGAGGGGGATGGCGGCGCCCTCTGTGGTGGTTGTTAGTATTGGTGGCGAGAGATGGGTGGTTGAGAGATGGTGTTTCTTACCTTCGAAGCTGGTTCCCTTGGGAAGGAAGAAAGTGGTGTGCTTCCAAGCGAGAGCATACTCGGCGTAAGAGCCACCAGGCGTGAGCATCTCGTGGAAAGCAGCCACGCGGTCACCCTTCTTGAATTCTACGACATTCTCGCCGACCTCGTGGATGATGCCGGAGATGTCATCGCCCTGGTTGGTGTTGTCGAAGTCGGGCATCCATCCTGGAGTCTTCCTATCAGCTATGCTGGCCCGCGATTCAAGTGGCGTGCCTGGTTTCACGTACCAGGAACCTTCCAGTCCTTGGGGTTGCTGCCGCTGAAGATGACTTTGATAACGACTTGGTCTTTGCCGGCTTTGGGGATGTCGCTGTCGACAATGTTGACCTTCGGGCCTGTGGTGATAAGAGCTTCCTTCATTTTGTCTGGTAAGTATGTGATCAAAAGGTCGTGTATGGTGAAAGGATTTGAGAAGGATTTAAGAGTGGAAGATAGAAAAGCAATTAGTACATCCGAGTCGATTTTATGCAAACTTATACCAGTCAGGGTATGTGGATACAACGATTCGCAATGGTCGATCATGAGTGGTATTTCTAAGCAGCACCACTGCGGCAGTTGAGCATGGCGTCATTGCTACACATCAGTTCCTCCAGTCTAGCCGCGGCCGATTGTCGACGCTTGGTGGCTTTATACTAGCTGCAGAGTAGGCGAAGGCGGGTTCCAACCAGCATTCGGTTCTTCACGATGCAGCTCGGGCACTAACATATGTGCATATACCAACGGCGACGGAGCACCGTTGTGTTCGTTGTCCCAAGAAGATCAACGGCCAGACCAGATGGAATATCTTGAACTGGGCAAGTTGGCTCCATAAGGAGCTTCCACTCAAACTCGCTGCAAGTCGACTATGAGTACCATCTAACGTCGTTTTTAGGTTCTGGTATTGTACAATCTTCTAGGTGCATCTTACATACAGGGAGGATGGATGCAAGGTACACGAAATCTCCAAGAATAGGCGACGTGTCGGTACGGCCCGGTTGCTCAGGAGACGACTCCGGCAAAGCAAGACAAGCCGGCGTTTTGATGCAGCCTCAGGGCAAGCAAGCCAGCGAGCGAATGATGCAGAGCTGGGGAAAGCGACAACACCACGACAAACACACTCCTTTGCGCCAACGACTCTCGGATCTGGACAATATCGCCGTCTGAGGACTCTGACTCTGGCTCTAACATCCACGCATACCGCACGACATTGCTCTTCTTCCAGCTGGCTGGACCGGGGCTCATCTTCATCAACAAACATGGCGGTCGCTGGAGTAGACGGCGCTTCTAGCATCCAAGTCACCGTCCGCGTGCGCCCTTTCACCATCCGCGAGGCCGCACAATTGACCCGCTCCGATGAGGGCCCAATGTTCCTTGGGGATGGTTCCCTGGCATCGGCCCCAGCACCACACATGAAGCAAAAGGGAATCCGACCAGTCATTAAGGTTGTGGATGAAAAATGCCTGTGAGACAAGCCCTTCAAGCAGGAAGACTAGACCATTGCTGACTCGCGAAAAGCATTTTCGACCCTCCAGAGGACAATGTCCAGCGCTTCACCAGATCGGTTATGCCACAGGGCAAACGTGTGAAAGATCAGACATTTGGATTCGACAGGGTGTTTGACGAGAACATTACACAGGGAGATGTGTACGAGGCGACCACCAAGAACCTACTCGACTCAGTGCTGGACGGCTACAATGCCACCGTGTTCGCATATGGAGCTACTGGCTGCGGAAAAACACACACAATTACCGGTACTGCGCAGCAGCCTGGAATCATCTTCCTTACCATGCAAGAGCTGTTTGAAAAAGTGGGAGAATTGCAGTCGGAGAGAGCGACAGAAATCACACTTTCATACCTGGAGATCTACAACGAGACGATTCGCGACTTGATGAACCCTAATCACGCCAACAAGCAGGGCCTCATGCTGCGTGAGGATGCCAATCAGGTTGTCTCGGTTGCTGGTCTATCTTCGCACAACCCACAAAACGTCCAGGAGGTCATGGATATGGTCATAAATGGAAACGCCAACAGAACACAGTCGCCCACAGAAGCGAACGCTACATCATCGCGGTCGCACGCCGTGCTGCAAGTCAACGTCTCTTCCAAATCTCGCGACACTTCTGTCTCGGAGCCAGTGACCATGGCGACATTGAGCATTATTGACTTGGCCGGTTCAGAGCGTGCCTCGGCGACGAAGAACCGCGGTGAGCGCCTTATGGAAGGTGCGAACATCAACAAATCACTGCTGGCATTGGGCAGCTGCATCAACGCACTCTGCGACCCGAGAAAGAAGAATCACATTCCTTACCGCAACTCCAAACTCACCCGGCTCTTGAAATTCTCCCTGGGCGGTAACTGTAGGACAGTCATGATCGTCTGTGTCTCACCATCCAGCCAACATTTCGACGAGACACAAAATACTTTGCGCTACGCCAACCGCGCGAAGAACATCCAAACGAAGAGTGTGCGCAATGTCTATAACGTGGACCGTCACGTCAAGGACTACTTGAAGAAGATTGACGAGCAGATGGCTCGCATCAACGAGTTGACCGCGCAACAAAAGCAATACGAGGAGATGGCATTCGTCAAGTTCCGCAAGGCAGAGGTAAAGAGGAGTGAGATTGCTCGTGATGGCCTGCAGAGGATTAGAGCCGCTTTTGATCATTCCTCGGCGGAGAGACAGGATCGCATTGGTAACATGCGTCGGTTGCGACAAGTCGAGCGCCGAATTGGTGCTATCAGTGGCTGGATTGGCGGATTTGACCAAGTATGCGATACACGCGAGGATGAGGAGGCTCCGAAATCAATGGTAGCCATGCGCAAGACTGCGCAAGGAATTCTTGTGGAACTGGAGGGCAGCCGACAACACTTTCACCAGCGCTTAGCGAAGAACAACTGGTCTCGCGCGGTCGACACGGCGCTCCAGGATAGTTTGCGGCAATTGCAAGCGCTGGGCGCTTCTCCTGTCGACAATATGGAAGAGTCATCACTGCACAGAGAAGTCGAAGCTCTGAAGAGTAAGGCAGACGTAGAAGCACACCTGGCAGTCCTTGATCAAGAGAGACTCTCCGATCAAGGTCTTACGCAGGTTCTGCTCACAGCGCACTTCGAGACTGTCGCAATTATCAACCAAATCATGCAAATGAGCGAGGAGGAGGCAGTCGCAGCTGCGCGAGACGTGCTTGGAAAGCTTCTACAAAGCTGCGCAGAAGCGGTCAGCCAAGTTATCAAGCCCGATGGTGGTCTTCAAATTACTGAAGCCATTCCTCCGAGCAAGTCAGGCACTCCAAGAAAGAGCAGAGCAATGTCGCTGCAGGGTCCAAGCCCATTGAAAGCTAAGATCCGTCCATCTCTTGGTGGTGCCAGCGCTTCAGCTGTGCCAGCACACATGATGAACCACACCGAAGTACCGAGTCCTAGCAACGGCCAAGCTGGCGCATCGCCTAGGCGGCGAGTCAAGCTTGGTGGTGCTCGACGAGGTGTTGTTATGAACAGTACACCCAAGAAGACCAAGAAGCGGGCAGTCAGGTGGAGGGACGAGAACGATGATGGCGAAGCTGCACTCCCACTTGTAGACTTCCAGCCTACACCGAAATTCCAGGGCAGCAGTCCGGCGCTGCCTGCTGAAGTCATTGCACAAGCAGAAAACTCAGTACCTCAGAATGGCTCAGAAGCTCACGATGAATCAGAGTTGGGCTCCAGCCCAATGCCATCAGCGCCGATTTCCAGCTCTGAGCTTAGGCGATCAGGCGGTGGCCGTTTCGCAACCGGGTTCCTTACCAAGAGGACTGATGGCTCACCTCCTCCTCCCAGCCTGAACCTCAGCGCATTCACCAACGAGGACGATACAACTCCTCTCCGCGAGATGGCTGCCAACAGCGCACCTCGCCCATCATTGAGCTTCCGTCAATCACCTGCAACCGGATCGCCCGCACACCGAGCTCCTACACACGACGATGACGATGAATCTGTATCCTCGGGTTCCGACCTCGAACGCTCTCTTGTAGCGGACAAGGAGGCAGTAGGTAAGATTCGCTCTGCCATGAAGCTCAAACGCACATCTTCAACTGGCCGCAACTCAGGAGCTGGACTTCACGTCTCTCGCGCTAGAAACCGAGAATCTATCCAAGGCCGCCGCTCGCCTACAGCCACATCGCCGCCGCCTCAGAGCGAGGGCCAGAGCATCTTCTCGGCCAGTCATGCGAGACGCATGGTCAGGAGTGAGAAGGAGGATGCCATGCGTAGTGTGCTGAGCCCACGCACCGCTCCCGTGCTCAAGGGCGCCGGTCCTGTGGCTGCTAGGAGGAGCATGGCGGTTGAAGGTACTCCCAAGGAAGCCGGAGTGCACCGAGCTCCGGTGAGAGTCAGCTCGATTGCGCCAGGCAGTGCTCAGAGGCAGAGCAGTCTCAGCAAAGCTGCTTGGAGGTAAATTTCCTGATTGAAGCATCCGATTCGATGTCCCTTTCTCTTTTTTTGTTTTCGCTTTCCACTCTCGTAGCCTCTGGGAATGGGGTTTTGTTTTGGATCAAGGCGTTGTTGATTGGTCATGCATGCTTAGACATCCCTCTTGCAATAAGAGGTTGAGGGCGTTTTTGAAGGCTGCAAAAAGGACTATGCATTGGGACATTGACGGCAACCGGAACATACATTATACGCAGCGGTAGCATATTGTACTCTATATTACGAAACTCTCTTCTTGCACAATACCAGGTTGCGGACCACCCAGAAACCAGGACTCTCCTTTTCACGACACTACAATGATCAATCATGACTTCTCATCGACACGGTTGTTTCCTCATTACACAAAATGAGGAAGCAATCCGAATCACAAGGAAAGAAAGCAATTCCAGTACCTTATTTTTGTAGCCGATGGAGCTGGCAAGTTAGTCACGGAGATACCCTGTCGTACTTCGATCGCCCCAAGAGCCATGCCGACAAAGTCATCTCGAGATGATCGGCCAAATGTTGTACGGCTTGTTGCAAGCACACCTCGTCAACATCTCGCTGGCACACAGAGTTCCTAGAGCACATATGACCGATTGTAGTTACGCAGCGGCCATCGAGACACTCAGGCTGAAATGTCAGTGTACCTCAGCAATGAGCGCATTCCACATCAGGAGTGATAGGTGATATCGATAAGTAAAACAAGCCCAATTTCCCTACCTACCATGGCGCCACACTGCATTTGATTACTATACAAGATTACGCCATACTACTGCGAGGCTGACGAACACCTGGCCGCTGCTTCGTGAGATGAGATAACCGAAGTGGAGGGGGAATTTCTCAATTTTCTGAGGTGAGATTGGTTTGGGTGGAGGAGGAGGAGGCGAGATGGGTTTGTGCCAGCGAGTCCAGCCAGACGGGTTTGTGGGAGTGGGGCGTTTTGCGTTTCAGGAGATGAGGTGCTGGCAAAAGTGGTGGATGGTCCTAGGGCTGCGAGTGTGAGATGCAACGGTGGGTGGTATCACATGTGGATTTGAAGTTGTGGTAGCAGGACTAAGAAGGTATGTGTGTTGATAGTATTCTTGATTCTCTCCCATTCACTCGATTGAGTTCAATGTTTGGCAAGGTAAAGAAGGGCTCATAAGAGGACTCAGACTTATGGCAGGCGAGCGTGGCAGCCATGCATGCGGCGCGTGCGATCGCCAGTTGAAACGCGCACACCCTGCAGTGACACGCAGATCTCTCGACTTATCCCCGCCAGCGTGAGGAAGAAGGAAAGAGAGTGGAAAGAGAGAGAGAGAGAGAGACACGTGATGAGTGATAGTCATGGTGACAGTCATGGTCATGTGACGAGACAGCAAGCAAAGACATTCACAAACATCATCATTGTCACTCATCAAACACGCTTGAAACACGGCCACATCTGACTCTCTGCTGTCCTCTCCCCTCGGTGTCTCCTCAAACTGCACGCACTGCACGCACGCACTGCTTCTACCCGGCGCTGCAGCTGAAACTTGAGTGGAGTCGCGCGCGCCTTGTTAGCTGCGCTCTAAAAATACGATCCGCCACTTTAGCGAAGCGGCACCAAGTCGCACGCACTCAACACCACCGCCGCCGCTGCCATAGACAAGCAGAAAGACCACCGCTCCCACTACTACCACTACTGCCACCGCCCACCCGTCCCCCCTCGACAACGCGCTCTCGCCCTCACACAGCCACGCGCGCTAGTCAGAGCCTCGACTGCCTCCCCTCCCCTCCTCTCTCTCCCCACCCCACGCATCGCATCCTGCCACAACACGAACTCACCCGCCGAGTCTCACCCATACCGGACCCGGCGCGACTCACGAACCCTCGGCCCTAGCTCGCGTTGCACTCTGCCACACTGCTACACGCATACCTAACCGCGTGTCGTCTTTAGCTTTCCCATTGCCCACACGCTGACGCTGCGAGGGCAGTGTTGCTGCCACTCACGACTGCTGCTGCACACGTCCAAGTGCCCGCTTGGCTCTTGCTACCTAACTACCCGACTGACTACCCGCCGACTCGTCCCGACATTGCTGGCCAACCTCACCTCCACACTAGACTGTAACTCTATTGCGCATGCCGGACACAACACAGTCAACCGACGCTTCAGCAATGGCCGAAGTGCTCACCCCAACCGCTGTCACCTCTCCCAATCCCATCCCATACACCACCTCTCCCGAGACCATGGACGGCGTACCCCCGCGACCCCGGGCACCGCGCGAGCGAGAGCGGCTGCCCAGCTTCAACAGAAGTCGCATGTCAATCGTCTCCCTCCAGGCCTCTCGCTCAAGACCACAAAGCTCTGTCTTCCCGGCCTTCCACAGCAGTCTCCAATATGCAATGGTCCGCGACTTCGCATATCCCGCCTTTCACCCCATGCACTACGGGCCACCGCCTGAGCCGCCTTCCGGTGCCACAACCCCAGGCTCAGAATGGAGCCAAAGCCGCCGACTATCAGAACCGCAGGACGGCTCCTGGAGTAGCAGTCGCGCTGGCGCATGGGGTGGCGGCGGTAGTGTGGAACCTCTGCCTAGTACCAGCTTCGGCGACGTAGGCGATGATGGAGAGCTACGGTCAAACCAACATAGGAGGAGCAGGAGTTACAATGACGTTCCAGACTGGGATCTTCGCGGGCGCCGACGTGAGAGCAGCGACAACATGTTCCATTTCGGCGGCGGCTCGCAATTCGATCCAGCTGGAAGTGAAAGCCTGCGCCATAGTCGCGGTTTCCACAAAAGAGACTCGCATTTTGCTGCCACGCTCTCCTCAAGAGCTTTCCACACGGCAGACCAGAATCCTGGCGAATCGACCGGCCGTAGACCCGGCGAGGACGAAGATGTCATTCCTCTTGACTCTGAGAACTCGACGCATGCGCAATCGCCGCAGCGCGCAAGCATGGGACCTGATGATGAATTGTTTGCTGGAGAGAGCCTTGCGCTTTATGCTTTTGAACCACTAAACCCAAACGAACTGCGACTACACGAAGGCCAGATCATCCTGGTATCATACCGACACGGACAAGGCTGGCTTGTGGCAGAAGACCCCGCGACAGGAGAACAAGGTCTCGTGCCGGAAGAGTACGTACGCCTAGTGCGGGAGATCGAAGCCTGGGACGCAGAAAGGGGAGCTTTCATCGACGAAGACGGCGCAGAACTCGACGAGACCGAAGAGCTCGCGGATGAAAGCACGCAATCTGCCATGTCCAGACGGGGACACGAAGAAGAAATCGACTCTGGCAACAGCAGCGAAGCCGTCACAGATCGTCCCAGCAGAGCCATGCTCGCAGAGCCGCCCGATGTTGATCACGACGAAGGCCTGCAAATGAGCGCGAGCAACAGCCCTATCAGCCAGAAGAAAGCAGACTGGAAACGGGAAACGGTCGAGGACGAGCGGAGGCAGGACAGTGGGCATGCGGAGAAATGAAAGTGAGCAAGGCTGGGTCTTGCTTGTGCTTGGGACGGAGAGGATATACCCAATCAACAAAGGCGAAGGATGAGAGCAAGGAAGGCAAAGGACGAAATAATTGTCGAAATGAGTGAAATGTGTTTACGTGCCCTCCAATTCTGTGCGCGATCCTGAGCTCTGCCGTTCCTACTCACTACGACTTTTCCGTTTCGCTGCCCTGCAAATGCTCAGGTCTTCTATTGCAGTGCTATCGATCCAATCAACAATCTCCGAGATTCGGGATGTAAGACTGGAAGACAGTCTTGTCACGCAACATTACACAAGCTCAACCACGCGACCTGGACTACACAAAATCCACCGGCAAGGAGAACATCAGACAGAACACCTCAACAAGCCGGACCAATGGATACACTCTTATCATGGAAGATTCATTAACCCACGCCTGCCAACAACTACATACGCCCAATCAATCAAGCATACCCCTCCAGAAGCTTATACTTCTCCCCCCTGCTCTCCAACGCCTCCTCCAACCGCTGCATCACACCCAACACCTTCTCCTCCTCCAACCTACGCCCAATGACTTGCACACCCACAGGCAACCCCGCCATTTTCACAGCATCATAGTACTGCCACACGCCCTTGGCCACACCATTCTTGCCCATAGCAGTTTTCACCTCGGCAGGCGTAGTCATGTCTTTCGACGGATCGACGTGCGTGACCGGCAGCACGCCGACGGAGTAGTCGAGCAAATTGAACAGGAACGTGTACCCGCACGCCGCGGCTGCGTACTTCATCGCGCCGTGCGGCGTCGCAGGGAGAGCATGCGGCGGCGCTAGGATAATATCTAGACCGGTGCCGTCTTGGACGTCGGGTGTGTCAGGGTGTGCAAAGGAGTTCCACCAGTCGAACCACTCGGCCTTGTACGCTTCGCGCTTCGCCACCCACGTCCACTGCTCGGCGGCGGATTTCGCGTGCCAGAATTGCAGCAAACCGGCGTAGATTTCGTCGCGGATGATGTACTTTGTCCAGGCCCAGTAGAACCACTTGAAGAGTTTGGGCAGGCGCATGTAGGAGCCGAAAGCCGCGGCGCCGGGGTCGTCGGACTCGCCGGTGCGGAAGTAGGAGCGGAAAGTCTTGGTGCCGTCGGCGTTGAGGAGGTTGGAAGCGATTACGAGGGCGCGGTAGGGGGTTGGAGGGTCGATGGGGATGATTTCGTGGCCGGCGGCTTGCAGGGCGGCGACGGAGGTGTTGAGGGCGCGGGCACAGGCTGGGGAGGGGTCGACGACGCCATCGGTGCGCAGGACGCCGATGCGAAGGCGTTTCTTCTCTGTTGCGAAGTCGTTGAAAGTGTCTTGACGCCAGGCGAGAGGGTGGACGGAGTGGTCGAATTTCCACGGCTCGAGCTGGATGAAGGAGCGCGTGAAGTAGGAGAGGTCGAGCAGCGTGCGGGTCATGGGGGAGAAGACGGAGGGGATGCCTTCTTGGCCTGGCATGGAGGTGTTGACGCCTTGCTTGGGCCAGCGGCCGGTTGAGCAGCGTAGGCTGTAGCAGCCGGAGAAGTGGGCGGGTGCGCGGACTGAGCCTGCCACGTCGGATCCAATGCCTATTCTGCTACCGCCGAAGGCTAACAGAGCGCCTTCGCCGCCTGTGCTGCCGCCGGGCGAGTACTTTGGGTTGTGCGGGTTGAGACATCGCCCCCAGACATCGTTGAAGGACTCGAAGCTCAAGAGAGTGATCGGAAGTGCAGTCTTGACAAAAGGCACCGCTCCGCCAGACTTGAGCAATCGTACCAGACTTCCATCGACAGGGTATGGTTTGCCAGTGTTGACACTATACCCAACACTAACGTCAAACCCGCCAACCGCAATGCTGTCTTTCAAACTTATGGGAATACCAGCCAGAGGGCCTTGCAAGTTGATCGAGCCGTCCTGCAGCCAGCCTTCGGCTTCCTTGATCATGACCTCGGTGAGGCAGTTCGTCTTGTCGTGCGCGAGAGAGGCGGCTTTGCCGTAGGCTCGCAGTACGTCGAGTGCGGGCTTCTTCTTCTCGTGCACATCTTGCACGAGCTTGTCTATGGGCTCGTTGAGGATTGTCTTTTCGTTGGCGGAGAGAGGGCTGTGGTAGGGCGATGGTAGATTCGCTAGGCGGGCTGCGCGTTCGGATTGCTTGCGTTGGCTGTGATGGAGGGAAGGAAGTTAGCTTGTGGTCAATTTGTGTAGAGTGGTATGAGCTTGTAGTGCCGTGGAAACATTGGCTCGCAGGGCGTAAGCATGTTTGCTAGCAGTGGAGCTTAAGATAGCTAGCTAGCTATGAACGAGGTCTACATACCATGCCGAGCGGTGCTCGAAGTAGTCGAATGGAGGCAGCATGTTGGGTCGCGTGGAACGCTCAACGATCTTGTCAGGCCCCAGAGTAGAGTGTAGGAGGAATGTCGAGCATGTTCGTGTTCACGATCGGCAAGAGATATGATCGGCCCACGCCTACTCTCGGCTCACACTTGTAGCTTTCGGCCCATGACATGATAAGAGCGAGCGATAGAGAGCCTACAGGAACGTGGGGAAGCTGGGGCTGCGGTGGAGTCCAGCAGTGGAACCTGTGGAACGCGTCCCGCGGCATCCATGCTCGTTCGACCACCTACTTGAGGGGGAAAGGCGTGCTGGAGAGTTATGTAATATTGGATGGACGGTCTACCTTGAGCTTCGTGGTGGTTTTGACTTTGGTATAGCCGCGGTAAGACGATTGAAGTCAACGCGTCAAGACTATGAACTCATCTACACTGACAGACACGACTTACCAATGACTCGCGGAGTTCTTGCTATCTAAATGCCCTGACCGACATAATAGTGGATCTCTTATACGTGAAAGAGCAGCTGTTCGATAACAATGGCCGATTGCATAAATCCACCTTCTCTCATTGACGCCTGGTATTGCACCCGATAAAGTAGTATCACAGTTGAGAGCAAATGAGAGCCAAAGGATCTTGATTACTGGAGTACCTCATGGCTGGGTACACAAACCTCACAGGCTGAACGCCAACGAGCTCCTATCTCACGAATGGCATCTCTTCGTCTTGACAACAGCATCTCCAGAGCCGCTGCAACTCGATCCCTGAGCAGAAGCCCGCGTCAAAATCAACGTCACCGTCCCAAAAGACCAATGGAACCAACTATCAAAGCCAACCACAAACAACCCTCACAACATCCCCCAACTACCCCCAGAATGGATCTCCCAATCCACCAAAGACCTACACATCCCCAAACAACACATCGCCCCCCAAAAAACCCCCAACCCACCCCCCGGAACCCTCAAACTAGACCCCTCAATGGCCGATTTCCTCTCAACCGCCCTCCCAAAGCAAGTCCAACAAACCCCCGTAAGCCTCTTCAACCTCTTCAAATACGCCAACAATGACCCAGGGGTCCACGAGCAGTACATGCGAGATTTTAAAAGCAGTTTTGGAGATTCTGCTGGTGCTTATGTTAAGTTTATAGGGCCGGTGGGAGCTCTGGTTGATGGTACGAGCGAGAGCCAAGATCAGCAGTACAGCCTCCGGAGAGACGATGGTGGTAACGGTTGGCAGGAAGCGAATTTGACGCATTATGATAGTGTTTTCCACTATGCTTATATGCTGTCAACAGATGTCTACCAGGGGTTGAACAAAGACAAGGTGCGCGGGCTGGAAGACACCTGTATTTTGCTGGTGAGTGAGGTGGAATTAAGTTGATGTTGAATTGCGGGAAGAGCGAAGCTTCATTCAATTGGCACGGTGACAAAAGGCTAGAGAATTGCAGCAATATCCAGCTGATGTTACTTGCCAAATTCCAATCGAGACGCGTCGATGTCTTGTGCTGCGTCATGGTGATTTGGCTGGGAAACCCGTTTGAACAAGAAGTGTACATTAAAACCGAATGCTACCTCAACACCAAACAAAAGTGTCAATCGTAAAATCGTCCTGTCAAGGCAGGTGCGCTGAATAAAAAAGACAAAGACACAAAAGCAAACACAGACCATTCGCGTTTGCTCCGAATCGAACGGTAAAAACCGATCACCGCCATTGCCACAATAGAGGGTCATGGTGACTACCACGAGAAATCAAAGAAAGCTGGGTTCTCCTAGAATCCAAGCCCGTCCGTTCCGCCGAAATTCGAAGGGAATTGCAAATTACCGTCGAGAGCCCAGCTCAGGGGGTCGAAGACGGCGTTGCTTCCGTAGCTTCCCTCCCATGACATCGGGTCGATATCAGCTGTCAGACTGCTCTCGAACCCGGTCAAGCCTTGCGTGACATCTCCTCCCAGCAACGCGTTGGGACTGTTGGGGCCATGACTGTCTGCGGGAACGTCCGTAGGGTGCTCGACGGCTTGAGCCAGGCCTTCACGGCCGCTTTGGCCGACCTGCTGACGCCAACGCCAGATCGCGTCGAACAGGACGGAAAGAGATGAGCGGCAGCGGACCTTGAGTTGCAGACCATCGTCTTTCAGATTGCTGTTCTCGTCGCCATTGAACATGCGCTGTTCGCTAGCACTTGAGCTGTGCCAGAGTTGGGCCATGACTTCGGCAAGACGTTGAGGGAGATCGTTGCTGCGAACGCTGAGCTGTCGCAAAGTTTTCACAGAGCGCGAGAACAACGAGCGGCCTGCCGGGACATCCACGTGGTTTTCGAACGAGGAGTTCAGTAGTTTCAGCAAGGTGACGGCTCCAGCAAGAATCATCTGCTCGATGTAACGTGGTACATAAAGCAGTGTGTCCGCAGGTAGGTCAATGACAGCGGTGAGCATACTGGTGGCAGCAATGTACACGTGTCGCAGGTCAGCGAGATAGTTTGGCTGCGTTGGCTTGTCGAAGAAAGCCGATAGACGAAGGTGTAGACTGGCCGCTTTCAAGTAAAGAAGCTCGACATCTAGATGAAAGTCAGTAAGTGTTCTGAAATCGAAGGACGACAGTGAACATACGCGAAGCTCCTGCAGAAAGAAGTGTGGTCTCAAGCTCTCCCAGCTCTCTGGAGTACATGTCGATGGACAAGCCGCGCTGTGCTTGGTCGACCTCCACTATGTGATCTCGTTGCATGGTGAAAAGGGTTCTGGTGACTGTGTCGATGAACTTCTCGATACGGCATCTCGTGTCAAGCTCCCGCTTCATGCGGTCGAGGTGCAGACCGTAGGTGTACCACGCCCATCTTGCCAAAGGTGGCTGACCTTGGCCGGTAGCTACGTTCTGTGCAACGATGTTCACGGATGCCCAAGTGTTGAGACGGTCCGCGATATCCTCCTCACGCAGATCAATGCGGAACCTGCTGAAATCTTGCGCATGACTAGGACGGTGAAGACCATACTGCATAGCCAATTGGAACATGACACCCGCAAGCATCATGGTCGGTTCTTGGGAAGTCGAGGAGTTTGGCAGAGGCCACGAACAGAGTAGCGCAAGAGCCTTGCACACGTGGTATGTCTGAGGTACTTGCGAAAGGGTTGTCCAAAGCATGTCCGTCAAAGGACCTTGAATCTCCACCAGTAAGCCAGGTCGCGCGTCAAACCGACGAGCCGCAGTGGCTATGATAGTCCAGTGGATGAGTGGATGCAGGTTGTAGTACGCGTCAAGCCGCATTTCCTTCATCATCAAGTCCGGGCTCAACAGTGGCAGGAATGGATGGTAGTGTTGGAAGTAGATATCAAACAGTTTCTTGAGGTCATCCTCGGTGATTGTGATACCGCCCAAAGTCATGATCGTAGTTCCAGGCGTGATCGAAGGCATCGAAGAATGCGGTAGCTCACGGTACCCTTGGCTGAGATCAAGCAGACTCCTCGAGGCCGCTGCTTCGCTGGGACCAAGGAAGGGCGCGTTTGACATGTTGGCGACTGGTACGCCGGCAGGCTGTGGAGGGTATGTATGGTTCGCAGCTGACGCGTTTTTCTGACTTGGGATGAGACCCATAGCTTCATATTCTGCCAGCTTCTGCTTGCAAGCCTCCAGTTCTTTCGCCATTTCCTCATGTTGGGCGCGTTTTCCAAGGCGCTTGAAGTCGTTGTCGATGGAACAGTGCAGCTTGTGCTTGATGCAGCGCGAACACGGCTTGAAGTCGCCAGGTCCACCGGCCTGTACATTGCAACGAAGCTTATCAGGAAGTTAGTCGATGAGCTCACTTCTAACCACATCAAAGATGATAGTCGCCTACCTTCTGCTGCCGGCAGTCATTGCACGCGCGCTTAACGCCAGGCTGGTGCTTGCCCTTGGATACACTCGAGGGAGAATCCTGCATCAACCCATCCCCACTGCTGTTGTCCACACCGTCGTCCGCCGTGAAGCTTCTCTTCCTCTTCCTGGCCGGGCCATCTCCAATGATCGAGCCCTGGCGCGAGGACGAGGGGTAGTGCTGGAGGGTAGGCGAGATGGCAGAGAGCGGTTGATGCGGCGACTGCACGCTGCCCCCGATCAGAGGTTGGCCCGGGTCGATGGAGGCATCAAAGGTGGTGCCGGCATGCCATGACATCTTGGTGTTTGGGCTGCGTCCCGATGTCGCTCGGCCTATGGCTGCTGCGAGGTCGGGGAGTGTTCAGCACAGCGAATCCACGAGGGGACTTCAGGGAGGTGAAAATTGACCGATTTTCGGTGACTCGATCGCGGGGTTCGATTGACTTTTGCTGTGGTGAGACGCGGAGAGCTGGCGGGAGGATTACCTTGGCGAGCATGGGGGGATGGGGGCGATGAGGGTTGTTGAGGGTTGGTGAGAGTGACCCGACTTCATGTCACCGAGATGTGTGTACCATGGTAAGGTCGTGACAGGACCAAAGTCGTTGGGACTGTATACATGGATCCGAAAATACCAGTATAGGTGATTGTATTGATTTGTAGGAAGAACTTCATGATGTCCAGACGAGATACGCGTTTCTCTCGTTGGCACATGGCCACTATGTTTGAATCACCGGATAATGCAGGGCCTTTAGTGAAAGTAATGTAAGATCGGGATACCTATGGACTGTATATTCCCGTTCACTTAATAATGCAGGTCTCGTACCGTCACAGAAGTAGAGTATTCCAAACGAATTCAACGCGTTCAGTTTGTAGCACTGCTAGCCAGAGTAGCTAGACACTATCAGCAGTTATCCATGGGTAAATATTATTTGTATGATATCTATAGACCGTCAACAGCGTGTATTACATCAATCCATGTAAACGTGTACGTACATATACTGGCAGAGCGTGACGGACAACTCTTGCAAGAGCCAACCGAGATGGTCCAGGATTTTTAGGGTTACGCTTGCTGCTTGCCGCGATTGCTTTCAGGCTGCCACGACTAAGTACCTTAATAGCTCGCAAGTCACTTCAACCACCACCTCCATGCGCGTGCAAAACGTGTCCGACGACTATCATTGTCAATCACACCGACAATGACGCCGCTAGCAGTGCAATCCTGCCAACGAGCGCTCCACCATGCCCCAAGCTGCAACCATCAAACAAGCGAAAGCCGCGTACAAAACCCGCGCTGAACAGCCCTTGACTGAGCGCGAGAAGAAGCAACTCGAACGCTCAATACAGCTCGATCGTCGAGCATGGGGTCTACGTGAACGGGAGAAGAACAAGCTCGATTTGGCAAAGAAGCGCGCAGCGCAAGAAAAGGCACAGAAAGACGAGGAGCGCAGGATCGGAACACAGAGGCGGAACGACAAGTTTGGATTCAAGAGCAGTCAGTTTCACCTGGGGGCTTTCTTTCGCAAACCGGGACCTGCGCCGTTGGGAGATTCAAAGGATCGCAAGGTCGATCACGGCAATGAACAATCAGACGTCTTGAAGCCTGCTGCGACTACCACGCCAGAGGTGGAGATGACTGTTGATGAAGGACACAACGAAGATATCGATGATGAAAGCCCAGACGAATTCGAAGGCGTGGATGACGAGAGCCTGCTTGAGGCATTGCAATCTCCAGAGGTTGTGCGCGTCAACCCAGTGCCTCCGGATGTTCAGGCCCGATCTGTCGTCAGCATGCCACCACCTCCCCGTCCAATTTTTGCAAAGCCTACCAACCAGGGCCCGGCTCAACCAACCGAGCAGAGAGTAGAAGATCTCGAATGGAATGATTTCCTCGAATCGAGCACTCAGATTGCTCGTGAGATCAGCGCAGAAACGCCGACGACACATCTACCATCAGCTCACGTGCCAGCAGCGAAGGAGACTCCTAGAATGGGATCGTTCAGCTCAGGCTCATTCGAGTTCACGGAAGACGATATCGAGCAGTTGGACCCAACGCCATGCCCTCGTGTCCAGCATGCGCACACTCCAGAACATACTAAGGCAGCTAGTGAGCGCATGGCAATGCCTCCGCCGCCATTACCTGTCAATCGATGGGCTCAGGGACCAGAGAAAACAGGCTCCAGGGGATATCTCGATCCGAAGTTTGTGACCGAGCCCGTTCACACCCAGGACGAACTTGGTTTCAGCATGACACAGCTTGAGAGCTTTGTGGAAGACGACTTGCAATTGACACAAGCAGAGTAGAGACACACTCACAGGTTAGCGTACATTTTGGTTATGTTGCAATCTCATTCTGTGGTTAGACGATCTTAATATACCCATTGAGTACGACTCCACGAACAAACACAGAAGGGAACCCATTGACATGTCGAGAGCAACCACTGCGTGAAACCGGATAGAACGTTTAGACTTCCACGATGCATTCAGCCGAAGCTCGCACCTTATATCTCTTGAGTGATATAAACTTGCTGTGCCACGCGTGGCCATCGGCTGCAGCTGCAGTTCCTCAATGCTATCCGAACAGTTCCTAAAGCAACACCAGCCAAGCAGCCAACACAGAGCCTCCTACCTCACGTTTCTTGTCCGTTCGAGGCTCGCCACGTTGCTTTTTCCTACGCCACCCTCGCTTGCTTTGCCACTTCACAAGCCTTGAGTCGTGGCTCGGTCACTGACGTGCTTGGGACCGGTGACGCTGCCAACACAGAAGCAAGGCTGATAGCCACAAACCAAGAGCACTAGGATGCCGCTATGCCTATACCAAGTGTGGCTAATGGTGATCAAACCTTATCCCCGCGTCCGGTTCCTGGTTTTTCTGGAGTTGATGTCAGCCGCCTATGCCGCTAGCCGGATGATCGGCCGGGTTCGAGACACGCTAGTCGTCGATCCATCATATTCTCGTCACTCTTCCGTCTCGGCAGCCCTACAAACATACGAGTGACCAGTGGTCCGGTCGAGATGTGGATACGACCTGGGGTGCCATTGAGGGAGGAGGCGGAGGGTATATAATGCTTGTCCTGCTGGTGGAGTTCCTGCTTGACCACTATCATCATCAATTCAATCATCAATTAATCAATCAACGAACTACTCCAAACAACCAACTCAACCACCAAATCTTTCACCATGAAGTTCTCACAAGTCGCCATCCTCGCCGCTGTATCTTTCGTCGCAGCTCAAGAAACCACCACTGAGGGCGGTCTCGTCTCCTCAATCACCGCTGCTCCCAGTAAGACCACCCATACACCCTCACTCACTTGTACGTTCCAAGTACTAACAACAGCACAGGCTCCGCCCTCAGCAGTCTCACAGGATCTGCTTCTTCTTCTGCTTCTTCAGAATCTTCTTCCGCTTCTTCTGCCGCCTCTTCCGCGGCCTCTTCCTCCGCCTCCAGTGTCTCCAGCAGCTTGAGCTCCGCCTCCAGCGCCGCCTCCAGCAGCGCCAGCTCTGTCTCAAGCAGCCTCAGCTCAGCTGCAAGCTCTGCCTCTAGCAGCGCTTCGGACTCTGGTGCTATGGCTACTGCGCTTCCGGGTCTTCTTGGTGCCGCTGGTCTCGTTGCTGCTCTCTTGTAGGCGAGTTCCGATGATAGCTGAGGGTCATATCATGGGGGAGGTTATCAGCGGGCGTATGTAGCATGTTGTTGTAATGGAAATGGAAATCAAATCAAACAAACAATGATGAACCTACGCATACACTTACTTAATGAATATATGTCTAAATCGCCACATCATTCGAGCCTCTAGGACGTAGTCGGGAGTGCTCATTTGCTTTCCACAAATGCCACTAGAACAATCATCCAAAGACCCCGTTCGATACTCATTGTCAAACAGGCTGCAAGATTTGCGGTCATACGTAGGCTATAACCACTCCTACTAGATACAACCAATACGTAGCGATGACGTCTAGCCTAGGCTATTTCAAAGGAGGTAGTATTCCTTTCAAACGATTAAAAAGCTATTTCGTCGATGAAATTGTCAAACAGTCGACTTCTGCCTTCGTGGTAGGAGAATCAGACCGGATGCTTTGACATTTGACAGCCGGCGTGGTCAGACGGGCCTTTGAACGATCAGCAAAACTATTCAATAACAGGATCAAGTGTATGAGCCTCTGAATGCAGTCAGTTGTAAATTTGCTTCCAGACATTCATCGCATCATCGCTATGATAGACAAGTCTAGGAGGTTTCAGACTGTTTAAGTTAAACTCCTGCGCTTTCCGGAGACAACACCATACTTTGATCGACCGGCTGAACAACCGCACTAGTCGCGATCGATCGTATTTATTGCCGCTCTTTCGCTCAAACGGGTTTATAGGAGCTGGCAAACCAATGGGTAATGAAAAGTGTGAGATGTGGATGTAACCTAAAGATCTTTGGTAGGGGTATAATAAGCATCGCCCAGCTGGGGAGTTTCCACTTCTTTATCGTAATTTATCGTTGATTCTACAACGCGTACAATTTATCAACCGACTCACACGACCGATTCAATCAATCAATAATCACCCCAAAGCCTTCAACATGAAGTTCTCACACGTCGCCATCATCGCCGCCAGCTCGCTCGTTGTCTCGGCCCAAGATTCGTCTACTGGCGGCGGTCTCTTCTCATCGCTCACCAACGCAGGTACGCAACGAACAATGGCCCCCAACAGGCCAACAAAACAATGAATCGCGACCGTTGGCTAACCACCTCAAAGGCTCCATCATCTCCAGCGCCACCGCCGCCCCAAGTCAGACCCCCATCGACCCAAACCTTACCGGTCCACTGATACTAACAATCGCACAGGCTCTATCCTCAACAGCATCACCGGGGGCAGCTCTTCCGCCTCCTCCGGCTCTGCCTCGAGCACCGGTAGTTCCAGCTCTTCGGGCTCGAGCTCTGGCAGCTCGTCTTCAAGCAGCGGCAGCTCAAGCAGTGGCAGCTCGTCTTCTACCAACGCCGCTGGTAGCGCCAGCTCGGCTGCAAGCTCTGCTGCGAGTGCTGCAAGCTCTGTTGCGAGCAGTGTTACGGACTCGGGGGCTTTCGCCACTGCGCTTCCTGGTGTGCTTGGTGTGGCTGCTGTGGTTGTCGCGCTGTTGTAGGGGGATTGGTGATCGTTCGATAAGTACAAGATGTGGGTGTAAGGTTGGATATGCAGGAGGGGTCTTAATGATTGGAATGTAATGTTAGTCTGGTAGATAAACGTGAGGTCGTAAATCTCCTCAAACATCAACTTTCGATCAGCGTTTCCGCTGAAAGGGTGGTGATATAGGCACATAGTCGTCAAACATCGGGATCGAACATATGAAGCTCTTTATGTTTGGATGATCCATAGCACAGGGGACTTTCTGAGTGTAGACTTCTATCTAGCAAGTACAATTTGAAGGGAAGTCCTCACAATATCCACCATCTCAACCTCTATTCTTCATCCGCTTCCCTCTCAAGCCTCTCCCTCTTCGTCCTCAACAGCTCCTCCGCAGGCCCTTGCTCTACGACTTTTCCCTTTCCAAGCACAAGACAGTAGTCTGCTCCACTAACAGCCTCCAATCTATGAGCAATAGTGATAACTGTACTCTCCTTCATCTCCTCGTGCAAGACCTGCTGAATCTGCATAGCAGTCTCCATATCAATGCTCGCCGTCGCTTCATCGAGTATCAGTATTGAACTTCGCCGTAGAACAGCTCTAGCAAGCCCAACAAGCTGCCTCTGCCCCTGACTAAGATTCCGCCCACCACCATCAATAGGCGTATCAAGCGACCAGCCCTGTCTCTCGCAAACACGCTGCAAAACACCAATACACGCTTCATCCGTATGCTCCTCCAACGGATCAAGGTTCATCCGCATAGTGCCCGGGAACAGCACCGGATCCTGCGCAAGGAACGTGATCCTCGTCCGCAAAATCTGCTTATCCACCTCCGCCAGGTCAATATTATCCACAACAATACTTCCATTAGATGGCAGGATAGTAGCAAGCAGCGTCAACGCAAGAGTAGACTTGCCACTTCCGGTGCGGCCGATGACGGCAGTTTTTGAGCCTCCTTTGATGGTCAACGACACTCCGGCGAGAGCAGGGTCCATGTGCGGAGCGTATTTGACTTCGACGTTGTCGAACACGATGTCGCCGCTGAGAGAGGGCCACCAGGCTGGCGGGTGGATTTTGCCTTCAGCTTCTTGCTCGATGTGCAGAAGCTCGACTACACGCTCGACGCTGACGAATTCCATTTGCAATTGACCGTACGTTTTGCAAAGATAGTGCGTGGTGGTCACGAATCTCTGCGTAGAATTGAGCAGGAAAGCAGTCAGGCCCGGGGAAACGCCCGTGACAAGAGCAAGCAGCGTCAGCAGGAACGTGGAGACCGCCGAGAGGGCGTCGTAGCGGTACATGAGCCACGCTTGCAGCGACCAGTAGAAGTGGTCCATCTTCTGGAAAGTGTCCACCACGCGGATGACCCTATCTTGGAATCGCTCTTGCGCTTTGAAAGCGCGCACAGTCACCAGGCCATTCAAGAGTTCGCCGAAATTGGACATGAGCGGCGTCAAGCTGACCATTTCGAGTCTCCGAAGGCTCTGCGAAGTCGGGAGGAAACGGCGGAAAATGAGGATGAAAGCAGCCGTGAGAGCCACAGAGAAGAGCAGGAAGACCGGCGTCACTGTGGCGATGACCGCGACGGCAGACACCCAGGAGATGGCAAGCCAGGTGGCGACGTTGAACTGCTCGGAGATGTTGCCGTCGAGAACGCCCATATCGGACGTCATCCTGTTCATGAGTCTCCCAACTGGCGTCACGTCGTAGAAGCGGAAATTAGCGTTGGCGACTTTCGCCATGATGTCCCCGAACATCTGCTTGCCCGCTGTGTAGATGATCAGGATCATGATTCCGCGCGAGATGCTCGAAATCACGGCTCGACCAAGGCCCATGAGGAAGAAAGCCAGGACCCACGGGTTTGTGTTCTCATTGGGAGGAGGTAGGCGGTCGAAGAGTCCAGAACTGTGTATAGCGCCCTCTTGTTGGCCGAGAACACTCAACAGCGCTGACTCCGTCTGGTAGGCTTCGCCCCAAGATTTGAGCAGCCAGGCTCCAGAAAGAGCAAGTAGGCGATAGAGCGCCAGTAAGATCACAAGCAGGAACCACCAGCGTAGTTTACCAGCCTTGATGTACTCCCAGTAGACCGAGGCTTTCACGCCACCTTTGGCGCGATGCTCGTCTTCTACGAATTTGGTCGGTACTGCAGCCTCTTTACGCTGCTTCAGCACCTTTTGGTCGGTTTCTTCCGCGGAGACGGCAGATGTCGTGCGCTGTAAGAATTCCGCAGGCGGCTCATCGTTGTCCATTATTGTAGCAACCCCGTTCTGCAACTCAATCAATTGTGTAGCCATGCCAAGAACCAAGTCAACACGGTGAGTGACAAGGATAACGGTACGGCCTTTCATCAGAGGACCCGCAAAGAGCTTTTGCACGATGGATTCCGCAGTCTGTTGGTCCAGCGCAGACAGTGGATCGTCGAGGAGCAACATCTTCGAGCGACTATACGCCGCGCGGGCTAGAGCGACTCGCGCTTTCTGACCACCAGATAGACCAATGCCGTTCTCACCAATGAAGGACAAGTCGCCTGCCTTGAACTCAATCAGATCCGGGGTAAGAGCACAGGCGTCCAGGACGTCTCTGTAACGCTCGTCTTCGTAGTTCGCAGAGAAGAGGATGTTCTCACGGATGCTCATGCTCTGTAGCCACGGGGTCTGACTGCAGTACCCTACAGGCTCACGTGGAACGGTGAGCTTCCCCTCCAGCATATCTAGCTCACCAAGCAGCGCCTGTAACAAAGCAGTCTTGCCGGATGCTACTTCGCCACACACAACACTTAATCCTTCGGGGAAGGACAGAGTTACGTTGCGTAGCACAGGCTTAGGTGTCCCGGGCCATGCGAAGGTCGCGTTGGTCAAAGCAAGACTGTCGCCGTGTTGCGCTGGTGTTGCAGCTTCGTCCTTGTCAGGCTCAGCCATGAAGTCCTCGATGCGTCCGACCGCGACGTAAGCATTGAGGAGCACCGTTATCAGGTTAGGGAGATCTTGCAAGCTGGTGGTAAGGAGGTTGAATAGTGTCAACGCAGGAAAAGCAATGTCGACCGTGAGCGGCTTCTTTCCAATAACGGTGTAAGCAAAGAAGCCCAGAGCCGGCGAGAGTTCGAGCGCCGACAAGTTGATAAACCAAATCAATAGGCCCCAAAGGCTGGTGACAATGCGCCAGTTGAGTTCCTTCTGGCGGGCACTCAAAATTTGCTTGAGCCATGCTTGATGCCAGCCGTACCATCTCAAATGGCGGATAGCCTCAACAAACTGGGAGACGATTTGTAATTTCCCATCAGTAGCCTTTCTCCGGTGTGTCTCAAAAATTACCAAAAACCGCACAAGGATTGCGTTTGTGATCTGCGCGGCGAGCATAACGATGACAGCAAGCATTGCAGGCCATCCCAAAAAGTTCACCACCAGTGTCAGGGAGAAGATGACGCTGAGAGGCTTTGTAATCAAGCTCTGGAACTCCCAGAACCGCTGTGCTACCTCGTAGACATCATTGCGCATCAAGTTTAAGATTTTTCCCATGGAAGCAGGTTCTTTGATGTCTTCCTTCTTCTTGGTGCGTCTCAGTTTCGCAAAGAAGTTCCGGAGCCACGGCATACGGTGCTCTTTCTGTTTCGCGTGGCCGTTGCCATTGAGAGCATCGCCGTTCTCCTCCTGACCTTCAGCCTCGGTCTTCGACTTTGGTGGATTGAAGCTGATTTTACGGCCGAGAGTCTTCTCATACAACATGGTGATCATCTCGCCTCTGGACCTTTCATAGCATCTTCGGCCAAACCACAAGCTGAAAACGCCAGATTGGCATTTGACCAGTTGGACACACATGGTCATCGCTGCGTACGTGATGGCAGCGCTTCGCGGTGCATCCAGGTCCTGCATGGAGCTCAGAATCTTTTGCAAGAGGACCGGAACCGTGAATCCCAGGACGGTCTCGAGTATCCCAAGAGCCGTGATGATGACCAGATCAATGCCGTTAGCGGCGAGAAGTCTTTGCATTACGGTTCCCTTGAGCCGCCTGAAGTTGGCATGCAGGCCTCTATGCTGGAATTCGTAGCCAAGCTGCCATACATCGGCATCATCCAGCTGCCTCTTGAACCCGGTATGGATCAGTGGAGTCATCCATGACACAGTCATGAACTGCCAAATATTCAAGTTATCTTCGGGGCTACGCAAAGACGCAGTAGCTCCTGTGAAGGGCTTACTGATTGAGGCGTGAGGTAGGCTTGGGTCGCGCAGTGGCATCATCAATATGATACCTACTGCAAGGACACTCAAAGTCAAAGCTGTGATCTCTAGGCCCATATCTGTCTTGGACCATTGGTTGTGATTCGCCATTACCACGTTCTGGCACAGAATGGACGAGCAAAAGATAATTAGCACAGATATGGGCGCCGTTCGTGGCCTCTGTATCACGAGTAGACCGATAGCGAGGAACCAAGGTGCACATTGCAACATGGCCTCGATCGCAGGCCAGGCGAGGACGGCTTGTGCTAGCCTGACGAGGCATCCTGCGCCTACCAGGAACCATAGCAGTAATAGGTAGCCGCTTGTCTTGCTGATGGCGGCAAGAAGCAGGTCGTCGAGATATGGATCGGGGCCATCCGTACTGAATGGCTGAGTCCAACGTGGTCTCCAAGGAATGGCGATGCGAACAGCCTGCCAGATTACGACAGCGGCAGCGATGACTGCAGGTAGTGCAGCGACAGCTGGAACGAAGCATGGCTCAAACTTGGCTTCTCTGATATTCCATGGATGGTGCCAACAAATTTGTGTTTCGAAGAATGGCGTATGATGGACTGAAGTCGCGTTCTCGTGGACATTAAATGGCGTCCCTCCGAGAACGATTTGAGCCATTGGATTGGCCATGGATCTAGTCTAAGAAGCAAGCGATAAGTACAGGCATTGCTGGATTGCCACTTGATATCAAGTCGAGAACTGTCGCCTGATTTGAGGCAAGGCAGCGTTCAAGACACCGAAAACCGGTGGCGAGTCTAGGTCAGATCCCTTGGTCGGTCTGGGAAGCCAATGTGACTGCTGCCTAAGGCACGTACCTATCCCTCGTCGGCTCAACAGTAAAGAACAAGACTCAGACACGTGACCGTGAAACAAAGAGCGTGACTGCTTCCTGGCGTGGCATCCGTTGGTCACTGAGCAGGTGGCTGGTGAGAGTGCCCGACTGGGCAGGAAATCCCGAACGAGCCGAGGCTTTGGTTGTCGCTTGTCACACTGCCCGAGAGTTCAGGGCTGATCAGTCGCGTCGCTACTTTGTGTTGAAGGTCGTTCCCTACACTTCCCGACTGCTTCAATTGCAGCATCTCAGGTACACCAGATATGCGACCGTCATGACCGACTTCGCCGCCGCGCAACAGCGTATACACGCCCGGCGTGTCGCCTCTGCTGCCCAACAACGCTCTCTGGCTCTTCAACATGAAAGCGAGCGCAACCAACGCCTACATCGGCTTCCACCCTCTCTCAGGACTGCCGCTTTTGGAGTGACGAACGTTTGGGATCTCATCAAATCGCCTTTTGGTACTCGTCCAGCCTTTCGCGTTGGACAAGTCGACGCAGAGCTTCTGGACGAGGAACTTTTGGATCTCTTGAAGACACAGGCTGGGGAAGGTCTGAAGCTGTTGGGTGCACATCTGAAAGATGACTGGGGATCGGAGATCAGTGCTGTTCTCAGGGCAGCATTATGGAAGCTCTCGATATGGGATCACGGCGCCAGCTACGGTGCTTCCTTGCAGGGCTTGAGATACGTCGACGCAAGATCGGATGACACCGCGGTGCAAGAAGCGACGAAATGGCAGCGCGCAGCATATGGGTTGATAACAGTTGGTGGAAGATACGGGTGGTCGCGGTGGGAAGAGCGGCTTTCCAGCCTGGAGAACGGCTACGATGAGCCTTCAACTATGATACAACGTTTGAGCCGCCTCACGACGCTGGCTACAAATACACACAATATCGCCGCTTTCTTTTCATTCATGATCTTCCTCTACAATGGAAGATACCGGACCTTGACTGATCGCATTCTCCGGATGCGACTCGTTCCTTCCACAAACCAGACGAACAGGGAAGTCAGTTTCGAGTACCTCAACCGACAACTTGTCTGGCATGCTTTCACTGAGTTCCTACTCTTCCTATTGCCTTTAGTCGGCATCAGCAGATGGCGCAGGTGGCTTGCGAAGGCATGGAAGAGTGTCGGCCGTACCGTCACAAAGCTGGTATCTGGCTCCTCAAAAGCAGAGGACCAGGACGATGTGCAGCAGGGTGAGCTTGCATTCTTGCCCGAGCGAACCTGTGCCATTTGTTACCAGGATCAGAATCCAGCTGGAGGGCAGAGTGAGCAAGAAGTCATCAGTGCAGGAGGAAACAGCGGTATTATTGGCAGTGCCGCAACAGACATCACCAACCCATACGAAGCGATACCTTGCGGATGCATCTATTGCTACGTGTGTCTGGCCCAGCGCATCGAAGCTGAAGAGGGCGAAGGCTTCACATGTCTGCGATGCGGTGAGACGGCAGTGAAGTACTGCAAGCCATGGAGTGGAGACGTTCTCGTGCCGAAGACAATCAGATCTAGCCATGGAAGCGAACACGAGCGACCTTCGAGGCGGAAGAGTGTGGCATTTGCAGACGACTTCGAGAACGATAAGATTGACTCTGCCAACGAGATGAACGACACACCCCTCAGCAACGTCGACCCTATGCCCGTGGAGGAGGTCGACGACGAGGCTGACTGGGGTCGGCTAGGTAATTATTCTAATGAGACCAACATCTGAACAACTGGTCAGTTCGTGGTAGCCTCCATTGTTATTACATGGCGGCTGCGGTCATTACTTAATTCATGGATTTCGGTCCGAATTTCTTCGAGCAAAGCTGCTTGCGTCACAGTGATCTGACCCCGCCTCACCAATCGACACCGCCACGGAAAGCACCGCATTGATGCCCGCATCATGAGCATGATGTGTGATCGACGTTTGAGACCATCGTAGGATAAAACTTCCCGCGGCTGGCATGTTCTGCGTCAGCATATCATTGTAAAACCAGACACAACACTTTCCTCTTTCTCAACACTCAAAAAAGTAACAACCAGAAAAACACTGGATCCACGTTTATCTGTACAACTTTGGATTAACCGACAACATGGCTCCCACTCTGGATGTGAAGAAGATCGCCATGATCGGTTGTGGCTCAATGGGCGGTGGCATGGCGCAGTTGTTTGCAGAGAATGGCATGACCGTCGGTCTACAAGACCCGTCAACGGAGGCAATGGACAAGCTCATTCAGCAAGCAAAGAAGGACAGCGTTCCTAACGAACTCAAACGCTTCGATGACTACGGCAGCCTTTGCACCTGGCTAGACACACCAAAGGTCTTCGTGTGGAGCTTGCCTCACGGCTTCGTCGGCGACAAAGTCCTCGAGGGCCTAATGCCACATCTGGCGAAGGGCGACATCATAATCGATGCGGCAAATGAGCACTGGACCAACACCGAGAGGCGGATGGGAATTGCCACTACGAAGGGCATTCGCTATGTTGGTATGGGCGTTAGTGGAGGATATCAAGCTGCGTGAGTAGCCACCTCCATGCACAAGACGGTACCTTACTAACGTTACCAGACGCCGTGGTCCATCGATGTGTCCTGGCTCGGATGATGAAACCTTGGATATGGTTATGCCACTATTTGAGAAGGTTGCTGCGAAGGGATCAAATGGCAAGCCTTGCGTTGGTCGTGCGGGTACAGGTGGCGCGGGCCACTACGTGAAGATGATTCACAACGGTATCGAGCATGGGATGATGAGCGCCATTTCGGAAGCTTGGGGTAAGGATGTCACATCCCATTATTATGCCCACCCACTAACGTCATCTAGGAGTCATGCTCAAGGGGCTTGGTATGGACAACGATGAGATCGGCGACGAATTCCAGCGATGGAATGAGAGCGGAGAGCTCAAGGGAACCTTCCTCATCGACATCAGTGCAAAGATCTGCAAAACGATAGATCCCAAGACCGGAGAGAGGGTTCTCGACACTGTTGAGGACAAGGTTGTCCAAGACGTTTCTGGCGAGGAGGGCACCGGCGTCTGGTCGAACGAAGAGGCCATTGCTCAGCACATCCCTGCGCCTACGCTGACCGTGGCTCACTACTTGCGACTCGCGTCTTCTGACTTGGCGCAGCGTCGCAAGGTCAACAAGGTCTTCGGCGGTGACATCCCACCACAGAAGGTCGAGGGCGTCGAGCGGAAGGATTTCTTGGAGAGCCTGCGCCTGGCGACATACACCGCTTGCCTCGCATCTTACGTCCAGGGAATGATCATCATCGAGCGTGCAGACCAAGAAAAGCACTTCAACATCAACTACAACGATGTCCTTCAAATCTGGTCAGGGGGATGCATTATCCAAGCTCTGTACATCACGGAGAACCTGCTGCACCCGATCTATAAGGACTACGCCTCGAAGGAATCGCTCAATCCACTTTACGAGCCCGCGGTTGCAGACGAATTCAAGAAAGGTCTACCCTCGCTGAAGAAAGTCTGCTTAAAGGCAATGGAGGGCGACCACAATATTCCCGCTCTGAGCGCCTCACTGGAATGGCTCAAGATCATGACAAGCGTAGATCTGCCTACGAGCTTCTACGAGGCGCAGCTAGACTATTTCGGCAACCACATGTTCGACAAGCGTGGTGATGACCCTGAGGGGCTGGCGGTCACAGGCAAACATAGCTACGAGTGGAAGTCCGCGTAGAGCCATCAACACTGGCCATGCGGCTGAAACGATTGTATAAAAACAGACTTGATCCTTCCTTTGAATTTAACAAGCCGGAGTCGCGTGGTGCATGCTGCACGTCTCGCTGTCGTGTTACCGTTTAGGGCTGGAGGCGGTCACCTCCGATCCTTGAGCTCCCGAGTCGGAACCTGGGACTGCTATGTGAGGCGCTGCATTTTCTTCAAGCTTCGATGGCAGGTGCATGAACAGCCACGTGCGCCTGAGCTGGTCGCTGTATTGAATTCAAAGCATGACACACATCGATGCGATCTAATGAACCCAATCACTTTCCAATAAAAGATGCTTTCCACCCCTAACCCTGGTGACAACTGCAGGCTGACTGTACGGATTTCAAGCCGCCAACATCACGCCGTGTTGTTGCCTTTAACATTTCCGTGGAGAAAGGCATTTTCTTATACAGCCTGCTCATATCATGTGGTGTCGTGCACGGTAGTATGTCAGCGAAGTAACACGAGCTGTGCATCGTGCTCGAATCTTTGTAATGTCGCTTCCGCATCTTCAAGTTTTTGTGCCGTCATCACCATCCCGTCTTACCTCCGCCTTGCTCCAGTGACAGACATCTCCGCGGTCAACATCCCTACAACGAGCATTCAGATTTTGTATAAATTGAATTGAGCAGTCGGATGTCAAAGTAAGTTTAAAAAGTCAAGCCAATCAATCAATCAACCAACCAACCAACCGAATAACCTAAACCACCATGCCGCTAACACCCGAGCAAGTCCAAATCGTCCGTTCCACCGTCCCGGTCCTACAAGCCCACGGCAACGACATCACAACACACTTCTACAAAACTGTCTTGGAAGAGATCCCTGCTCTTCACAACATCTTCAACACAGCCAACCAGGCCAATGGCTTCCAACCGCGAGCCCTCGCCGGCTCTCTCTACGCATATGCCTCGCACATCGACGACTTAGGCGCCTTGAGCCCTGCCGTGGAGAAGATCTGCCAAAAGCACGCGAGCTTGTACGTTCAACCAGAGCACTACAAGGTCGTTGGAGAGTACCTTCTTCGAGCCATGGGCGATGTGCTGGGTGCAGCTCTTACGCCAGACATTCTCAGCGCGTGGGAAGCAGCCTACTGGCAACTAGCCAACATCATGATTGGCAAGGAGAGCCAAATCATGGAGCAGGCCGGAGGCTGGACGGACTGGAGAGATTTCCGCATTGCGAGGAAAGTCAAGGAGTCTGACGAAATCACTTCATTTTACCTTGAGCCAGCTGATGGAAAGAGCCTGCCCTCGTACAAGCCTGGCCAGTATCTCTCGGTCAGAACCACGGTCCCGAAGCTCAATTACATGCAACCCCGACAATACTCGCTCAGCGACAAACCCTCGCCAGACTACTACCGGATCTCCGTCAAGAGAGAAGCAGGTCTGCCCGCGAACGCGCCAGAAGCCGTCGTCCACCCAGGCTACATCTCCAACGTCTTGCACGATCTGAAGAACGAAGGCGACATCCTCTCCGTCTCCCACCCAGCAGGAGAATTCTTCCTCGATCCCGAAGTCGACACGGAATCTCCCGTCGTTCTTCTCTCCGCCGGTGTGGGACTGACGCCTATGATCTCTATCCTCAACACCGTCCTCGAAACCGGCTCGACACGACCCATCAGCTTCATCCACGGCGCACGCAATACCTCAGTGCAAGCTTTCGGCGGTCATGTCAGAGACGCAGCCAAGCAGCACAGCAATGTCACGACTTCCTTCTTCATCGGCGCACCTAAAGAGCAACAAGACGTGGGAGGTGTACACTACAACCATGTCGGCCGCGTGAAATTAGAAGCTCTAGATCGCTCGAAAGACCTCTTCCTGGAAATTTCGCAGACCAAGTACTTCATCTGTGGACCAGAGGGCTTCATGAGCGCAATGGAGAAGCAGCTGCTCGATCTCGGCGTCGGACAGGATCGGATCGAAATGGAGGCGTTCGGCACTGGAGAAATTGCACGTGCTTGAAAATGGAAGTGATGTTCTTTGGGGTGGTTGCTTTGGTAACATGGCGTTTTCTCCTCTCTTCTACGATACATTCAATGGCACACAGTACATTCGTCTAATATACCTGCGTTCTTTCACACTTGACTTTCCCATCGCTGTCTGGTCCGATCACTCTTTCCATGTGACACGAACAGCTTCTCCCAGCTTAGCTCTCAACATATTATAGTACCATTAATAGTCCCAAGCGACCGGAAAGAGAGCGTGAAAAAGTATTTCAGCACTATGTGTAACGTTACATGTACATAGTGCTTTTCATCACCCCAACTCTAACCCTATCTTCACAACACATTGATCCAACGGCAAGCTCCTCTTCGGTTTTTATGCACTTTCATGATGAGAGTTCGGTTATAGTATCTCAGATTATGGTTTCCTATCGTTGAATGCGATCTGCCGATGCTGTGAGGCGTGTATGCAACGAAGTGTTGAGAAGAGATGCAGAGTAGAAGATCGAGTATGCAGAACGACAGAATTCACCATGTCAACTCGCCATAAATGCATCTCTACCCAAACAAGCCAGGAACGGTCAATCACGCAACGAGGCACATAGAAGTCAACAATACATCCGAAAAGAGCAGGATTGTAGTAACCTTGGCGTTCTATACTGCGAAAGAGGAAGACAGTCTCGCATCAACGCACTTTCTCAGGTCTTCAGGCCGTTCAGCCGCTCAAACTCTCAAGCGCAAGGAATGTTCCCAATTGGCCAGCCCTACGAAGACGCTAGCCACGGGCTCAAGCATAACTGTATCATCTAATTTGAAGCATATCTTAAATCCGATCAAGCTTTCGAACCCGTTTTCGAGTGGCGACAAATCATTATGTTGTGAGACAATGGCTGAGAAGCAGCATCTACGATTCCAGTCAAAATTTCTCTTACCACCATCAGAAAAGTCGACTCAGCGGAGACACACGAGAAACACGTTGAAAGGTAATGTTTTGTATACCTGGTCTTGATATCATATCTTGACAGTCGCGTCGATCACTGTCGACAGTTTTGCTAGCATTAGGATCATAGTGATGAATCCACCATCCGCCGAGCCTTCGCCTAGGCTATCTATCTACGCGCTCGCCCATTGTGACGAGTGGTCCAGCGGGTGCGGAGGGAGGTTACGTGTGCGTGTTCGGGAGCTGCGCGCAAGCAAGCAGGCAGGCAAGTAAGCTGCATGCGACACTCGCGACCACTGACCATGATCCGTCAAGCTTTCGTCATCCAAACAGAGCCGCCTTGCCAGTCCAACGAGGAACGATCTCCTAGTCGTCCTCGCCATCGACCTCCATGACCTCGCTCACACGGCCGTTGGCGCCCTTGGTAGAGGCATTGCCCTGGCCGAGAGTGGGCACAGACGCCTCCTTGTCGATCATCTGCCTGCTGACGGCGACAATGTTGTCCTCCATCAGCTCTTGGCCAACTGCCTCAATGTGCTTCTTCGGGTCGACCTTGCCCACGTAACGTGTGCGCAGCTGCTCCTTAGACAGCTCGGTCTCCTCTTGCACGCGCTTGAGGTAGCCCTCTGCGAGCGACACAAGCTTGGTCAAGTTTGCGTGGTTGTGCTCGCCCTCGTGAGCGAAGTCAGGCATCTCGAGAGCCTCGGTCCAGACGGTCTTGTGCAGGTTCATGAGCATGTTCTCCTCGAGCGCGGTCTTGCGGTAGCCGATGCCTATCGAGTAGTAGTGTCTGTTGAGGCCGTGAATCAGAGCTTGGATTGAGGGCTTGTTGAGGTGTCCGACATTGGATGTGGTTTGCCGGGGTTCTTGTCCGAGCATGAGTGTTTGCGGGTTGATGAGGCGGAAAGCGTCGATGACGACTTTGCCCTTGACGGATTGGATAGGGTCGATGACCACAGCGACAGCGCGGGGTGTGAGTTGCTCGAAAGACTGTTGCGTGTTGATATCAACGCTAGAGAGCCAGCAACCGAAACCGGGATGTGAGTGGTACCAGCCAACGACTGTTTCGGGCCTGTTGTGACGGAGTCAGCGAATCTGAAAGACCCTGGGGAACGGCGCAACTTACCTTCCAGTCTGTCGAAGCATGTCCATCATCTTGGTCTGGAATACCGGGTCGACAGCCTCTACCGAAACACCGGTACCTGACTGGGGCATAGCGAAGACATCCACGACGCGGACAGTGTAGTCGTCCACGAACTCTCCCAGCATGAGTCCCATAACTTCCATAGGCACACCGGCTCTTCCGTGCCTGAGCATCTTCAGTAGTGCGAGTGAGGAGATGTAGACTGTCTCAGCGTTGTCGACAATGTTGGTGTCCTAATTAAATATAGTGTTAGCGTAACGATCGGTATGCTCTGAATGCACAACATGATCCTTGCGTTGTCGTAAGTGAGACGGGCCGCCATCGCCGCGCGATATTCCCGTTCGCGGTGTTCCGGACGTCGAAGGAGGCCAAGAAGACGCAGATCGGTTTGCAAGCGTGTGAACTCTTCGACGATTGAATCGTCCTGGGCCAGCCTTCTGCGCCTCGAATGACTAGCGGAGGCCCGTGCCGGAACACTCTCGGATCGCGCAGCTGCACGCCTTCTCCCAAAAGACTCTGGTTGTTGCCGACGGAAGCGCTCTAGCTGTCGAACCTCCCAGTCGATGTCCAGCATCGTCATTTGACGATCACTGTTTGACGGCCTGGGTCTGGGAGGCCCGAGACGGCGAACAGGCTGGCGACGGGGGCTCCGAGTGTGAGGAGAGCTGCGGTCATTATGTCTGGGATGGTGATCCGCAGGCTCTGGGGTCCCGTGATGTGCGCGAGTTGAAGGCGAAGATAGGGAGGAGTCCGTCTCTTCGCCGGAGGACCTTGTCTCTACGCTAGAGCTGATCAAGTCGTCCGGGGAGGGGTCTGATGTCCTTCTTCTTTTCGGCATGCTCGAGATTGTTGTGCGTAGCGTATGTCTTTTTCGATGCGCCGTGAATGCTGATGCAGATAACGAAGACGAGCGTTGCCTCTGTTGAGATGACATCCTTCTTGCTGGACAGCAAGAGCAAAGCAGGCTTGGGGCAACTGCGGCTCGTAGGCCAGCTCATCGCGAGACAAGAAGTACCGAGCCAGACTCCAGGTATGTTGATGGATAGCTCTTTCGGTATCCTGATGGTGGATTGCAGGTGCGCATGCAAGGACACGCAAGGACCATGGTATTGCGACACAAAATCAAAAAACAGCTCTTACCTGCTGAGGAGCACCTCCGCCGCCACCCATTCCTTGGGCAGCGGCAAGCATCCTCGATAACCTGTCCATAGTGTATTATGTGAAGCGAGCGTTTACGGCGGCGTGTTGTAGGTCGGTATTGGTGTGGTGCGACCGGGCGCAAGCGGCGATGGGGTAGGGATAATCGAGGGCGGTGGTGGAGGAGGAAATGAGTGGTTGTGATGAGGCGGGAATAGATGAGTCGAGGAGGAGAGGTGGAGGTGGGTGGTGATCGGGCGGAGTGGTGGTGTTAGGCGGTGGTGATGATGATGCTTTGGCGGACGAGCCACTTGCTTGTCGAGCAGCCACAGCCACAGCACCACCAAAGAGCATGAAGCTCGGGTTAATCTGTGGCGCGTGCGTGCTCAGTTCCAATCGCCGCCGCCGCTCATCACTCGACTTGGCTTGACATGTGCGAGCGTCTGGTCTACTTGCTTCTCGTCTCTCTACACACAAAACCACTCGCACAAATACAACCATTCACCTCACTTACTTCCGCTACAGTCCCCTGCAAATCACGGCAACCCACTGCGACCGTACACAGGGAGAGGCATGCGCTTCGTCTCCAGCGAATTGTCCGTCTAGCCGTTGCAACCTTCGACCAGCTCTTTAATCCAACCCTCGCGCAACAACCTCACTGGGCGTCCCTCCTCTGCGATCGCTTTTCGCATTCTAGCAACGCAACACCGCACCACCTTACCGAATTACTATACCAACAACAAGACTCCGCGACCATGGCCAACTCTCTTGCACCCCTCGATGCGCCTGGTGCCGGCATCAACGCAGCGCCCTCACAGCCCAAGAAAGTCGCATACTTCTACGACAGCGACGTTGGCAACTACGCCTATAACGCAGGCCACCCAATGAAGCCACACCGTATCCGCATGGCTCACTCCCTTATCATGAACTACGGCCTCTACAAGAACCTCGAAATCTACCGCGCAAAGCCCGCATCCAAGTACGAGATGACCCAATTCCACACCGACGAGTACGTCGACTTCTTGCAGCGCGTCACCCCAGACAACATGGACAACTTCGGCAAAGAGCAGGGCAAATACAACGTCGGTGACGACTGTCCCGTCTTTGACGGCCTGTTCGAGTTTTGCGGCATCAGCGCTGGAGGCAGTATGGAGGGCGCGGCGAGATTGAACCGCGGCAAATGCGACATTGCAGTGAACTGGGCCGGTGGTCTGCACCACGCCAAGAAAAGCGAGGCCAGTGGTTTCTGCTACATCAACGGTATGTTCGCAATCGCATGAATTGTATTGATCGTCGCAATCTAACATCAGGTAGATATCGTTCTTGGCATCATCGAGCTTCTTCGCTTCCACCCGCGAGTGCTCTACATCGACATTGACGTACACCACGGCGACGGCGTTGAAGAAGCCTTCTACAGCACCGACCGTGTCATGACCGTCTCCTTCCACAAGTACGGCGAGTACTTCCCGGGCACCGGCGAACTTAGGGATATCGGCGTTAGCAACGGAAAGCACCACGCCGTCAACTTCCCTCTCCGCGACGGCATTGACGACACCAGCTATAAGAGTATCTTCGAGCCCGTGATCAACGGTGTCATGGAGTACTACCAACCTACTGCTGTCGTTCTGCAATGCGGTGGCGACTCCCTGTCTGGAGACAGATTGGGCTGCTTCAACCTTTCCATGCGCGGTCACGCAAACTGCGTCAACTTCGTCAAGTCTTTCGGCTTGCCAACTCTCGTACTCGGAGGTGGTGGATATACCATGCGCAATGTTGCCCGCACCTGGGCTTTCGAGACTGGCCAGCTTGTCGGCACCGAGATGCGCTCAGATCTACCCTTCACAGACTACTATGAATACTACGCACCAGACTTCGAGCTTGATGTCAAGCCAAGTAACATGGACAACGCAAACAGTCCCGAGTACTTGGAGCGCATCAAGCAGACCGTACTCGAGAACTTGCGCAGAACCCAAGCTGTACCTTCAGTTCAGATGCAGGACGTACCGCGTGGCGACGTCGGCATGGACGAGACGCTCGATGAAGAAGAAGCTCGTTTGGATGACGAAGACGCCGACGAGGAGGCAAACAAAGACCGCCGCTACACTCAGAGGCTGTGGGATCAGAAGAGAGAGCGCGAGGGTGAGTTGAGCGATTCAGAAGACGAGGAAATGGCAGAGGCAAACGGCGTCAAGGCACAGCCTGGCCGTCGCAAGAGGCGAGGCATCATGGACTACCAGAACCCTCACGCACCTGCCGACGAGAGCGGTACAAACACTCCCCTGGAGGATGACTCCAGGAGTCTGAACGGGGACGCACAGCCTGCTCCCTACGACGGCATGGCGCTGGACGGTGCAAACGATGCTGCACCCGCCTCCGCACCAGATACGACCACAGAAGTCAAGGCGCCTTCAAAGTCACCAGCTCCAGTCGAGCCCAAGCCCGAACCTGCTGCCAGTGATGCTGCAGGTGCCGCCGAGGAAGCATCGAATGATGAGATGCAGGTCGACGCCCCCGTTGTTGCGCCGCCAACTTCTGCACCTGCCGAGGAAGCTACACAAGAAACGCCCGCTGAATCGACACCCGCTCAGGTCGGAACGCCGCCCAAGTCTCCTGCTGCTGCTCTTGATGCTGCCGCTGCCTCCACAGAAGTCCCTGCCACCGAGGTGCCAGGAGCAACAGGCACAGCTCCTCCAGTCTCCACAGCAGGCCAAGACGTCGAGATGTCCGAAGAAGCCGTCGAGAAGCGCGAAGAGGGCCTCATGGAGCGCTCCGTAGAGAACGCACAAGCTGAGGCCGAGACCGAGCTCGCAGGAGGTGGACACAATGTCGGCGGTCCCCCTGCTGCATGAAGGGCCATTTGAAAACAAGAAAAAAGGAATGTGGGCGAGAACTTTGATCTTGCTTATATGGATCGCATTGAAGAGGGCTAAGTGCAAGATCATCCCACAAAGCGAGGTGTTCGCGGCGTTCTACGTGTCCACTGTCTAGTATAACAGAGCGCTGTTTATGATCCATCACGCCTGGTTTGCGTGACTAGAAACCTTGGCGCACGCGTGAAGACTGACATTGGTGGTTTCTTTCTTGGATTTTTCTTACATTGATAACTATCTGATACCACAAACAATTCACGAAATTCTTCAAATCATGTCAGCCCCTTTTGATTCTTAACGTTGTAAGTATCGGCGATCGTGGTCATGTGCATGTTTCACTACAGACTTGTGAATGTTGAATGAAACAAAAATCTGCTTTCCAGTACTATGCTTCCTAAAAACCCCGTCTGGCCAATCTCGGCATTGATGAAATGCACGGCAAAAAAGCAAGAAAACTAGCTAGCTAAAAGATAATCATACAATCCCAAGCAAAAACCATGAACGCCTCAAGACAATCAGAAAACAACCTCCGTGTGGTAAACAGTTTGATGGCCGCTTTAACATCCGCTAGTCAGTATGAAGCTGCACTGCCAATATCCGCCTTGACCATCGTGCCAGTCTTCGTCGTATCCCACGCTCAATCAAACGGATATCCAATCCGGCTCCACGGATCGTTGCGCTCCTCCCTCGACATCACACTCCCCGGGTACGCCACCTGATGAGCCACATGTGCCTGCTCAGTCGACGGGCGCGCAGCAGCAGCAGCGGCGGCGGCGGCGGCAGAGCCCTCAATCGAAGCCACGACTTTCGGCTTGCGCGGTCCCTTGGGAATGCCAGCGTCCCGCCTCTTATGCAGGTTCTTACTTCCCTTCGGACGACCTTTGCGCGCGGCGCCGGGCGACCCCTCTTTGCCGTCGGTGGTGAGCGGCGTTTCGGAAGACGTGCCTGGGGTTTCGGAGCGTAGAGCGCCTTCTTCGACGCCGGGGGAGACAGCTCCGGATGCTGCGCCTGCGCCTGATGCTGATCCTGTGCCTGTGTTTGTGCCGTTGGCGGGCGATGCGCCGACGCTGTCGCCGCGCAGCTCGCGGATGCGCTTGGGGATGTGGTTCTTCCAGCGGCCGCTGGTGCGGACGACGTAGCCGTTGGAGAGGACTTGCGGTGGCGGCGCTGAGGCTGCGGGATCGGGGGTCATGCTGGCAGGCTTCATGGTGCCGTTGTTCATACGCTTTTTACGCGTAGCGGCTGGGGCGACGCCATCGAAGCGGTTTATTGGCTTCACGGCACGTCTGGATCCGAGGGGAGCTTCTTCGCCGCCTGGCGTTGCGGCCGATTCGACTTCGATGCAGTTGCGCTGGCGGCGCTTGCGGAGCGCACGACCTTCGGCATCGCGGATGATTTTTTGTGCGTCTGGGTTTTGGTAGCCGACCTTGCGAGGGTCGTAGTTGTAGTCGTAGAGGTCTGCTTCCTTCCTGTCTTCGTAGACGGCGTCGTCGAGAGGCATCCTACCGCCCTTGACTGGCTTGCGTGGGACGCGAGCGTGGGGCGCGGTAATCTTGTCTAATTCCAGGTACTCATCCTGAAGCTGTTGTAGCAGCTTTTGAACATGGGAAGTTGTGGCACGGAGCACTTCCTTCGGACGTATCGCAGGGTCGCGGCGCGTCAGTGCGTTCACGAACATGTCCGATGAATTCAGAGGCTTGTAGATCTTCCGCATGAGCTTGGCGGCGTCGTCGAATGGCTCGTCAGTCCTTGGTGGCGGCCAGGCATTGGCATAGAGGCTCGGGAAGTTGTCTTCGTCGCTCAACCTGTCCTCCTCCAGAGTGAGTCTCTGTGGTTTTGGCGTGGTTGTTTTCGACTTCAAGGACGAGTTCTTCGAAGTTTGCCCGGACGCCACATCGATAGTATCTGGTTGAAGGTACCCACGCTGTCGTCGAGAGATCGCAGAATCATTGCGCAATTGCGCGTTCGTTGCGCTTGTTCTGCGGCTTTCGTATGGTGTTTCGTTGAAGCTGCCGCCACCTGTTGCTGCATACTCATCATCCGTATAGACGACCTCTTCTGATTCATCGGAATCTCCTTGCAGATCTTGAATCTTGGCCAAGCTTTTGCCTCGCGAACCCCGGGTATTAGTGGTCTTGACAACTGCCGGCTCCTTTTGCTTTGGGGTACGAGCCCATTTTCCGCCGCCACGATAGACCCAATCGACGTGCGGATACTTGTCAGGGCCTTCAGCCCTGATCAAAAGCTCGTCCATGCCAGGCAGGTCATCAACTGGAGGGTTCGATGGAGTGACGGAGAATTTGGCTTGGGAGGCCATCGGCCCGCGGACTGCAGTCTTGTTGCTGCTCCCAGGAGGTGGGAGACCACGAGCCCAACGGCCTTGACCGCGGTGATGGAAGGTCTCGTGCGGGTGCGCTTCAACGTACGCAGTGTCGACAAGCTCAGTATCGGACACTGCAGGACTGGGAGTCGGCTCTTTCACAGGCACCGGAGCAACGGGAGTCTCGACTGGACGTGGGCCATACGCGTAGCGCCCTTGTCCACGATGATGGAATTCCATCTCTGGATGTGACATCACGAATTCCTTGTTCACAAGACCGGTTGGAATAGCAGCCTTGTCGATAGCGGGAGGCTGTTCGACCTTGCGTGACGCGTCTGAGGGTCTTGTGGGTTTAGAGCCACGACGGTACCGCCCCGAGCCAGCATGAAAGAAGGACTCATTTGGATGTCTCTCGACATAAGCCTTGCTGAAAGTCTGTCCTGGCGATTCAACGGGAGCCTTGGCCGTCGGAGTGTGGTACACCTTGTTGACCCGGGATTTAAGAACATATCGACCGTTGCCGCGGTGTTCGAATTCAGCATCGGGGTAAGTGTTTAGGTATTTCACCATCTCCTCTTTGGAAAACTTTTCGTTTCTGGAAATTTCCTCTTCATCGCTGCTCTCGATTGCGGATTGATCAGCACCTGCTTGAAGACTTGATTGGAGTCTGTACCATCCGTTGCCGCAGTGAACCGGCTTCTCTCCAGGGAAGTTCTTCAATTCAGAGAGACGGTAACGCCTGACCTCAGGGAAATCGCTTTCGGTCTTGATTTGCGATCGGTTGGATCCTCGGCGACTGCCCTGGGTCGAGGGCACAAGTGATGGTTTAGCGCCTTTCTTGTAGAAGCCATTCCCACAATGACGCCAATTGTGCTCGGGGTGAGCTTCCTTGTACTCTTTGCTGTAAGTTCGCTCCTCGTCATCATCGCCAGACTCACTGTCGCCTTCTGCGGCATCGTCTTCGTCGTCTTCGTCATCGCCGAAGTGGCCTGATCGCCGGTTCAGACGGGCAGCGCGAAGCTCTCCTGGGGTCAATGGTTCAGCTTCCGACTGCCTACGTCGCAGTGAATATGAGGCATCAGAGAGACGCTTCGACATGAAGTTTGGCTGAGAGTTGAATGATGGATCATCTTCGTCGTTGTCACCTTCGTCGGCGTCAATGTCCATGTCGCCACTGCGTCGGCGAAGTGATGACCGACCCGAGAAGCGAGGAGTTTGGTTGGATTTGGTTGCAGGCGTGGAGCCAAAGTGAGTTGGGTAGGCTACCGTATTGGTAGGAAGATATCTGCCTTGGCCACGATGGACCCACTTGACCTCGGGGTGCTTGAGGGTGTAGGCTTTGGAGTAGGTGCCCTTGTGATTGGGACCGTCATCATCATCGTTGTAGGGCGTCGCAGCGTCCGTCAGGGAACTGATGGTGATTCGCCTAAAAGCACCATTGTCTTGTGGACGGTCATTACGTTCGGAATAACCATCAGCGACCGAGTTGGCGTCAGCGTGATAGTCGCGTCGCTGCAGACGCTCCAGCATCGGGCGGATGCCCTTGACGATGAGGATATCCCCACGAACAACCGCCGTCACCCGCATGGTTTGTCGTGATTGGGGCTGTTGTGAGTTGTAGTTTGTACGGTGTGCAGGGGCGACGAGGATGTCTGATGAAGACGAGGAGGAGGATAGATTGGAGTTTGAGCGAGCAGCCAGAGGGCCCGTGCGATTGGCATCAGAGTGTCGATTCACACTGCGACGATGAACAGATGCATCCATTGCTCGCAGTGCGTAAGCATCGCCGTGTTGGCAGTGGATGGTGTGGATGGCGTTTTGGTGTCGACTTGATTTTACACAGGGTCGCAGCAAGCCAAGGTCGCGCTGCTGGGTGGTAAGATGGCACGGACAAGCGAGAGAGGCAAGTGGCGCTACCGACGCGGAAGCAAAAAGGCTGGGCCGCTGCAAAAGTGAATCCGCTTCTTTTTATGCTTCTTTAATTAAGCGTAAGAGGAAAATCACACTGATGCTACTACTGTCTTTACTTATGTGACTCTTCACATGATCGCAAGCAATCGTCTGTATCTATCATCACAAACAATTCTCGCTGGACCATCGATGACGATCGAGCTTTCGTGAATCGCAGCGCGACTGATGAATTGTGGCTTGTGCCCCGTGCCTTTCCGGACAGATACATGTAACTTACCCTTGTAGGGCCTGCGTTGATGACCATCAACCGTGTTCCCAGTTTAGTCGTGTTGAGACAGTGAGATGGGCACGTGAATGATCACATGTTTGTCGACGTCTTTACAACTTGGATGGCAAGAGCTAGTCGTCTGACGTATTCCATCTTCGCTGGCAAATATCCATGTTTCACCGAATATTTGATCCAACGCTGTTGCAGTTTCAGGAGAGCAAAGACTGTGCTTGTTGCCATCCACGCGCGAATTCGACAAGGAAGATCTCAACCACGTTCATTGCTACACCTTCTGATCCTAACGTACGATCTCGAATACGCCTAAGTCTCGTAGTCATTTGGCGAAGATATACAACTCCAGCGAGATTGAGTACTAGATAGCCGGAACGAGCGAAAATGTGCGTGTGCGAGAAACCTTAACGCTAAAGTTCGACACGCCGCAACATACATGTAGGTTAATGCGGGCACTGGCTGCTCGTTTCGTTGATCGAAAGACCGTCACATTCGAAAGATATGTCCATATCTTCACAAGCCGCCCGTGTCACGATCCAACTTTTGCGAGTTTCTCCTTGTAATCTCAACGATTCGGGAACGGCCCTTTGGACTACTCAGAACGAGAAGCTGCAGCGAACGATGCTAAGAGAACAGAAAAATAACAGCCGATTCGCCGAAGCCGAGGAAGAAAAACAAAGCACGATCATATCTACACCCCTGCTATTGATCTGGTTATGTAGACACTACTATCTTCGTCTCGAGAAGGCAAAGACAACCCAAACATAGTTTTTTGTAGCAAAACGCCCGCGGAAGTGGGGAATGTTCACAGATTCGTGGCAATGTCTGGCAAGGAGGTCCGCCTACTGAGGCAAACAGCTGTCGATCGTAGAAGAAAAACAATCGTGTCCACCGCGGACGCTGTCATTGATAATTACCATAATCATAGCAGCCGAGCCGTACTCCGATACCGTACATAATCCCTTTACCCTTCAATGAAGCCAAGCATGCTCAGATCGCCCTAGCCGCCTCACCAGAGATATCCTCATCTTGCGCTCTCCTCTTGCCCCGACCGAGTCCGCCCTCGCCAACGCCCATCCTGCGCGCCACATACCTCTGTGCGACCACGCCAACACCCAAGCTCAGGATCTCCTCCATCCACTCAGCCACCCACTCTCTCGGGTCCACGCCGCCAGCTGCGATGATCTCCTGGATCGATTCTGGCAAGGCTGCCTCGTCGGCGGATGCGGAGCTGGCGTCCAGCCACGCTGCCCACTTCTGAGGGAAGGGCTGCGAGAGAGCGGAGAACGAGAGGCTGTGGAGCGGGTCGTAGAGGTAGATAGCAAAGACGATGCTCTCCTCTGCCTCTGACTTGGGCTCCGCTACGCCAGATTCTGTTGTCGAGGCCTCCTTTTCAGAGCGTCCATCGTCGGCGAAGAGACCTTCGTCATCTGGGTAACTGACCGCCTGGATCGCAAGGAAGATGTCCGAGCTGCGTACAGGGTTTGAGTCTGAAAGGCTCTCAGTCGCCCGCTTAGCAGCCTCCTCCACGCCGCCTCTCGCGTCGAAGAATTCCTTTGCGTACGACTCGGCACCGACGCGAGCCAGTCTTGTGCCTTCCTTCAAACCAGGCACAGCTCCCAGTGAGCGAGTGCCCTCTTCTCTCCACCATGGCCCATCGCTCCAGCCGCTGCCACCGCCCAGAACTCCACCTCTGTAGCCCTGCACATCGGAGCCAGCGCGTCCGCGACTCTTCTGTTCTATTCCACGCTGTATGACCATCAAATCACCGCCCTCCACTTGCGACATTGTGCGCGAGAAGACCTGGTAGATCAGAGGGTCCAGACCCGGGTAGTTCAAGATATCATGTGTAGTGTGAATTTGCAACCGCTCGTGGGCAGAGATCGGAGGTGCGATGTGCTCCAGCAGATTGGTGAAGGTGGGCAGAGCGCGCGACCGCAGGTCGGTGCTGAGGTGCTGAAGATTGGACAAGTTCTTGCCGCCGATGGCGCGAGCCTGCGCCGCCCACCGCTGTGCCTCCTCGTTGGCGCTGATCTCCTTTGCCAGCGTCTCGGCCTGCTTGACGGCGGCGCTGGCTGCGTTGTACATGCTTCCCCACCACCCACCGCTGGAGCTCTGAGCAGGAGGCACGGCAGCAGCAGGTGCCTGCTTCTCCTCAGGTTGTGACTTGATGAGCTCAGCCTCTGTTTTGGTCTCGCTCTCGCCATCTCCAGGAGTAACACCCTGGTGGTAGCCTCTGGCGCTTTCACCACTCTTCCTCACCGACGCAGGAGCGGAACTCCTCAGCCGGTCTTCGCTGCTTGTTCGGCCGCTCGGTGGCCCTGAAGATGCAGGCGTATGCTCAGCACGTTTGGGTGACTTGGTGGTAGCACTTGTAGCAGAGCTCGACATGCGCGGGGTGCCAGGGCGAGAGGTAGGCTGAGCTTTTGCGGCAAGCTGGGCTTGGAGGTCGCCGAATGGGTCATCATCATTAGCAGGGGGCTTGTTGGTAGAGGTACTGGGTTTAGGCGTAGTTTTGGAGGTTCTGGGCTGAGCTGCTGGTTTGTCGTCGACGCCTAGTTGGCCGAGTTCAGCAAGCAAGTCGTCGGCGTTGCGAGCCATTGTCGGGTTGAGAGGTGTTGTAGGGCAAATTGCAATGCCTTTTCTTGTGTGCTGGGAGTTGAGATATATCGATAGTCAGAAGTTAGACAAAGAAGCCTGGGGCTGGGAGCTACAGAGGGATGTAGTGTAGCAAGAGTCGTCTTGAGCTTCCACCACAGACAGCCATCGAGCTCACCAAAACACAGGGTCTACTGCGCTTTGCGTCCGAGCTGGGACACGGAGCGGAGCAGATCACGTGTTTTACGTCATTCGAGAGCCAAATCCAAAGGTTTTGAGGTTGCAGTCAATTTCGCCATACAACAAACATCTGACAGATAACAAATGGTGATTGAAACTAAGTTTGCTTAGTGTTAAATTCAGTGAGCTACCTGAGCACACTCAGTCCCAGAGAGCGACCAGAAAAACGCCGTCTTGCACTTGCATGGCGTCTAGCCTGATGACCCCATTCCCATGGAACGCCCGAAATGCTTTGACCATGATCCATCTCACATACAAAGTAAGCATTGCCGCGGGTAATTGCAGCTACGCGTCTTGCTTTTCTTGCCTTTTCTTCCGCATTACCGGCTCAAGAAGATGCTTCTAGATAGCAAGAATGCGAAGGAGAAACTCGCGACGATAATTTCGTCTACGCCAGATGTGACGGCACAAAATTCTCGCCTCAGAGCGGGTCAATTATTGGACCATCTGTTCGCGCAGGTTGCTGGGACCCTTCTTGCCACGACGGCCCAATAAAGTCGCGCCGTCCATGTTGAGCTCGAAGGGACCCTTGTTGCGAACTTGCTTCTTCGCCGCGGCTGCGACTTCAGCACTATGCTGGCCATAGCCTCTCGCGGCAGGTTGCTGCTTAGGAGCAGCCGCTTGCCTTGCCTGTGCTGCGGACGAAAGTGATGTGTTGCGCATCTGCTTCTCCACACCGCTGACATCCGGAGCACCCGACTTGGGAAGTTTCGCAGGGGGGTTGGCGTTGGCGCTTTCTTCGTACTCCTCTTCGTAGTCCTCGTTGAGGGGGTTCAGTGAGTCCATGGGTCCACCTCCGCGGTAACCTTGGGTGAAGTTCTTACGGCGCTTGCCTTCTTCCTCTTGTCTGTGCACGGCATAACTGACGTCAAAAACCTCGCGAAGGTTGACTGCGCCGGGGGATCGGAAATCCTGCTTCCTGCCACCGCCGCCAGGTGCATCCTCGAGATACTCGAAGTTCTGCTTTATGGGTTCAACATCAGCAGATAGAGAACCACCACGGGTGGCGAGAGGGGTGGCGAGGGGAGGAGCATCGGCCGCAGCAGTAGTCTGTTCGTCGACTTGGCGGATCCAGGGGTGTGCAAGGAATTGCTTGATGTCGTAGCGCTTTTCAGGGTCGACAGTGAGCAGGTGTGAAACCAGATCCTGAGCAGACTTGGAGATATCATCCCACCATGGCGAAAGGAATGTGTATTGGCCACGGGCAACTTTCTCGGTCAGCACCTGGATGCTCTCGTCATAGAAAGGCGGGAATCCACAGAGAAGAGTGTAAAGGACACAGCCGAGTGCCCACATGTCGACACTCTTGGAGTAGCGTTCGTCCTTTACGATTTCAGGGGCAGTGTAACCAACGGTACCGCAAGGCGTCATCGTGGAGTGGTCCCAGATAACCTTAGAAAGGCCAAAGTCGGCAATCTTGACCACACCAATGCCGCCAGAGCCAACGCCCCTGACGAACTCGCCTTCGTCCTCCTTGTCTTCATCTCCAGGAGGCTTCGGCTGGGGGTTCTTGGATGGAATGAATGGTGTGGGGTAAAAGAGCAGGTTCTCGGGTTTGATATCGCTAAACAGTGTCAGTTTCTTCAATGCGTGAATGCAACCATGTATGTAGCTTACCGATGCACAACTCCGGCCTCCTCGTGCAAATACAGTAGTGAATCCGCAACCTGCCTGATAACGTGTCGTGACAAATCCTCGCTGAAGTAGGTAAGGCGGACAATCTGGTGGAAGAGTTCGCCACCAGGGCACAGCTCGAGGATGATGTAGTAATATTGCTTCGACTCGCTGAACTCGACAAGCTGAACAATGTTGGGGTGGTCAAGGTTGCGCATGATTTGGACTTCCTTCAGGATGTTCGCTCTCTGGATGATTCTACGTTAGCAAGAGTCCACATGTTGACCGATATGTATGGACTCGTAGTAGAAAATGGCGGGACGCGGAGGATGGAAGAAAAAGAATGAGCGCGGCGCACCTCCGTAGGCTTCATGACGTTCTTTTGGCCTGTCTATTAAGTCGCCACTGGTTGGCATATATTCTTGAAGGTGGTACGCGAACGAAAAGAATGGATGACCTGACGGCCAGGGCAAGTGAGGATGTAGTGCTTGAAGAGGGCAGCATACCTGTGTTGAGTTCATCTCGAATTTGCGGACCACTTTGATGGCCACTTCGGGGTACTGTCCGTCGTTGTCCTTCGCACGGTAGACATTGCTGAAAGCACCGTCGCCCATCTTCTCAATCAAGGTGTACCTGTCCAGACCAGGGTAGCGAGGCAGCTTGCCCTTGCTCTCACGCTCCTCGGCAACAATACGCTCGAGGACCGAGCTGTCGTATTCTTTTTGCTGGCGCTCGCGCTTCTGCTTGTCATCCACGGCACCAGCGGCTGCGTGGCCAGCTTTGGCGGCTACGCCCCTATTGTCGACTGCTGCGGCGGAGTAGTCCTGCGCGGGCGAGCCGTAGCCCTGCAAAGGCTTGTGAGCAGCAACATTCGGCTCGCTGATGGCGGGTACAGTCGGTGGGTGGGCGCCGCGATGCTGCTGCGCGTGGACATTCGACAGTTGCGGCTCAGCTGGTGATTTGGGGTCACGAGCATTCTTGCCATGTCTTATGAAATTCTTGAGGTTCTGCATTGTGGAAGCCATGGTCAGAAAGGTGTTCGCAGGTAGAGTCGGTTGTAATAGTGGCCGTGGCGGACGGCGAGTTGGGTGTGCTGGTCAATGAAGATCACGAGCAGCGGGAACAAGAAGAGCGGAAGGCAATGTATTGCTGGTGAACGGGAATGTGAGGAGTGAGGTCGAGCGACAGGATGGGTGTGGTTGGTCAGACGTGAGATGAGGCCACTGATGACCAAGAAACGAGGTAGAGGCAGTAGTGGAGAGGAAGGTGGAGGAAAGGAAAGTGATGTGACGTCGTCGTGCGTCACTGGGGAAGGCAGCCCTTCCGCAGGCTAGACAAAGGAACAGAAATGTCGACGCAATCGCAGTCCGCTGCCAGCCTGAGCCTGCCCACCACCAGCCTGGCAGCGTGCAGACGAGAGGCCAGGGACACGCGCGTGCAGCCCGGCGGCGATCTGTGTATTGCGTGACAGGGGTTGTGCAGGGCATAGGGAGTGGGACCTTGTTTGTGATTATTGTGGCAGGGCAGAGCCCCGCCGCCATGGGCATCAACAACAACAATGCGAAAAAGCAGACTCACCTCGATATTAAAAACCATCTTTCTGGTTACGGCTCTGCTGAGGCCGAGCTGGCACTGTCAAATCGCTTCGTGGGTGTGTAGACTGATACAAAGGTATGACGAGCCGGGCCCAATGCGTGTCTGCTCTGGAGATCCTGGCTGCACACCACTCTATCGGTACGGCGGGCGATGATGATGATGATGAGGCTGGCTTGAAATGACGATGATGATCCTCCGAGTCGATGGCCGGGGAAATGCGGACCGGTAGTTGGCTCGCTTGGGGCGCTTGGAGGGAGTACGAGATGGTCGATATGCTCTGCGTGCTAGAGAGATGGCGTTTGGGGGCGTAATGTAGGGACGGGCAATGCAGTAGTTGCTGTGGAGGAGGAGAATGTCAGATATCACGAGCACCAGACGAACATCAAAGCTCAGTATTGTTTTTGACGGGCGGCACAGAAAGCAGGACGAACTACATCATTGCGCCATGGCCCTCCTTGACCCGCACCGCACACACAGTAGCGCACCGCCCACAGGTGACTTGACCTTCAACGACTGCTATACATATCCATACAGCTCCTTGAAAGAGTCGTCAATCCGGATAGAGACAGTTCCGCGTGGCCATCACAGCCAATAGCCCACCATCACACGCCATCCGGACGCCAGTCTGAGACAAATCACGCAGGTGTATGCTTGCATCGGTATAATTGTACTGCTGTGCATCTGCCTGACAAAAAAGCCACCAAGCTTGCAGAGCCGTGTACCTCCGGAGGGCATGGCCCTCTCCGCGGCCTGCCAATCTGACCAGATCTTGTCCTCAAACCGCGAGATCGTGGATGGCAGTGCGTCATGCTGCCTGAAGGGTCTCTCAACGGCGGCTACAAACCATGTGCGCCTGCAGACTAACCGCGCTCCCCGAAGCGAGAGTGAGACAACGGTATCGTCACCAACTGCTCAGAGAGTCTTCTTGTCCTCGTCTGCTCATGCCTCAAGACAACGGCCAGAAAAGACACGAGGCTACTGCATGCACAACGTTTGATGAGAAAAGCCAATTCTTAGCTTGCCCTGGCTGGAGAAGCCTCGCAAACTGACGTCTCAATTCCGGCACGCGGAAAGGTAAAATCCCTGACAGCTGTCTGCGCGATGACCTCAGTGGGCGTTTTGGCTGGCGGCCTTTGAGTCGTGGCCCGGTAGACGATCTGATTCCGGGTGAGGTGGCCGAAGGAAACAACTTCACCTGGTGACGAGTTGCTCTTGATGCAGTCCGATTCTTGGCCCACCATGCTATTTGTGTGTACTGAAGGGAAAATGACTTGTAAATGTCACTGTCGATTTGTTGACAGTATTCAGTAGGCTCGCTAATGATGAACGAGCTGGTATGTCCATTGTGGACAAGTGCGTTTACTGGAAGCTGCAACGCATTCCTCTACCATCAACGCCAGTTACCTCCAAGAAGGTATGGCAGCCTCGAGAATTTCTGAATACCCCAATGTTGATGATCTCCAGATCTACAGACCTCATAATTCTCAGCCTGCCCTGCGTCAATCCCAATGCCATCAACCGCAGATGGTGTGAAGTGGTGTCCATCCTATATCTGCAAGCCATAAGATCACAACAACAACCAAGATCGAGCCCGGCCATCGATCGACGCGGATCAACCACACTCACATTACTGTAACATGAACTACCTGTCGTAATCATGATCTAAGATTAAGAACCACGTTTGTCGGAGGGTCTGAACCGTTTAACAGATGAATCACAGGAAGGAGAGGTAATGCAAAGTATGTCACACGATCTCACAGCGGCCTAACTGTAAGTGCTCACCTCGTCTTCATTGCCGCAACTTGCACGTTACATCGTCGCAAAGCGAGCCCAGTTCATTGTAGGTGGAGAGGTCGAGCGATGCCGTTCAATAACATTGGTGCAATCTCGTATTTATGCATCAGTAGACAAAGTGCACACAATTCCTCGACCCGAACGATCTCAAACTGAAAGTGATATGAAGTTCAAAAATGTACAGCAATATATATGTGAACATCTGGTATTCCCGCTCGCCAGGTATACCAGAAACCAAAAAAAAGAGTTATGTGTATATATGTCTCAGCGGCCGCACCTTCTTTCTTCATCCGTCTCCATCGTGTCTGTACAACAAGAGACGGATTCTCGACCACGCCGGATCGTAATGCAATATGATGCACGCAGTGTAGAAAACAAGAATAAAAGAACCATCGATAACGAAGGGAAAGGATGTGTACTGCAACAGCTCGCGCCGCAGCTTTTCACCAGATTTCTCGTGGTTATGTCCAAGTGCAGAACAGAATGTGGGGGGAAAAAGGAAAACTCCGTCTTTTGCGCCGCTTGACCCCTCCCGTATGCCAACAATATGCAACACACATTTACAGAAAAGAAAAAGAAAATCCACCCTCCTGAGACTGGTACTCGCGCCTCGCTGACTCGTTGTATGTCGTCCTGCTCTTACTCGTCACACTGTCTCGCTTCACTCACCCTTGATGGGATGGTGCAAGACAGGCTTCAGGCACATGCGTCCAGTGCCATTCTCTTCCTCTTTCTTACCGCCCTCTCCGTTCTCCGCATTGCCCAGCCAGCGCCTCCATAGCGCACCAGAGAAGCCAGCGTTGTAGTAGAAACTGCTGCCGAGCATGTTGTGCTCGCCCCAGCCAAACGTGCTCGCCTCTTTGCTTTCGGGGTAGTTGAAGACCTGGTTCATGTAGTCGAGGTCCCAGTCGCGGTCGAAGTATACAGGGTGCGGCACGTACGCGGCCTTCAGGCCGTGGTGGAGGGCGACTGAAGGAGGCCACATCTCAGGGAACATGGAGTGGCGTAGGCGCCAGGTCTCCTCGTGCATGGTGTCTAGCAGGCGGCGGGAGAGACGTGCGACGGTGATGATCGCGACACGGCGAGGGGGGACAGGTAAGGTGTTGTCGTAGCCGGTAACGTCCTCGCGGAAGACCCAATTGGTCTTGCTGGGGTCGAAGATAGGGTTGAAGGTGAGAAGGTCGGCATCCTCACCAACACCCCAAGAGTAATCATCTTTGTGGTAAGAGGTAGGAGGAGTGGTGCCTTCAGGTGCAGAAAGTAGGCCGTTCTCCCTGTGCGGGAATTTGTTGACAGGGCCCCAGACTGGGTGCGGTCCTTGTGCAGTAACGTCGTTCTTGGGAATATCAATGGTTTCCATCTCTTCGCCAACAAACTTGGTGAAGTTCTCGTAGGTCCCATGAACACCAGGAATGTAGAAGCGCTCGTTGCGTTCCCAAAGACCTTTGCGAGGCTGGTCCTTGCCCCACTCACCAATGCGGTTGTTGAACTCGTAGTAGTGACCAGTGTATCGCAAATCCATCTCCCAGTTCCAGACGAAGTCGTACTCCTTGAATTCTTGGCTGAACCATTGGATGGCGAAGTGGGCAGAACGGTAGACACCGTGAATCGAGGAGCCTGCCATGTTGATAAAGTTGTCCGGGAACGGATCTGGGTAGTACATTTCCATCTGCTTCTCCGACCAAAGCGTCGCGAGGCCCCAGAATTCCTCCGGAACGTTCTCTTCGACGGTCTTGCGATAGATTGCATCGTCGGCCCAGATAGGAATGCTGTTGTCCTTGACATGCACCAGGAAGTGCACGTCATATTCACCACCAGTCTTCAACGAAAGCTCGTTGATCTGAGCGCGCAGAGTCATGATGTGGTGGTCGGTGTACTTGAAGCCAGTCCATGTACGCAAGACGTAGGCATGTCTTTTCACTCGCTCTTTTCCAGCTGGCTGTTCTTTTGCAAATCTGGCCTTGTTCTTCTCGTAGCATCGTGTTTGCGCTTCGCCCCAGTTGACCTTGGTGTAGTCGGTGTGGCCAATCTTCTCGAAGACCTTCTCACTACCAGCCTTTTCCGACTTCGTGCCAATGTGCTCCTTCAACTCGCTTGCAGGGTCGCCATAGCCGTACGCACCCAATCGTCCGAATCTCTCAAAACACACGTCATCGCGCATGCCAAGTGTAGAGTAGGATCCGTAGAAAGGCTCTGGGTAGATCTCAGGAACTCCAGGGTATGCATATACGTCGGGTACGGAAATCGTGTCGTTGTCGTCCAAGAAGCACTCGTGCACTTCGTGGTGGGTCTTCAAGTACTCGCTCGATTTGTAGTCTGGATAGGGGTTGTATTTGATGGGGTCGATTGGAGGCGCCTTTGGCAGACTTCTGGTCTTCTCGTAACGCGGCGGCGCTGTGTGGTTATATTGGTTCTCGATGGTAACGTTGCCGCGCGGTACCAGAGTCCGGATACCATTGTAGTAACCGTCCAATCGCGAATATGCCTGCCAAAGGAAAGGCGTTGGGGCATCAGGTTCAGGCTGTTCCTGTTGCTGCTGCTCCTTTTTCTTGACATGCCTGTAACCTCCACCCGCCATCATGGCGAAGAACACTAGCGCTCCTATCGCCAGCGCGAGCATTTTTGTGAGGGAGAAGCGGCCGAATCTGAGCTTGTCGGCACCCCATTTTCGGCGATATGAGCCTGAAGGCGAAGCATTGCGACTCTCACTACCAGGTAATGATTGGTAGGAGAAATTCTTGTGCAATAACCGCAGCGGGTTCAAATCACGCAAGCGGAGAGAAGTCATTGCCCTGTGGGGAGATGGGTGGCGGTCGAACTTCTCGTTCTCAACATCTGAAGAGCGGCTGCTCTCAGTCCGCCAATCTGGAGTCTCAGCCAGGGTTGCGACTTTATATGGGTTTGTGAGATGGGTGCTGGTGATGGTACAGCGCAGATGCTGGAAAGCGAAGGCGCAGGAAGGCGCTGGGCGCTGCCTCTAGTATTCAGGGTGGGCTGCTGGCTTCTGGCGAGATTAGGGAGGTCGAGAGTTGGCTGTAGCGTAGCGTAGGCGGCCGTAGAAGGATGGTGAATTCTAGCGGGGGCGGCGAAGTTCGAGGTCAAAAAGAGAGAGTAAGGCAGTGCAGCACAACACACGGGTAGCGGTAGCGGTAGACGGCAACAGAGAGAAGGTTGTCGTCAAGACGGAAGAGGCGTGCGGTGAGGAGAGGGCAGGTGGAGGAGGGAGGAAGAGATGCAACAGTAACAACACAGACGACTACTGAGGAAAGTCGGTTGACGGTCGCGCGGCAGAGCAACGGACGGGCAGGCCTCCTGGTGGAGTAATGGGTGTAGGGTCCTTTCGTCTCTGGTGCTGCGATTAGATTGACGGATTGCACGCGTTGGATCGATGGGGGATAGGAGCCAGGGCCGTGAGCTGCTACTGCTCAAGCCTGATTGCACGATTGGTTGCGCGTAACAGTCGGCTCGAGCAAAATGCGGATAGAGTTCGCCCACCGGCTGTCCCTTTTTCCAACCCTGGAGCTTTCTCGCTTTTCGCTTTTCGCCACCTCTTCCGAACTGATTGTTGGCTGACTTTGGAACCCAGCAGGTATTTACAGACATTATTGAACTCTGCACGCGTGGTAGTGATTTGCCTCGTAGCAGCGATTGCCGCGGCAGGCCTCCTTCGTCGCTGGCGTGCTCACGCAGCCACGCAGATGCATGGAGGTCTCGCCAACGCTCCGACTCTTTAGCTGTCTGGGCGTGATCGCTGGCTCTGCTGGTCAATCCTCCTTCTCACTTCCAGACGCGACCGTTTGTCGCACTAGTACTGTTTCCGCTCGGCCTCTGAGACTGCTGACGACGAGTTTCATCTCAACAGATTCCCGTCTCCTTTCCCGCTGTCTGTCACTCTGCTGCTGTAGAACGCAGCACAGCACACCCGGCGGCCTCGTGCAGCATGGACGCACCGCTGCACCCCCATTCTCCTGGGCTAAGCATTTTGCACCCTGCATCTGCATCGACTATTGCACGCCCGCATCTTCGCGAAGCTGCCTGCCTCAGCACTAACATGTCGCCATCCAATCCTGAACGTCCTCCCAGAGTGGCTTTGCTCGCTTCTGTCTGCGCGCCAACCTCCTTCGAGAGCTGTTCCAACAGAGCTCTTGTTCTGAGAGTCTTGGTCTCTTCGTCTATGTTTCTACCGAGCATGTAGCGAAGCATTGCGCGTCCCCGACCTCCGCCCTCAAAGATCGTCCTGGTCAATCTGCCTCATTCGGCTTTAGTTGGAGGAGATATATCATGACGACACCGACTAGGGGCGGGCTACTGCTATCGTAGATGTCTGTGCTAAACTACCATGCCCTCTCTGTTGATTGCTTAACCCGTCTTCACCACTAACACGCCATGTCAAGAGTTGAGATTTGGATCAGCGTGATGGGATTTGTGACCCAAAAGTTCGCATACGGGCTGACTTGGATTGGTGGCGCGAAATGCACGCGCAAACTTATGGCGGCATCCTAAGGCACGAGTTGAGATGAGATTCACGCCTCACAATCATCGAGCGCATCAAAGCTGGTGTCACCATTCAGTCCGAATGTACTGACCATTGACACTCCAAAGTATGCGTAAGGAAGTAACTACGTGTGGTCTCTGCAATACTTCGAGCGCATTGCTATGCGCGTCAGCACGAAGTGTCGGAATCGTGAGGTTCAGCAAGGACTAATCTGGTCACGTTCTAGGAGATTGATCGTACTGGAAGACGATGACAGATGACAACACCGCCATTGGAGCGTGATAGCTTTAACGTAATAAGGTTGTCAGCGAGGACAGCCCTCCGATTTCTCACTGTTTGTGTTTATCAAGAGACTGCCAGTCCAGGTAGTTGGCGATCGGACTCAGACAGACACAAAATCAAACACAAGATCAGAAACTCACATAGCACACCTCCGACAAATCTTCCTATCCAACCATCAAGATGCCGTACATGGTCCCCAGCAAGCTCCAATCGAACGAGCCAGTGCCCGACGCTGATCTGGCAGCTGCAGTGCACTACTATATCAGGACCATGCAATGTTACGTCAAACAGCCGAAAAGCCCACTCGTCAATCCGACCAAACAGCATCGTCTCATCGAGGAAGGCTACCTGGTGCTTAACGCTGCTGAGGGTCGTCGCCTGCAGCGCACTCTGGTCGAGGTGAACACACTGGGGCGAATGCGCGCGCTACTTGAGAGGATCCTGCAGCAGATGCAGTCGCGAGGCGTGGTCTACGTAGCACCGAGCAATGCGAACCGGGGCGCATGATTGCAAGCGCTGACAGCAACCGCATGAACCACATCTTTCTGAGCGTAACGGCGTACACATCGAGCCGAAGTGCTCTACACACCACATCTCGTTCAGCATATCAGCAACCGCGCGACATTTCACTATCCACACTGCACTGAAAATCGCTTCGACTTTGGCTCGCAAATGGCAACGATCCGTTTGTCTGCAGCTGCCAGCCATCCACTTTCCTTTCCATCAGCGTCGCTCTCCATCTTGCATTTCGTCGAGCGTTCTTCAACACATTCTTAGCGTCTGTTACATAAGCAACTGTTTTCCACCTGGTCGCGAACGCCAGACTGCATTTAGCGCATGGCGAGTCAACAGGACGTCCACATACATACAGCATAAGGAAGCGGTCTGGTATCACGGAGTTAATTCGCACACATCGCCTTGAGTTTTATGATCTACTAGTATCACGATCAGATGAGATCGCGAAATTGAGCGACATGGGCAATGCGATTGGCGAGAAATTAAGCAATCAGATCAATTAAACTGTGGCCCATGTTTTCTCACTCTGTAGTATTTTTTGGCGTGAGACACAATCAAGTTTGCTGTGATCGGAGATCGAGATACGCAAACTTCTGTGCTTGGTTGAGCCGTGGAATATCTTCTTCACGGTCACGCAGGTACATGAAACAGGGGTCCCTTTGCCAGTATTTTCTACATTGAACATCTTCCATGATTTTGCACCTCTCACTGGCTCTCAGTATAATTACAATCACTCGTGTGACCACCTCATCGCAGTCATAATGCAGTTTTACAGGCATGCACCCGGCAGCCGGGCTCCGCCTCCACGGTCGGCCGCAAGCGACCGTTGCTATGCAGCTCGAGCGTAAACAATCCGATTCCAGAACACTACTGCATGCTGCCTCTGGCCCCACCATTGTGCATTCAATGCTGCAGACCACAATACCAGACCCTTTCACGAGAGGGCATCCTTCACTATTGTGCATGAAAAATCCTACCGCGGTGCATGTCTAGGACACGTCCTTCTGCCACTTTCTCCACGCTGCACTCTTGCAGGGTGAGCACCAAGAGGCGGTGATCGAATTCGAACAATGGCGTCCAAACAGATCGCCAGCGACGGCTCGCTGATATGGCAAGACGATCCTCCCAGCACCACCTCGCCTCTCTCGGGAAATGGAGCCAGTCGTCAGGCCCGACGCATGCAGCTTCGCAATGCAGGTTTCCGTGGCCCAGCCATTCCCGGCAGAAAAGTCACACCCAAGTCTCTCAGCTCGAGCGCCTGGTCCAACATGAGCAGCGGCCAGACACAGTCCTCCGATGCAGAGAATCAGTCTCCTTCCGGCAACCGTGCGAACCTCAGCATTGGCAAGAGGAGAGGCAGTGGTGTGTTGACCGAGATCGGAAATGCCACCCTCACCAGGCCGAAGAAGCACCATGCTCGACCACGGATCACATCGGCCAAGTTCTACAGCAGCAACATCGAAGGCAGAAAGAGTGGAGAGTACGACGCTGCGTTTCCGATGGAGCACCCCTCCCCACCGCCTCCGCCCAAAGGCGCTCCAAAGCTGCGTTCCGCCAAAGTGAAAGGAAAACTCGGGGCGAAGCGAAGATCGGTTAGCGGAGAGACAAAGAAATACGTCGACCACCTTGAAGCAGAGCTGGCTTCTACCCAGTCTCAATTGTCAGCTGTGACCTCGCCGAGCATCACAAGGCAGCAGACCAACATGATGCGATCACTGAACGCAGAGACAAAGCAACTGCAAGAGGCGCTCGAAGAATGGGAGGACAAATACGACGAGCGCGTGCAAGAGGTCATTGAACAGCACACAGCCATTACCATTGGACTGAGGAACCAGCTGCGCAGCCATGAGGAGCAAGGAGAGGAAAACCAATACAGGATACATGAGCTCGAAGAACAGGTGGGAGTCATGCGCCAAAATCTGGAGTCTGCAGAAGTCGCGAATGTACAATTGGAGAAGAGACTGGAGGTCCTATCCGATCTACTGGCGACATCGGCAAAGATCGACTTGCATGCTGAGACTCCAGGCAGGTTAAGGAGAATGTCGCGACCTAAGAGTGTGCACCTACGATTTCCAACCACGGGTAATCTCATGATCTCCCCAGATCGTCTGTCCGAAAGTGGTACGCAGCCGCCATCGCCTGCTATCAGCTTCGCGGGATCTTACTCGAATCTCGAACTACGACAGACACAGAGCCACCAAGAGTTCGTCTCTGGCAACGTGTCCCAGTCAGAGCAGAACTCAGACGCCGAGTCTGTCTTCTCCGATGCGCCTATCTTGGGCGATAGTTTCACCTTTGTAGAGCCATCGTTGATCACACACCACGCGCACTTCGACATGCCTCCTCCGTCACTGCCTCCAAGGGGACGACCAACGCGCAGAATGAGAAGATTCGGTGCCGGCTCTATCGGACCCCGACCTCTGATTCTTCCTTCAGCATCGCACTATGACCACGTCCCAGCCTCTGCGCCGGCACTTGAATACAATGAGCAATCGCGCGGCTTCCCATTCCGAGATCAAAGCGTAGGGCGTAGAAATGGCAGCCCTCTCATGGGCCGTAGAAGAGCCTCCACTATGATGGATCAGGCGACTCTGGCTAGCTTGGCCGGATCAGACCATCTCACGGTGCCTGGGGCGGAGGAAGCAGACGAAGACATGCCGTCTTTCACTTCTCCCGCATCAGGAATATCTCAAATTTCGGTCCGAGATTATCCATCGATTGGTTCATGCGCCGGAGCTGCCATCAGTCGCAATCTTATGGAAGAGTTGAGCCAAATTCGCTCTAACGACATGACGGATGAGATCAACGACTTCGAACAGGAAGATGGAGCATCGGCACAGGAAGAGCAGGAGGATGACACCGAGCTTCAAGACTCGTTCACAGAACCTCTAGAGCCCATTCCCGAGAGCCACTCTTGCGAAGTCAGTGATACATCGCACTCGACCGCAACCGTCATGGGCCTCCAACCATGTGCCTCAGCAAAACCAACATCGGACCTCTCATTCATTGCCCGCTTACGTCGCATCTTCGGTGACCTCTGGCGCTCTCCCGTTAAGCTCGCTCGCCACTTGGTCCAGAGAGCTCAAGCTTGCATGCGCCTTCCCGCACCTCTACGTAACGTTCAATGGTGGCTTGTCAGTATGCTATTAGGACCGATGGCTAAGCGTCATCTCCTTAGTGCCCACCACGACCACTCCAGAAACCACGACGACGACAGAGAGCGCCTGCTCATCCCGGAGCAAGAGCAATGCCCCGACAGTCCGACTGGATCAAACCAAGATCTTGCGTACGGCAACTTCTACCCTAGCAGCCCGGAAGCGCGCGCCTCGAAACGCTCTAGGAGGCCTGGTATGGCCGGGCCCGGAAAGAAGGTCGTTTCGTATCGCAGCGGCAGCAGCTCTGCGCGACGCAACACGCATCAGCTGATAAGTCTGGGCCGACACAGCCCGTGGCTTTGGCTGAAGTTCTCAATCACTTTGGCTTTCGCCATTGGCTGTGCTTTCAAGAGCGGACCAGGAAGCTTGCTGTCGCTCGAAAAGGAGTGTCCTGGATGTGAGACTTGCAACGCTGGTGGACAGAGGGCAAGGTGCGGCACGCCTTCGTCGTGAGACAACGTTTCTTGGATTAGTGGTACGGATACGGCAGGACTAGATTAGACATTAGACAAAAGGCATTGATATGTCGAGGACATGGGTGAGGGGAGGAGAATAGCTATCGCCTTGCGGCAACCGTTGGAGGACGATGATACGATACGACTGCACGATTACGAAACTCAAGTACCAGACTTTAGCCATCGAATGAAATATAATTTGAAACAACGATATCTTGCGGTCAGCACATACCTTAGTGACTTCAAGCCTAAACTTCCGCCGAACTCGTAGTTTCTTTGACAATAAATAATTACTGTGCAGGTTCTCAATGGTCAGGCTAATCGCATATCGACTCTATAGTTGTGTTATCAGCTGTACAGCTGTGATACCCACTCAATCGACATAGGTTCCAGCTCTCTTTTCTCGGAGGTATTAGTCCTACTTGCATATATTCGTTAAGAAGGTATCTTCGCTGATAATTGCATTCTTCATTGAGCCTGCTTGAAGCGCTAGGCCATGTGTCCTTGGTCCATGTTTGTCGCTGTCGATCAAGGTTGGTCTTTGCTATACGATCGAGTTGCTAGGCCCATCCTGTTGCGTTAATTTCTTTATGTCGTAGTTTCCTAACCATGTTTCCCAATAATTTCCATCATATTTGCTACTTGCATACATGTATCGCCAACAGGTTCAGCGTCTGATCCCAGGCCGGCTGACGTCGGGTTCTTATTATGCTTGCTAGTGTTGATGATTCCGTCGTGCTCTTCCTCTCCCTCACCAAGTCGTCGGTCCCTAGGCACTAGCCTCAGCTTTCTTATCGCATGTCGATTCAATGGTCATTTATTGTATGCTCTCTATCATCTCGGCTCTAGTTATCGACTATTAGTTGTTCTTCAGCCTCATCGTGCCGCATCGTTCCATACTGTCCTATCGACAATTTCACCACTCTTGTGTACTACAGCCTGTTCATGATTGAGGCATCGGCCACGGTGGTCGTTACAGTGGTAGCGTCGCTGTGTCTCTGCGGTGATTGTTAAGGACTCGATAACGAGTTTTTGTTGCATAACGTCACAGTCTATTGCGCAGCGGATTGTTGGCATTTTCTTGTCACTTTGCTCAGGGTATTCAATATCACGATTTGGAGGGCAGTATTTTGTGTGTAATTGATAAATTTATTCAATGAGCTTGCGCTTCATCAAATCTGTCTAAAGGAAAAACTGGCGCCCGTGAGCCCGCGAATGGGCGGCGCGCTTGCCGATTGTGCCTACGATGCCATCACTGCTGACGGCCGCAGTGGCTGCGGTTGAGTCTGACGCAGGGATGGTAATCGTGATGAATTGGATGGACGGCGATGCGGTGACTGTCACGGTTGGGGCAGCATCGGCCTGGCCCTGGCCACCAGCGGATGATGCCACGGATGTCGTGCTTGTGGTTTCACTGGCGGTGACTGTGGGCTGTGCCGGCTGCGTGAGCTGTGACGATTGTGCGTGCTGGGTCGATCGTGCAGGCTGCTCAGGTTGTGTAGGCTGCGCAGGACCAGCGACTGGGCTACCACCAACACGGTACTTGGGCATTGGCGGTCTGGCGATCGAGGTGCTAAAGCCGGCAGGCAGAGTGGTATGCTCGGTCAGCGATGCTGGAATTGGGCTGCTCGTGGCGGAGGTGTAGCTGCAATCCTGCGTCGTGATGATCGTTGGCGTGGGGTTGTCTGCGGTCCGCGACAGATAGTCGCTCACGGCGTTGGTCTGCGGGTCCTGTTGAACGAGGCTGTGGACAGCGGAAACAGCAGCAATCTTTGACAATTGGTCGCCGCCGTCCACGATTTCGAAGTCGCTGCAGGTGGTGTAGTACTCGTCTTTGCCACACATCGCGCCCTCAGTCTGCATGCCGGTACCCCAATCCCATACAAAGTAGGTCGTGAGGGTGGCGCCGATTGGAGCGTTGTCAGGTATGAGCACCGATGACTCGCAAATTTGCTCGAGCTGGACAGTTGGTTGACCAGGTGGGTGGTTGCCATCGCTCATCTGTCTGTTGATCGAGATCGGTGCCTGATTGAGTTGGTGGCATCTACCATCGTCGTAGTTCTGAGCGGCCATGAGCCAACCTTTTCCATTGCCACCCTTGCCATCCTTCGTCCATGAGAGAACGTCAACGAGGGTTTCAGATGCGCTGGGCTCGTATGTGCCAAAGACGAAGACTGTGCCGCTGCCTGCGGGCTTCCCGGCAGGGATAAAAGGCTGTGTGACATGGCCATTCTCGAGGTACCTCATGGAGACAAAGGAGCCAGGTGCGACCGAAAGCTGGGGGTACTGTGAGGAGTATGTTGCTGTACGTTGCGAGGGGTGGCAGACAAGCATGGAGTCTGTGATACGAGTGCGGCCAGTATCCGTGTCGGGACTTGGTAGTTGCCACTTGTTGGAGAAGCCAGTGAAACCAGGGTCTGTGCGCGCAACGTAGCCACGAGGATAGCCAAAGTCGCCGATGTAGGATCCATTAGTTCCAATGACCTGCATCTGCTCGACCCAGGTATGCGCAGAGACAGAGTGTGAGAGGGCAAGACCGCAAATGGCGACCTTAAGGACGGTCATCATGCTAAGAGACATGAAGGACATGGTCGTGGTGGGTGTTTGAGTGTTTTTTGTTGGAAAGAGGAAGAGCGTCGTAAAGCCTTGAGCCAGCAAGGTTATAAGATGCTTGTGAACAGTGAACAGGTGAAGATTCCTGTCCGTGGTGGATGAACTCTTTTCGAAAGTAGGAAATCGTGAGATCGTGAGTGCGTTAAATGCTGAGTAACGAGATCCGCTCAAAGATGCATACAAAAGCGAAAGTAATGCGCCAGCGCGTTGAACAATAAGAAACTGACAAAGAAATTCACACAATAGGACCTAAGTTTCCATTGCTGAGTCGCGGACAACCGAATTGATAAATGAATAATCAGTGAATGGTATTGTGGGGCAGGTGGGCCACGCAAGTCGTTGAACACTGGTCAGCGTGCGAAGGTGGGAAGCGCTGGCTGCGAATAGATGGCCTATATTGTTGTTGCGGTCACTGTTGAAACCCTGGGCAAGTATCGAGAAATTTGCAGTGAAAGTATACTTGCCAACCAGCTACCCGGGAGCCTGGCATGTCATCCTTGTAGGAGTGAAGCGCGACATGGTCGTAGGGGATCTCGAGGCATATCTGCGAAAGCCTATTGGCGACGGGTATTGCACCAGTCAGTTTTGTAGCGGCTGATGATGTTCTGGGCCAGGGTCACTGTTGCACAATAGTAGCGCCAGAGCCCAATCAACTGAGGCGTGAGTATTGGCGATGAGGCCTGCAGAGAGATTTTGTTACACGCGACACTGTTGTTGAGCAGAGTAGGTTGTAGGTAAGAGAATAGGCGCCTTGATCGCATGCGTGACCGCTGGTTGGCTGGTCGCGGCTCGAGCCGAGCTAGCCGAACCCTCTTGCCGCCGATCTCAAAGAATGACCCAAAATACTCGTTTCAGATGTGCTTGACAGACCGACGAGTGTGTGTTATTCCTGGAGGAGCGGTGGTAACGCGTATGCAGCTCAAGATGTGTCGTACTGTCGGTTCCAAGTGCCGTACGCTATACAGGCGGCCTGAAGGCGGCCGGTCTTAAAAGCTTTGGTCTGGCCATGCTGACTACGCCGGCTCCTGCCAGTGGCACGCGATGGTATTGCGAACGTGACCCATCGTTTACGACTACTACTTGTTACAGACGTTTGTAAGTCTTGATGTATCAGACTCTATCTATCTCTACAGCTTGCTGGCTCGGTGTTCCCTAACAAAGACTCCTTTCGGTCTTCCTGTTTCTTTCTCTGCAGACTTCAAGACGCGCCTACTCATGAGTCAGTATCAGTATGCGACAGACTAGCCAATACTGTGTCCAACTTACCTTAGGAGTTTGCCGGTCGGGCTCTTCGGTATGCTGTGCTGGAACTCGATCTCAACAAGCCATTTGTAACGCACTTTCCTCTCTTTGACAAAGGCCATCAGTTCCCTCGCAAGAGTCTCACTTGGGCTCACGTGAGCTTTCAGGACAACGACTGCCTTCGGTCTCTCTCCGCTGTAGTCATCTGGGATCCCCAACACTGCCACGTCTTCGACAAACTCATTGCCGAGGAGGAGATCTTCAAGCTCTGCAGGCGCAACCTGTTGCCCTTTCACCTTGATCATTTCCTTGATCCTGTCTTCGATATGTAGAAGACCCTCGTCATCGATGTGTCCAACATCGCCGGTGTGGAAGAACCCATTCTGAAACGTCTCAGCTGTGGCGTTTTCATTGTTCAAATATCCCATCGCGATTTGTGGTCCGCGAGCACAGATCTCGCCCGTTTCATTTGGCCCCAGCATACGTGTTGAATCATCCAGCGAGATGACTTTGGCGACCGTGTTGGCAACAAGCATACCACCAGTCGTGGCATACTTGTAGTCGTAGTGCGATGGAGGATGTGCTGAAATGCATGCAGTGGACTCCGTGGCACCATAGCCTTGTCTAAAGCCAGTCTCGGGGAAGTTCTGTTGCAAAAGCGATATGATCTCTGGGCTGGTTGGTGCACTACCAGAACTCCATCTCTTCACTGTTCGTTGAAGATCGGGTAAATATCGCTTCACGACTGGATCTTTGACCAATCGGATCAGTATAGGCGGCACTAGGATCAGCTCCTCCATCCTGTGCTGGATTATGGCCTTCAGCATATCCTCGAAGTCGAACGTCTTCATCATGAAGCAATCTCCGTTCATCAGAAGTGGGTAAGTTATAAATCTGACCAGTCCGGTGATGTGGAACAGCGGCATCACTGCAAGGATGCGGTATCTGTCTCTCGGAGACCAGACCTGGAGTTGCCGCAACTGATGGCATTGGGCGATGACGTTGTGGTAGCTGCTGCACATCAGACTGAATACACTTGAGTCGAAATGGTGTTCCTACCTGAGCATCACTGCCTTTGGAAGACTGTTCGGAAGAGTTCACGTCAGCGCTAATTCCGATATGTTTAGATGATCGTTTTCTGATCTCACCCTGTGGTACCAGATGAGAAGTTGAGGTAGGCTGGTTTGGCGCAAGTCTTAGTACATGTCGCCCAAAGTTTAGTCGATCAGTTCACTCACTGCAACATGATTAGCTGGCAGCTTTACGATATCATTGGGAGCACATACCCGCAGATTTCTTTGTTGCTCGAGCCAACCGGTATCTTCCACACCGGGACCTCATCCAACCGCTTTCCTTCACCAATCAAATCCTCAAGATTCCGCGTGCCTCCAACGGACCCTTCGAGCAGGACGATCCGATCCTGGCCCAATCCTACAAGCTTGGCTGCCTGCGTAGCGATGTCTAAACACGAGGGTAGCGTAAAGATGATGCTGCTGTTCGCAGTCTTCATCGCATGCACCATTTCTTCGATCCCGTAAGCAGGGCTGGCGCCGTTGACTCGTCCGCCGACTCGGAGAGCAGCCCAGATTGCTACAGGATAGTAGATGCTGTTGCCCGCGAAGAGGGAAACTGTATCTCCTGGTGCAAGACCATATGATCTCACAAGAGCGTTGCTCAGGTGGGTTGCAACTTCTTTCACTTCATGGAACGACAGGCGGGAAGAAGGATCTGAAGCATCGATATATGCGCCTGAAGTCTCCGCAAGCGATGGATTCGCCACTGGAGAAGTCGAAGGGTTCTCGAATGCCCACTGCCATGTCGTCAAATCGGGTGGAACTTGTTGAGTGTTAGTAAGATATCAATACTATTATTGATGAAAAGTCTAGATACTTTCTAAGTTCGGATGGGGCGATTTCCAGAGCACCATTGTGACGGGATGCGAGGCGAAGACTTCAGTGGTAGATGTCTTGAAGGCTTGTTCCAACTATAATCGAAGTAATATGACCGTGTACCAAATATGCTATTGTTGTTCGGGTTTACAGACACTCAGTACTGTGATCGATGTTCAGTTTGCCTCGGCAGAACGATGCGCACAAAAGAGGAGCCGAGAGGAGTACGTGCAGTCTCAAGTTTGAATGCGCTACGTCGATGACAGCTACAGCACCTCAGATTGAGTATCATGGAAATTGGATATTGGCTAACAGAGCCCTTGGGGAGACTCTGGCTTGGACAGTAGGTTCGACATATGCTGTTCACTGTACACGTATAGAATACGTATCGGTGTCAAGCTGTACTTAGAATTATGCTCAACGATTCGACCGAACATTGTAAACAACGACAGCTATAGTCTTTTCCCGATCTATTAACGCCTTCAGATCCATCCTCCTAAACGAACACGTTATCTAGATCAAGCCTTCTCAAAGCTTACTTGACGACTTCGTCCTTCGCCATCCATGTCATCTCATAAGCCGACACCGGCGTATCCATCGTTAAGAATGCTCTTCGGGCATCCTCACTTTTCTTTCTTCCATGCCACTCCTGCTCAGGTAGGTACTTCTTTGGTCTTTGGTAGTATCTGTTTAAACCCAGTACCGCAAGGAACAGGACTCCGATCACCGCGACGACAACTCCATACGCTATGGTATAGTGCGAATTACCTACTCAAAGTCAGCTACAGCTTCATGCAAATCAAATATTATGAGTATCAGCGTACCGGCCAAATTAAGTCCGAGACCTCCGTTTACCAGCGCTAGAACGATAGCAAGTGGCCCAAGGAACCGATGCACAATGCCAAACATCGTCTCCTGCTTCGTCCTGCGGAAAATCCTGTGCTGCAGCAATCCCAAACCAACTTGCACGAATAAGGCAGCGAATATGAAGAGCCCCAGAGCTTGATGTCCTGTGGCGAAGTTTCGCGAACGGTTGTATTGCCTGCTGACGTACACGCCTGTGCCGAGTCCGATTATCACAAGGAGAATACCGAATAATTGCACGCCGGCGTGGAACAGAACGCCCTTCCTGCGTAGAAGACGCATGAGAAGAGCGCCAATCGGGAAGATGAGGATGAAAGCTAGACTCATAATCACTCCATGTAGCACCGGTGCCCATTCCGAGTCGTCATGAGTGTCGAATGATTTCGTGCTAAATGCAAAAGCAAAGTTGGTGTCTGCAACTCCTGAAGCTCCACCACCAGGATCGTTTGGCGGTGGTACTCGACCGTGCTCCTTCGTCGAGATAGCGTATGTCATATCGCCTTCGAAATGCCCATAGAATGAGTGTCGTCTTAGTCCGGCGTCCAAGTCGTCCGATTCCAGAGCGCTGCCTTTGCCTGGATCGGCACCCAAGGCGTAGATGAACGGCTGCCTGTTGTTCCCAAGGTCCAAAGCACCTCTTGTCCACCATGTGCAATTCCTACAAACTCCATGCGCAATCATGATCGAATGTGCGACCTGGTTCGCAGCAGGTGCGTAATCGTCGGAGAAAATCTTTTCCACCACGACATCTGGCTGGAAGACTGGTTCAGAGTGGCCTCTTGCGATTCGCGGACTGATCGTTAGTCCTGTGCCGTTACCGCTGGGATAAGCGATAAGCATGAAAGTGTCTTTCATACGTGAGCCAAACCCGACGCCCATCCAGGTAAACGCTGAGATGTTGGATTGAATCGATGCGTAAGCCGACATGTGGAAGAAGATGTCGCCCGTTTCTGGGACGACATTGAGGGCGAAGACATAGGTTTGCGGAGAGGTCTTGGTGTTTGGAGAGGTAAAGTAAGTGCCGTGAGCTTCTGGGTCTGGGCCGTCTAGTGCCAGGACGAGACATAAGTAGGTCAAGAAGATTGCAGAACTGCGGCGAAATGCCATCATATATCGCGTTGGCAAAGTGTGTGCATTGCAGGCGCTCTAGAAGAACCAGCTTTCTAAGCTTACAGCTAGGCCTGGCTATGATGGGTTCTTCGGTCCAGAGAAAAGTTGAAAGTAATATGCTAGTAAGTAAGAACGAGATAAGATAAAGTGGAGGAAAAAGTATCCAAAATCCAACACATGCGACGCGCAACTCAGCGTGGCGTGACCATGTACCCTACATCTCACTGCGTCACCAACACATTGCATTAAGAATGCATCGGTAATAGGAGTAGTCACGCCGAAAATGTGTGAGACTTGGACAGCACAGGATGCGGAGACCCGCACGCCCGCTGAGGCTGAGAAAGCTTACATCACACAGCAGAATCCTCGAGGTGGAGCTGAGTCAGCAGTGGACGATCAGATATTGCGCATAGCATCGTCTTGTTTGTTATGTGTAGAGTGGGGTAGTGCTCAGTGTCAAGACAGGCATAGGCACCCGTCAAATATTAACAGAGCTCAAGCTATCCTTCATCAGCGGTCGTACTAGTGCTCATACATCAAAAAGGCATCAAGACCAACTTTTATGACAACCACTGGAAGCACCGCGGCGTCCAAGGAGTCCTTCATGCAAAGTTGAGCGCAAAACTTTAGTTGCATTGTGTGGAGACACTATTATATCTCACATACTGAATTCCAAGTGGATATTAAGCGAAAGGCAAGCAAAGCCAGACGATCAAGTCAAAGGGCTTTGCAGGCGCGACAAAAGAAAAGATTTTGCGACCTATCTGGTCCGCAACATCCGTAGGTCAGAGACCTTCTTGTAATACAATCATAGCCGTTGTTATCGAAATGAGTACAGACACGAACTTCCAATGTAGCCTAATTGCTTCCGTAATCGGAGGGGCCGTTGAGCGGTCCAAGAGGCTTCGTCGGGCGCACATTTTGCTCAGAGTAAGGCTCTGTCGAGTTCGTGATGCCGTTGCTCGAGTACTCGGTCTTCTCTCCGGTGGCGTCGTACCATCTGGGCTCCTCTTTGGCAAGCTTGACAACAGAGAACCAGGGTTTGCCCTGCGTGGTCGCATTCTCAAAGAGCAAGTCGATCTCTTCAAGACTTCGGGAACCAGTTTCCGGGTAGAAGAAGTAGATTGTCGGGATGATGGCGAAGTTGATGACGGCGTAGGTAGCGTATGTCTTGTACATGATGTTTGTGAACATGACTGGGCATGTGATGACGACGCAGAAGTTTGCGAGCCAGTTGACGGCAGTTGACTGTGTACGCTATCAGCAAAATCCCAAGAACATCAAACAGTCAGACATCGAAAGACTTACCAGTGCGTTTGCAGGTCCACGAATGCTGAGCGGAACCAGCTCGACAGCCCACAGCCAGCCCATACCCTGCCAACCAATGGAGAAGAAAGCCACGTAGAGGTAGAGGAAGGCGGACATCGCATGGTGCGAAGGTTGCGTAGAGAGGTACGACATTCCGCAGAGAACGATCATGCAAGCGCACATACCACTGGCACCAAAGATCGTCAAAGTGCGACGACCAAAGTAGTGGTCAATGCCGACGACAGAGATGATGGATGTGACAAGGAACCAAGTAGCGCATGTAGCCGCTAGGAGCAAGGCAACACGATCGGAATATCCAAGCTGTTGTCCGAACATAGATCCCAAGAATTGAATGAAGAGGTTGATTCCAGTGAATTGTTGCATGAGCTGTAGCAGAGCTAAGGAATTGTCAGTCGACGTCGAGAATGAACGTACGGAAAATTCACAACTTACAGGCAAGGATAACACGGTGAAGGTTACGTTCTTTGCCCATGGTGAACATCGCTGAGATGGAGCTGCCGCCGGCAAGCTTCAGAACAGTGTTCTTGATGAGCAGGACCTCACGTCGAACGTCTTCGTGATCGGCGGGAAGCTCTTCCAGGGCTGAAAGAACGTTGAGAGCCTCTCTCTCCTTGCCGCAAAGGAGGAGGTAGCGTGGTGACTCAGGCAAGAAAGAAACCAATGCCAGGGCAGGTAGAATGAACACTCCGGAGAAGGCGATGGGGAATCGCCAGGCGACAGACGAAGTTTCCACGTAAGAGAATCCGAACGACAGCCAGTAAGACAACGTGAGTCCGAGAGCAATGCAGCCGCCGAAGCTTACCAGGAGTAGAGTGCCACGACGCTGAGTTTTGAGGCACTCTGCTTGCCACGCAGGGATTGTCGATGCGATGAAACTGTGGGAGTCAGTACTGGTGTGTTTGCAAAAGAAACAGGTTGACTCTTACCCATTGCCAACACCAGCGACCACGCGGCCTGCGGTGTACTGGCCAAGCGTAAACGAAGTGCATTGAATGACTTTTCCGATCATCTCAATGCTGAGGCCAACGATGATGCACCACTTCCTGCCGAGAATGTGACAAAGGAAGAAGGTGAGTACTGCACCAGCCAGGCATCCAAGGTTCCATGAAGCGATAACAGTACCAGTCAAAGTAACAGTCTGGATGTTGGGGTGCGACATGGCATCGATGCGTGGGAAGGTCTCACGCCAATCGTGCAAAAGCATGATTCCACCGATGTCACCTAGTATAATAGTGAGCTACTTGCTTCAATTGACAACATGCATATAGCAACAAGCGTACCTTGACCATAACCAAATGCAAGGAAGGCAAGACCAGCCGTAAGGCCAATGGCGGTACGCAAAGCCGAGCCGCTCAAGCCCATGTAATGAGCATGGCGAACATTGTAAGGCCCCAAAGCCGTGCTCGTTGTGTAAGCCTCGACGGACTCCTGAGGCGAGAGCCTAGGCCTCTCGCTGCTTGCCGACGAAGTAGACATCGTAAAAGCGATTGAAGACCAATGCAGTTGCGGTGTGCTTCGATCCTCCAAAGAACAGAATAAAGAGACAGCGTGACACTTCAGACGGCTGAAGAGTCCGGGGTGAAGAGCGGACGGAACGTGAAGAGAGGCAGGGTCTTCTAACATACATATCTATCTTCGGCCAGACATGGTTGCGCCCTGCCCACATCCTCCACCACAGCAGAGCGCTAGCGATCTCCGAGCATTGAGGCCATCTGAAGGCCAAATCGCCCAAGAGTCACGAAGAGATGGGCTTGCGTAGCCTGTGCCATCGTACGCCAGGAACAGAAAAGAAGGGATCAGCAGTGGTAGAGCCAGCAGTGTGTCGAGGCGACGCGCGAGCTAATCCTTAACCCAACGATCCGGTCGAATCGATGGAGTCGGCCAGGGACAGAGAGTTTGAGAAACCCGGCTGGCGGTACATCCGCATCTCGGGCCATGTTCGCTTGACCTGAAGTGCCATCTGCCAGCCAATTGGCGTTGGGTAGGCGAACGATCCAGGAACGATGCATGACGTGCGGTTACCAGCAAAGGCAATCGGACGATGTTCGTGACTGGCTTTTGCTCGCGCGCTTGCAGGGCTGTGGTGTGAGCAAAGATTCGCAGAGGGTCCGTGATTGAAGCTTAACTCTGCTTGCCTTCTCCCCGAGCAAATCGCAATCGAATACCAGATTTATTGTTTGGAGCCACAGGAGCTCCACAACGCTGGCTGGCGTTTTGCGTGTCTCTCCCAGTGTTCTCGACTACTACAACACCTCAGCAGTGGCACATAACGGACCACAGCCACCTCTTGACCAAGACCTGCAGCTCCATTCCAGCGGGCGCTCTTCAAGACGAGACCCTGGTTGCAATGTGAAGATCCGGTGTCTTAGTTTGAGGACTCCTCGGAAAACTGTTACAGCCACAAAACCACCAATGATAATTGTAGCTCACTTTGTCCCCGGAAGTTCAGGGATCAAACCAACGCGACGGGTAGACTATAGGATGCACTACCCGCCGATCAAATCTCGTACTACTGTATGCAATAACGTGCGCATGCCTGATCGCACCTTGGCAGCTGCTGGTCATCGATCGACATGTTTCCTCTCAGAAAGCACGCTCAAAGTTGTGCGCTTCCAGGCTAGAAGCCACCCAGCGCCAGGAACGGACTTCAAAGGCGAATTGGGCACTTCCACTCTCGGATCAGGCGTCCAAGGGGTCTGGTCGCTCTCTCATCACGCTGGTACTCGACAGGACCCTTGCAAATCGAACAAACCTCGCTGAGCCAGCTCATCATTCAATACTGGCCACTCCTGATACACTGAATTTCTAATTGATCCTCCCAACCTACGAAAGGCTCTTTTGCCACAGAGACAGGCTCTCAGACGCGAGAAGTTCCATAGCCTTATTCCAAAAACTCCGGACACCAGGACATGCTTCTGTCACTTTCCAATTTCATCATTCGTCATAGTCGCTCTTATGGCAGCCTTGCTTTCGAATTCCATGAGCGAGTTGCCTGGTATCTCCTGCGTTCAGGTGACATTGCAAAGGAGCTCTTGCTCGAGGATGAACTTCCCCTCCTTATACTTCTCCGTGCTCTCGTAGGCCTTGTCGTACTTCCACCCGACCACCTCTTTGCACTGCCGGCAGGCGATGTCTCTCACGGTGTGTCGGCCGGTGGTCATGTTGCGGTCGCTGGGCTCCGAAGCTTGGGTGTTCACCACGCTGTTGAAGAGGAAGGCTTTGCCATGCTGGCCACGGAAGTTCTGCGGTCGAACAGTGTTAGCGTATGTGCTACTGTTAACGGGGAGGATTCGAGTATTTAGTGTGACTTACACGGCTGATGATCTCGTCGTGGTCGGCCAGGTGAGTCTTGCAGTTCTTGCAGCCGTAGATGCGCTTGGCGTTCAGGTAGACGTTGTAGGCGAGGCCCATCTTGCAAAGTGATAGGGCCTGCCCGTGGTAGACTTGAGGGCACTGTTGTCGCGCGCGTATGACCGGGTAGGCTGGGTATGGCAGTGGAATCTCGGAGGCGCAGGATCAGGATCACGAAGGTAGGCGTTATGAAATCACGATGGTTTGCGAGCGCCTTAGCCTTGAGTTGAGCAGGTAGGTCGTGGGCGGTCGCAAGAACACAGTACGAGGGCAAAATGATGCAAACCCAGGAGTCGCTTGCTCGTAGCAGACCGTACACAGGTACGTGCCTAGTGATGAGGCGAGCGGGGCGCTTTGATGCGGTCAGGTCAGGTGCGCGACTGGAGGCAGTCGATAAGTGATCTGGGAGCGGTGGCGCGGGCAGATTGCGACAGTCAGACGGCGGGGTTGGTGCGAGTTTGTGTGAGCTACGAGGGAGCACTTTATTGCAGCCTTGGTTGACAACAGTGCATAGAGGTATAGGGTGATCCTGTAAGCAGAAGTATAAAGTAGGCAGTGGTTGTTGTCGCTTTGCGGTTACTAAGGTACTGCTGCTGCCTCCAGTCGATGTCCTCAGGTTTCGGGTCAGGAGGAGCTCTCAGCAAGCACCGCCCGAGCTCAAGCTTGCGTTTGCGTCATGCCACCTCGCGGAGTTCCGATCTGACATCAAACGGACATTGAAGGATGGACATTATTGTTGACATGGACCTTGCTCAGCTTCAACGAAAATTATATGTCGCCACTGTTGTAATCTTGTAGTATTTATTCCATCGAAATCACTAGTCCAATGATTCTACACCCCAAAATCTCACCATCGTCCTAGCTTCAAACTCACCACCACCACCACCACCACCACCAAAAAAGATCAAAAAATGCCATCAACATCAACACTCACCCCCGGAAGAGTCCTCTTCTTTCTAGGCAACCTCTCCTACACCGCCGGCTCCTTCATCGCCGACTGGAACAAAACGCACATCCACAACCCGCGCTGGCCACCACACGCCAAATTCCACAATGGCCAAACAATGTCTCTCGGCGTGCTCCTCGCTCTCGCATCCACGTACTATGCTTTCCGCCCCGCCTTCGCCAACCTCACTGCCAGGGAGACGAAAGATAGCATCCTGAGCGCGGCCTTGATTGGTAGCATGTACTGCGCGGCTGGCATAAGTGCGATTTTCTACCCAGGCACGCACTGGTTTGATCCGGAGTTTGAGATGAAGGGCATGACGCAGAGGGAGATTTTCGGAGCGGTGAGTTTGAATGAAAGGACAAAAGCCTGGAAACTATGGTTCTGGGAGTGCTTTGCTGACTTGAGCGATTTCGCTTTACAGCAAGTGGTTATCATGTGGGTGGCGTACTACCTTGAGGTCAGCCGGATTGGAAAAGCGAAAGCTACTTGATACTGGAAGTGTCGGTTGTGCGATGGACTTGAGATCTCATGAGTCTGGAGTCGATAGCATTTATGGATGCTGGCGTAGCAATGTCCTCGAGGCTTCCCTCGTCCAGCAGACCGTGACGCAACACGCGAGCTCCCTTTGGTGCAGCTCTATTCATCGCCCAAACATTGCCCTACCCTCACCGCCCAAAATCCACCACCACACCCTCCACCAGCTCCGGTCCAAGACAAGCCGCAAACTCCGCAATCACGCCCTTGATACTCGCTGAATCCGTCTCCGAGCCATCGTTCCAGCTGACAATGTCAGGCGTGCGATGAATCCCACCTCGACCGAGCGAGATCTTCACATCGTCTAGATCAATTTGCTGTCGCAGCTGTGCGAGAGACAGCACGCCGGGCATGCCGAGCTCTAGAAGTGAGAGGCTGGAGTTCGCTGCGTCGACCGGGACCGGGTGGGAGGGTTTTGGGTAGATGGAGGTTTCGGCGGGCTTGATTTCTGCTGTGTCTGGTGTCGTTTCGCTTGAAACAGCTGTCGTGTCTGGGTTCGATCCAGCGCCTCGCTCGCGACTCATGCTGACCCACTTCCTCTCGTCCATCAGTCGACACATCTCCTCGTCAAGAGGACTCCACTCGAAGCTCTCGAAATCCAGTACATGCTGTGGCTTGTACGTCCCCTTGTACCTCATCTTCAGACAGCTATGGATATAGTATCCCATGTAGTAATATTCGTAGCCGCTTTCCAACGCAAGCGCAGTCTCTCGTAGCGCGCTCAGCTTACCCAGACTCCACTGTTCGAAGTCTTGATGGTAGAGGAAGTAGACGCCGCTGACAGCATGGGGGAGCAGGTCCAGAACGGCCATGGCGATGAGGCGTCCATCGAGACGATAGCAGTGGTGGTAGCTTCCAAGTTTCTTGCCGGAAGGTTCTGTTCTTCGCTCGAGTGGCGAGGAGCAGAGGAAGCGCTTGAAGCCGGCGCGGGAGATTTCTGAGGGGCCTTCATTGTGGACGTGCTGTTGATAGTCGTGGAAAAGGTCGTACTTTTCTTCGGTGAAAGTGTCGGGTTCGAGGTTGACGGTGAAGAGATGGTCGGGTGCTGGGTCGACGTCTGGTAGGACTTTGGATTCTTCGCTTTCGTGCACGGTGGCGGTGAAGTCGAATGTGTTGGTGTTGCGCTTCTTCTCTCTGTGGAAAAGTAAGTATATGGATTGAGCTGTTCATCCCTAAGAAACTCACCCTTTACCCTTAGGCTGTTCCAGGCTTGCTTGTTTAATGTATTTATCACCGAGGACGAAACGATTCCATCGATACAACGTCTGTCGTTGATCGCGACTGGCTTGGAACTCAGAAGCAGGCAATCTGCGATGTCAGTGGCAAGTTCGCTTCAACAGCTGAAGCAATTCGGCTCACCTTATCGTGTAATGAGGACAGCATGACCGTGAAGCGTCTGGAAGATAGCAGAGAGTCCCCGATCTGTATAGATCGTCAGTCGTTACGCTTGACAGAATATTACTAGGTCTCGGTCTAGTGGCCTCCGGATGATCAAACGAGATCGTGTCACTCACCTTCTCCAGCCACGGTCCATGAGCATCTGATAATGCTCAGGCGTGAGCTTTTTCGACAATGCATAGTAAGAGGCGCCTTCGAAAAGTCAGACGATGATACTATAGCTGTTCGACACAATAATAGTGCAGAACAATCGGTCGGTCCAAGAATGTGTTCCCCATTGTATGAGCAACGTGGTGGAGCAGCAACATTCAAAGGCAATTTACATCGGGCAGCGTCACGAGATCAACGCACGGGAATCGGGAGTTCGCCGACCTGAGTCTTCTGCTTTGCAGTAACCACAATCACCACTCTGGTAGCCTATGGAGAGCAAAAGATACGTCAGCAAAATGTACGGATGCCCGAATCGAATTTTGGTTCGGTGATAGAAGCAAATGCCGGTGAGAAGCATGATGCCCAAGGCATGCCAATTTAAATATGTAATGTGAAGTGGATTGAGCCGGGTACGTGGGCAAGGAAAGAGAGCACGTGCTCTAGACTTGGTATGCGATTGGGCATGGACTACGTACCTATAGGCGTCATGAGAGAGAAGGGCGTGCCCACGCTGCTCGTGGCCTGCATGATGATCGCTGAACAGTGGGAGCTGTTGTGGGCGTGAGGCTAGAACAGCGGGCGTAGTCGCTGGGAGTATGGAAGTAGGGAGAAGGGTTAGACAATAGTAGACTAGCAATACAGCCTAAGACCGCAATAAAGGGAAACGTCCCAAAAGAGCAAGCAGCAAAAAAGTTTGGGTGGGTGTTGGGCGATGCTTCTTCATGCCCGCCGTTTACAGTTGAGGCGAGGCCAGGCTTCACGATTCACATCCCACGCTGTGGGATGACGTTGATTGCAGTGCAGTGGAGCGCGGGATTGGAAGCCAAGTCCACCCAATTCTAATCAAATATTGATTCAACGACCCTTGAAATGGGTGAAGATGCAGAAGAAGGCTCGCTAAAGACGGACGTGCCATTTTCATGCCCCTCCATGGAAATGCAGGTGCAGGTGCTGCCCCACGCGCTGCAACACGCCCATGCTTCCTTCTTTCTCCAGGCTCGAAAATTGGCTCCGCCTCAGCCCACAGGCCACAGCCCACACGGATTTGAGGCCGTGAACAGGCCAGCATCACCTAGCGCTGGAGCCAAAGCAAGCAAAGCAAGCAAGGCGAGCAAGGCAAGGCGAACAGCGTACCCTTGGTAGACAAGGTAAGGTAGGTTGTAGGTTGAGTGGGCGGCGGGAGGGAGAGGCGAGCCCCAGACACGGCGCGCGTTTTGAATGCCCACCGCCGGGCTACACACACCACTCCCTCGCCGCCGCAGCACTCATCTTCCCTCTCTCCTCCACTCTTCCTCCCTCCCGCCATGCTACACCTCTCCCCTAGGGCCATCCTCCGCCGCCTCCGATCCCACGATCGTCTTCAGCCCCGTCTTGCGCGGGACTGAGGCATTCCTGTCGCTTCGTCAGACACTCCCTTCCGACACAACAAACACCCTACTCGCAATCTGCCCACGTGCCCACGATTTACGACTGCACGGTCTTGTTACGTCCTAGGGTTTTCGGACACGCTACTATATTCACTGCCGCTGCCACCACTGCTCTGTGCTGCGGCAATTAACGACGAGACGACCTCTTGTTAATCAATTACACCTATTACTTTCTCTTCCGCTTAATCACCTCGCTCGCCCACCATGGCGCAAGAGCCACAGACCCCTCAGCGTGAGCGCTCCATGCACGCCCGCGTTGGCAGAGACAACCAGAGGTAAGTCGGCGATCCAACATTCCCTACATCACGCGATCAGGCCATCCTAACAATGCACCTCCAGATACGGCCCCAAAGGCGAACGTCTTGTCGCCGGCATCGTCCCTCTCTCCTCCGACCGCACCCAAGTCCTCCTAATTCAATCCTCCTCACGCAAAGGCTGGGTCTTACCCAAAGGCGGTTGGGAAGCTGATGAAAGCGAAGTCGAAGCCGCAACTCGCGAAGCCTGGGAAGAAGCCGGCATTCACGTGACCATCGTGCGGGACCTAGGAACGATCGCGGAAATGCGCAGCGAGGCACAGATCAAAAAGTACGGAGAGCATGCGCCCAAAGCTGCGTACAAATTCTTCGACGGTCTTGTGGACAAGGAGGAGGACGTCTGGCCCGAGAGTCATAAACGGATTAGATGTTGGATGGGCTACAAAAAAGCCAAAGAGAGTCTGGCTGGAAGGCCGGAGTTGCTGGAGGCGTTGGAAAGGAGTGGTGTCAAGAGGAACTGAAAGCCGAAAGCTGAAGGCTGCAAGACGCTTCGCACTGATAGATGGGATCGATCGGTGTAGAAAAACTAAGCGACATACCTGATATAATCGGTCATGGGGTGGGCTATTTTGTTTAAAGCGAGCATTGGAATCCTCAAGGGACCAGCAAAGAAGTGCTGAGTGTCCCATTTTTTTGTCTGCCTGCTGGATCCGTTTCTTTCACTGGTCCATTTAATTATCCCTTCTCTGCGATGCCACAACACGAACTTACCTGTATATATATTATAACCGAAGCTGACGAAATCAGATAATTGATTATATTTCTGCAAGTATGATTGATTTCTCATATTCGTCACGACCCTCTTTCGATCAACTACCAGCCTACTTGCTTCCACCAGACTTAGCACCAGCATCTTCTTCCTCTTCAAGCGACTCGCCTAAATAATACCAATCTTCACCTTCGTCTTCCTTACCATCCCCATCCCCATCCAACTCCCTTCCCGAAGCATCCTGCTTCTCCAACCACCCCAACGCCCCCAACCCACTCCTCTCCATCTCCCCCGAAACCCTCTTCATCGCCTCCACCCTCTCCCTCTCCCTCCAAAACCTCGCCAACGCCCCATCCCACTCCACTCCCAATTTCTCCCCATCCACAAATCTCGGCCTGAAAGGCTCCTCAGCCCCAAGATCCCGATAATCAGAAACCCAGAACCCAAAACTGCGATTCTCTTCCAACTCGCATCCCCACACGTGCGGGATGTAAGTTGGTGTTGGGCGCGGATCGCGGTGGTACACGAGGCCGAAGAACGCTTCTTCGTCGTCGTTGGCTTGCCAGAAGGCTTCGATTTTGACGTCCCAGTCGGCGCTCTGGATTGCGGTGTTGCGGGAGCTGGCACTTAGCTAGAGTGGCGGCGCGGGGGAGCCGGGGATTGAGACGAGGTAGGAGAGGCAGCGGTAGCAGGGGGAGATTTTCCAGGCGATGATTTCGCTTCTTTTGGTGGGCGTTGGGGGAGGGCGGTAGTGGGGGATTGGACGGGGTGGTGGAGGCATGAGGAGTCTGTCTCTGAGGGCCTTGTCGCTGAGTACGGGTTGGGAGCTGTGTCGTAGTGGTGGCGGTAGTGGTGGCATGAGGAGCGAGGAGCTGGGTATAGGCTCGGGGCTGTGTGGTGGTGTTGCGGCGCCGGCGCGGTTGGAGAGCGTGCTGCTTGTGGAGGCGAGGGCTGCGGCGGCGGGGGGAGTCAGCTCGAGTTGTTGTGAATGCGGGCGAGGCGATTTTGGCGGCTCCGTGTCCATGTCCATGGCTTCGGGATGCGGTTGAAGCGACTTCGACGCGGCCTTGCTCTCTTCTTCCTCCAACGCCGCCAAATAGTTCTGCACACCCTCGTCGTACTCATACACAGGCTCCGTGAACCTCCTGTGCTGCTTCTTCTGCTTCTTCGCCGGCTGCTCGTCTCCCTGCTCACTTTGCGCTCTACGTTTCGGCGACTGTCCCTTCCAATAAGTCGTAACTCCCTGTGCAGCCTTGAAAGCCACAACTTCAGCACCGCTCGAATCCCAGACAGTATCTCCATTCCGCGAATCAGTCGCCACGGACAGCTCTTCCGCAAACCGAGCAGCCTATCTCCCGGGCACGCGAGGAGGCTGTTTCTGTATCTTAACAACGTTCTGAGCGTCCAAGACGTCGTGCGGGCCGTACTCTTCGAGCATGTTTTCTTGCGCTTTCATGTCTTTCCGGTAGTCTGCTGTCTGGAGGTATTTGCCAGCCATGGGGACTTTGTCCGTGTAACTCAGGACGTCTCTGTCGTCAGGATCGTTGGGGTCGAGTTTAATTTGGTCTGTTGATTCAGTGACGTATGTTGTTATGCCGTGGTGCTGGAACTCGGTGAGCATGGGAGTAGCATCTGGTGATCTGGCGTTGGCGAATTGTGGCAAGGGTGTGTGTGCGCGGTGCGCCATGGCCTTGGGTAGGCGGGCGGCTGGGTTGTGTTCACGAGGAGATGTGTATCTCCGCACTGGTAGGGATGAGGGCGGTGCAAAGTGATTAAAAATAGGTTCGCGCGACTTTGTCCAGGGAACAAGGACTGGTTCCTGGTTGAGAGTTGTCATGTTCGAAAACGTGGGCTCGTGGTCTGGTGGCGGGAGGAGAACGAAGACCTCTGGTTGTGCATCGTAGGCTACGATGTCGGTTTCTTGGTTGGAAATTGGTACCAACGACCGTGGCGCTTCGTCTTCTTGCGGCGGGGACAGTGCAAGGTCTTCCGGTGGTGGAGAGCATTGCCGTTCGTAAGACTGAGTGGTGTCTCTATTCGTATTGTCACGGTATGCTTCATCGTTCTCGGCGGAAGGCATTTTCGTAACTGGAGGGGAATCAGGATCCTTGCCTTTGTGCTCTCGATACTTGGGCGTTGCGAAGCTGTGCAACCGATGGCAATACAATTATCAAACTGTAAAGATTGTCCGGAGAACACGATTGCTGAGCGATGTTTGTGTATATGTACCTTGAGAAAACGATAGTAGAATCTGCTCGGTTATTTGTGTAGAGAGAAGTATTTGCGCGGAGAACGTGGAATAGAAGAGGTTACCGTCATAATACCTTACCTATAGAAAGAGTAAGGACCGAGTGTGGATCAGCAGTTTCCTCTACATGGCAGTAATAACGTTGCAAATCTTAGTGGCAAGCACATCCCTCGTGTGCTCCCCATACCTGTTGATCCAGCTTGGCAACATTCGCTATACAGGTCACAGTAACAAGAGACTGGCATGTAGATATACAGTGAGAAATTTGCACGGAGAAGATTGGTATAAGGCGAAGTGATTGAGTATTACGCCTGGGGTATCGTACATAGCCGTGCCTGCATGCCAATTATCAGCTATCACCAAGAGTATCCATGTCGTGAGTAGCAGCAATGATTGGCAGTTTGGCAGACAACAAAAACAAAACGCAAAACACAAAACACCAACTTCATGTCCTATGAAGGGTACAAGTTTCACTGATCAGTCATCCGCATCAAGGCCCAAATTTTGAATACACAATTCCACCATCGCTGCAACTGCTTGCGTCCGGTGATCGTGTTCAACAATAGCAGCTCAAGAACAGCTGCTTCAGTCGGACATGGCGTCGAGATCGTCCGAGTCCTGCAAAGACACCGCGTCCTCTTCGTCTTCACCATTAGACTCTTCGGCAGCGCTGGCTTCCTCATCAGCAGCGCCATCAAGCGCCATATTGAAGGTCACCTTGCTACCTTCGCCCTTGTCATCGGCCTTGAATGGCGACGAAATGTCCTCATCTTCAACAGTCTTGCCGTGAAGAAGCTTCGAGTTCTTTCGTCCCTGGGCAGTGCGGCGGGCCGGCGGGCGCTTGCCAAAGAACGCCTGGTAGTTGTCGAAGTCGTCTCTGTTGGTCTCGCACCAATCGAGAGCAGCCTTCTTGCCATCGCCACGAGGCGGATTGGTATCCTTGCCAAGAGCGGCGCTGAGACGCTTGGCGACGGTCGCTCTGTCGGAGAAGGAACCGTTGAGGCAGAACCGGTCGCGAATGTCTTTGTTGCTGAATCCTGCCTCGCTGAGAATGCGCAGGAGGATGTCGCGCCAGAGCAGGTCCGGACAGAAGTCGATGACGCACTCGCCAGCGCGGTGTGAGAGGATGGGGGTTTCGTCGAGCATCTTGCGGGTAATGACGGTGTCTTTCACAGAGAATTTGGCTTGCTCGAGTTCCTGAGAGTTGCCCTTCTTGCCTGGGCTCCAGCAGATCTTGATGCGGGAAAGCTCATCTAGAGATTTCGTCTCGTTAACACCAGCGTCAATCAGTTCATCAACGGTGCGCATGCCCATGGTAGCGGCAAGCTGTTGGTCTTCAGGGCTAGCAAAGGCGAAGTTGCCCGAATGGTATGGGTCACTGCCTCCCTCGCCAGCGGTGCGACTCTTCTTCCGGCCTCCCTTGGGGCGACGGGGACCTTCCTGTTCTTCAGGCTCAGCGTCTGCTTCGCCCTCGTCTTCTGAACTGGCCTCAGTCTTAGCTGGGGGATTCTTCTTCTTGCGAGCCACCTCTGTACTTTTGTTAGTCTATCTGTTCCTGATGGGGATGTGGGACCGACTTACTTTGCTTCGCGGTGATCTCGTCCTCCAGCACCGTCACCACAGGCCCATTGCGCCTACGGGTCTCAGTCATTTCTGCAAGCATAGCCGCATCATACACTGACATGTCCCAAGTATCTTTGGACTGTAAAGCGTCCCTCGCCGCGATGAAGTCCAACTGACGGTTCCAGGGAAATTCGTCGGCTTCAGCCTGACGACGAGTCTTACCGCGGCCGGCTTTGCCAACAGTCTTGCGCTGATCTGGTCTCTCGCGTAGAGGATACGGTGGTGTAGGAGCCTTGAGCGGTAGTGGAGCCTGAAGGGCTTGATCTCTGTGGCCACGATCTCCAACGCTGATCCTCAGCTTGCGCGGAGTCTTCGTAGGTGGGCCCATGTTGGACTTCAACGGTGGAATCGGCTGCGGAGGCATCTGACCCGGCATGTGGTATGGCGGCACTCGTGGTGCTTGGCCAGGGTGTGGGCCTGCGGGCAGACCACCGTTCTGGTAGTGCTGCGGGTGAGCGAATGCCATTGGCTGGCGAAGTGGCTGACCCAGCTTGACGCCTGGTGGCATGGGCTGCGCAGATGGTTGGGAGCGCAGCATCTGGTTGCCAGACGCGAGATGTCCTGCGTGCGGAAGTGGTCCCTGCGAATGACGGTGCGATCCGTGGTGCGATCGGGAAGTGTTCGGCTGAGCCGGAGGGCCGTAGATCTTCAAATGTGCTTTACGCATACGGACACGGTCCAACAGCCTGTTGAGTATGTACTCTGTGTCAGGACGTGGAAGGACCCATTCCTCTGGCTTGAACGCGTCGAGGTAGTTCAGACACTGCTCATCTATATGCTGGTGATAATTCTCGGTGAGAGTCCAGGAGCCATTGAGCGGTTGATGATGAACTGAGCCGAACATGCGTTCATACTCTACGCGCTGATCGCGAGTCAACTCTCTCCAGTTGACGGGCCCGATGACCGAGGGAACTTCGGGCTCATCGTCGTCGGATAGGCTTATGTGCGAGCGAGCGTCGTCGGAGTCGGAGTCTTCCAGCTCGCTGTCATGCGGGTAGTCCTCAGATTTGAAGGAGTACTCCGTGACATTGTCGTCGTCGAAGTCAGACTCGTCGTGGTCAATATCCATCATGTCGGCGTCCTGTTCGGGTAGTTGAGCAGGGGCCTTGCCTTTGCCGTCGTACTTCTCGGCCTCTGAATGTGTGGGATTCTTGGACTCTACTGGTGGAATGTTTTCGTCGTCGCTACCGACGGTCATGCGAGTGTAGGCAACGCAGATGTTGTCATCGTTGTTGCCGGCTGTACCGGCAGGCGAGCCTGAAGTGCGATGACGCATTGTTGTGGCGGGAACAGAGCTCCGATGATGAATGTGAGCGCAGAGAATCTTCCTGCAACGCTTGTGGAGATTTGTGGCCAGATGTGCTAGCTTGGAGAGCCTACTGTGTTGAGTGACTCAGCGACGCAGCGAAGTGTGGATGTTGCTTCGGGTCACGGCTGTCTGTTGTTTGTTTGTCGTCGCTTACGGCCAATCAATTCCAAGACGCCGTGAGAGTAGTCGTTATCAGGACCGCCAGTTCCAGTGAAAGGCACTCCAGGCTCCGAAAAGATATTTCCGCAAGGTCGGAGAAGTCCAAAGTCCAGTGTCGTCGAAGTGAGGGCGACCGTGGATGTTGTCGAAACGCAAATGAGGAAAAGGTGACAAAAGCGAGGTGTTTTTTTGTTTGCGCAGGCAACGATACCAACGCAAGTGCGAGCTTGACGTAGCTCAAGAAGGAAGGCGCGACGCGAAAATCCGCCCTCGGGCTTTTCACACTGTCGCTTCACTTCCAGTCAAGTCTCGGATCAAGTGTCGCGTCAACTGCAGATGCTATGTCAGTAAACTTGTGTCCAGTCGATGGTATCAACTGGCAGGAGCGAGAAACGGACAGTCGTGTATTTTTGTGGCAGAGGTCAGTTGATATTGGAGTAATGCGGGAGGGGAGTGTCAGACGTTAGTGAATAGATCAAGGCCTCGAGTCGGCTCGGGCCGCCACCCGCGTTGGAGATGTGATGTTTGCCTAGTGAAAGGCAAAGGTCATGTGCATCGACCGTTTGCCGTCCTGCTTTCGTGCTGGTCAATCGACGTGGTTGGCTGAACACTCGAGTTGGAGATATGGTACACATAGGCAACCTAAACAAACAGTCTCGTCTCGTGATGCTCATCAACAAAATGTCACGACCAAATCCAGATCAACCATGCAATTCATGGTGCGAGAGCAGGAAATGTTGGTTAAGGTAGATTTGCAAGAACACGTCCGCATGTTCAAGACGTATGGAACATCTGTAAATACTTGTTCAAAAGCCGCTTCTCCTTCCTGTACTCCTGACTTCTTCGCTCCCTTCGCTCTCCTCACTCGTGATATGGGTCGTATGGATATCGTTTCTCACAGAATAGCCTCTCCGTGGTGTTCACCTTCAAAGCCGAATGCCGCAAGCTTCTTCTGCTTCGACTTATCCGCCTTCTTCCTCTTCGCATCCTCAGCCTTCTTCAACGCAAAGACCTGCTCGACCGACGCCTGCTCGAAAGGCTTGGGCACGTAGTCATCCTTATCCAAATCCTGAGATCGGTCAGTCAAGGATTGCCTCAGTGCGGGTATGCCCAAACCTACAATTTCTCCAAGTAGTGAGACGTTCTCGCCTCTCACGAGGAAGAGGCCGCGCTCAATGTCGGCATAGAGGTTCTGCACAAACAGCCTCTCAACGGTATCCTGAAGCACCAAGTTGCCTATAACGCCGCTGCATCAGCCTTGCATTCATCGTGTGTGTGTCCCTCGCGTGTACCGTACCGAATTGATCCCAGCTCCTCAATACACCGATCAGCTTGCGCCCATCTCTCAAAGCAACCATGAGCTTTTCTTTTAACGGCTCATGTTAGCGCTTACTGTCCGTTCAGATCGCATTCATCCTCACACTCACTGTCCGTCAAATCGAGCAATTGCGCAGCCGTCGTGAACATTTGCGGCGGCAGTTGAGGTACCGGAGGCGGCATGCCTAGTGTTTGCTGCTGTTGTGGCGGGCCCATTTGCTGCGGACCAGGCTGGCCTGGCGGGCCGGCATCATGGAGACTGAGGTTCTCCATGTGCGCTTCTTTGTTGTAGAGGTGGAAGGTAAGATACGGTGCTGCGGTTACGCCATGAATCGCGCTATGGTCGTGAGCGCGGACTTTCGAGGCAAGAGGTGACGGAGGAGGGCCGGCTAAATTACGGAGATTCACGAGCTACAAATGGAAGTTTTGCGTGAACTTGAACTTCCTTTTGTTTTCACTCACAAACAACTGCCAGTACTGCTGTGCATGCTCACGTGAAGCTTGCACGCAGTACTGGCCCAGACTCACCAGGTATGCTGACACCCAACCCCCTCCCTCCCCTGCCCTTTTACGTGATGAAGCATATAATAAACACAGACCTGATCGGAACCAACTATGTCGATCAATATTATAGTCCAACTGCTGTCTGAAAATACCACAATACACAACATGTACTCAAAGATGTTTTGCAGAGTACTCGCTAACATTTCTTCAGTCTGACAGATACCAATTCCGTTCGATGCTGTGCTGAGACATGTGATGCCAATGATGTGGCTCAAGGCACAACCTCGTATGCTGGGCACGGAAGGGGATCAGCTTCATCAGATCGGCTGTAGCATTTGATGTAGAGAGCTAGTATTAAACGCAATATTCACTAAACACCTTTCCTCTCGTTAACAAGATTTACACGTGGCGCTGCAAGATGTAATCATCTCTCTCGGCGGTTTCAGCTCCATCGTCTGGAGTCTGTCTTCAACCAGCACGAAGTTCCAAGTGTAACTTCTCTAAGCAGAGAGCTTAGCAAACGCTTACATGTCTCACGCGGATTCCAACGACCAGGTACAGCTTTAGAGGCACTGTACCTGACAATGTTGGCAGTTCGCGATCAGCAACACACTCTCAAGACTCTTACGCAAGACCCGCAGAACGCTCAGGAAGGCGGAAGAGCTGACATACGATGTTGGAAGACAAATTGACGTTGTGAACCATCAAGTGTTTTCAAGTATTTGCAGTGCTTGCAGTCAATCTCACTTACATGGACGATCCGCGGGGTTCATGATGCCCGCTTTGTGATTGAACGCGCGTTTGCGTATGCATCATGTAGGTGCAAGCCTTGTGCAAGAGGAGGTTCGCCGTATATCGCTTTCGAACAACTTGCACTCTGCACGTGGTTCAAACAGCACGATCGATGCAAGATGGCCAGACCGTAGTTGGGCAACGCACAGGTCCACAACTACTCCCTCAGGACCGACGGCATCCCAACATCATATCAAGCCCTCGCTTGGTTTTGGTGCAGCGTTACCTCCTTGCGCACGAGCCGTACGCTCGAGAATGTTGGTCTCCATTGGACGAGTTGGACAAGGGGTCGCACATGCGACACTGCCCGTTACGAGAAAGCCAGCCTGTGGTGGCTGTTGCGTAGGTGACAGCGGGCTTGTTGCTGCGCTTTGTGCCTTGGTCTTTAGTACACGCATCAATCTATCGTGATAGCAAGTTGCGCCGCACTGTCGAATCAATGCTTGCTCGCGTAGAAGAGGTGCCTGGTTCCTTGCTCGGTAGATCTAGATAGATAGTGCTCCTGCCTTGGCGGCACGCGAAGGAGGATTCTGCGCTAAGCCCTAGCTGCAGACGTCAGTCTCCAACCACCGACTTCCAATTCTCCCAACCTCACTTGCAACCGCGCTTCTCCAGAGTCCAGGGCCTCGTGCAATGTTCGTTTTGATCGGTCGACCGTCGCGGGTATCGTAACCCGGGGAACAAACAAGGTCGTCTTCATGTCTCATCCCTGGCAGCCGCGCACACGAGCCTCCGCATGCGCTCGTTTGGGGCAGGATGTGGGATGGCGGCAGGGGTGTCTTTGGCGTTTGATAGGAACAGGTTTCGTGCGCACGGCACGCACGTACGTCGCGCAGCATTCGCTGCAGGTATCATCGCAATGCTGTGGCACGCAAAGTGGTGTGCGGCCACGCCACAAGCCTTGATTGAGGTGAATGCAGCGCAAACGAAACAAGGCGAGTGGCGGGTAAAGTGGCTCGTGCGTCATGCGCGTCCATCGCTCCTTCCTGCCCAGCACCTCGTCGAGACATTTAAACTTTTTGGTTTCCCAGCCCACTACGAATCTTCGCACGCGAATCCAAAACATACCCACTTTCTTCCTTACCACCACACCCACTTATTTCTCACTCACTCCCAAACATCCATCCACCCATTCTCACCACCGCATCCACACCGCATCACAACTCCATCTCACTCAACAGCATCGTCAACATGCGTTCCTTCGCCATCTTCGGCGTTGCCGCGCTCGTCACGAGCGTTGCTGGTCAGACTGGTAAGATCAACTCACTTCCAGAACTCCACAAACCTCATCACTAACAAACTCACAGTTACCGTCACTGTCACGGAGACTTACTGTGGTGCTGGTACGTGTCCTCCTATTGCTGCCCGCCAAGAACACAGCAATGGGCCAGAGACCACCAATGCCCTCTCCGTCCTATCCTCTGCCTATGCCAGCGTTATTGCCGCGTACACTTCTGCACAAGCCACCGATTCCTCACTCCCGTCGCTCACTTTCGTTCCCGAGCTCTTCTCGAGCTACGGCTTGACTGGTGTTGGATCCACAAATGAACCCTCATCGCCCACCGCTGCACCTTCAGATTCTTCCATCGCTCCATCAAATCCAACGGACGTGGAAAGCTCACAGAACTCTGCAGCTACCTCCCCTGCTCCTGTCTCCCCGGGCTCCCCGTCCTCCTACGGCAGCGTTTCCACCACCACCAAGGAGACCACCGTCCCGGCCGCCACTACCCCGGCCAGCGAGGCCCCGAGCTCTGGTGAGAGCACCGCCAACCCTGCCCAGACTTCTGGCACCGCCCTTGTCCCCGTTCCGGTTCCGTCTTCCATCACCGACTCTTCCGCCATCTCCAGCTACGTCAGCTCCGTTCAGTCTTCCTTGAGCAGCGAGGCTAGTGCCAACCCGACTGGTGGCGAGACCACGACCGGCGCCGAGACTGCCAGCCCGACCGACACCGCCACTGACTCCGCGTCTCCGACCGACTCTGAGTCTGCAGGTGCCTCGACTACCGAGGCCCCGAGCTCATCGGCCAGCGGCGAGTCTGGCTCTTCCAGCAGCGAGGCCGACGCGGCTTCTGCCACTTCTGCCACCACTACTGAGGCACCTCCTGCTGAGCAGACCAACAACGCTGCCGGCACCAACCAGCTCCCCGTCGCCATGGGCGGGCTTGCCGCTGCCGTGGCTGGCATGCTCTTCATCTAAGATGGAGCGCACATTACGAACCGTCTGCATCCTCGGCCTGAGAGCTGACCTTGCAAGGCATCTATGTCCCACGTATGGCCATGCCTAACGATGGGAAATTGGTTGAAAAGGGCGTTAACACTGATGATTCAATAATGGGATACCCGACTGCATGATAACGACAGCATTGAGCGAGATGATTTTTCTTCCTATGCATGCGAAGGATTGAAGCGAGTGCTGGCTTGCTGCTGTACTCCAAGCTCACTTTCCAGCTGCATAATGTAATATTCAAAATTCTGCACATTCGTTTCACTTCCATTGTTCTATCTCAAAAGCCGTCTGGATCCTCAAGAGCTCACATCGCAGTATATCCACCGTCCACTGGCAAGTTCACACCAGTGATCCAACCTGCGTCCTCGGACGCAAGGAAGACCACACTTCTCGCCACATCGTCGACTACCCCCATTCCGCCCAGAGGGTGTGCCCGGTCAATCTCTTTTCTGGCCTCCGGATCTCCTTGCAAGTTCTGTGTCATAGTTGTCTGGAGAAACCCTGGACAAATTGCGTTGCTGGTCATGCGTCATTATTCCAATATCAATCAGCACTTGAGCTTTGCAAACTTACCACCTTATCTTCTCCTTAGCATAGTCCAACGCCACCTGCTTACTCAGCATGCTCATAGCACCTTTCGAGGCACAATACGCGGGAGTGTTGAAGTATGCCACGAGCGCTTGCACAGACGAAGTGTTGACGATACACCCTCGATCTCTCGCGCCGGGCAACGGGTCCTGCGTTAACATCTGTGAAATCGCGTACTTACAGCCGAGGAACACCGATTTCGAGTTGATCGCTAGCGTGCGGTCCCAATCGTCCTCGCTCGTCTCGTGGACCGGCAACGGACGCTCACGCGTCGACTCCACCGAGATGCCAGCATTATTGCACAGGATGTCTAGTCTGCCGAACTGCTTGACGCAAGCGCTGATCGCATCTTGCCATTCTGTGGGCGACGTGACATCTGCTTTGACGAAGATCGCTCGCTCGGCTCCATACTTGTCGTGGAGGAGTGATATGGTGGTTTGGGCGTCGGTCGAGCGGTTGTGGTAATCGTCTGCTTTTCCTGTATTTCGGTTTACTTGGTTGCGAGGCGAGGCGAAGAGGTCGACGCAGCAGACTTTGGCGCCTTCTGAGGCTAGGGCTAGAGCGATTGCTTGCCCGAGCGAGCCTGATGAGCCCGTTACGAGAGCTGTGCGGTTGGAGAGACGGTTCGCCATATTTGGATCGATGCCAGATTTACTACAACGATGTGTTTTTAATAGAGCTTTTGTGGTCAACACTAGGGTACAGGGAAGATTACTTGATAATCTTGATGTTGTCGTGAGACTTCACAACTTTTAGAGTGTGAGATGTGACTAGGTAGCTATACAGCTCCATGTATGTGAAGCATCGAGCGGGGAAGTTGCAGCTCATCTGCCTCAAAATCTGTGCACGGCAGCCTCGTCAAGCGCCATGTCGACTTTTGTTGTTCCAATAGAACAATGAGACTACTTGACACCAAAAACTTACTTTACGCGTGCCCTAACATGTAAGTACAAGACCTCGAAGAAACCATGATATTCGAAAAGGGTTAGGGTTGGGGATGTCGTCAGACTCATGTTCATGTCAGTTTTCGGCACTAAATACATGCAAACATGCATGTACGAGAAGCGTATAGCAATGAAGACACCATCAATCATTAAAGAAACAGCTGCAGGCCACGAGAGACCCCCATGTAGCGCAAAAGCTAGGCTACAGCCTTGAACCGTGAATTTTGTCAAGTTCCGATCGGAGTTAATTCGAATGAACGATTCCAACACCGATCTTTGGTTGCAAGAAACAGTACACATGTCGGACCAAGGACACTATCTGTGGCAGATAGAAAATCGAGGGACTTTGATGAGAGCGGTCTGGTGCACAATGCCCATCACTCGCGCCCCCAAACGGTCCGAAGAGCCCATGAGACAGCAGGTTGTTGAATGAACACTCTGAAATGCATACCCAATTGAAGCCGAGATGATTAGGCCTGAACAGGGCATTGGAAAAATTGGTGGTTCAAGTAATCACCACGGCGGGCCAGGGTCTCATTGGTCTGTAAGACCACCGCGTCCGACTCACATTTGGCGGTGGACAAGTTTGTAGGAGTCAAGTGAGACACGCTGCAGCTTCGAGACGCGCCAAGTAGAAGCTTTCGCGCTTTGTATGCAGTCCAGTATCCCGCAGTCTCCTTGTTGTGTTAAAACATCCCGGCATTATATGCGCCGGCACGGGAGGGTTGAGCAGCCTCGTGACTTGTCGAGCCTGTGCACGAGCAAGGATGGCGGTAGAGAGCAGACACTTACTCTCCTAACATAGTAACGATCAATGAGAGCATCCACCAACAAATTGGTTGGGAAGAGGTACCGCCAGAGATGTGTGCCGCGAGTTGAGATGTTGTTGTTTCTCTTCCAGAAATAGGACAGGAGCAACACGAGGTGTGTGGTTCGGCACTTTCTGTATGATCCGCAAGGCCCGCACCGTTGGAGATGCCAAGGCGGAGCCGATCCCTCAAGCATGCAGTGGAGCACGAAGTCAGATCTCGTCCAGACATGGACACTCCAAATCAGGAGGTGATATTGATGCACTTGCGGCGCACAAGTATAGTGCGACAGAGTGTGATCAATGGAGCGATGTCATGCAACCCATACCTATGCCAGGCCACACCCTAGAGCAAGATCAAACAGATAACAGCTGAAGATGGGTGTTCACGCCCCTCCGTTGGGAAGTCTCAAGAGGTCCGGGACAAACGCCTGGTCTACCCGCCTGTCTCCACACTGGCTCGGAATATCGTAGCGCTTAACTCCAGACGCGTCCTCCCTGTGGTGGGAGGAGTCTTAGTTGACAGACGTTAAGATCCTCTGTCGCGTCCGGCCTGGAGTCCACCTTGATCTTAGGCTCGCGCTGGAGGACGGCCGTTACACCGCCAGATCCTCGTATCATGATGGCAACCAGACTCTCCGCGGTAGACATGGCTCGAGAGCAACTAATGGCCAGCTCAGGTCACGGTGATCGCATATACCAGGTCCTCTATCTTAGACACAGCGGTGGTAGGAACGGGATCAGCCCGTGGCATGAACACTGACCTAAGCGCAGCCTAGACTACCCTGCTGCACCGAGTGCGCGGCTCACGTATGGTCTGGCGTCGTTTCGAGCACATCGTGACCCTTGGATATGCACGTGAGTCGGGTCTGAATGCGTTTAAGCAGTCGGGAGAGCTACAAGGGACTGCTGTTAGCACTCACCGCCCCACACTAACGACGCTCGAACGCCCTGAGACCTCATCTCCAGGACCTGAGACATACCAAATTCAAGCCACCAGAGATAGGAGTGCTAGCTGTGGGTTGAGATCAGCATACTCCCAACATCACATGCCAAGGTAGAGCCGGCGGAATAGCGGTGGCTCACCGACTACAGAGCTTCGAAGTGATCAATATGCTATAAGTAAGGCATCCTCGACCACCACAATCAACTTCTCCTTATCATCCAACAATCACTTCTCTTCTCAACAACCACTTTCGCTCACCAACACTTTTTAATCCAGTCTTTCAGACCAACCCAACACCTTCAAAATGCCCTTCTTCAAGTCTCTCCTCATCGCCTCCGTGGCTGCTGTTGCCTTCGCTGCTCCTCAGGGCGGTGCCTCTGACAACAACAAGAAGGTCGAGGTTGGCTCTCAGGACAGCGCCCCCGTCTGCGGTAACGGTCAGAAGATCGCCTGCTGCAACAGCGGCGAGTCCCTGATCGGCGCCAACTGCCTCAGCGTCCCCATCCGTTCGTCTACACCCCAGTTGAAAGCATTCTGGAATCAAGCTAACAACTCATAGTTGCTGTCCCCATCCAGAAGGCTTGCGGTTCCAACGTCGCTGCTTGCTGCCAGACTGGCGATGCCAAGGTAAGCATTCAATCCAGAATTTCCATCACTGGCGCCTTACTAACAGCTCCCAGGGCAACCTCATCAACATTGAGGCCAACTGCCTTGCCATCCCCCTTTAAGCGGGTCATGAACACAGTGCGACTACCAGCGACCTTTCAGCATTTGCAGAGCGGGATAATGGTTTTCGGTGTTTTGGGATCATCGATCAATTTGATGGGTTTTTTGGGATGATTCTTGGGTGACTGGATTGGTGGCTTCTCTTCTGGGCATCAGTCTCCACTGCTCTGCTTCTCACTATCTTTAATATCTTTGACGATGATCTACGGCTTGGTGCATAATACATTCTATTCTTCTAAACTTCAACTTTCTTTTCTCCCTCAGACCACCATGTGAGACCTGTGAAGAATTCTTACCAGCCAGCAAATTCACAACAGCCTGAATCAGACCAGGATCAGCTCTCTCCGGCGACATACGCGGCAGCTGCAGGATGGCGTTCGCTGCTGCTTAGCCCCTATGATTATCTGTAAGCCACTCAGAGACTTTCACGCATCTGTCGCAAGACAGTGCCTGTGATCAGCCACCCGGGTGAAATGGTCCTCAGCTTTTGCCACAGGGCTTGACTTCAATTTGTAGCAACATCCACCCATCCGGTGCATCGCTTCATCATCTAGCGCCGATACAGTAGCGGCAGGATCTACTGCAGGGCACCGCATCCTGGTTTACTCGAACCGAAGAACTTTCCATTGACGACTTTCGCAGGTATGAGAGCTGCGACAGGATTGGAGTATTGTACGATAAGGCTTGCCAGTTACCATCAAGGTGGTGGCCTTAATTTGTATACACTTTCGCGTTCGAGGAGGATAGACATGGGCAACGGATGGCTTGCGTACCAAATAGATTGTTGCAAAAGTATGAATACAGTAGAGTTCTAGAACCAAGCATTTGCCCCGTTGCGGCTCGAAACGACAAACGTCGTGCCGTGTGCGCACACTGTACCCGCCTTCATGCCGTACGACCGCAGATGACCGCTCGTAACATACGTACGCGGTTGATGAACATCACCAAGGAGTTTTGCCGATGAAAGGGTGGTGTTTTGGTGCCTCGGCTGGAGGCTGGAAGCAGTGGCGGCGGAGCAGTGGCGTCAAAATCTAAGGACATTAGGTCACCGGAGACAAGTTACGCCGAAGAGTTCCCATTAACAATTCTGTTTACTGCGCTGCACACTTTGGTAGTTTCATCATGTCCATCTTGTCAGGATAGAGAGCGTTGGGTGACAAGAGGAAATGCTGCCAGCGTGCAAGAGAGTGTGCCCTTTGTCGTTTCGCGATCATCGTTACAGTGGTTCCTCGAGTCGGTCGTTCGCTGCAGGTACTTCACTCTAGTGAACATGACTGCAGCATTTAGCCTCACGCGCTCATACAACTTCGATTCGCCACAATGTGCTAGGTAGAATCATCCAAACTTTACTGGTTATTGTAGGTGATGTTGTCAGCGGCTGCCACGAGAGCTCAATCGTGGCAGAAGTCGACCGTCCGTTGCCTTCCAAACGGCGAAAGATCTTCGAATCACAATTTAGCCGCCACTGTACAAGGGCAGAGTTGATCTCCCAAAGCGGTCTTGCGGCTGTACCTGGGCCCCGCGTGGGTGCCCAGGAACCTAAGCCGGTTGATTGACACGACCGGGGTTTCACACGGGGAACCTGGGGCTAGGATGGTTCATTGACCCATGGAGCGGGAAAAAGATGGACTTCATTTATTCGACTGAGCAATTTAACAGAGTATAGCCGCTCAGGAAAACGATATAAAAGGCCACGACCTCGCTGCAATGGAACGGTTACCCAACTCCTCAACGACATCCGCCAATACAACTTCAAGATGCACTTCACACAGGTGTTCACAACTCTCACTCTGGCTGGCGCTGCTTTCGCCCTCCCACAGGCGGAAGAGCGCAAGGCCCAGGGTCTGGCGACTGCCATCAAGGCTCGTGGAAGGGAGTTCATTGGTACTGCATTGACTCTCCGTGGCAACGAGACTGAGGAGGCGATTGCTCGCAACGGTGCCGACTTCAACTCGTTAGTAGCCCTCCTACTCATCGATGGCCTTTTGAGATATTGACTATCAATCCAGTTTCACACCCGAGAACTCCATGAAGTGGGAGGTCATTGAGCTAAGCCGCAACAACTTCACCTTCGACGATGCCGACCGCTACCGCGACTGGGCCAAGAAGAACAAGAAGGAGATCCACTGCCACAACCTTGTCTGGCACAGCCAGCTGCCCGCCTGGGTCGGCGCCGGAAAGTTTGACAACGCCACCCTGATCTCCATCATGAAGAACCACATCTTCAAGCTTGCTGGCCGTTACAAGGATGTCTGCACGCGCTGGGACGTTGTCAACGAGGCTCTCAACGAGGACGGTACCTACCGCTCGTCGCCCTTCTACGACACCATTGGTGAAGCATTCTTGCCTTTGGCGTTCAAGTTTGCCAAGCAGGCCAGCCCTAGGTCCGAGCTGTTCTACAACGACTACAACCTTGAGTACAACGGCAACAAGACCCTTGGAGCTCAGCGCATCGTCAAGCTTATCCAGAGCTACGGTGTTCACATTGACGGTGTTGGTCTCCAGGCTCACCTTGCCTCAGAGGTCACCCCGACCGCTGGTGTCCTGCCCAGCCAAAAAACACTTGAGACCGTTCTTCGCGGCTTTACTTCTTTGAATGTTGACGTTGTCTACACCGAGATCGACATTCGCTTCAACACCCCCGCTACCCCCGCTAAGCTGAAGGCCCAGGCTGCGGCCTACGAGTCTGTCGCCAGAAGCTGCCTTGCCGTTAAGAGATGTATCGGCATGACTGTCTGGGGCATCTCTGATGCGTTCTCATGGATCCCTGGCGTTTTTCCTGGCGAGGGAGCTGCTCTCCTTTGGGATGAGAACCTCAAGAAGAAGCCTGCCTACGATGGCTTCCTCAAGGGCATCAAGGGTGGTAAGTAGTGTGAAAGGCACTTTGTAGCACCGTTTGCGGAACACATTATGCATTGTTTCAAGTATATAGCAGACCTTTGGCAACTAGAGAGTGTATCTGAAAGCCGTTAGCATAATTCGAACATTTCACAATTTGGTCAACCATACCTGAACTGTTTGTTTTTCACGTCAGTCATGTCGTCATCGTAAGCATTCTCATATGCTTCTGCGATGCCAGTGCTATCTCTCTTCTTGTTTTCTCGTGCGCAAATGACACGATACACAAGTGCGAGGATGATGCAGATGGCGGAGGTTACAACCTGCAGCATTTTCTTTTAGCTTTTGGGCGTGCGATTAGGGATCGATGATACCAACAGTGACAATCCAGCCGGTAGTGTACAGAGGTTTCTCTTCTTGTAGAAAGACCAGTGGACCGATGAAGTTTCCTGAGCCATGTCAAATCATGTTCACTTGCTGAAACCTGCTTTTCGTAGACTCACCAATGCAGTACCCAACAAACATGCCGCTGCTTCCCAGACTTCTCTTTGTATAGCCAGCCGAGTTTGCGATTACTAGGCTCATGAGGACAGCATATCCGCCACCGTAGCTTGCCAATATGTAAACAGCGAACAGCTTGCCTCCAGTGGCACTCTGAGGTAAAAGCCACAACAGGAGCGAAGCAAGGAGCGTTCCGGATACGGTCATAGCGACGAGATAAGATCGCCAACCTGGGAATTTCATCGCAATGAACGGCGCTGTCAACTCGATGGTGCCGATCACCGCGCCGGCGGGCATCACCAGGAGGAGAGAATCGAGACCACTGAAACCAAGATCCGAGATGATGATTGGGGTGAAGGTCGAGACTGTAGGCGAGATCAGTACGTATTCAACATATCGGTATTCGATGTACTCACCAGGTCCGTTCGCGACCAACATCGTCAGTGCCATCCAGAACGTCAACCAGAACTTGACGTCCCTGAGAAGCTCCCATAGTTGCTCAACCTTGAAGTGCGTGTTGCGCACGCCTGAGTTGTTGACTCTCATTCTTGCCACAGCAATGTATCTTTCCCGGTCGCTGAACCCTTTAGCTCTGATGGGATCTGGCGGCATAAAGAAGAGGATGACGAAAGCCCAGAGCACTGTGATGCAGCCTGCAACCAGATACATGTAGCGCCAGGGAGACAGTGAGCCAGTGATGTGTCCTAGTCCATAGTTGATGAGAGGAGACACAATGCTGACATATCCCTGTTGATTTTGGTCAGATGTGCTGCTACAATGGCGTCAGGAGAGGATCTCACAGTCATGCTGTACCAGACTCCCATCCGAAATGCTTGTTCTTGTTTCTTGTACCATCCTGTGTATATGTGTCAGAGAAGGCCTCTGCGTGAGTACTACGCACAAAAGATAGTTGACCTACCACCAACGACCAGCATCCAACCGGGCGACACTCCACTCTCAAGGGCACCAAGGAAGAATCGCTGCACATAGAGACCCTGATACAGTCAGCACAGATAGCCTATGATCTGCTTTGCAGGACCCCACGTACCTGGTAGGTGGTGCAGCCCGCAGTGGACATAAGGCAGATGCCCCATAGCAATACAATGCCGAATATAACACGCTCGATCGGATATCGTTGAGCAAGAACAATCGCAGGATAGGCGCCACAGATGAATCCAGGATAGAAGATCGCGGCGGACATCGAGTATCGTAGTCCGACATTGAGATCCAGATCTGTCCTCAATCCGAACAACGCCTGCACATATCAGTACTGTAAGAGTCAAAACACGACGATGCATCGTACCGCTTGCGATAGCATGGCTTTATCGTAGTATTGAAGTCCATAGGTGATGCAGAGAATGCTCAACAAACGCCGATCGATCTTTCTGGTCAGCTTCTTCTCTTCCTCTGCAGTCCAGGTCTCTTCTCCTTGGTAGTTTGCAAGCACTTTGAGCGCCTCGTCATTGTGCAGCGTGTCGACCGTGATGGTCTTCTTGAGATCTTTCAAGTGTGCCGCGTTGGCGTCCTTCGTACCACTGATCGATTCTGACATCTCTGGACAGGCTATCTTGAGTCAACTGAACCGTAGTCTGTGAAGCATGAGAAAGAAAGCTTTGGGCTACACAAACGGGAGCGCCGGAGCTAAATGCAGAACTGCAGTTGCATGGCAGCCACGTGAGTTACACCTCTTTGACGTCCAAATCTGAGCACCCATAGCGGAAATAACGAGTTGATTGAGGGGAAGAAGCTCCTGTGACGCTGATCCGCATACCTACGCCTCCAAAATACATGTACATACGAGCATGCCAAGTGTACCAGAGTGTGGGGAAGTAGGAGTTGCTATTGGTAATAAGAGGTAAACAAGAAGCGAAGCATAGCACAGGAAACAATGCTTGACCGAGGCGAGCCAAATGCATAGGCGGAGGTCTGGGCATCTTACGCAAATGAGCTACTGTGAAAATCTAATCATCCGCTTTTGATGGAACGTTCTCTTCGAGTATGTTTGCCCTCCGAGAGCTGAATATGACCATTCGAAAAAGCAGTACTCGGTACCGAGATCGAATGGATCAGCGCTGCACCGGCTGTTTGAGCGTTCTGCGAGTCTTTCCAAGCTTATCATCCTGGACCAGGTCTCGCTTTCTGATTTCAAAATCCGTACAGTTCGCCTTGCCGCTGAGAGGCTAGTACGGACTTTGAACCTAGACTGCGAGCAGGTGAAGGGATGTCACGCTTTCGAACTTGCCTGCGACCAGGACGATGAAGCTAAAAGATACGAACACACATACTGATCGCGCCCGTCGCTTTCTTTTAGACCCATGTCGAATGGGTATCTGGACCCATGTCAAGAGAGCTGAAGACTGCGGGTCTGTAGCTGCTTGCATCAGTGACTTATCTTGATTCGCCATCCTGAATCCTGGCGAGATGATCATCAGAGATTTTTGCGACAAGCTGCTGTCCAAACATGCTTAACGTGCGGTATAACACGAGAGTATCAATAATGTGTCAAATGTTGCTCCCAGCCACCTCGAAGACCGACGGCAAAACATGGCGGACAAATTCGGTCCATCAAAATGCCGAGACTCTCCCCGCCGCCTCCTCATCTGCCTCCACTTTCGACTCGATAACAATACCACCCTGCTATCTTTTGTCGGATACACTAGTAACTAGCTAGCAAGCGATTTCTCACGCAAAGTGACCGCTATGATGCTACGTAAGTGCCAAGTTCAAACTATGATAGCGCCAATGGCGCTTTGCCCTGATCTAGGCGAGGTGTCAACATGTTCGTGACCGCCGTATAAGTTTGTGGCAAGTCACATATCTGCTATATACTTCTCATACTACTATCACCTTGGGATATGGCTTCGATGATTAATATGATCAAGATAGCATTGCTAGCATCCAGCGTCCTTGTAGCTGCGGTGCCAGCACAACATGGCTCTCGCCTGCCGAAGAAAGCCCAGCACCTTCTGGACGAGTCCATGAGTTGGATGGACACATTTTACGACAGTTCAGAATCATACCTGTACGAGCTCAGTGCCACTGCTGCGCTTCGACACGAGACACGCAGCTCGGTCTGGTATGCTCTCGGGCTGCTCGCTCGCAACGAGAAGGACGACGTCGACCAGGCAGAAAACATCATTGGAAACGTCATTGGTGCTCAATTCAAGGAGCCATTGGAGCAATGGTATGATTTTTCGTCTCTGCATACTTCTTTGCTGGTCTGACGATGCACAGGTACGGTGACTACCAGAAGTACCCGGAGGAGCCATACGTTGGTTCATCGGTGTATCCCGCGGACATATACGACTCCTGGGACCCGAACTGGCGTGGTTTTATTGGCACAACATTGATCATTGCCTTTGAGGAGTACGGACATCTTCTCTCCGACCCCACGAAGGATTTGATGCTGGAATCTCTGCATAACGCCACTAAGGGTGACGAGTACAGAGTTGGCGGTGTCGATGATGACAACCTCTACCCATCGTACAGCAATCCTGTTAGTACTCCTGACGATTAGTTGAGACTTTAGCTAACACAGTTGAAGGCCATTATGCGTGCTTTCATGTCTGGCTGGACTGGACGCCGTTTGAACGAGGCTAACATGACGGTATCTGGCGAAAAGTAAGTGTGATCTTCATTTGACAACGAATCCCGACATTTGCGAATGCTCATTTTTCACAGGTACGCTCAAGAGATCATCGATCTTTTCGACCGCAACAACACTTTGTCGGAATTCAACTCTGGCACATACACTGGCGTCTCTCTCTATGGACTGACTCTGTGGTGCAAGTACCTGCCAGAAGACTCAATCATGGCTCAGCATGGTCCTGCCATGGTAGAATACACATGGTTAGTGATTCATGATTTTCTCTGGATAGGTCTGCAAATCATGATACTGACATGTTCTCTTCGCTCAACGCAGGAAAGCTGTCTCCGAACTTTGGCACCCGAGCATGAAGAACATGGCTGGTCCTTGGGACAGAGCGTACGGATACGACATGCAAAGATATCTTTCACTGATGGCGCTCTGGTTCTGGGTCTTGATTGGCAAGGAGAACTCGTCGTTGATCGCTAAGGTATGGCATGGAATTTTGTTGCAATGGATCGTGTGCGTGCTAACATGAGATGTAGCCGCAAGTCATGTCGCACAGTGCCGATTTCGCATTTGCACCGTGTTTTGCGGTGCTTGCAGGTTTCCATCGCACACTGATTCCGGATGATATCTACAATGGCCTGACCGAATTCTCCGGCGAGCACACCTTCACAGCAACAACCTACTACCCGCCCATCGATAACGTCCCTCGCAACATCACATCCTGGCTCTCCGAGAAGCTCACCATTGGCGCTGAGTCGTTTGATGAAAACGGAATCGGCGGTCCGGCGCAGTCACAGGAGGCTTTCAACCCTGCTGTCATTCAGTGGGACACTGGCAGTGAAATCAGCTTCATTTCGGTAAGGAATCTCGGTTCAATATCTTTGTTGTTGCGCGGACATGTCTAACCAGCTTCCAGCTTTATCCCACCGAAACTGCTCTCCAAGTCGAGGTTTTCCCAAACAAGCTTGATCTTAGGTATCCTCTGGGCAATTCCAGCTCGATATTCACTCTGATCGTCGGCACCTTCAAGCAAAACCGGACCATCGCGGACTGGAGCGGCGTTGTCGGTCTGGATGTCGACGTCTCGACCAACGCAAACTCCTCGTACAGTCTGTCATTTGGCGGCGCCATGGGAGGTACTTCTAAGACTATCAGAGATTTCGAGATCTGGAATTTCACTTATGTTATGCCTGAGGACTTTGAGGGTGTCCCTAAGCTCTCGCTTGACGTGAAGCTGAGATAGTCTTGTTGAAGGCCAGAGTGGAAGATCAGTTCTTCCTTCTACCTTGGGTGACGGAGGTACAGAAACTGCACTTCAGAATCAAGCTGTATACTATGCATATATAGAGACAAGGAACCTGATTCATACGTGCGAACGCTTGAAGCACAGGTAAATCATACTGCGTAGAAGGAGGTGTGTCTGGTGTCTGCACAGCATGTGTGGTGTACGGTGCAGAAGCTACTTCGATGCATGCGCAAATTGATAGCCACATGCCAAATGTAGTCTAGGATGATCTTAAATCGCAATTCATCGGAAAAGTGTAGTAAAGTGTTGTCAATCGAGCAGTGAAAGTCGGGTGTCCTGAGGCGACTTTGGAGGCATCGTCAGCTGGCCCGAGCTCGCTTTGGAAGCCAAACACATCATCGCTTGAGGCTCGCTTGCCATCACCAACCGCAATCACCACGCGCGACCGAACATCACTCTCATCACCTACATACCTGCTGAACCCCTTCGAACAACTCAGCAGATTACAGACAGTTTCGCAAAGCACTTCGGGCCCGACTGCGCGCACGCCGGCTAGAGAAGCGCCATTACAAACCGCCCACTACCGCCGCCATGGCGCTGGATACCTTCTTCAACAACAAGATCGAGAGCATGAAGCTCGAGATCATCCAGGGCCAAGCAGTTCTTCGCCGTCTGGAAGCACAGCGCAATGAATACAACAGCCGAGTGCGGTTACTGCGCGAGGAGCTCGGCCTGCTTCAGCAGCCAGGGAGCTACGTTGGAGAGGTTGTGAAGGTCATGGGAACTAAGAAGGTGCTGGTGAAGGTCCACCCGGAAGGCAAATATGGTAAGATGGCACACGGAGCGTACACAACACTTGGATACTAATTGTGACCAGTCGTTGACATCGCCGACAACATCGACATCTCGAAACTCACAGCCGGCAAGCGTGTCACCCTCCTCAGCGATTCCTACAAGCTTTCTTCCCTCCTCCCATCCTCTGTCGACCCACTTGTCTCCCTCATGATGGTCGAGAAGGTACCCGATAGCACATACGACATGATTGGTGGCTTGGACGAACAGGTCAAGCAGATCAAGGAAGTCATCGAACTTGGCCTCAAACACCCCGAGCTGTTCGAATCGCTCGGTATCGCACAACCTAAGGGTGTACTACTCTACGGTCCTCCTGGCACAGGCAAGACGCTTCTGGCAAGAGCAGTGGCACATCACACCGACTGCAGATTCATCCGTGTCAGCGGCTCTGAATTGGTGCAGAAGTACATCGGAGAGGGCAGCAGAATGGTGCGCGAGCTGTTCATCATGGCTCGTGACCACGCGCCTTCAATCATCTTCATGGACGAAATCGACTCTATCGGCTCCTCGCGTGTCGAGGGCAGCTCTGGCGGCGACTCCGAGGTGCAGCGCACTATGCTGGAACTGCTGAACCAGCTTGATGGTTTCGAGCCTACAAAGGGCATCAAGGTCATCATGGCCACCAACCGTCTGGACATTCTGGACCCTGCCCTGCTCCGTCCTGGCCGCATCGACCGCAAGATCGAGTTCCCACCACCCACTGCCGAGTCTCGTGCGGACATTCTGCGCATTCACAGCAGGAGCATGAACCTCACTCGCGGCATCAACTTGCACAAGATCGCAGAGAAGATGAACGGCTGCTCTGGCGCAGAGCTGAAGGGTGTGTGCACTGAGGCTGGTATGTACGCGCTCAGGGAGCGCAGAGTGCACGTTACGCAGGAGGACTTCGAACTCGCGACGGCCAAGGTGCTCAACAGGCACGACGACAAGGAGATGAGTTTGACGAAGCTGTGGAAGTAGTGGAAAGAGTGCTTTCTTGGTGCTCTGCCGACGATGCAGATTTCGAGCACGATGCTGTACTACATAATAGAAAGCAGGACTGGCTGCAACGTTGGCGGGTAGAGCGAGTTCCGAATACATGATATCAAACATGCGTCGTGCAGTACAGGCTTTTCTGTATGTGATTCGGAGCAGTGAATTGTACCATGGCACCAGCTGCGACACTGCATACCTAGGTACTTGCCAAGTCTCGTTTGAATCGTGTTCGCAGCAAGTCAAGAGCTTTTTCAAGTCACGAGGCGAGCGTGACCCATAAGAGCTGCGTTGTACACCGCGATGTTCGGTAGGGTATAGTCTTAGTTTATGCAGATCGCGTAACATATCTGTCGATGACCGTGAAATGATTGTCAGCAAGAGGCGCGTGTTCTTGACATTAATCATACGAGGTCAGCTCAACGAATCTGTACAGGTATCCATGTAGGACTCTCGTGAGGCTGTATGTAGAGATGTGTATCATGTACCATGAATTAATCGCAGCGATTATTCACAGAGTTCGTTCAGAGGTCTTGAGTAACAAGCTATGGTCGAAAAGGATTTCAGTACAGAGATATCTCGAGCTACGCTGTCACATCACCGATCAGGAAACAATCAAGACATGGGTGGGGACAGGGAAGGCGCGGAACGAGAGGCGATCAGCCTTGGTATCTTGGTCACTTGGTGCACCCTATCAACAAGCCTACCTGTATCTGTGCAGACCTACAGTAGCATCTTCACTGGTCAATTTGCAGTCGTCTAAGCAGACACATACGTAGCCTGCCAGCGAGTATCGTACACGTGCTCGGTGAGCTGGTCGTAGCGCAACACAGACAGTGCATTTCATGTCCCTGCCCTCTTCGCCTGCACTCCTGCAATCCTCCTGCTGGTTGTCGTCTGACAAGAATCTCGCGCAGGCTAACTTATCCGGCACGCACGAAACGACGCACGCACGCACGAGGCTCTGAGACCAGATGACGCCGGAGGCGCACGTGCAGCCAGTGCAACGGCTCCCGCAGGTCTAAACTCAATAGGTCGCCTCTCACAAGTCGGTATAGTTGAATAGCTCCACGCACGGTGGAGCTTGGCCTGGGCGACAGGCAGGGCAACACTACACAGACATCTCCAGCCAGCCATGGCCGACGACAACACCTCCCCCACCGCCGCCGCCAACGACCGCCCCGTCGCGTCCACACCTGGCACCAGGCGGACGTCGACGAGTTCCGCTGGCAACATGGCCGATCAGCCGCAACCGACGAGAGAACAGTCGAGCGAGGGCACGAGGAAACCCAGGCCTCGACCCGTCGACTATGGTGGGTCTTCATTCGCGTTTCACGCTGCCACACACGAAATATCCCCTAACTTCAATCGCAGGTTCAATACCCAGCACCTCAAGTACGCGTCCGCAAAGCGTAACTCCACAAACGCCTCGCCGACCGGGCCCAGTCAAGCGTGCGCCGTCTTCCAGCAAGCCATTCCGCGGCGCCGAGTTCTCGGTCGACGACGAGCCTGAGGAGGTCGACAATGACTTGAAACTCGTACGACAAAAGACGCGGGATACCCTACACAAAGAGAGAGTATCATTAAGGAGAAAGGAGAGCAAAGGTACACTACGACGAAGGCCTACGGCGCAGGCGCCGACTCTAGCCAAAGTCGACAGCGAAGAAGGTGACGAGGAAGCCGCAGAAGGTTTGGCTAGCGGTATCGACAAATCCACCGCCAGTCTTCCCGCAAAACCAATTCCTCAGGAAACCGCAGAACCAAGCTCAGAGGACACTTTACGAGGCGAAGAGGAAGAGGAACAACTCGAGGACGACGACGATGACACGCCTGGATCGGACGACGATGACGATGACGACGACGCAGATTTGAGCGACGCTGAGAGTTTCACTCTTAGAGACCGACAAGAGGCCATCAACGAAACACATCCTTTCGGTATTCGTATCTGGAAGCCTGCATTGTACAAAAAGAACCGATCAGTGCAACGGAATGCGGAAAGCGACATCCACTCAGCACCTGGGGGACGAGTAAGTCGCTGGTTGTCGATATTTAACTTCCTGTGGGTTCTTATCTTCGGCTGGTGGCTGGCGCTTGTCGCTGCATTCGGTGGCATCTTGTGTTACTTCTTTGGCCTGCTCGGAGCTGAGGGTTGCCACGAATACGGGCGCGTCTTGATCAACTTGTCAAGCTACCTGTTCTATCCATTCGGCAAGTATCTCAAGTTGGAACACGATGAAGCATATCTAGACGAAGACGAAGGCGAAGGCCGAAGCATAGGAGAGTATGAACGATGGCAGACGGGCGACCTCGAGGAAGGTCGCTTGTTCTTTGGCCCACACGATGTCAATCGCTCTCTCATCGGCCGACGACGCGATGAAGTCGAAGATCTGCCGAACGAGACAGATAGCTTGCTGGGCCGCCACGACCGCAATTCTTCTGGTCAACGAAGCGACACCAACAAGACCAAGAAACGCTTGTTTGGTCGCGGCAAATGGGATACCGGGCGTGTGATCTTCTTCTTGTCGTTCTACTTTCTGATCACTCCTTGCTTATTCTTTGTAAGCGCGATCTGTTGGTTCCTGGTGTTCACGATCCCTATGGGCAAAGTCACCCTTTTGCTATTCTACCACCTGCGACGACACCCTCTCGCCTTGAGCTTCCATACCGACTCGCACTACTCCCGCGTATCATCGCCCGGCTCGAACTCACACAGCATCTTGATGTGCACATACCGCGCCGTTGGCTCGAAATACTGGAAGTACACTATCGATGGTACCAACATTTTCCTCATCAACATGCTCGGTCTTGTCGCTTTCACCATTGTCAACTATTTCATCCTATTTGAAACACTCCATATCGAGTTGTGGTTCACCTCGCCAGGCTTCAACTTCGTTCTTGGACTGCTCTCGATCATTCCGCTCGCCTACTTCATCGGCCAAGCTGTCGCCTCCATCTCGGCACAGTCTTCTATGGGAGTCGGCGCCACCATCAACGCCTTCTTCAGCACAGTCGTCGAAGTCTTCCTTTATTGCGTTGCCTTGCATCAGGGTAAAGGTCAACTTGTCGAGGGCAGTATCGTCGGATCGATCTTTGCTGGTATACTCTTCCTGCCTGGACTCAGTATGTGTTTCGGTGCGCTCAAACGCAAGACGCAGCGATTCAATGTTCGCAGTGCTAGTGCGACGAACACTATGCTGCTCTTCTCAGTCATCGGCGCTTTCGGACCCACGCTGTTCTACCAGATTTACGGCTCGCATGAGTTGAACTGCCACCAGTGCACTCGCACCAGAGCTCATGGCCCAGATAGTGACTGCAGGCGCTGCTACTTCTCTCAAACGCCGGCTGTGCAGACCAAGTTCTATATTGAGGCTGTTCGACCGTACACATGGTTTGCGGCCGTGCTTCTTTTCCTAAGCTACATCGTCGGCTTGCTCTTTACGCTACGCACACATGCCGCCGTAATCTGGAACAACGAGCCGGATGAGAAGAAAGAGGCGAAGATGGAACAATCATCGCACCGCGTCGAAGAACGACATGGAAGTTTGTCCGCCTCAATTAGCGGACTCGACCACCCGCGCGATCACTTGTCCAGAAATCCAACCGCAGGCACTATGACGCCGGGCAACATCAGAGACAGCCAGATGTACCAGCGAATCCTGAACCAGAGTCTGAAGCAGGCCGGTATCGCTTCAAAGGTTAGCAAGAAGCTTGACGAAGAGGATGCATCAGTCAAGCAAGACGGGCAGACTCCTCATCTCGTACCACCGAAATCTGCAGATGGCGAGAGTGGCAGCATTAAGGGTGCTCGCATTCAAGGTCTCAGCGCAGAAGACAATCGTGTGCTCGTCCAGCAGGTAGCCGAGATGGCAGCCACTGCCGCGGCTGTTGCCACGCGCGATGCGACAAAGGCGCCGCACAAGGCAGCACACATGGTTGCGACTCGTGCTAGTAGCAGCTACCGACATTCATCTGGGAAGGATGTCGAGAGTAGAGAGCGACATGGCAGCCATTCTCACCGCGCAAACAATGCAGAAACCACCAGTCTCGGTGAGGTCGCGGGCGTGGCTGGCGATCCAGCAATGGCCAACGCGACTGCCGTCGCGACCGGTGCCCATGAGCAGGCCGCTGGCGGACATGATGCGCCCAACTGGTCGCGTACGAAGTCTGCTGTCATCCTCCTGACCGCAACCGTTGCCTACGCCATTATCGCCGAAATCCTTGTGGATACTGTTGACTCTGTGCTAAGCAACGTCGACATCGACGAGAAGTTCCTCGGCATCACTGTCTTCGCACTCGTTCCCAATGCCACGGAATTCTTGAACGCCATCTCGTTTGCCATGAACGGCAACATTGCGCTTTCCATGGAGATTGGCAATTCTTACGCATTGCAAGTCATGCTGTTGCAGATTCCGGCTGTCGTTCTCTTCACAGCCATCTATGGTCAATTCTTTGACGATCCGGCCGAATACGCTGATCATGCCTTCACGCTGATCTTCCCGCAGTGGGACATGGTGACCGTGATCCTGGGTGTGTTCCTCATGGGCTACGTTGTCGGTGAGGGCAAGAGCAATTACTTCAAGGGCAGCTCTTTGATCCTGACGTACCTGGTCTTTGTTGTCGGATTCTACTTCAGTGGATTCAACAATCTCGACGTAAGTGCTTCTTGTGTCTGATTCAAAGCCTTGATGCAGCGATGCTAACTGCGAAACAGACAATGGGCGTTGACCCGAACGACACGCTTGCGATCTCTGGACAGATCCAAACCTTCACCACCCTCGGTCGCACGTCAAGTGGGCGCGCCTACTGATTGATAAATATTCCCTGAAAGTTCATTTATAGCGCCTTAAGTTCTCATGCGGTTCGCACGCCTGGTGTTTGCGTACGCTCTTCACAGCCGATTGATAGATGCTGGCACTGGTAGATGAAAATCGTATGAAGCACGGAGTTTTGGAGTGATGATATTGAGTGCTCTCGGCGTTTTCTTTACTTGTTACATCTCGTACGTAGTGCATAATGTGAAAATTGGAAGATGATAAAATCTGGTCCTCGGTCGGACGTGCCTTCCTTCTTTCGTTGGCTGACAAGAACAGCACTTTCCTGGACTGACTGCCTTCCGATAGCGTCCTCGTGACGTCGTGGACGCCCACGCCTCACACTCACCTCACTCTGCCACCAGCTTCCACTTCACTGTCCTTCAACTTCGACATCTTCGACATCTCGTTCTTCGCAACAATCTCCTCCGTCATCCACCAGATCAGCACTCGAAGACACAACGCCTACGTACACACATTCTCATACCACTCCTCTCTGTCCCCTCTCCAACACAACGCAAACATGCACGCCAAAATGCTCACTCACGTCACTGTTGTCGTCGTCGCTGGCCTCTGTGCCCTCAATGCTAAAGCCGCTCCGGTACGTCTTCTGCCACCTGAGCCTGCATCATCATCTCACTGACAGCGTACGGACCGAGGAGGCCACGGTCAAAGGCTTGAAGGACATTGTGCTCGACCCTGAGGGTTTCGTCCACGTTGCCGAAGACGGCATTGCTCGTTCCTACGCTCGTATGCAATCCCTACTTCAGCATGCTTCATCTTTCATGCAACCTCAACTGACCTTACTCATAGCCAACGGCACTGTCATCGACTATGCTCCGATGTCCAACGCGCAGCTCACCAACATGGTCGACAACCTTTATCTCACTCCCCAAGAGAGAGAGCGTCTTGCCGAGACCTTCGCTTCCGTCAACGGGTTCGCTGTCAAAGACAATCATCGGATCTTCCATCCCTCTACCCAGCTGCGCCCGGCCATTGACCCGGCCAGCACTCACTGGGAGGAGGACACCGACAACAAGGAGGCGGGCAACTCGGAGGCCGCTCTCGAGGTGAGGTACGTACACTGCAAGCTAAAGCGATGCGCGAACGGCATCGAGTGTGTGGGCATGGGCTGTGACGTCTGTGTCATCGCCCATGACACGTCCGCTCGCCACTGCCATCACGGTGACTTCTGAAGTGCGGGATGTTGACCAATGCAATGCAGCGACACCTCCATTGCTAAAGGAGTCCACTGTCTCAAGCACCCGCCGCCGCCCAAGCCTTGCACGGGAAAGTCCTGCCGCAACAACGCCGAATGCGCTGAACGCGATTGTCCTGGCGATTCCTGCTTCCACGCTGGACAGCATTTCTCCGACAAGGTTTGCCATGGTAGGCCTCGCAACAATCAAGCTTGCATGAATCACGCTGACCAGCGTCATAGACCTGTGGGTGCAGGGACCCTGTTAGTTCCCACCGACCATACCGCCGACATCACGGATGCGGTGTCATCTCCCTGGTATCAAATGTTACGGACGCAGTCCTAGACTTGAGATAGTTTCATTCACCTTTTGTTTTTGAGATCTGCCGTTGATGACCGGCACTCACACTTTCGGGCTTCCAAATGTGGTATGATTTCTAGGACTGACCCTCGATCAAACGATGATCACCAAGCAGCATCAGAGATTGCATTTAGCTTAGTCTAGATACACGTGCTTTAATTCACTTCTGGAGCTTACAATGCCCTCAACTCTGTCTCTGTCACATTCACGTCATAGCTCGTGGTTGCTGATTGATTAATTCTGACATGCTCTTCATGATATTGACCTTGACTGTGTAGTGTTTTCATCGGCTTGCAACGTTTTAAGCCGATGGGGCTATACCAGGTAAGGTAGCAATCTCAGTGGCCCTCAACCGAGGCCAAGGCACCACGAGCCTTGATAGTAGCAAAGAACAGCCTCTCCTCAGCAAACACCCACACACCACCCCGAGCAAAGTTGAAATTCGCAACCATCCTCCCAACATAGATGTTACCAATCAGAAGTCCCTCCGAATTCCAAACATGAATCCCATCACCACACCCAGAATACACATTCCCAGTCTCATCACACTTAATCCCATCCGGCACGCCGCTGCTACAGTAAGCGAATAACTTCCGGCCCGAAAGCTGCGTACCACCATTCAAAACATCATACTCGTAAATCGAGCTCGGCAGGCGAGGGTTGAAAGAGAAGTTGCTGCCGTTGCCGGGCGTGCCGTGCGCTTGGATGGCTCCAGTGTCGGTGACGTACAGTTTCTTGTAGTCTGGGCTGAAGCAGAGGCCGTTACATTGCACGAAGCCGTCGGCGACGCACCAGAGTTGGCCGGTTGAGGGTTTGAAGCGGTAGATTTGGCTGGGGAGTTGGGGGGAGAGGCGGAAGGCTTGTTCGTAGCCGTAGGTTGGGTCTGGAGTAGATTTTGTTAGTGGTTGGTAGAGTTGGAATGTATCTGGTGATAGGTTGGATTGGTCTTACCAGTGAACCATAATTCGTCGTTGGCGTGGTGGACGACGACATCGTTCAGACTGTTGAACGGCCGGCCGTGGAAATTGTTGATCAGAGTCTCTGAGGACGAAGTACTAGGATCCACGAGCACGAGAGCTGAAGGACTGGTCAGATCGCCCTGACCGCAAAAGAGGATCTGATCCTTGTACCAGCAGCCTCCATTGCCATTCTTGACGTCGGGGAATGAGTGCTGCTCGATCTTGTGGTCTTTGCTGTCAACCGAGTATATCTCCACCGTTTTGCCGGACTGGTAATTCGAAGTGAAGTAGTTCCTGTCGGCCTTCTGGATGTACACGCCCGCTTCATGGGCGAATTTGTCGTTTCGAGACTCGACTAGAGTCAAGGTTGGTTCGGGCCCGATTACATCTTCGAAAGCCGAGTCGTAGACGATGAAAGCTGGGCCCTTGGCGGCGAGGGTCGAGAAGTGTTCTGCGTTCGTCGCGGCGGCTTTCCAGTCGAATTTGGAGATTGTTTTGTAAGTTGTGGGAGTCGCCATTTTTTTTGTCTATGGAGAGGTTGCTTGTAAACGGTTGTGTAGAAGCGTCGGTGTTTGAATGTCAGGGCAAGATGTCTCTGAGCCATTGGGCGGCATGCCTGATACGAACCTCGACCCCGCCGAAGCCGCATTTCCGCCCCACCTTGCCGCGATATCAATCTCGTAGAACAGATGTCGTATGCTCAAGGACCAATATCTGATGGTGAGCCTGTCTTTTTATTGTCGAGTACAGCGTAAAGAGCTTGCAGACGACAACCATTCCTGACCTTTACGTGAATCACAAATCCTGTAGTCGGGCTTGTGTCAACGAGGACGATAGTACTCCTCGACAAGGCCATTGGGCGTGGTTTTGCACTCCAGTGTTCGATGCTGTCAATCTCTGCTTTGCTCATTTCTCTATCTACAGACCATTAATTACTCCACTCCATGCTGTAACAGAACAGTTGGGTATCACCAAAAAAGAAATCGAAACCACCAAGGCCAGTGTATGCATGCTGCTCACAAGCTCGTGAAAAGGAAAAAGTATCAACTTCGAAAGCAACGCAAGAAAACGGAAACAGCGCACGCAGGAAAATGCAAGCAGAAATCAACGCAGCACCTCTAATAAGGCGGTCGCACAAACCCAGTCTTCCGGCCAAGACCTTCAGGCTCTTCCTCGTCCATCCCAATACCCTCCAACAGCGCAGCCAGATCTGTTTTGCTGGGCTTCCTTGAGATTTTCTTCCTTTCGACGCTATGGCCGAACTCGCTTTCACTTCCTAATTCAGTATCGCCAACATCGACGAGACTTTCGCTGGCGGTGTCGGAGCAGGGGTCTGCTCTGTCTGCCAACATGATGGAGGAGGAGCCGCCACTGGCGAGCACACGTTTGAGCTCGTCAACACGGAGAGCTCTGTTTCCTCCTGCCGCAGAACTGCTGCGTCTATCGTTGGTACTTCCACTCGGTCGTCCGTCGGGCGATCTCGAATCGAGGCGCTTGGATACAAGGCCAAAGGCTTGTTGCCTGTGATTCGGAATGGAGGGAGTTCCGTTAAGTTGCGGCGTAGGCACCTGAACAGAGTCGATCTGTGGGTTTGAGCTATTGCGAGAGGAGATCGCATTGACAGTACCTAGGAGTTGGCGGTGGTTGCCATTTCTCGCTATCGACTGCGAGCCAGACAACGAGATTGACTTTGGAGCTGCAGCTGCGACAGCCGCGAGGCAGGCGTCTTTCGTCCAAGTCGCTAGCATGGCATCTTTGGCTCTCTCAGGTAATTCGGGTTTGGTTGCGGTTTTGGTCGAGAGGTAGGAGGTTGAGCGGTCGATCGCAGGGACAGAAATGCTACGCCCGGGACTCGTTGGTGGAGAATTTGATGGGCCGCCCGCGTAATTGGTGTTGTAGGCGTCTGAGATACGGTTGACGAGTGCTTCCCGGTGGTCCATTGCCTTGAGATCTTGATGTGCAATACTTTCTGGCGAAAGCTTGGGTACCGAAGAGCTTGAGTTCGCATGGGAAGCAATCCGCTCCAGAGCTAGCGCGGGCACACTGAGTGCTTCCATCCACAAACCATGCTGCTTCCTTCTTGAGACCTCACCGTACACTTCTTTGCTTACAATGTCCGGCGTAGTGTCAAATTGCTCGCACACCTGCCAAAGGTAGCCATGAACTAGACTGCCAAGCCTGATCTTTGCCACTGGCGACTCAACGCTTGGAATTTCATCTTGAAGAGCGAATATCATGGGCAGACTGCTTTGTACAGCGTTGATGCCGAGACTCTCCAAGAGCGTAGTGCCAAGCAGATGCAACAGCAATATGTCCACCTCTGACGAAGCAGCATGTTGCAATGCATGCTCGTAGACGGCCAAGTTCAGAAGCTGCAAGAATGTAGTTCGTACTTTCTTGCTCTTGCTGTGTCTGTGCGATGCATTTGACAAAGCGCGTCGAGCAAGAGTGCCATTCGGATCTGCACTCTTGGCCCTCTTCTTAAGTTCTTGAGGTTCTTGAACCCTGGCATCCACGTTGCGGGTTTCTAACAAAAGCCACGTACAGAGAGCATCAATGTATGCGCGCCTCACGCTAGGCGAAGGATCGCGGAGCAGCCACTGGGTTCCTTCCCAGGTTGACAGAGGAACCAGGTTCCGGCTTTCAGCCACGCCACCAGAGGCTCGAGTTCGCGAACTGTTTGCAACAATCATGACATCTCTGGCGAGCTCAAGGGCGACCTGGCGAGCCGTGTCAAAAGTGAAGAATCCCCCAGAAAGGGAATGCGATCGATCCCGAGCGATTGAACTAATGTTCGTCGCGCTTTGTGAAACAGCCGACAAGGGCTCCTCGATTGCGGCGGCAGTAGCAGCAGGGCTCTGCTCTGCAGTAGGCGAAGTGTTAGGTTTGAGACGCAACAGGATGGCAGAGACCATGTCGCCAATCTGATCCGTGTAGTATACGTGGGTTGCAAGATCTGCAATGCAATTCTTCAAGCGCGTCAACAGCTCCACTCGAGGTGCAGATGGTACTGCAGTGGCAGATTGCTGATCTTTGATTTCGTCCGTACTCGAGTGCCCAGAATTGGGAGTGCGTGCTGTCTTTGGTGGGCCACTGAGTTGCAGGACACGTAGAATATGTTGAACCAGGCCCAAGAGAACATCCATGACCGACAATCCAATGAGATTGAGGTCCGATCGAAGGATGTCATCGATCAGGTGCGTCAGTAGCAAATGCTGTGCGAGATCTGTGTCTTTCAAAGGCAGATGTGTCAGGGTTTCCGCGGCCGTGACAAGCAGAATGTACCTATCCTGGACAGCTGTGGACGCAGTGATGATCTCGAAAAGTTTAACTGCCCAGCTGGTCCAATCGAGAACAGCTGGTGCTTGCTGCGAAAGAGCGGTTTGTGGTCGATTCTCCAGCTGATAGCGGACCAGGTATTTCAGTATCTCGGTCGTGGCGAGTCGGACTTGGGCACGATCGTCTGTTTCGAAAATTGACTTCAAACAGTTCAGCGCCATAACAGCCACACCCTCTTCGGCAAGCTTGTCCGCATCTTGCACAGTTCCTTCCGCTGCGCGCGCATCCGAATCGAAAGATGCAGCGCCTGCATCCGTCCGCACGGTGTGTAAGCTCTGCCTGCGTTGGACAGCTTTCTCCTTTTCCTCTTCATCGTTTCTTTGGCTTATTCCTTGAAGATGTGCCAGATATAGGGCATTTTCGCCGCGTAAATTGCTCAAGACCGCTGGAATTGTGCCGCTCAACTGGCGTCCAACCTCAGAAGACAGTACGTCCGACGCAAGCACCGCCCTGATCGCACCAAGTCCAGCTTCTCTGAGTCGAACAGCGTCCGGAACAGTCACCGCTGTTGTCGCCTTTCCAATCTTCTTCGTATTACTCTTGTATGCAAACTCCGACCACTGCCGGACTACTAGCTCGTAAAGGTTCTGGTATTCGTGATCTGCAGCGAGAGTTGCAGGGTCCTGGTGCTTGCAGAGCACTTCCCAAGTGTGAAGACTGGCTTCGATCAGGCTGATATCATTGGTGTTTTGCAACAGCCCACTGAGTGTACGGAGCACGTATGGTGCAATCAGACTGAAGCCATTGGTGCTTCCGACTACTTTGTTTTCCAGCAGTGCGGTCAGGATTTGTAGAGTGACGAAGACACGTGCACTCTGGGCCTTGTACACGTCGTTTGCCGTCTTCTTCTCCAGGAAGGTGCCGACTTTCTGTAGTTTACTGCGACGCGTGCTGGCGTAATATAGCAGGTAGCTGAGCTCAGAGCCGTTCGGGGCGACTTCTGCAGTGCTGTTCCGCGGAAGCCTAGGATAGCACTTGAGGACCAGCAGCTGATGTTTTGGGCGCAGCTTCTGGCGCACGCTGTCCATGTGCGCGGGCAGATGTGATTTGACCATGGCCGGTCGGAGCTTCGGCGAGACAGATCTTCACACAGCAGTGGCCAGGTGCGTGGTGCGGTATGCTCGTCCAGTAAAGGGGCGAGAGAGTTGGAGGTGGTAGCTGGAAAGCAGACTATGAGACGTTGCGCATCTGATACAAGAGCAAGACGTCAGGGCTCCGACGACACGACACGACTGACAAGGCTCGCGCTCGCTCTCGCTCCAGCTGGCACAACGGGAGCGAGTACCCTTTTGCTTTACCCAGCGCACGGTGACGCGCTGACGGCACCTTAGCACCTTAGGTTGGGCTGTGAAGTCGAGGAGATGATCAGATAAGCCGGCAGAAGTCGAGTGAGAGATGTGTCAGAAATCGCGGGGCCAGCCGTCGCTGGAGTCTGGCGCCAAGATGTCCGCACGGGCCAGCAGCGGTGCACTTCGTGTGAGAAATTGAGGTGGGTTCGCTGGCAGACGAACTTCGAGATTGCTGGCCAGGCACGATTATCCACGACTAACCTAATAGCAATCCCGAGGTGAGTGCAACTCCTGCGATGGCCATGTACTATTGACGCTGCTGCTATCGACTGCCCGAATGTGCTGCTCAATCTGCGAAAATCCGACTGCGACCAAACCGGCCAACGACCACCACGAAATGCGATCGACTCGAGGGACGAATTTGAGTGTGCGTTGCGAGATGCTATGCGCGCATGAGGAGGGACTGCATACCGACGAAGCGATCTGAAATGTGGTCACTGAAGGAAATGGGAACATTGCGGCTCGTGACATCGGTCACACTTCTGGAAAGCATTAAAGCGATGTTGAGCCCCGCCGTCATGCTCAAGGGAATACGAAACGGCTAGCGACAACATGGACGGAACCACCGCAACATACGAGCAGAACTTGGCAGCAGAGCAGCAGCAGCAGCGACAATAGTTGTGCACCAGACGCATCGCAACATCACACATGCCCATGAATAACCACTAACACCCGTACCAGTGGTCCTTCATCCCGTCCACCCGCCAAGATGCAGTCCAACGTTGCCCCCGCCCAGACCATGGCCAACGCCAGCGCCAACCTCTCCAAGCGCAGGAAGTTCATCGCCGACGGTGTCTTCTACGCCGAGTTGAACGAGTTCTTCCAGCGCGAGCTCGCTGAGGAGGGATACTCCGGTGTTGAGGTCCGCGTGACCCCTACCGTCACCGACATCATCATCCGTGCCACCCACACCCAGGAGGTTCTCGGTGAGCAGGGTCGCAGGATCCGCGAGGTATGTTGATCGAAGTTTGGTGATGGATGCGATCGAAAGTCTAACAACTTTTCAGCTTACCAGCTTGATCACCCACCGTTACAAGTTCCCCGCCGACAGCGTCTCCCTCTACGCCGCTAAGGTCCAGTCTCGCGGTCTCTCCGCTGTCGCTCAGTGCGAGTCCCTCCGCTACAAGCTCCTCAACGGTCTTGCCGTCCGTCGTGCATGCTACGGTGTCCTCCGGTATGCACAAACACTTTTCTTCGGTGTCTGAACCGACCTCTAACAATGCCACAGTTTCATCATGGAGTCCGGCGCCAAGGGTTGCGAGGTTGTCGTCTCCGGCAAGCTGCGCGCCGCCCGTGCCAAGTCCATGAAGTTCACCGACGGCTTCATGATCCACTCCGGTCAGCCCGCTAAGGACTTCATCGACCACGCCACCCGTCACGTCCTCCTCAGGCAGGGTGTGCTCGGTATCAAGGTCAAGATCATGCGCGCCTCCTCTTCTCCCAACGACCCCTCCGGCGAGAAGGCCGGCGGCTCTGGTCTCCCCGACTCCGTCACCATCATCGAGCCCAAGGAGGAGCAGCCCGTGCTTGCCCCTACCTCCCAGGACTACGGTGCCAAGGCCGCCCAGGCCCAGGCTGCCCAGCAGCAGCTCCAGCAGCAGCAGGCTGAGGAGCAGGGTGCTGAGGCCCAGCAGGCCCCTGCCGAGCAGCAGTACTAGGAGTAATGCTGTGCAGTGGGTTGCTTCGTTAGCCGCGGGGCATCTTTTCGGGATGGATGGCGTTTCAAAGTTTCACCATATGAGCGATTCGTGCGCCTTTTGATGCAGGTAGCAGCACGTAGGCTTGCAAAAGAGATCATGTCCAAATTCATAAATTCTGTTCACGATCTCGTTCCCATCTTGTTGGAGGTGAGATTGTCTGGACAGACATGGTTTCATGCTAAGGGATGTGTGAAGGCTACAGCAAGACCCCAACTCCATTCAAGTACGGGTTGGACCAAGGTAGTGTTCGGCGTAAAACGCATCATCAATTCGTCCCATATCTATCAAAAATCACAAATCAAAGATGAGGTGCCAGTACCCACACCTTCCGTTTCTGTTTCTACTTCAACCTCTACTTCTTGTCCTGCACCTGCATATCCTGCAACCCCAAAACAACCTCCTCCCCCGCAACCTTCGAAGCAGAAGTATTCTTCCGATGCGCCCTGCCCTTCTTGTGGACGACTTTGAGAGGCGGCTCTTCCACATTCACCCCGTCCTCGTCGCCAAACAAGAACCCTCTGTTGCGGCGCTGGTCTTCGAAGAATGATGAAGGCTTGCGTGCGCTGGCGGCACCGGGTCCAGAGTCAGACTTTTCTTTGTCTTTTTCGTCGTTGCCCAGCATCCAGGAGTAGGAGCTTTCTGCTAGAGGGGGGCGGGCGGGTTGTGGTGAGGGCAGGTCTGGTTGGGTTGGCGCTGAGTTGGGGTTGGGTGAATTGGTGGTTGGTGGGGATTCGACTTTGATGGTTGGCTGTGATTTGGTAGGCGTAGCAGGGTTGGGTGAGGGATCAATGTCAGCGTTGTCGTCGTCGTCGGGATCGTCAAACATTGAAGGATCTGCGAGTTTGGTCTCGTGTTGTGGATCATGGGAATCGGTGGTCGGCTCAGATACTGAGTGCACTGGAGCCTGCGAATGGCTCGTCTGACCTCGTGATTCTTCGGATGACGGCTCTTCTAGCGCAAGTGCAGGTCCCTCAGGTTCTGGCTTATCTTCATTGCTGGCGGGTGCAGCGTTTTCAGCTGGTAAAGGGAGGCTGGAATCACCAAGATACACTTGGACGAACTGCACCTTGGCTATTGCGACACTGAGCTGCTCAAGAGAGGCGACCGCTCCGGGTGCTTCGCCTGCATCGCCTGGTCCGCCATGATCAGCAGCCGCCTTCTGATACTCCCAGAGTTCGCTGACAGCAGCCTCAAGCAGCTTGTTCAATTGTGCATTTCTGTTCTCGAGCTCTTTGATTTTGTGCAATACCGCGCCGTATGCAGTCCGTGGCCCACTCTGTCGCCACGTGTTTGCAGAGGACGGCGTCTGCGCGTTGCTAATCTCCTGAGCCTTTCGATGTACCTCATCAACTGCGTTCCGTACAGCCTTGCCTATGCCAAATTGCTCGCTTCGGGCGTGAATATTCTTTGCGGCTGACTGAAATATTGACTCGATATTTCGGCTCTGCTTCGATCGACCGTCTGCCGCGCCAACGCGGCCCAGAGCTGCCCTCGCGGCATTCACTCCGGAAAATGCGGTGATGTTTCGTTGAAGTGCGGGTGGCGTCGCCGGTCTGTCGGTAGGTTGTAGAGGCCGGTCGGTGTACTTGAGAACGATGTAACCTCCACCACCGTGGTGCATATGCTCTCGTAGATAGAGAGCGTCTAACACAAGGCTCTGTGGCGCAAGGCCTTGAGGTAATGATGGGTATCGCAAAAGTAAAGTCAAAGCACTGTTGTAGTCAGAATCCATCAACTCCCACCGTATACGTAAGAGCATCACGAGACAAATGTGATCAACGATTTCCAAAGATGCGTCGTTTGCAAAGACGACATCCCACATTGTCAATAGATCGTCAAAGGGAAATTCACGCCCAAATAATAGCCTGATCCATCGCATGAGAAAGACTTGCGGCATGATGTCGAGTTTCTCAAGATGAGACGCAAGTTCTGGATCGACCTTCGACAACGACTCGAAGACGATGCGTTTACTGCGCAGAACCATCGGGTTGTCGACTGCAGCGTGCGTGGTCTGCTCGTAGAAGTTCTTTGCGTTCTGCATGACTTGACCAAAGAGTGCAAACGCGTCGTGTTCGATGTGGTCGGCGTCGTAGACAGCACGAACAACAGCGTCCTCGCCCATGGCCTTGCTACTATGTCCTAGGTTCACAGCATCTCTTTCAACAACCCACAGCATAGGTGCTAGCAATTCGTGCATCCCTTGTCTGTAGCCCAGGTCGGGATTTAACTTGCAGAAGACGAAGAGTATATCCAGCATCATTCGTTGCGTATCCGGTTGACGGAAGTAGAGGTTCTCAGGCATGCAGCGATCGACGTCTTGCTGTATCTCGGCGCGGAGCTCTTCGTCCTGGCGGATGGAGGACCATGGCGACTTGAATCACATCTTAGCTATCGGTCAGACCACGCCCAGAGGGAAGGCGACGTCGGAAGTTGAGCTTACGTCTGTCTCCTCGGCGAGCGGGTCGGCTTGTTCTTCTGGATTCTCGATATGTCGGAGGAAGTGGAGGCGCAGCGAATTGTACGCCGAGCGCGAGGATAGGAGGGTACGTGGCCACGAGGTGGTGTCGACATTGTCGAAGAGCAGGAAGGCTTTCCAGCAGGCCGAGCGGAGGCCGTTGTTGGGTGCTGAGATGTGGCCGTCGAGGCGGACGGCTTCTTTGAGTTCGGCGAGCGATGGGTATTGTTGGAGCTCTTGCCAGCTTTGTTTGGCGTCGGCGAGGCGTCGCATAGCCGCAGAGAGTCTGCGTCGTTCGATTTGTTCGGTGCTGTTGTGTTGTGGTTGTTATGCGTACAACTCCAGCACTGAAGTGGGGTGTGTTGGCTAGCGAGGTGGAGGGTGGAGTGCTCGAGGCGGCGTTTGATGGCGTCGGCGCTCACACAGCTGGCTGCCCTTGCTCTCTCTCCGCCATCACCAAGTCCACATGTCCTTCACAATCTCACCCACGCTCGTTCTTAAGGAAAATTGAAAGAAACATGGGCTGGCCATACCAGTTTGTCGATCTCACAGAGGCACAAAAGATCTCACGTCGCAACCTGCTCGATACCTACGGTCTGGTTGCACAAGCATCTGCTGGGATTGTGCTGATAGTAATACGACTGCTCTTCTTTGCACAATGGTTGGGACGAAAGCGGCAACAGAATAGCCCCGATGTGCCAGGCTCTCCGAGCCTCAAGCACTTGCAGAAATCTTCTAATCCCAACTTCCAGGCTGTCGAACGATGGTGGCGGCGTCTCGAGTGGTGGTCTGGCGACTCACTGGTGGTATTTGGTGTCGACTGCGGAACAAATGGACAAGTTCTAGCGGCGACACTCTGGACCGTCTGGCTCTTGGTGTTGACTTTTGCAGAGACAGGGAATGGTGAGTAGCATACATACAATGCACATCTTAGTCATCAGTGGCTCACGCCCTCCCAGATTATCTCCACCTCACAAAACGTTTTGGTATCGTCGGAGCCTCACAACTACCCTTCCACTACCTTCTCATATGGAAATCATCTTGGTCCCCGATACAAATCCTCACCCGGGCTTCGCACGAATCGCTCAATGCCTACCATCAACTCCTGGGACGTATCGTCACACTGCTCGTTGGGTTACATGCAGCTTTGTACCTCAACTTCTACGTGCAGAACAACCTCATGGCAATCAAGCTAAAAGAGTTCTACGTTCTCTGCGGTATCGTCGGCGTCGTTGCGTTTGCTGCAATCGGGACGACCGCCCTGGCACCTCTTAGACGACGAAGCTATCGTGTGTTTTATGTCGTTCATGTCGTGCTTGCCACCGCTCTGGTGCCGGTTCTGTTCTTCCATGTCCATCACATTCGGATATATCTCTACGAGACAGCAGCTATCTACGCGGTCAATAATCTCGTCCGCTGGCTATCCGCAACCGACCTTCGTGGTAGCATCCGATCGATATCCAATACCACACTGGTGGAAATCGTAGCCCCGAACGACTCATCTGCCGCATCGAAGCGTGTCGCTCAAAATCTACGCCCCGGTCAGCACGCGTACGTTTCGTTGGCGGGGAAATCTTTCTTGCACACCTTCCGCAGCAATCCATTCACGATTGCTTCGATCCCCAACACCGATGGTCACATCAAATTTGTGGCTCGAGCATTAAATGGCAACACCAAGCTGCTCCTATCGAACGCCGAAAAAGTCTCATCCGACACCAAGGTCAATATCACTGTCGAAGGCTCATATGGTCTAAACACCCACGAAGACAAACTCTTGCAATACGACCGCGTGCTGTTCATCGCCGGCGGCGTAGGCGCGACTTTCATCGTTCCACTTTACAGACAGCTGCTCGCGGACCTGAGTCCTGGGAAAGGCAGCTACAGGCGGCAGAAAGTCAGCTTTGTGTGGGTCGTGAGGAGCAAGTCGGAAGTCACATGGGCTGTGCCAGCGAACCCGCGTGAGAAAGAGGGCTTCGCCGAACGATTGAAAGTCTGCCTTACCGGTCCCAGCACAGAAGACAGCGGCGGACCATTGAGCTATGATGACAATATCGAGGGCGCTGCTGTTGACGAGAACGAGGACGGTATTGAGCTCGAGGAGCAAAAGCAGCTGCTTTCCAACGTTGCGGAAAGCAATGGGAACAGCGCTGCGGATGTCAATGACTTGTCTATCTACACAGGTCGTCCTGATTTACGTCGGTTGGTGCACGAGACGCTTTCGCACGGCGGGAATGAAAGGGTGGCTATCGTAGTCTGCGGACCGAAGACACTCAATCAAAGTATCCGCCGAGAGATTGCGCCTTGGGTGAAGAGAGGAAGAGAGGTATGGTTCCATGATGAAAGCTTCAGTCTATAGGATCGGGGCCAATGTGTATGTAATTCAGATGATCGGGTCACAAGTAGATGGGTGTACCCAAGGGATTCCTTGATAAATGGATTTAGAGTTATCTTGGATCAACAATGTTGTCGAAGTATCCGGACGAATATTATCAAAAACTCATAAATCAATCTCATCCTGCAAATCTCCCAAAGCAAACAAGTTTACTTGCTCTCCGCCCTCAACTGCTTCCCCGTCTCCGCCACCCACGTCTCATAATCATCCGCCTCCTTCCCCAGCACAGCCCTAAGCAACCTATACTCATCCTCACTCGGCCCAAACCCATTCTTGATCCACCCCCTACACATCAACCCCAAATCCCTCCCTACCGACCTCCCAGCCGTCCCAGGAATCACCTCCGCCCAATGCTCCTCATAAGCCCTCAAACCCTCCTCATCGCCCTTCCCCATCCTAATCTCCCTCCCCAGCGCTTTGGACCACAACTCCTCAATCTCCCTCCCAGTATACCTCCTCAACGACCCAACATTCACCTTCCTCTTATCCAACTTCTCCCCTCCATCCTCCACACTCTTCGCCACAACCCTCGCCACATCTTTACACGACACCCGACTCACGCCCCTCTCCCCCAAAGGCTCCGGCATCCACCCCTGCCCGAGCAAAATCTCCTTAGTCCGGACATCATTCTCGAAGAACAACGTCGGCCCCACGACCGTCCACTTGAACGGATACGCCGCGTGCCACAGCCTCTGCTCAACAGCAACTTTGACCACCACGCTCGCGCTGCTCCACTCCCTCAACATCGCCGCCACGCCTTCCGGAGAAGTAAACTCCCCCGCGCAAGAAAGATAAACCACGTGTTTGACTCCCGCCCGCGCAAAAGCGTCTAGGGCGCCCATGGTCGTAAACAGCTCGTCTTGCCCGCCGAGATTGAGGAATACTGATTCGACGGCGTGGGTGGTGCAGAGGGATTCGAGCCATTGCGGGTCGGAGACGGCGCCTTCGGCGATGGTGAGCCGGGTTCCGTCGAGAGAAGGGGGGAAAGAAGATGAGAGGCGGGACGAGGAGGAGGTTGGAAGGACGAGGGTTGTGGTTGATGGGGTGGTAGAGAGGAGGAGGGGGATGAGGTCGCGGCCGATGTTGCCGGAGGCGGAGGTTATGAGGATTGATTTGGGGGGCATTGTTGGGTTTTTGGTTGGTTTCCCTGTTCTGATGGCGGTGGGTGTCAGGGTTGGTGTGTCCTTTTGTTTTGGTTCAGAGATATTGTGTAGAAAGCCGTTGCTTTTGAGTCTCAATGGTGCCTGGTGTAATGTTGTAGATCCAATATTGGTGGTCTGATGGTATTGGTACAACTGTGAGATGGAATAGGCAACAGCACTTTTTATATCACAAGATCAATCGAGTACTTTTCGCCTTCTGGCGAGCAGACTGTCAATTATTCAGCCAGTGTCACATCTCATGATGCCAAGGTGTGGTAGACAAAGCATGCTTCCTGTTTTGGGCAGCTGTTCTGCAACCCCACTCTTGGATGTAGAGCTTCGAGAGGATTTGTTACTAATCCACACACCGAAACATGCTGGCCGCGGGCACCGCCAAAACAACCGCCTGCTTGGCAGACCATCCAGAAAGGCAGGTTGTCCTCACGTGTGAATCCTTCTGGAGGTTTCCTGGAAGAATTATTGCCTGGGCACTCGTATGCACAGACATTGATCGTTATCAGATTACAAAGCTCGACAAAGTGATGTAGGACTACTAGTACATCGAACCCATATCCTTGCACGCCAACGAAACAGATGAGGCACTTTCAGCTCAGCATCTTCGATCTGGCAGTAAGTCTTGTCGAAATGCTACACTTTTCGCTGATGCCACCAGAAAACGCAAGGCCAAGCCACCGACCTTGGCCAGCCATTCCTTCATGGCTCCGCTTCAGAAAACAAATGGCACCATTCTCCATCTACCCTGCAAAGCCTGCTTTCCGAACCTGCGCTCATACCATTCGTACGTGCCATGAGCTGTGACACCCAAGTTAACTGCTACAAAAACCAATGCGCAAGCAACAGTGCTATTCAGCCATTGACCAGGTGGTGCGGCCATGCCAGCAATGGAGAGATAAATTACGCATTCCGCGAGGTAGTGCGGTGTGACCGTCGGGTGGAAGGCCGGGTGGGTTGGTAGCTTATAGTCGGACTTGCCATCTTTGTTGTTGGCGCCAGTCGGTTTGAGAGATGCAAGATAGGCGTGGCAGTCGTGCTGGATGCCGGATGCGAACATGAAGAAGGCCAGCGTGATGAACGTCCGCACTGATGGTGCTTGGATGGTGAAGTCGACGAGGGTAAGCTTGTGGTCTTTGAGTGCCGACGTTCCTTCGATCCAGATGGCGACGCTGAGGCCGACGTAGAAGGCCATGCCCAAGACCCAATGGCCGACCCACATGGTGCTTTTAGAAGGACGCGAGAAGGCCATGCATTCGTAGAGGCGTCGAATACCCTGTGAGAGGACGGCAAGCCAGACGATGAAGACTTGATGGAACGTCATGGAGGGACGAGACGTGTTGACATGGGCAGCGATGTGCGACGAAATTGGCCCCGAGAGAGCATAGTCGATGGCGCAGAGGAGCGAGCAGGAGACGGAGGTGATGTAAAAAGATGTGAACCAGCTGTGAGGGACTTGAAGTGTTGCTGCGAAGTCCAAGGTGGAATTCACAAAGCTCTTAGACTTTACAGCAGCAGGTTTCTCTGGCTTGACAGGAGAGGACGTGGAGCTCGCGCGGGCACCATAGGCAAGGAAGCGCGAGCGCAAAGGAGGGAGAAGAAAAACAAGTTGGACCTACCGTTTCCGTCAGCCTGAGTTCAGGCTAGGCAGATGGTGAATTGATTATCCTTACGCCGCCTGCAGCTCCTAGAAAGGCCAAGCGGACGAGATCGACAAGGTCCAGGTCGAGATCAAGCTTGGAGGGAAACATTGCCCAAGATGGGACTGGCGAAGGACTCACTACTGCAGTAGAGATGAAAGATCAATATATGCAGGCGCAGATGCAGAGGTGTATATAGCACGGCAGAGTTGCTAGGAGGTACTGCAGGCGGTGAGATGGTAGCTGGTGGCTGATGAGGGGTTGTCGTTGGTTTCGTGAACTGTAAGTGATGTGAGACGGAAGAGGATGAGGAATTGGCGGGGTCGTGCTTCCTCCTTTCGTGCCACTGCTTCCCCGAGCCCTGCGCTGTGACGATCGCAAAGCGGCCGTCGCGTCTCGCTCGCGCTGCATTTCCAAGCAGAGACTGGCAAATGATGAAGACGGGCTGACTATACAACCATATCTCCCCCTCGCCACACCCGCCGCATCGAATCGGAAGCGAGTCGCATCTCAACCATCTCCCACCACCTCATACAACAGTCGCTCTCGCAGCAGCAGACAAAGCAATGCGCGCGTAGCAACACCCTCAAGCCCATCCTTCCACCTTCCACCATGTCGGCCACCCAAGACGAAGCTGCCCAACGACAACAATCCGACCACTCGCCCTCCGACCAGCGCAAACCCTCGCCGCCCTCCATCAACACCCTTCACTCACCCGAACAACATCATGTCAGCCTGCCACAGTACACGCCGCCGCCAAACCGCTCGAGTCCACCTCAGGCGCAAGATGCCATCCAGGCCTTGACAAAGCTCTCTTCAAGCAACGCCTCGCCTCCAACACCATGGGGCGAGCATAGAGCGCCTGAAGATGGACGAAGGAGAGAGTCGAATGACAGGCGACCGGGCAGTGCGCATAGCACGACTGTCGAACTGCCTCCTGCGCCGCTGCTCGATGGCCAGAGGAAGATCAGCTCCCCTACACTCGACCACTATCACGTGGCGTCACGTTCGCCGGATCAGAGGAAGGCTTCACTCGTCCCACCTAGCAATGCTGCTTTCACACTGCCACCTCTTCAGAATGTGACATCGCCAATCGATGGTCAGCTGCGTCGTCCTTCAGCTGTGGGCACTCGAGAGCTGTCACCGACATCTGCACATGCCACTCAGATGTCAATTGACTCAGCGGCGAATGCTACCGAGAGCGACAAGGCGAACGCACATGCTGAGCCCTCCACATCACAAGCGCCTATCCCATCACTCAACGAGCCCTTGATCAATGCCAAAGAAAGCGCCGGCGATCTGTCGCCAATGCACATAAAGCAGGAGAATCTGGCAGTACCTCAACCTGCCTCACCAGTCGATGCAAGACGACCTTCCCTACAAAGCAACGACATGGAGCCCTCCAAGGCTATCAGTTCGCTCAAGCGCGAGAACAGTGCCCGACACCAGTCTCCGCTTCGAGAATCCTCAGTCCCTATGCCGTCCACCGAAGATGTCCATGCCGATTCTACCGTCCCGAGGCAACGTCCCCTTCCTAAGAAGAAGGGCACGGCCACAACGATGAAGAAGGCTCCGCCATCCAAGAAGCGCAAGCTTGAGTCTACCAGATCCGACACACCTGGTTCCCGTACCTCGAGACCTGCATTCAAGACTGGAAGCGCCAAAGAAACTCCAATAAACTCATCCCCGGCTCCCTCAGACCGTTCAGGCTCCATTGATCCCGATGAGGAGGAAGAGGAGGAGGAAGAAGGTACACCCGTGAGCGACGATCTCTACTGTCTCTGTCGTAGACCTGACACCGGCACATTCATGATCGGATGCGACGGACAGTGTGACGATTGGTTCCATGGAAAATGCGTGGGCATTGAAGAGCGTGACAAGAACTTGATCGACAAATTCATATGTCCGCGATGCACAGAAGCCGGCGTTGGCAGAACCACCTGGAAACGGATATGTCGCCGCTCAGGCTGCAGGCTGCCAGCACGTGTAGGCAAGAATAAGCATGGCAGTGACGGTAGCAAGTACTGCTCGGACGAGTGTGGTGTTCGATTTTTCCGACAAATGACAGCCGCCGCTCGTGGGAGCGAACAAGCTGGAAAGAGTCGGTCAACACGAAGGAAAAGTCACCATGTTCCGTCCGAGTCGCAGGCTTCAAACGACCTCGGCGCTCGTGGAGGCGTGCTTGCCCCAGCTGAAGTGCGTGCCCTTCTTGATTCTTCACAGTCTTTGGATGAATTCAAGAAGCTAGGTGAGGGTGTTCTCAGCCCACCAGCGACTCCAGACGGGAAGAACAGTGGTGGCGACAAACATCGAGGAGAGTATACCGAGCTCGAAACGCAGACGTTGGCCGAGATCACGACTAAGAAGGATGCCTCTCGAGTTCGCCATCAGCTGCTCAAGGATCGTCAGCTATTCATAAACATGACTAAGCAAGCCGCGTCCCGCGCATGCGCAGAGAACGAACTCAAGCCCAAAGACTATTGTGGATTCGATCCACGCCTCGAATGGAGCGAAGAGCAATTTGCAATCTGGCGAGCCAGTCCCATTGGCGAACAGGCTTTCGCACTGGGAACGTTAGCAATCGAGCAAAGTGGCGATGAACACATGGTGGACGAAGACGACGATAACGAAGGCGTCTTCGCCACCGTTCACATATGCGAGAAGAAAAAGTGCGCGCGCCACCTGGAGTGGGTGAAACTCGCTACCGACGACGTGCGATTCGAAATGTCGGACAACAGTGATCGTATGCGAGGGCTGGATCGTGAGGAGCGCGAGATCAGAGAACGGGCTGCCCTGCGCATGAGATCTGGTGGAGAGCTGCAAGGAGAGGGCAGTGTTGAGGTTCACGGCTTAGACGTCCAATCTGCAGCCGGAGAGGTTGTTGTGAGCAACCAAGATGCAATTGCAGCACCGCCTCCACCAGCACCTGAGAGCGTGGTGCCGGCCCTACCGCCTAGCGAGGCCATGCAGATTGACACGAACGCTTGAAATTGGTCGAATGAAAAGCCAAATGGGATTTACCAAGACCAAGTTCGAGACGTGAATGTCCTACTGGAAGGCAGACCCGTTTGAAGCAGAATGGTACATTATTGCGAAGAGCTACAGCCTCCCTCATGGAGATGGAAGATGTGACTTTCTTCACAGGTTCCTCGAGCTGTGCGCGCCCGCTCATCGGTGTCAATGCACGCGGATATCCATATATGCATCAGCTTCACGATCGAACCGGCAATGTCTGAGTTCAAGTCCGAGCCAGCAGACGAGGACCTGCTTGTCTCACTTGCTGCCCATGGATCATCTTACTTACAAGATGCGTGTCCTTTCTAATATAAGCACCACCACCATCCTCATCAGTACATATCACTAGTCTCTTTCTCTTTTGCGATAGCTAGTACTAAAATGAAACGACCATGATGAACCTTCCACAATTCAAAGTATTCCTTCGGGTTGCGCGACCTGCGTGACGTTGAATGGGCGGTGTATCGTGGGCCGAGTTCATTGGCTTGGGACGGTTGGGAGTTTCTAACACGGAAAATGCAGACGATGTTCTCTCTAAAGAAGCGTATTGCGACCCAGGTGGTCAAAGCGCTTGGAAGTAAACTTTACAATTGAAGTGAACTCAAATAATGAATAATATCATGTATGCATGCCAGGTGTTCCTGCTCTACTTTGCATCTAAATAAAAAATGATCATGCCATGCAGGTTCTTGCCCGCGGATCCATTTTGATGTGAGGTCCGGTCGATTCTTGGTCATGATACACGGGGAGGTGAAGAAAAGCGAAAGCCCGAGCAGAGTCAAACAAAGAATTCGTCTAAAAAGTTCATGTTGCATTTGATTTTTTTCCTGTGTGTTGCATAGCGGGCGCAGGAAAAACATAAAACAGATGCAGAGAGCCACCGCGCAGCAGCTGCTGCATACTGCGTCGTCCACCCAAGAGCCAAACATTACGACCCTTTCTAAAGACCTCCTCCATCCGGTCTCTGGACTTGGTCTTTCCCACTAAACAAGACTCATTCGCTACGCGGAGTATCGATCTTCTCCGACGGAACAACACGTAGGCGACCTTTCGGCTGTTTGCGACCCGCGTGCAGCATGTCAACATTCTAAGTCTCCATCGCATCGCCGGCGGCACCTTCGCTGCCAGTGCCCTTTGCGGCGGTAGAGGCGAAGAAGCGGACGTCGACGTCCTCATCTTGAATCAGCTTCTCGAGCTGTGGCAGGACTTGAGACTGAATAAGCTGCTGGCCCTTGACAGAGCCCTCGGCGTTGGCAGCTTTGCCGTCCTTCTCTAATTGGCAAAGCGTGGTGGCGCCATCATCGGGGATACGGCGGAGAATGTCGACAAGAACGGCGTATGATTTGGCGACGTTGAATCTGATGTTGGGGATTGGGTCGCTGACGAGCTTCTCGAGGATAGGGAGAACGGCGCTTGCGAGGACGGGGAGAGAGAGCGCAGGCGCAAGTGTCTGGGAAATTTGTTAGTAACCGGCCGATATTAAGAAATTGCGATAAGACATACCGAAACAGCGAAACATGTGGTCATCCTGTAAAGGTAGTTGGGGTGCTCGGCCATGGCGGCGACCTTGGGCACGATGGCCTCACTGGCCCACTCGACACCAAAGACCTCTGTGAGCTTCTTCAAGTTCTGTGTGCTGGCTTCGCGAATGCTGAAGACAGTGTCGCCGAGCCATGACATGCAAAGGTTGCTAAGCTTCTCGTCGAAGAACTTCATGCCGAGCTGGCTGGCTAGTAGCGGCACGTACTGGATGATTGCCAGACGCACACGCCACTGCTTGTCCTCGGCCAGCTGCACAATCGCAGGCAGAAGAGACTGAGAGAGCAAATCAATGCCGATGACGTCGTTGACCTGCTCGAGCTTCGAGATGATGTTGAGCCTCACATCGGGGAACTCGTCCTTGAGCATCTGAAGGAACATAGGAAGGAGGTGCTCAGTGGTCTCGCGCTTGCCAAGAATAGGTGCAAGGCCACTGATCTGGTTGCCGAAAGCGGCACGAACGTGTTGCGAAGAATCGGTGACCAGTTCCTCGATAGCAGGCATGATGTCGCGAAGGAGCGCATCACGGTCAACCAGTTGGCAGAATCCAGGAACCTGTCCAGAAATCGCAGTCCTGACCTCTGCTTCGGTGTCCTTCAACAGCTTCACAAAGGCGGGCACGAGATCCCGTGCAAGCACTTCGTCGTCCACGGCCTTTGCGATCTTCTCGAAACGGTCCGCCACCATATATCTGACTCTCCAACTCTTGTCGTCAAACAGACTCCTGAGCGCTTGCAGAAGCACGCCGTGACTGCTCTGCTGCTGTTTGGGTACTGCCTCGGCGATTGCAATCAAAACCTCCACTGTGAGCAATCGGACGCTATCCTGATCATCGCCAGCCAGGTGCTGGAAGAGTGGGACCATATCTTCGATCACAATTGCCGCGGGCATGCTCTTGATGAATTTTGCGAGGTTGTTTGCCGCCTGTCTCCTGACCATGGGGGTTTCATCGTGGACCAGCTGGGAGTAATGTTGCCTCAGTTGCTCCTGGTATTGAGGGCTCGCGTGCTGATAAGGTGTGTTGTAAAGGCCAGTGGCCGAAATCTTTGATGTAAACCAGTCGGCCTTCGAAAGGCGGAATGTGAGGGGAATGAAGTGTTCTTCGACTTGCTTCTGGCTGAGCTGCTCGCAAATCTTGTTGAGGGATTCGACGGCCTATAATAGTTAGCAATGCGACCACTGTAATTTCCATTGGGCTCTCACTGACTTTGTCACGGACTAGGGGCTCCTCGATGGTTGCGAGGTTCTCCAGAGGCGAAAGAAGGCAGTGGCCGAAGTCGGGACCTCCGACGTACTCGACAAAGCCACCCAACTCGTCGCTGAGAGCGGTGAGGACTTCATCCTCGTCCTCGACAGACTCTATGAAAGGGTCAGTAGAGGCCATTGAGACTGTGTGTGAATATGTGCGCACCATCGAGGAAAGGTATCAGCTCATCGCGAGTGCGCTCCGGGCCCAAAGCGAGAGCAATGGTAGAGAGTCTGCGGATAGCATTCAGGCGGAGAAGGACATCGTCATGCTGTGTGGTATGTCAGTGCCAGACATACAACCAGCGGGTATTTGCTGCTCTAGTGAAAGCAAGCGCTGGATGTTTCGCACCTTGAGCTCGTCGATGAGCACAGCAATCGGGTACAACTCATCGCCTTGGTCCTGGCCCTCCATGATTTATGCAATGCACTTAAAGTCGTAAGGCCAATAAAGGAGTGAGCGGCCGTGGTACAGGACTCGCGGCGGTGATCCTGTTCTCACAGCCTGTGCGGGCGAGAGGCGACGTTGAGGGGTGTGTTGACAATGAGGTCAGAGGGTGAGTGGATATCTGTGACACGCGATCTGCTTAGCTGTGTGTCCCGTCGCAAAGGTATACAGTGAGTGTCGAGGCTGCTACCGACTCGGATAAGATAGAGGGTCGGTGTGCCCTCTTCGCACATATATGCGAGGGAGCAGCCGGGGTAGGAAGGCACATGCGCGCCCTTGGCTCAGAGCATGACGCAGAATGCAGGCGGGGCGGAGACTCACCAGAACAAGGGGTGGAGCGGCGAGGGTGGTGGTGTATGTGGTGTGTGGGAGCGGGGCGGTGGTTGTGTGCTGGCGGAGGGGCGGTGGTATTTGGGCGGCGTCGGGCGTGTTATTGCGTCGTCGTCTGTCGCTGTGCTGGAGCTCGCTCGCTGCGGTGGGATGAAGATCGGACTGAGGCACGGACGGCAGGGGCGCCACACGCTCGTTGCGCCACATCAACGCCGCGCTGCGCCTTAAGAATTTCGCGGTGTCGAGAGATGACTCCATAGGCAGTTTGTAGTCAGAAAAGCCGCCCTGAGACATTGGACCACGGCCGGAAGCGCAATTGCAGACGCCCAATACAGCAACACCCACAGGCAAAATCATATAACAATTCTTTCGTGAGGCCACCACTGCCCGGACTCAGCCAAGATGCCTACCATTTCCGTTGACAAGGTCGCCCTCTACAAGGCCCTGGGCAAGGACTACACCCGCGAGGAGTTCGACGAGCTATGCTTCGAGTTCGGTATTGAACTGGACGATGACACTACTGGAATCGAGGAGCCTGCCCAGCTGAAGATCGAAATCCCCGCCAACCGCTATGATATGCTCTGTTTCGAGGGAATTGCCATGAACCTCAATGTCTTCCTCGGCAGGCAAGAGGTTCCTCAATACAAGCTCAAGGCTCCCGCAGACGGTAAGCTTCTTGAGGTGACCGTCAAGCCCGAGACCCAGCAAGTGCGCCAGTATTTCTCATGTGCCATCCTCAGAGGCATCAAGTTCGACAAGGCAAAGTACGAGAGCTTCATTGCCCTGCAAGACAAGCTGCACCAGAACCTCGCCAGACAGAGAAGCTTGGTGGCGATTGGCACGCACGATCTGTCAACCCTCAAGGGACCTTTCACATACGAGGCTCTGCCTCCTGACCAGATCAAGTTCGCTCCTCTCAACCAGGAGAAGGAAATGAACGGCACGGAGATGATGGAGTTCTACGAGGTGCGTGTTCCCAGCAATCATGTGTGGCGTAACTTTTGATCGAAAGTCGATCTTGAGGCACCCCGAACACATTGGCTCAATTCGACCTTCGCATCGAATATCGATGACTGACTCCCTTACAGAAGGACCTCCAGCTCAGGAAATACTTGCCCATCATTCGCGACAAGCCCGTCTACCCCATCATCTACGATGCCAACCGCACAGTTCTGTCGATGCCGCCTATCATCAACAGCAACCACTCCAAGATCACTCTCGACACCACCGATGTCTTCATTGACATCACCGCCACCGACAAGACCAAGCTGGAAATCGTCAGCCAAATTCTCGTCGCCATGTTCTCTCCCTACTGCAGCGAGCCCTACACCATTGAGCCCGTCCGCATTATCTCACCTCACAACAACGAGACCCGCGAGTCACCAGACCTCAAGCCTCGTCCTTCGCAAGCCAGCGCGAAGTTCATCAACTCTGTCTGCGGTCTTGAGCTATCTCGTGAGGAGATCTGCAAGATGCTCAGCAAGATGTGCTACACCGCCAAGCCTTCCGAGACCGACTCCGATAAACTCGACGTCGACATCCCCATCACTCGCGCCGATGTTCTCCACCAGGCAGATATCATGGAGGATGTTGCCATTGGCTACGGCTTCAACAACTTGCCCCGCAACTTCCCTTCAACCTCCAACTCGGTCGCTGCCGCGCTCCCCATCAACAAGCTGGCCGATATCGTCCGCGTGGAGTCTGCCATGGCCGGCTGGAGTGAAGTCATGCCTCTCATTCTGTGCTCACACGACGAGAACTACGCATGGCTGAACAAGAAAGACGACGGCAGGGCCGTGCGCCTCCAAAACCCCAAAGCCCTCGAGTACCAGATCGTCCGCACATCTCTCATCCCCGGTCTCCTCAAGACCCTCCGCGAGAACAAGCGCCACGCAGTCCCCATGAAGATCTTCGAAGTTTCCGACATCGGCCTCAAGGACGCCAGCCTCGAGCGCAAGAGCAGAAACGAGCGCCACTTCGCCGCCGCCTGGTACGGCAAGACCAGCGGTTTCGAGCACGTCCACGGTCTGCTCGACCGTATCATGCTGATGCTGAGGTCCGCTTTCATTACTCGCGAGGACGGCCTCAAGAACACAAAGCTTCAGGGCTACTTCATCGAGGAGCTTAACGGTATGCCCCCGCTCATACATTACACTGATTTTCGCCACTCGACTAACACAATACTCGCATAGACCCCTCCTACCTCCCCGGCCACGCCGCCGCCGTCTTCCTCCAGCTCGCCGACCAAAAGCCTGTGCAGATCGGCAGCTTCGGTGTCATGCACCCCATCGTGCTTAAAAACTTCGAGCTTCCCTTCCCTACTTCTACGCTTGAGCTTAACCTGGAGCACTTCTTGTAAGCTTTGGCAACGAAAGGCATGAGTGTGAGGTTCGCAGCGCAGTAAAAAACCGAAAATAGAACGAGCTGTGTCACATGATATAGCATGACATAAAGTCCTCTGAAAAACGAGAAAAAGACAATTTTGCAACGATGTGTGATCAAGGTTGTGCTGTGAATTTTTCTTGGCTACATGTGAAGAGCAATTGAGCGGTCACTCGAAACTTGGAAATTTTTGATCGTAGCTGGAATGGTTTCGATACAATTTTTTCAAATATAGATGGTAAATCCTCTGCTAATAAAATGCTAGCAACGCCATGGCCTGTCTGTTTAACTAGACTAGTACACGCCAGGCCAGATGCGCCACCTGACAATCTCGCAGTACTTCTCCCAGTCCTTGCCATACTTACGCCTGCACTTCTCCTCGTCGCGCATCTCACGGTGGATCAAGAGGACGGCGAAGTACAGCATGTAAAAGTAAGTGATCGGGATAGCATAGCCCTTGATGCCTTCTTGCGAGACAAGGCTGGTGCCGGGGTAGAGAATAGAGGGAGTAAGCTTGTAGCCTGCGGCGAGGGTGGGAAGGCAGTAAGACCACGACATCAGCCAGTCTCCGAGGTAGTTGATGTGGCGGGCAGTTCCCCACCAGCCGGAGGTTAGCAGGCGGGAGCCAGCGGCGGTCTCGATGTACTTCAGGTGGGCGACTTTAGGGTCGTTGGGGTTGGTGCGGAAGCGGTTCTTCTCGTTGTTGGCGCTGCGGAAGATGTAGTAACCAAGGCCCTGGATGCCGAGGATGGCGAGGACGTAAGTGGGACCAAGGATGACCGGGTGAACGCTGAGGTAGCGTGCCTGGATGGAGTATGAGAAGGGCACCCAGACGAGGTCGCCGAATGAGAGCATGAAGCCGAAGCCGTCGTTGATGATGTCAATGGTGGTGAGGATGGCAGGCTCCATCCACAGAGCGTCGAGGATGTAAACACCCTGGGAGATCGTGACAATGACTGTTCATGTTGTTAGTATGCACAGTGAATCGGAATTGGAAGAGAACAACTTACGCATTGAGTCGGTAACATAGCCGTAAGACTTGTACTGCTTGGCCATGAAAGCAAGATCAAGAATGAGCCAGCCAAGCATGCCGGGCCTCAGCTCCATCCAGGCCTTGATGTCGACCTCGCCGGCGAACGGCAGAGTGATGCGAGGGTTGAGCTCGCGGCCAATGAACCAGTCGTAGATGATGCTCCCAGTGTGTCCGCCAGCTGCGAGTTCACGAAGTTCCTTGTTACCACGCTTGACCTCAAACGAGCGTACGTAAACGTAGACGGCGAGGAGGAAGGAGATCAGGAGGTTCGACGAGACCAATCCGACGTAGTTCTTGTTGATGAAAGACCAGACAGGGAAATCTGCGCCCTGCATGACAGTGCCAGCGGCGCAAATGGCGAGGATGGTCGCGGCAGAGCTGAACGCGTTGAAGCGGTAGTTGAGTCTGGAGCCATTCTTGAGCTCGACACCTTTGACTTCTTGCGCCGGCAGAACAGCGTACAGCACCAGGCTCAACGCATACCAGGCCAATGATCCAAGCATGCCATTGACTGTGACCAGTCCGCTCCAACCCGGCCAGCCTGTCTCTTTCGCCAGGACGTGTGTCGCATATTCCCAAGACGTTTGGGTGGTGTGGCTGGGAGGTGTGAAGAGCTTGCTGGGGCTAAGGAGGGACGGCGCAGGGCATCCAGAAACGTCGTTACAGAGGAAGGTCAAGGCGTAGACAGCGACAGGACAACCGATCGAGATGAGGGCGGCACCGATTCTAGATGTCTGTTAGCAATGCGACGCGCCTCGTGTGATGATGCATGCATGCACTCACGGTCCGCCAAACTCAAAGCCATGAGGTTCCTCCACGGCAACAGCCTGAGGTGTCTTCTTGGGTGCCATTGTTGTGAATTGCGAGTGGGATATTGCTCGCAACCAAGAGATGCGTGCCTGGTGGTGGAAGAGGGGGAGACGCGATGGCTTAAGTTCAATGTTGCTGTTTGAATTTCAGAGCACTGACGACACTGCGCATCGTACGTTGGTGGAGGCCAATCGTACGATATGCATTTCCACCATCGAGCAGCTTCCTCGAATGTACATGCACGATGCTATCAATGGCGCTTGATGTTGTTCGAATACATGTGATCATGTTAAACTGGCATATGATAACTTCTTGGGATAGCAATTACAGTGCAATACACGTGCATACACCCATGTCTCCAAGAATACACGTAGTAGACGCATCTTATACAAATCCTGCCAATACGCAACGCAATACAAATCAAATGAGATGGGCTCGTATAATTATGGCAGACGCTCTCTTCGGACTACCCAGTCAGGCAAATACGTGTATCTGACAACGACTAATTGTGGCAATCACTGACATTTGACCTTCGTAAGACTAGGGTGTAACTCATGAACGTTTGAAAGAATGGTTCCAAATCAGCGATGTGCTCATAACCCGGCACACCATACTCATTTCGACCAAATCTGGACATTTTATCAATTAAAAGCGCCCGATTATCACATGGAACAATTGGTTGCATCTAGATCTGCGCTTATATACAGATACATGTTACGATGTAACGAGAGACGTCCGAAATCAGGGTTGGGGTTGGGGTTATCTGATACATACATGTAAACGATTCTTTCTGCTTTCTTTTCACGAGAGCCTTTGTGTATGGCTCGGAGTTTCGATCAGAGTTGGACACTGCTTTGTCTACCAGCCTGACAGGTCGTAGAGCTTTGTTACTATAGGGAGTACGTTTCACGAAACCATGTACACATACAAAGTTTTGCCCACTACCGGCATCCGAAGATCCGAGTTTGGATCTTCGGAAGCTATTTTCGCATGCGACACACCTGGAAATTGCTGGAAGAACGAAGATCTGTGCTCAACTGATATCGACCCTAAATCATTGCATCGGCAGCCTTTCATGGCGAGCAACCCCGCCGGGCCAAGGCGAGGCGCGAAAACCCGAACTTTTTACCTTAGCTTACTACATGTGTTCATCTTGCGCCTTATATCCATTGAAACCCTGAATAAAGTCCGAGCCTCATATCCGGAATGCGGCTGGGACACACGATAATCGTTAGAAGTAGTGGGTACGGGGCAGGTATAAGACATAGAGCACCCATGCCTCGACTCTCGTTGTCACAGATAATACCAACAACTGATGCACTCTCTTTAAAGACTAAACAGTAAACACCAAGCGCCACCTCACAATGTCAAGCGAAAGCGGATATCTCCTACTGAAGAATGGCACAGTCCTCATCCATGGTGAGAACGACAGCGTGGAAGCAGTCCGAACAGACGTTCTCGTCTCCGGATCGAAGATAGCGAAGCTGGCACCAAACGTAGATCCTCCACAAGGATCACAAGTCATGTACGTGAGAGACTGGTATATCCATGCAACGTGTTTTGCTGATCAGTGTCACTCGCTATCTACAGCGACTGCGCCGACAAAATAATCTCAGCTGGTTTCGTGGACACACATCATCACGTCTGGCAAAGCCTACTCAAAGGCCGCCATGCAGACCAAATGTTGATGGAATATTTGCCTGAGGGCAATTTTACTTCAAGCATGCACTCGCCCGAAGACACTTTCTGGGGCCAACTCGCGGGCTGTATGGAGATGATCGACTGCGGTACGACATCAGTTGTCGACTTCAGCCATATCAATTACTCTCCCGAACATAGTAAGGATTCTGCCCATTTTTACATACTGAAACGCTTACTGAGACGAAGAACAGACGAGCAGGTCCTTGCAGCTACCCTATCATCTGGCATTCGTTCGGTGTTCTGCTACTGTCCGACTCCTAGGCTTACGTCCTGGGCACCATTTACCATAAACCCCAATGCCCTCGGTGACCACGTACTGCCCAAATTCGACGAACTTGCTTCTCAATCTCCTTGGGGAGACGGTCGCGTGACACTGGGCTTCGCATTTGACGGTTTCCGGTTCCTGCCCAAGGATGTTCTAGGATCTCTGATGGCCAAGCTGAAAGAGAACCGAGTACAATTGATCACCTTCCACTACAGCCGCGTGACCGATCAAGGCTTAGCTAGCCAGTCAGTTGAGTTTGCCGAAAAGGGCATTCTGGACGAGAGATGGCTGGTGTCTCACGGAGGCAATCCTGATCAGAAAGATGCCGACGTCTACCGGAAGTATGGTATGCACGTCTCCAGTACTCCAAGTACGGAACTGCAGATGGCCATGGGAAGCCCTGTGGCAGCTTTCAGAGACGATCTCGGCCAGACCTTCGTCCAATCATGCGGACTGGGTATTGATTGTCATAGCAACAACTCCGCTTTCATGCCTGGAGAAGCACGGATCGGTTTGCAATCTGCTCGAGCATCTCGCGGCGAGGTAAGTCCACTGGACAAGCGCAAGAGGAATACACCAAGACTGATCATCCCAAATAGAAATTCCTTGCCCAGAACAAGTCACCCAAATCAACGCACTACACTGTCGCCGAGGCTTACAACCTCGCAACCATTCGTGGTGCCCGTGCCGCCAAGATGGCAGACAGAGTCGGGAGCATTGCTGAGGGAAAGCAAGCAGACCTGGTCATATTTTCCGGTACTTCTCCAGGTATGGTCGGCGCAGCGCAGCATGATCCAGTGGCTGCGATCGTTCTACATTCCAACCCTAGCGATGTCGAGTACGTGATCGTGGACGGCGTCTTGAGGAAGAGTGCTGGCAAATTGGTCGACGTTGATGTCGATGAGAGAGCACAAGGCCATATCGACCAGCCAAGATTGTCGTGGGAGGACATTGCTAGCCAGGTGATCAAGAGGAGAGAAGTTTTGCAGAGAAAGATTGAGCAGATCGATATGCCGGCTGCTACTGAGGCGCTAATTGATCAATGGTACCTCGACAGGAGTAAGATCGTCGACGAGCTATAAGCTACATCCTGCCATAACAAGACTGCCACTTTTCGGAGTTACTGTCATCCTCTCAAATCTGATACGTCTGCTTCACTTCTACCACCCGCATCTCAGATACAAGCAATGCAACTGAGATGTTGCCCAACACCCCAAAGAATAAAAGATAATAGTAACGTACTACCTAGTCTCCTGGTATCAAGAGTGCCAGAGCGGCCCATCGAGATACACGATGTATCTCAACGCCGGAAGAATCACAACGAGGCGTTGTCTAATCTCGTGGTCTTGTATAGCCCGATAAGGTCCACTGAGATAATGAGCTCCTACTTACAATATACTGGGCAGGGCTATGGTCGACCACTGCATCTGGAGCTCGTGACGCCTATCATGTATCGTGAAATGATTGAGAGTACGTCGCGAGACGGCAACCCTTGGACCTCGGAATTTCGTTTGATAGCGAGACGTTAGACCAGCCCCAACAACACGTATCTCAATGGTAAGCTTGTCATCTTCACTACACAGGCCCGATGAGGACTGCCCGGAGCTCGGTGAGACATAAGCGTGCGTACAGGAGGCCAATTGTTTCATTCATTACACTAACCCAAGTGATAATTCATGCAATCTCTCTCTCGTCGCTTCGTCATTTCTCGCATGTTCACTCATTACATTGCATTGGCCCACGTGATTGTTCATGCAACTCGTCGCTCCATCATTTCCGCACGTTCAACCATTGTTCATCCATTGCATGATCCCAAGTCATTCTCCTTGCAACACTTTTTTCTCGTCATTTCGTCATTTTCGCAATTGAGAACGGCCACCGCTCACTCTGATATCCTGATCCGCTTGAGACATTCAATTCTCTTCTCTCAATTATCCAACCGTTCGGCGACACACGTCTTGCGACAGACGCAGGTGCCGTTGCTGCCACGCAAGATGTGGCATAATCATGCTGAACGCATGCAGAAGATGTTGTTCTCGTGAATTTTCGTGCAGTCGAGGCACACCGGCCTCTCATGCCTCCTTGACAATCGCCACCGAAATGACGGTTCCGACGATAATCATGCAGTAGACCATGGAAAGTAGGATTGCCCAAGATAGTGCGTCATCTTTTCTCGCCGGGCTCATGGCTTTCACCGTCCCGTCGCTCTTGTTCGCGATCCAATAATCGTAGTAGCCACCGTAGTACATCAAGCACAGCGGCGGAAATGCGAGGATGCGCATGAGGAACCTCTTAGAAAGCCTCTCTTGTAGGAGCAATATTTGCGGGTCCATCACGTCGCTCGGGCGCAGGAGCATACTACCGTGAGGGTTTGCGGGATGGAAAGGCACATCGTGGAACCTCGGGAAAGGCCCGGAGGCATTCCTTCCTTGGGTACGCCGATAGTAATTGTGGCGGCGAGGGAGAAGGTCCCAGCGGCGAGGGAGAAGGTCCCAGCGGCGAGAAGCCTCAGCCATCTCGCGATCTGTGAACGCTCCTTGAATGTTCGATGTGGGAGAACCGGTAGTGATTATGCCGCGGAGACTCGTCTGGCTGCTCATAGCTGCACAGCGGGCGGGTCTGAGCGGTGCTCTGGCTCGGTCATGACGACGGGACTCTGCCGCCTGGTTGGGGCGCCATCCGCGACTCAGGTCAGGACTGTATGTCGCGGCTGGAACTGCTGGACTGTAAGGGCGTGCGCCAAGATCCAGCGCAGCACGACTCTTGTATTCAAGTGGGGACGCGGTGTACTCTTCGTCCCGGAACGTGCGAAAAGTGTGTACACTATCGCTGAACGCAAGATGGCTGCTGCAAACGGTGGTTGGCGTGGCTGCGAGAAGATTGCGATTATTATCTGCGGCCATGACTTCGTCCATGATGTCTCGATTAGCAAGTTGCTCCGCGGTCGACTTCTGGCGATTGAAGACATTCCGCAATCTGCCCAAAGGCATAGGGGCGCGCTGCGGCGTCAATTCTCCAGGAACATTCTCAGCGTATATCTGATCTGCGGCCAGTCTGACAGCCTGCGGGTTTTTCTTGCGGATCTCTTCAAGCTCGATGTCGTTCTCGTGAGCCTGCAGGATCGCGCTTTGTCGGCGATCGCGTAAGCCCTGGAGAATTCCCTTGCCTTTACGGCGAGTTTCGTTCGATACCATCTCATCGCCGACGATACTGGACATCATGCTCTGCTCGAGGACCTTGTCCTTGTAGATCTTCTTCAACGCTATTCGGGCTCGGTCGACGTCCTCTTCGTTGCTTTCAGCAACCATCAGCGGGCGACTGTGGGTTGCTCTGTACGGCCGATGTGATTGCGTGCCCGCGACTGTAGCATCTGACATAGCACTGAGGCGATTGTTCTCGTCATATGTGCTTGTATTGGCGTACGAATCCACACTAGGCCGGGGCATACCGAGATGGAATTCGGCGTGACTCTCTGACCTGGTTGTTTCCCAGTCACCTTTCCCATCGCTCTGTATGGTGTTGCTTGAGATTTCTCTGTAGTTTGGGTCTACCAGGATTCTACCTCTGGCTCTCTGCGAATTTCGTGAATAGGACGAGCCAACCGACGAATCGTCGGCAAAGAGGCTCACACGAGTTTCTGTTTTGGCCGGTTCAGCGGTAGATCGCCCGGGCACCGACCTTTGGTGAGTGTCTCGTCTACCGTAAGGCATCGTGGTCGGTGGAACGTCTCGATTTGGCTGTCTTGGTGTAAGGCCAAGTAGCTGGCCGGTATCACCGTAAGTCCGATCGCTGGTTGGCATTTCGGAAGCCAGTGCCGACAGCTCTGCGCTCATGTGTTGTTGAACATCCTCTGGCAGCTGTCTGAATACCTCTTCCGAGTGCTCTCTCATTGATCCGTTTTCCAGAGCGCGAAGGGTAACCTCGTCCTCGAAAGGGGTCTCTCTCGTGTATTCGTATCCGTCGACAATGTTGGCAATCGTACTCGCACCAGCAGTACTGCTACGCGCGATTTGCCTGTGAAGAAAAACATTTCGTAAGTGTGCTCATAAGTCGGGGCAAAGGAGGTCGAGCTGATACATACGTCGCCTGGGAAGGCACGTCGGTCAAACGAAGGTCGAATGGATCCGAACGTACTCTTGGTGGCACAAGCGACGCCGCAGAACTTTCGTTACTGCTAGTAGCAGCCTGAGCAACCTCGTCGGAATCCCCAAGACGCATGATGTCGCGCCGGGCGCTTTCGGCGTCAGTGTAAAACGCTCTCGGCCTGTTCGTATGTTTAGCATGATTTCTTCTCGTCGATGCAACGGGTACACAAACATGGCGGCTGGGTCCTCGAAGTATGTGTCTAAGAGTCCGTCTAACTCTGCAGGAGTCTCGAAATTCGGTGAACTTAGAATCAGCGAGGCGTGTGGATTCACAAGGTCGAAAGAAGCGCCTATGAATCGTTAACGCTTTAAGGCAGATGGGCGCAGACTGGAAACACACGAACCTCTGTAGTGTACTCTCGTAGGATGTTGTAAGTCACCTAAGGACTACTGTCAGCAAAGGGTGTGGCTAGGAAGCCGCATGAGCACTTACCGCTTAAGCCGACTCGGTAGTCTCCGGGCGGAGCGGGAAACTGGTATTTGGAGAGCGAAAAGTTGGACGAGTCACCAGTTTGGGTCTTCCTGAGGCCGCTTTCTTTGCGGGTTGACTCCGAATGGATTCCGTGGAACGACTCCAGCTTGCTGTCTCGAGGCGTAGCGTTGTTTTGGATCACTGAAGGTTTCTTTCGAGCGCTCGACCTCTCAGTGGTGGCGTTATTGGTGGCGACCGATTCTGGCGGGAGTGGAGTCGCGAGAAACCCTGCTTGTCGCTGTTGCTGCATGCACCATTCGTAGTGCTTGTGTGATGATTGCTCTTGATTCTGTCCTTTTCCTTGCCCTTGCCCAATGCCACTGCTGCCGCCTCCGTCTCTGCCGTCCTCGCTAACGTGCACTACCGCGTGTACCTCCCACAGCCCTTGTTCATGATGTGGAAGACGCTTTGCACGCCTCAAACCAAACGTACCTTTATTGTGGTTCCAGGTGTTGAAACCTTCAAAGCCTTTGGTGTCCGCTTGCGGCTCGCTGTACGAGCTTGCAAAGTGAGGTGTGGTCGGAGTTAGCGTCGGCGAAGACTGCACTGTTGTCGCGCTGGATGGTAGCGAAGGCGATGAGGCGAAGCGAGGTGAGGGAGTTGAAGGCAAAAGAGGGAGCAAAGAAGGTAGAGTGAGGTGCGACGGGCGCGAAAAGTCGAAAAAAGGTTGCGCCTCACCCTGACAAGGCTTGTACGCTAGGTCTTCGCTTTTTGGCCCGCTGCCGATAAAGATGGCAGTCGGTTTCTTGCGAAGGCGTTTCGGAGCAGCGTCAGTGGAGAGTGGCGGTGGTGGTTTAGAACGTCGTGGCGGGTGAGGAGTGGGAGTGCGTCGTGGATCTGGCGTCGGTGGGCGGGGCACAAGCGGAGTTGCATTAGCGTTGGAAGTGAGGTCAAAATCGAAGTCCGCGAGCAGCGCAGTTTCCGGAGTCGCCATAGTAAACGGCGGAGAGGCAAGAAATTGGGCTGCCTGTTGGAGCACCCTTCGGCTCACTTGTGTTTGCTGGAGCTTCCTTGACCAGCCGACGGACAATCAAAAGTACAAGTACGCTCGCTAAGAATGCTGGACGAGCTGGTGCTCAGGACCTTTTACCCCAATCGTCAAACACTTCGGTGATATCGTTTTCGAATGTGCCGTTGCTCTCGGTACGCCTCGATCAGCCAGATCAATATGACGAAGAGGCACTGCTGTGTTTGGGCTGCGTCGATTGATGAAGAATCTGGGCAGGCAGTTGTTCTTCTGGCTCCTCTTGTCCTTATGCGCAGTCGGTCCCTTGAATATGAGAGATAATAGATATGAGCCAGGTCTGGTCGAGGTCCAGATCTTATATCGCGCGGTGTACGAGCCAGCATACAGCTATTCTCAGCAGATTTCCCTGGGGTCACGGTGCCATCCCTTCAGTTTAGCAGCTGATGAGTCGTCACTTCCTTCTTGGAAAGACCGCCCTATGATATCTTCCGGTATCAGAGAGGAAGATTTGTGTCCCAATATCTCAAAAGAGGACGCGTCCGGCTCGTCCAAGTTGTTCCAGTGTGCTTCCCAGTGGCGATATGCACAGCAGATGGTCTTCCACGAGCACATCAGTCCATCATAAAAGGAAGCACCGCTTGACGCAAAGAAAATGGAAAGCATCACCTAAGACCGTGCCCGGCCATCCGTGAAGAAAGCATGGGACCTAAACACATCACCCAAAGAAAGAACTGACCAAGCTTCGGGCCACGGCCACCACCCGACTGACCGGTCAGCGCCACATATACGCCAGCACGATGCGTACCGGGATTATTTCTGCGCTCATGGCTACCGGCATGAAACCAGCAAATGTGCTACCAACGTGATGGCCAAAGACTGAACGTAAAGCAGAGGCCGGACAGCAGGCACATCGTACCGTTGCAGTCGGGAAAGCCAATCAGACTTCGTGTCCCCGCTAGAGCCTCAGCCATCTCGAAATGCCGATACGCGAGACATGCGCAGTACATCAGTTCGACTCTGCAATGCTACCCTTTATTGTTGCATTTCGACTGACGTGCTATGCAGGAAGTCACAAGATGATGTATAGCCTTAATACTGTACAGTCGACATACTCGACTTGCCTCTCGAGTCAATGTACTCAATACAATCCAAAATCCCACGTGTGCTACAGTTTTCTCTCACAATTCGAGAGCATCTTCACATCGCTTCTTGGCTATCCACAACTTCAAAGCCAATCAGCGCACCGAAGCGACTCGTCTACAAGGATACGCTGCAGCAGAAGTTCGGTACTGACGAATATCACAAAGACCAACCGACAAGCGCAACCAGCCTCGCACCTTCTCACGGTGGACTGTTAGCGTCAGGTAGGGCTGCAGTATGCAGGTCATTCGCGCACAGCTACCGAGGGCGAGATGACAATCGTGTCCGTATTTCTGGTAAGCTGCGTGGCGGTGCCGGCCAATCACGGGCCTGAAGTGCGATTTGATGATGGAGGGTTGTTTGAGGCGAAAGAGAGAATGTCTCAGACGTGCGTCGTTCAGTCGGATTGCTCCCGGCTGCTTCGGCAGGTCTCGTATTGTGCACCAGGTGATATTTCAAGGTACATACCTGCTTTCATTGGCCGGATGGAGAGGTTCGAGCTTATCAGTAATAACGCCGACAAGACCATGTTCGCTTTATTCATGAACTTGAGGGGTTCTGCAGACTCTAGATTTCACATGCACGCAAAGCTTAGCCTGGACTATGGAGTTGGCTGTCACATGCAAAGGTAGAAACAAAGTGTCGTTCGAAATTACTGCTACAAGCGAGATCTTGCCAGATCTGCGTCCTTCCCGAGAACTTGCGAAAAATGAAATTATGGAGTGATCTTACCATCCAATGGTAGGCCCTCACACAACAAAAGCGCCTGGCCAATTTATCGTAATAACAAATGAGAGGTTTGAACAAGAAAGTCGAGCGTGCGTAGGCTACAGTCGCTTGCCTGGAACAAGGATGAAAAGACAGCAAAGCGCCGCATCTACCACGGCTATCCAAGCAAGGCACATCAGTGCACGCTTGTTGAGTAGTTTCCTGGCAGACGACATTAGCGTATACTCCTATATTGCATTGTTGACTGTGGGCATACCTCACGAATGGCTCCTTTACTCTCGAAAAGGTCATGAAGGTATACTCGCTGTATCCCGCCAAGGCCAGTATCGGATCCAGCATGTATTGGTGAGTTGCTAGCAGGTATACACCCACAGTGAAGGGCAGGATCTCCCAGCATCTCCTACTCCGGCTAGCATCCAAGAATATAAGTACGAATGCAGTCCAAAGCGCGCCGAATAGTGCGATCAATCCTGTGATCAGCCGTAGCATCATGCTTGGAGCAACAATATTTCCTAGCGCTTTTGCCCGCAAAAAGCCAGGGAATGCATCACGCTCCATTGCCTGGAAGACGTAATCCTTTGCGGCGTCGAAAACCTCTGGATCATCACGACCCTCCTTTTCAATGCTGTTTGTGATATCATTAAGAATGCCTTGAGGGAGAATAATTTCGCGCTCAGCGCCTGGCAGAAGATATGTGTAGAGGATTTTCTCGGCTGAGGCGCGAATGTCGGCACGCGCGACGGTATGATTGGGCGAGCTGTTGCTGTTGATCTGAGGAGAGATCGTGTTGGGAGAGTTACCGTCCGCGGCCATGTAGCTGGGTCGTGGAGGCGCTTCAGATGTAAGATCGCTGCGATTGCTGTGCTGACTGTTTTTGGGCGAGTGTTTACTACCATTGTCGTTGCGGAGGAAAGCAGATAGCCCGCCTTCGCTGGAACGGTGTCGGTGTGCGCTGGGTCCTTGTTCCGAAGAGATTCTTTCGAAGTTGTCGAGGGCCTGGGAAGAGCGCTTGCTTCCACCACCTTTTTCAAGCTCTGGTGTGCCGATCAAAACTGAGCGTCGCAGTTCGCGGACATAGTGTCTGCAAAGTGACATATGCTGCGAGACATCGAGCCTGTTGTTTTCATGTTGTCAGCCCACGACCTCTCCTAGCACTACGCCCTCGCCGTTGCGCGGGAGCATAGCATGCAGCCTAAGCATACCAAAAGTCCAAATAGTCCACGCTGCGCTGCACATCGCGCATGTATATGTAGAAGGAGAACAGATCCACCGGCGCTGTCGTCCGGCGCGACAGCACTTCGAAGAGGTTGGGCAGGCGGTCGCGTGGTCCCATTGAGTCGGGTGTGGGCGTGCGCGACGCCATGGTCGGCAGTGATGTGTCGAGGGTCGCTGTGAATGGTATTATGCCGTGTGTTGTGCGCGTTGCATGTACTGTGTAATAGTGAGGGTCGTCTACTCAATCACTGCACGTCCCACGCGGTAGTAAGAGGGATATGGAGATGGAGATGAGCTGAGCAACGCCAATTAGCGTGGGAGTTGAGAAACGGCGGGGCCAGAGCGCGCTGCCAGCACCACTCGCGCGTGCAAACTTTCAGACCTCATTTAACCTCATTTAACGAGGCGGCACTTCTTCGCTAAGACATCATCGCGATGTCTGTGTTCGAATTCTGCTACGTGTCTGAGCTTGTGACGATTATGGGACGGCATCGCACCACCGTGTTGTGCATCTTCAATTAATATATGTGAGCAGGCAACCACCATCCTGACACAACAAACATTCGGTGTCGTGAATGCGCCTGATAGTTATGCTGATGCTGTTAGTCTCTGTTATAAGAAACTGTAATTACTACTGAGTTTCTGTCTGAGCTGTACAATCGTTATATCATCCAGTGCACTAGTACCATCAAGCGAAAGCAATATTCCGCTCACATTTACCGCTGAAATACCGTTTGAGCTGGACGTTTATGCAGCATTGAGTGTGCGAGTGCTATAAGACTTTAATGACGATACGCTCATCCTTGCCGCTGAGATGCACTCATGATTTCCGCTCTATCTGCCTTGCTATCTGGCAAGTTAGTGAGGGAAATCGCGGTGCTAACCATTGAGATACGATCAGTTGTTACCCACGCCAGCCGCGCTGGTAGTCGTATTATCTGGAGAACCGTCGAAACAAGGTACTGTGAGAGCCATTGAGGTGTAGCGAGCCACGTGATCGGAACTGTATGTAAAAAAGAACACCAACAAGAAGAAGAAGCCGTGAAGTATGTTCAATGCGATCGTATTCAAATTTATGTCCAAACATTAAGTATCAAGCTGCTAAAAACATCAAAAAGCAAATCGCTCAAGTCACCGCCATTTATGTCTATAGTGTCGTCCAAGGATCGTGTCGAATCGGCTTCGCCGAGTATGTACACCGTTTAGCGCCAGAACCGAAAATCATGATCAAAGTCTCAAACATCATCATCGTCATCTAGCATGCTCCATAGTAGCTGTTTACCAGTGAGAGCCGTGCTTGGATGGCCAGCTCCACTCAGGCTTGTTGGCATGCTCAGCGTACCCGGTGGGCTTGGCCTCGCCACCAGTAGGGGTAGGCTTCACGTGACCGCTAGGAACATTGCCACCGGTTGGCTTTGGGCCGGAGCCGTGGCCACTTCCAGTGCCAGTGGGGAATGGTGGGTGAGGGCCGTGGTTGCTGCCTGTTCCAGTGGGGAATGGCGGGTTGGATCCGTGACCACCATGGCCGGTTGGCTTGTTGGTAGCAGTGTACGTGACAACTACAGTCGTAGTCTGGCCGTTACCAAGAGTGATGGTGGCAGTCTCAGTGGTGCAGGGAGCAGAGCCGGAGTCGGAGCCTGAGCCAGAGTTGGAGCCAGAGTTGGAGCCAGAGCCGGAACCGGAACCAGAGCCGGAACCAGAGCCAGAGGTAGGCTTAGGCGGCATGCCAGTGTACACAGTCTCGGTAACGGTGATGTAGGCAGCAGGTGGGCAGTTGGTAGGCTTGTTGATGTAGACCGTAGTAGCAGGCGGGCAAGTGCCTTCCACGGAAACCACAGGGGTGTGCTCAGCGGGAGTGGTAGGAACGACAGGGCTGACAGGCTTGCTAGGACTCGGCACTCCGGTGATGCTGTGCACTTCCGTTGTGGTGAAGGTAGTCAGAACATGAGTAGTGGACAACGAGGTGCTGTAGTAGGTCGTTCCACTCTGTGTGAAGACCGGCGAGCTGTGAGGCACGAATTTGGTCAGAGTCTCGGTGACGGGATAGGTCTTTGTAGAGTAGATGACCGAGGTCGTGTCGCCTGGGATGTGGGTGGTTGTAGGCTTCGCCGGTTTGCAGCCGTGCTTGCACGAGGTCACGGTGATAACGCTAGTGGTGAGGCTGGTCGTGGTGTGAGTACCGCTAGTGATAGTCACAGGGCAAGTTGTGACCGTGGTGTATGTTGTGGCAGTCTCTGTGTGGTTCTTCGGCGGTTGAGGCTTCACGCCGGTGGGCCAGCTGCCAGTTGGGTGAGGTGGGTGAGGAGCACCAGTGGGATAGACTGGAGGCTTGCCGTGAGGCTCAGTGGGGTGAACTGGTGGCTTGCCGTGACCTCCAGTGGGATAGACAGGTGGTTTTCCGTGGGGCTCAGTGGGATGAGCTGGAGGCTTGCCATGAGGTTCCGTGGGATAGACTGGTGGCTTGCTGTGACCTCCGGTAGGGTAGACGTGCGGCGGTTTACTCCAGCTGGAATCCACAATGGTCGAGTGAGAAGACGATGACCAGGAAGAATGAGTGTATCCACCTGTCGGCAGCACAGGCACACTGTGGGTGGAGCTGCTAGAAGACCATGTCGAAGAAGATACAGCAGAGCTGTGCGACCAAACAGACGAACTGCTACTCGAAGAACCGGAGTAGGTTGAGGGAGTAGCCGAGCTGCTGAGGCTCGAGTCGGTGACAGTGGGGTGTGCTGTAGATGTCGTCGAGCTCCAGGTGTTAGAGCCGGTGCCCCATGATGCATATCCAGGAGGATGATGGGGGTATGCTGCGGGCTCTCCATATCCGCCAGGCAGAGCCGATGCTCCACCGACTGCCGCGATAAATGCCAAGGTGCGAAGCATGTTGGATGATTAGATCGTTGTTCCGTGGATTAGAGCGATAGTGTTGTCCTAGTATATAAGGGAAAAGAGACGGAAAGCACAAGATGGGATGCGATTCGAGTATCAAAGCAAAGCGATGGTGGTCTGGATCTCTAAGCGAGTGAAGTCCAGTAATGCGAATGTAGGAAATGGTATGAGCTTGTGAGATGCAGATGAAAGATGGAGATGATCGACCTACAGCGTGGGATGTGGTGCTTGATATACCAGCTGGTGCGCCATCGATAGTCCTCCACCAGACTGGCGGGTGGGTGTCAAAGCATCACGAGGATGTTGCTAATCACAGCAGTGAGTCGACGTCAGAAGGTACGAGATGGCTCAACGACACTCTATTCCCTCTCGGTAGGCTGTGAACACGAGCCGATAGCGTGCACGGGCCACGTCGAGCCATGTGAGGGTAGCATAAGACGGTGTCGCATAGCAGAGTGCAGTGGGAGGCGTCTTCCAAGAACGGTTGCACAGCTGTGGCTCACATCTTACCGAGCGTGGTCGGACGCCCTGTCAGCCTCAGGTAGCCAATCGGCATTATTCTCGACGGTGATGTATTTCCAAATGTATACGAGCGGCGCAGCAGCACTATGGCGCATCCGGGACCACCGGCCGAACGTGGAGGTGAGGTTGCTTTGAAGAAGCCTTCTCATCGTGCGCTTGCTCATGTTTGGTTAGCGACAGTGCTTTCTCGGATCTGTCCGCCCCTATTTTTGGTGCGATCTCGCTTGATCGCATCACGGTCGACCTTGCGATGCAACCCTCCCAAGCGAAAACAATCGAAGTTGTCAAGTGCGTAGGTTATGCTGCGACGTGACGCCGTGAACGCAAAGCACACTTCGAAGAGGACGTCCGGTCTCTCTCAACCGCGAGACCAACTAATTTGCGACCAATTCGAGCAGGAGCAACATGCCATCCGGCATGCACGAACTATGCGCAGCACAATTCTCCTACTGGCTGATGAGTGATATCGGTTATGATGCTGACAGTACTGTCAGGAACCGTATTGCATGAGCATGGACAGTAATCAACGCACGTCCCGGCAGAGCTCGTCGATGGCTCCTCAGCTGTCATCATCGACGCCTCCAAAGTCTGTTTCCCGTCTTCACCGACAACGAGTGAAAAGGCTGAGCAAGGTTTCTCGGCTCCAACCGGGCTGACACAGTGCTCTTGTATGCTTTCGCATTGTCGATATTTATGGACAATGATGTATACAGTATGCTCGCAAGAAGTCGACTGACTTTGGGCAGCATGGTCGGGCTCTAGTGCTGCGTTCGCACCATACCCTAATATCATTGATGCGCGAGAGGCGCAATATTGAAGAGGGGAAAGAGACGGGGGATTGATCACTAGGCACACTCCCAGCACACAACACGAGGGCATCGGTGTGCCTTACTTGGCCTTATAGGGCTAGACGCAAGATATGCTTGATTATGAACGCAACGCGGGTGGTCAAGAACAACGAGCTTGTGTCGCTTATCTTCCAATAAATCTCGTATATCCATGCTGTCTAGCGCGAGGCTCCATATCACATCATACAGTATTGGCGCGAAAGTCCAGCTACGCCACAGAACCAATTTCGTGTCGCTAGTGCGCTCTACTATCTTGAACGCACAAGATTTTGTACAATCTAAGCACCAGTTATATGTTTCTTGTCTTTCGATTTGAACTGGTACCATTGGTTGTAGACACATCAATGAATGTACCCGCCGACGAGATACTGTTCACAGCATGTCTCGATCGCAACAACTGTTTTGACAGTGCTAGTGTCATCAACCACAGCGACTGAACAACCTTACCGACCATTGAGAGTTCGTAGACACAAGATGCTAGTATGTAAACTTACAAATATTGATGTAGTGACAGATGTGAGAAGGTGCAGACTTATGCGCAGCTTGTGTCGTCCAATCGGCTACACGACATGCGCTAGCGCAAGCAAGCGCGAAGTTAGGGTCCAGCTCGGCTCTGGGAAATCTCCATCTGAACTGGAGAATGGAAATATTGGAAGTCTTCATGAGAAGCGCTTCCAATAATTTATTTCTATAACCACAATTTACCATGGACGCCTCACAATATCTCAAAAACCATGGATGGCAAGGCTCTGGACACTCTCTGGATGGCAGCGGTCGTGGCCTTAAGAAGCCTCTTCTCGTCAGCAAAAAAGTCGACGTCCTCGGTGTCGGCCTGAACAAGCACGCCGCAGTCTCGGATCAGTGGTGGTTACGCGCATATGATCAAGGATTGGCGACTCTAGGAACTGGGAAGGAGAGCGCTCTTGCGCAAGCACAGAAGCATGGTGTTAACAGGGGTGGACTTTATGGGCGATTCGTGAAGGGCGAGGGCATGCCTGGAAGTTTGGGACAAACAATCTTGCCTTCAAGCACACCTGCTGAGGTCAAGAGAACTTCTGACAACGGCATGCTCCCAACACCACAGGACTCGGATGCTCAGGACGAGAAGGTGGACCGCAAGCGCAAGCGCTCAGATAAATCTGAAGAGAAGAAGTCGAAGAAGAAGGCTAGCGCAGACACCGACGACAAGGCTGTAAAGAAGGCAAAGAAGGAAGCAAAGAAGGATGCAAAGGGCACCAAATCCGGAACGACCACGGCGGACGCCTCAGGTGCAGAAGAAGAGCTTGATTCAGAGAAGCGAGCACTATACACCAAGCGTGCCGCTGAGAAGGGTGTTTCGCTCGAGACTTACATCAAGCGAAGGCAAGAGAAGTACGCTGCTAAGAAGGACGAGAAGCGGAAATGAGGAATTAAACCATCGCACGGAGCCAAAAGAAGCCATGGCAGCACTAGTCAGGTGCACTTTTAGACCATACACCAACTTCTTGAGCTCTGATCATTGTCGCACAAGCCGAAGGTTGACACCATTCCTACGAGGCAGACCTGATAGCCGCACAAGGCAAAGCGACCTGAGACCGCCCGACGTTTTCGGACCAGAGACGACATAAAATATGACTGCGCCTCCACGCAAGAAGCTAGAAGGCAGATGGAAAGAGCATGCTGATGCTACAGCAGGCCATGCGTGGCGTGCTAGAAACCGTGGTCTCGGGGGAGACGCTCAAACTGCTCATCAGTGCTAAAAAGGCAAAGGACGTCGAAGTTGTCAACGGGGCCAACGCGCCACACCCACACGTCCAATAGGCACCATATATAATAGTCAGGCCGAGGATAGCCAATCGGGGCACATGTACAACAGCCTGAACTCGTTCCGATCAAGGGACGAAAACTATCGAAACAATTCAACAAAATTTCTCGCAATTTCACACTTGGTACAATGTTGGTACACGCTAATGAGTGTTTGCTGTAACAATACATCACGTACTGGACCCATGGCCATCCTAAATGCGCACTCCGTTCCATGCATCAAAAGACCGTGCCACGCCTCCCACTCCAACTTAGCCTTCAACTCAATTCGTTGACCTGTTCCAATTCTCAATAGCTACTACCCCAGTGACCAACAACAAAAGCCAAAGCCTTAAGAGCGTTGAAATTGAAAGTGTCAAAGTGTGGATGATTCCTCTCGAGAACTCCCATGAGCTCTAACCCAGGCCGATCTAAGTAGTCATTTGTTGTCGCGGCGTTTATGGGCCGGGAAACGTAATGGGGCACCAGCTGCTGAGGGTGCCACGTGCTGACAGTGAAGATATTGCGTCCAGCTAGGCTTCGGGTGTTCGAGATCCAGGCCAATTGCAGTTCTTACGGTGCCCATGGGTTCGATGCGCAGAGCGCCCGGTGGTTCAAAGCGTCTTTGAGAATAACGTCGATGTTGCGGAAGACTGCGACCTCAGGGTGGACTTTGGTAAGCGAATCCTCGCTGTTCGCTGTGATGTGAAGTCCACCTGCCCTTGGTTCGATGCGGTAGATTAGGTCGAGCTAGTACCGGTTGTTGACGGCGAGGAAAGGGCGTTGTCTCGCCGCGCGCAATGACCCAAACCGCGGGAAGAACGAGTTAATGTGATGGAGAAGGCAAATGTTGGTCTCCACTGTCATTTGGAAAGTGTTCAGCGCGAAGAAGCCGGCCATACACTCCGCGCGCACCTGCTTGCTGATAGCTGTGATGAGTGGAGCAACGATGTTTCGCAACTGCAGAGGATATGGTCTGAAAACCACGTAATCGAAGATCCGCATACGAAGTTCAGGAAGGAGATCGAGAAGTCGAAATGGCGGGCCCGTGTGCTTGATTTCCCTGGCGCATGCCTCTTCGTATATGCTTTCGCCCGCGAGGCGCTCGGCTTCCTTGAGCAAGTCTTCAAAGTTCTTGGGCGACGGTCTAGTTCTTGTACTGTTTCGCTTCGACTTTCTTGTGGGCAAATTCGTATTCGACTTCCTCCGAATGCCATTCTTCGCCATCCTCCGGGTCTGCGCCATCCATTTGTCGAAGTTCTTGGGCGTCGCGCCGCCTTGTGAGCATTGGGACCTGCGCATTGTATCGAGTATCTCGCTGGGCGTACTTGGTGAATGTCGTGACTAAAGATGATGAAACAGGCCTGGCCGGAGTCTCAGATGTCAGGAGACATGATCGATGGGGCCAGATGATGCGCGCATCGGATGTCGTCATGGTTTCCAGTGTGATGATAGTTGCATGCATTCGCACTTCTGAAAAACGCCTGGGAGCCCACGGCGTACCTACCTGTTAGTTTCTTACTGGTACTAGGGAAGGTATGTTACATTATTCAGAGCAGGAGCCATCTCGTCGGCTGCATGCCCAGATTTCTGATGTATACCCGACATAACGGGCTTCACAAAATGCCACGGTATGGTGATCAGTGACGTGCCATTAGACCTGCATGGCTGCATGATATTATTACATTCAAGCTCCCTGAACACCACTAATTCCTGGTTCATGCAGGACTACCTGAACTTGCTAACAATGACCGCAATAATCAAAAGTACCAGCACTGTGATAATCGCAATCGTGACAATCTTGTTCGTGGCCATCCTAGTAAACCGTCAGCATAAATTTATTCGCCCACATCACCACAAATTGGGCAGATACCTTCGCGCCATGCCTCTCAGCGTCTTGTTGCTCCTGTCCGTGTAGCCCTCGCTCTCAAGCAGAGTACCTCTTGTGTGCTCAATGGTCTCCCGCTGAGCTGCGAGGTCTGAGAGTGTGTTGCGACCAATGTCCTCTGTCTCGAGCGCAATGCGCTGGCTCTCCCTTAACCTGCCACTGCTCCTCTCCAGCCTGTCCGTACCGCTCAAAAGCTGCTGCCTCTGCTCCAGCTGGTCGTCCCTCGAGGGGTCGTCTGTGTAGCGCTTGCCGAACAGCGCCGACTTGTCGTTCTGCAGGCTCTTTAGCTTGCGCTTCGCCGCGTCGACGTCGCTTTCATAGTTCCGGAAGCGCTGGTTGACTTTGACTTTGAGGTTCTGTGGTATGTTCGACTTTTCCAGTCGCATGGAGCCGAGGATCTCGTCTGCCTCCTCAAGCGCACGCTCGGCCTGGCTGATGGCCGCTTTCCTGGGCTCGCCTGACAGCTCGGGGATCTGATCGAGTTTCTGGTTGAGGTCGGCCTGGACCAGCTTCAGTTCAGCCTCGTAGCTGCCGAAGCGCTCGGAGCCAGCATCGGTGTCCATGATGGTGATAAGGCGGTGTTGCTTTCACGGGAGGTCGCAAGAGGTCGCAAGCGGCTGTCGGATGCGAGGATTGTTCTTGTCGGGTCGAGGCGATGGCTTCAATTTATGTCGCGGAGATGACGTGGTGTAAGAGAAGTTGTGTATTTTGGGTGTAGAGTTGATTGTTGGTGCCTGGGGAGGTCCACGGGTTGCGCGATCTCCATCGTCACACCCTGCCCAGCGCCTTCTTGCCCGTTCCAGCCTAGTCTGTGGCGATGGCCATGCGAGCACTCCAGCTGCGATGAGATTGAGGCCAGACATTTATTACCGTCTTGTACTACCTACGCTTCAAGCACACAATAATTGAAAACTGGCATTATAGGTGTGCTGTTATCAGATCACAAATAATCATGTCATCACTGCTGAAGACGAGCATCTTCAATGATGGAAGCAGTCCCACTCCTCCACGAGGCTAAAGCGATCGGGCCGTTGCTGCCGTAAATAAACATCGTGCCATCATCGACTAGAGAGCATGCAGGCGCAGGCGCAGGCGCAGGAACGCACGTTGAGGCCAGTCTGGCCGTTTTGTCCTTGGGCCGTCCGTCCACCTCTGACCTCACTACACATCGATACTTTGTTTGCTAGCACGGTTTGGCGCCGCTATTGAGGCTGTTCGGAGGCAAAAAGAAAGCACCCAAAGCTCAACCCGCCATGGCACCCACTCGCGAAGCTCGACGCAAGGTCGCCATCATTGGCAGCGGATGTGCCGGTCTCGGCGCAGCATGGGCTCTCAGAAACACTGACTATGAAGTACATCTCTTCGAGAAGTCGCCCAAACTGGGTGGCCACACCAACACGCAGCCGTTCAAAGCAGGCGGAACTACTGTGCAGGTCGACACTGGTTTCATTGTTATGAATGCTGCAACATATCCAAACTTCATCCGATTTCTCAAACATGTCGGCGTCGACCCTGTGGAAACCGAGATGACCTTTGGTGTTTCACGCGACAATGGTGCATTCGAGTGGTCTGGAGAGCCTTCGGGCATCTTTGCTCAACGACGAAACTTATTCAGACTTCGACACTGGCGTATGATTTTCGACATTGTACGGTTCAACCAGTTTGCACTGGATCTATTGGCAGATGAAGAAGAGGGTGGCGCGACACGGCTGGGTTCATCTGTTGAGAACAGGAGACGTCTTCGAGACCTGACTATCGGCCAGTACTTAGACTCAGAAGGCTACTCCCAGTCGTTCCGAGACGACTACTTGATCCCAATGACAGCTGCAGTCTGGAGCACATCGCCAGACAAGACAAGTCTGGAATTCCCGGCGCACACCCTCATCCGATTCATGTGGAATCATCACCTGTTATCGACACTGGCGGTCCGACCACCGTGGCTGACCATTGCTGGAGGATCACAACGATACATTGACGCCATCGTCAAAGGCTATCCTGCCGGCAAATTGCACATTCATACTTCATGCGAGGTCGCCAACATTACGCGACCATCAGCAGCGGGAGATACTGGAGTTAGTCTCTCATGGATCGATTCTGAGTCCGGCTGCATCGGAGGCGACGTTTTCCACCATGCTATACTGGCAACCCACGGCGACGATGTCCTACCATTGCTCGCGAAGCAACCTGCGGAAAGCAGCATCAGGCCCAGCTCCGAGCGCGCCATCAAGTCTACTTCTCATTCGCAGTATGCTTCGAGAAAAGAAATTGAGGTGTTCTCTGCCTTCCAAACCTCCGAGAATGTGTGCTATCTCCATTCAGACTTGAGCTTGATGCCACGACGCCGCGCAACATGGACTGCCTGGAATTACCTTACACACTCCGCGCCCTCTAAACTCTCAAACCCGGCCGGTGTCAGCTTGACTTACTGCATGAACATCTTGCAGCACTTGCCAGAAAGCGAGCTTGGTCCAGTGCTTGTCACAATGAACCCACAACATGCGCCAGACCCTGCGCTGACTCAAGGTAAATTCACATACCGCCACCCACTCTACACCGTGGAGGCTGTAAAGGCACAAAAACGACTCGAATCTCTTCAAAACACTCGCGGCGTGAGCTACTGTGGCGCGTGGACGAAGTATGGTTTCCATGAAGACGGCTTCAGCAGCGGACTGAAGGTTGCCATTGATCATTTGGGCGCCGAGCTGCCCTTCGAATTTGTGGACTCTACATACTCCAGAGGACACAAGCCAGAACTGGGATGGAAAGATTACGTTGTCAGGGTGATGCTCATTATTGCGATGCTGTGGTTCCCTGTCATCGAATTCTTCCTTGGGCTTCCGGTGGTCAGAATTGTGGTACCCTTGGTCGAGGCTATCGGTTCAAGAGTGCTTGACGTGGCCGAGTCTGTGGGCTTGTTGAAGGACCCAGTTGTGAAGACGAAGGTCGGATAGAGCGGCGGGAAGTGACGAAAATCCTTCGTTAATAAATTGATACAACGTCCATTGCCTTGAGCCTCGAGTTAGTTCGAGTATAATCCCAAAACTTCCATCTCTCTTTCGCAGTCTAAATGTATTGATACGACCTGTCAGTTCAGTGTTGGAATACTCGTGTTCAGTATGTAAACTTCAAGCGGAAAAAGTGGCTTCCCCAGAACACCCCACGGCCACAACTTCAGGAGCGCGTCTCCCCTTCACAGCCCTCCCTGCACTCGCCGATCTACAAACTATACACCACCAATGACATGATAAAAACCAGAAAATGATGCTCCCTCCGGTCGAATCGACGACTTTGTCTGCGAACCCGAGGTTTGAAACATTATATCGGGATCTATGCGCCAATAAACTCAATCCCGACGGCTCTTCTGTGCTTGATGATAAAGTGCAGAAGGAGCGCGACATCTTTGCGACAGTAAGTGACGAACATTAGTTTATATTTCGCGAGCAGTAACACTTTGGCGTTGATGCCCTACAGCCTTATTCTCGCAGAGATAGCACAGCTCGGACATTTGGACTTAATTGTTAACACCCTGTGCACAGGACTTACGACTCGCTAGACTAGAGGGAGCGAAACGCAACTTGATCAGGTCTGAGCTTCGAACCATCAGCATCGATGGCACAGCACTACCAGATGATGTAAGCTCGGAATATTTCAGCTGAGCACAGTACCTCCAAGGAGATCACGTCTGACATTTACAGCTTCAAGAGCTCGTGGCCATAGCCGCTGCCACGCTCGATGGCCGTGTGCCCGAGGACGACCTAGATCTGGTCCAGGAATACGTCGACTTGCTCGTCGTAAGTGTTTTACGCCCTCCTCTGCTGCGTATCTCGCGCTCATTCATAAACAGGACAATCCATCTCGCGTCGCAGCGGCGGTCGAGCAGAATTTGAACCGCAACGCGACTGCGCTCGCCCATGTCATATCACCAAATACAAAAGCTGCGGCCACAAAGACTCCTGAGGCTCTAGCTGAGCTCAGCAAATCAGTTGCTGCTTACAAGACCGACCTTGCGGCTACCCGACTTGACATCACTCATGAATCTGGAAAGGTGCATGAACTTTACAGACAGGTATTGACGAACAGCATACGACTTCTAGAGCAGGAAATTCATGGCTCAGTCTCACGAGCTTCGAAAGCTAAGGCCGACTATCTTGCCGTCGTAGCTGAGGGCATGGCCAAAAAGCTTGGCATCCAGCACCAGCAGCTGCTTTCACAGGTTTACTCCAACGACATGCAGGAGGTTCTACAAGAGCGATCAGAGGAGCTTTCGAGAGAAGACAGAAGTATCAGGCGGAAACTCGACCTTGCTCAAGAAAAGCTCCAGCAATATCGCGCGGGTAGGGGCATGGAGGGCATGGCCAACGAGTACGCCGAGATTCTGAGTGAGACGGCGAGAGTCCGCGAAGAGATTACAAGGCTCGAGTCGCGTCAGATGTCTTCATCATGAGAAATGTCTCACAACTTGGCATGCTTTTGTCTAAGACGTTAGCGTATCTTGTAACTTTGTCAGCCGTAAGCCTCACATGTAACATTACGGCTGACTTCGGCTGCACCATATTTTACTCCTCACATGAGTTTTGCTGCATGATAGCACTTTCAATGTACAACACTGAAGCTGCACATTGAACATTGACGTTGTGTAAAGCCCCTTAGTCACTTTCCTGCATACACCATGACCGATGTACTTCCCCAGATGCACCAATTCCTTAAAAAGGGCCCAGTAACCAAAATAGTAAATAGCTAACCCGTCCGAGGCCCCAGCACACAAAATAACCAACACTAACACCACGAACAGATCGAAGCAAAAACCTACGAGCCCTTCTACCGCAAATGGATGCTATCGGTCGACGTCATCGCCGCAACGCAGCACTCTCCAACGCACACGCAGATGACTTTCCAATTCCGCGTACTGCCCGAGTATCTCAACCCCGGCGGCACTCTGCACGGCGCGGGCCAGAGTCTCTTCTTCGACGCTTGCACGACGCTGCTGCTGGTCCCGATTGCTCGCCCGCCGGAGTTTTGGACGACGTGGGGGACTTCGCGGTCGTTGAATGTGGTGTTCTTGCGTCCAGCTTATCAAGGAGATTTGTTGACGCTAGAGTGCGAGGTCTGAGTACATCGCTTTTAGATTCATGGTGTCGAGTTGCTGACGGTTTGCGTAGACGGTCAATGTCTCGAAGCGCCTGGCCTTAATGAGAGGTGTGCTGAGGAGGCAGGATGGAGCTCTTGTTTCGACGTGCGAGCATCAGATGTATAACGTTGATGCTGATGCTGTGAAGTTGTGAACATCTGCTGATCGTAAACGCACTGGAAATTTCATTTGCTTTGTTGTATAATCCGAAGTGGCCATATGAACGGAAGAACTAGTATCCAGACTTTGGACTGTGTGTGCAGACTTGTGACCAGTCACCAAGCACGTAACAATTTCGCTCTTACCAAAAGGTGTTTATGGTTCAAAAGCAATAGAGAAAGTATCAATCGACGACCGACAGGCTGGGTAATGCTCAACAAAGCCAGACCGCCTAGATCGATCAGATCAAGATCGTTGAGTAGAACCCGTGTCTTCGGGTCACGACGATCTGGCCGCGAATCTTCCGTCTGGATATGACGTTCCGTACTCACGTTCGAGTCGTTGCAATTCCCGCATTTGGGTGGCTATAGTGCAGATCGTTGCACTATATCGGGAGCTTTCTATCAACAAAAACGTGGACGGAGGTGGGTGCTGGATCATGCCATGGATGCAGGATAAGTAAAGGTGCCCAAGCCCTTGAGGCAACTTGCTCTTAAGTCACCCAATACCCAGCAAGCAAAAGAACGTCGATCACGCATCATGTCAGACCCTACAAGTACTACTAAAGATGTGAAAGAGATGGTCAGGAAAACATGGTGCGAGGGGCCCTTGACGCAAAAGGTGAACAATACCCCTTTCTCACTGGCACCGAGGATGCTTTGTCGCGAGTACTGCAAGACCATTGAGAAAATGCTCATGTCTGAATTCTACAGGTCAAGAAAGAAGGACCTCAATTCCACACTCTCTGGCACGATATCTGCACCGTGGAGTCGGCGACCGTTACTGGCAACCATGTCAAGATGACATTCAGATTCCCGGTGCTATACGAGTACTGTAACCCTGCACACCTGCTGCATGGCGCCGCCCAAGCTGTGTTCTATGATGTCTGCATGGCGTACCTCCCCTTGCCTCTAAGGAAACCCGGTTTTTGGGAAGAGTTGGGATTTACGCGTAACCTAAACGTGAATTTCCTTCGGACTGCCAAATTGGGGGAGTTTGTCCTTCTAGACTTGGAGGTGAGTCCTGCCTTACTCTTCGTGCTGGCGCGGCTTGCTGACGATTGACCAAGGTCACGCAAATCGGAAAGAACATGTGTTACCTGCAAGGCTCAATGAAAAGAGAAAGCGATGGAGCATTGATCAGCACTTGTGAGCAGAACAAATTCAACACCGGAGGTGGAAACATGATGGCCAAGTTGTAGGCCATGTTTGAACTGCGAACGGCGGAAGGACAACAAGACTGCATTTCCCATTATTGATTCATGCGATTGCCGTATTTATATTCGATCTTGCTCGTCTCCAGCGTCTTGTACAAACCCAATAAAGTACCACTTCAAATTGTCATCCAGATCTTTGTCCTTAGTAGTATATCAGTGTCCGACTCTTGTCGTCCTCTTATGCAATCCACCTCAAAAGTCCGTAACCCTGCCATTGTAGCTCCAGTCGCTCGTCTCGCCCCATCTTAGCGGGTTGTTCTTTGGCCCTCCCACCTCTCCAGTCGCAGGGTTAACATCGCCCTCGAACTCAGGCTTTGCGCCTCGTCGCACATTCGGGTGCAGCTCTTCTCCATCTCCATTTGCAGCAACTCTGGCACGCTCTTTCAGCATGGCAAGCATATCGGTCGCGGCTTCTGAGCGCGCAGGCTCGGTAACATTGCCGTGCTCGTCGGCGACTGGGTTCTTGGTTGGCGGCGCGGTGTCGGTGGCGGAAGTGCTCGATCGTGGAGTACTGAAAGCACCGGTAGATTGTTCTTGGAGCTTTTCAAAGATCTCTTGCTCTTCTTTCGGGAGGCGTGGTGGCGCGGGCTGGGGTGTCCATGCTGATCGGTTTGCTTGGGTGGTGGAGAATGGGCGGCGGAAAAAGCCTGGGCGCACGGCGCGAACGGCTCTGGCGACGGGGTGCATGTTGCTGATTTGGGGCGGTGTTGTATAGTTGTGTTGTGCTGAGGCGGAGTTGTGATTAAAAGAAGCTGGATGGCAAAAGAATAGGTAGAGTCCAAACATTGATTTAAACTAAGAATGTCGTAAGTACGTCCAGACCCTTGTCCAAACTCCGCCCATCTCCGACTTGGCCCGCAACTTGGATCCAACATGCATCCTGTCACGCCTACACAACATGAAAACTTTCCTTTTGCTGATATCGTAAACTAATTTACGTTGAACATGGCTCGCAACTCTCATGTTGCGACTGATCGTAGAAGTTACACCGTCTACCCTTGAGTCTGGTAAGCCTTCCAAGCTTCTGTTTAGATAGTCAGCTACATCGCTGGAACGCATTCAATCGCCATTGAGATGCCATCAAAGCAATATATAAGTCATGTGGCAGTACGCCTAGCACTATCCGCAGATATACATTTAGGTCGTTCAAGGGTCCTTAGCAAAACATTGCACGCAGATAACTTGCTGCAGAAGATACCACCACGCAACACATCAACACATAGCATCGCTACACCAATATGCTTAAAACAATCCTACGAAAACCACAACCCCTGCTTCTCAACATCCATAGCCACCTTCGTCCCCTCCAGTCCCTCCACCTGCCTCGCTACCTCTGCAAACCGCGGCCACCTCTCCGGCATACCCTTCTCCAAATCAACATGCTTCGCCCACCTCCAAAATAAATACACCAAAACATCCACGACCGTGAACTCCCCACCAACCACATATCCCCTCTTCCCACCAGAATCCTCATCAGCAGCCAACCTCGCCTCAATCCGCTCATAATGCCCTTGGATCGTCGACTTGGCTTTTGCCTGGATCTCAGCATGCGCCGCTTCATCGTCGCTGAACTTCCCAGGCCGCCACAGAGCAGTAAACGCCTGCGAATGCACAGTACCGGACAGCCATGAGATCCACTCGTATGCTTTCGCGCGATGTATGATGTTGGTGGGAAGCCAGCCGGGTTTGCCGTGCTCAGAGGCTAGGGCGGCGATGTAAGTGAGGATACCTGTCATTTCGACAATCACTACGCCGTCAACTTGGAGTGCTGGGACCATGCCGTCCGGGTGGATGTTGGCAAGGTATTCATCGCGGGTCATTGTATTGTCTTTGGGGGCGAGGCCGTTGACTGTTGTATCGATTCCCATGAGGACTTCGGTGAAAGGTGCGCCTAGCTCGCGGAGGAGGATGTGTGGGACGCGAGAGCAAGCGCCGTCTGCACGGTAGAGTGTCAGAGATGGGAAAGGGGCCATGGTTGTTGGATTGTTTGGGTGTCAGGGTGTTGGTGTTGATGGATAGCGAGGTAGTCTATAAGATACTTGCAAGCGGTTGAGTGGGAGCATCCTCTCATCGAGCGGCCATGTGCCTTCTTATAAACACCCATTACAAGCAATGCCCGTAACATGCGTATTACAAACCAGTTCTACTTGTAATTATTGGTGTGACCCGCGGTGTCAAACAGAGGCGCCCTTTAGAGGTGCCTTGTAGGCTTGGCGATTTCGACGGAGGAACGTCTCGCCATCTTCGCGCTTTCGGCCTTCGATGTTGGTAAGATCGTCATTATTCGACACCAAAAGCTCGCCCCACCCACTGAAGAATCTCAGCCGCACCGAGATCCTACCCATCCAGCGGGGTGATCGTCCAGCCGCGCGGGATTCTGGTGAGATTATAGGCACTACTGAATGTATCTCAATGGTTGGCACACTTATCCGTGTGCCTGTAGCCTGTGATAGTAGTACATAGCAACCGTATGCGTGATACGTGTAGGAAAGGCAGGACTTCTCAAAATCTTGTGTTCATTTCGTAATGCTTCATCGTAATCCAAAAAGGGTCATGTGAGAGATGCAATGCATGCAAGCGCTGTCGCAAAAAGACTCTCTCTACTCCTCCATACGTCCTTCAATGAGTTCTGGGACGTCTTCCTCCTCCTCGTCGCCTTCGACAACAGTAGCCTGAAGCTCCATGCCAGGCACAAAATTCCTTGCAGGACGAGGCCAGACGCGCTTATACAAGCTGAGTGCCACAGCGTCCATGGGGTTGATCTTGCCGTCGAAAGTCGCCTTGAAGTAACCGTGCGTGCCCAGTGTCTCCTTGATCCAGCCTTGCCTGCCACGGCGTGTCCAGAGCTGGATGGCCTTGAAGTACTCGACATCCTCGTTGTTGAAGAACATGTAGCGGATGGTGACAACCTTCTTGTTGATCTTGTAAGGGTGGCCGGTGAGGATGACACGCTTCGCGACGATGCGCGAGGTCGAGGGTGCGAGGAGGGTGCCGGTGGCAACGAGCTCGAGGGTGGGCTTTTGCATTGCGTTCGCAAGATCGGAGACCTCGTCGTCTCCAGACGCACCTTGAATGGTTGGCAAGAAGTAGAGACATGGAATGCTGCCCCAACCGATAGGACCGATGAACGAAGCCACTGCCGTCTGACCAGGGTGTAGGTAACGATCGAACTTGTGAACGTTGTTCGGCGTGTTTCCTGCTTGACTGAACAGTGGGTTGACCACCATACGGCGAGGGCCGCATTGGAGCACCATCTGAGTCTTGCTCTTGATTGGCACAGGGTGCTCGGAGGACAATGTGATGGAAGTGTTGACGTTTGTGCGCTTGTGCTCGTGGCGCAGAAGAGAGAAGATGGCTGTGGGCTGAGGGAGGCTTTGCAGCTCAGCGGCCTGCTCTGATGTGATGCGCAACTGGACGCTGACGCGGGTGCCCGCCTGAACACCGCCCTCGAGACTCTCCTTGAGAATTCGGCTTTTGGTAGACTTGTAGTCTGAAACTTCCAAAAGTCGTTCCCACTCCTCAGGCTGGTATGGTCTGTCCTCCTCTGTCTCCCAGTGACTTGTGCGCAGGCTCTTTAGTCCACGGTATCTGGCCAGTCTCTCCTTGGCAGAAACATTTGGCAGCAGTTCGATTTCATCAGGGAACTCGAGATCGTCTTCCGCCTCGTCGCGACGCTGTTTACGGTACTCTGCGAGCTGATCCGCCTCGTCTTCGATCGCGCGGTCGATGAACATCTCACTTTGTGGGTATTCTGAGGGCGCCGCCTCAGTAGGCTCACGCATAGCATCGTCGAAGTGACCATCTGCCGGACCTGCAGCAGGAGCCTCACCAAAGTCCATGCTCTCGTCATCATCATCATCCACCACCGACTCCAGATCTGAGCCAGAGTCTGAGACATCTCCCAAGAACCAGGCTGCCTGGTACTTACTTGTGCCTCGAGGTAGGCGCTTGGGCTTGTTGATCTCTTCTCTGGGGTGCTCGTCTTCATCAAAGTAGCGGTGGTCGTCCAAGAGAACGTGTTTCCTTTCTGAGGGCGCCATTGAGACAGCACCCATGGTCATACCTTCATCGTCCATCAAGGTCTCCTCCGGAGCAAGCTCGGCCAAATCATCCTGATCCTCAGTAGGGGAGTCCAGCACCTGCTCGCCTTGGGGCTCGTCTACAGCCATGTCGTCCGTCTTTGTGTGTTGCTTCTTCTTAGTCTCGAGGGGTGCAGCTGTGATCTTCTCGATCTGGAAGTCACCCCAGTCGCCAACCTGCAAAAGTCTGTCGGCCTTCAAGTTCTTGCCTCTGATCACACCGGTGATGTGACATTGTTCACCTTCCCACTTGACTTCCTCGGGCACGATCCAGCTCCTGTCCTGCCTCCACCTGATTCCCTTGGGCATTGTGGTGCACAGACTACGCATGACGTTGCTGCTGTCCTGTCTGCTGCTCAGATCGTGAACCTTCTCCAATGATGCGAAGAAGTGGTTGATGAAGCTCTTCAAGCTCTTAAGAACGTCGGGGCGCTTCTTTGCGGGCTCCACCTTGTTCAAGTTGTGGACACCAGTCAGAACCGTGCTGACACCTTGCGACTCGATGCAACGAAGCATGTGCTCTCCCAGCTCGTCAACCTCCTCCTCGGCACTCAGGACGAACAGCACGAAATCTGCCACTCGGCAAGCGTCCAGGCATTCCAGTAGGTCCCTCGACGGGGTCAAGTACTGCATCTTCTGCTTGAATCTAGGAATCTCCAGTCTCCAGGTGCCGTGTTCCGGTGCGACGGCCTCAAGATCGACGCTGTTGTTGAGCTCGGCGGCGACACTCTTGCCGTCCACATCCTCGCAAAGCGGTACAATGGCAACGATCCTAGGTGCTCCATCTCTGCCGGTGAAAACGCTGCCTTCGGCGGCCAGCTTCGCAGAGTGGGTGACACGCTTCTGCTTCTGCTGGTTCCTGCGCACAAGCTTCGACATGACCTGCTGGTGGGGAGTTTTGCGCGATCCAGTCTCGAGGGAATCGACCTTGCCCTTGGTGCGCTCCTTGATAGCCGACTTGGAGGCGTGACGGGTCTTGAAGGGCTTGTTGGTGGACTTTGTGGTGGAGCGGTGGTGGTGCTGCGATCCGCCGGTTGGTGCGCCCATCTTGCCGCCGGCCTTGAAGCGATAGGGGATATTGAGAGAAGCCAGAATGGTGGAACGAGGTGGGATGAGTCGGCGTCAAGCAAGTCGAGTCTTCCTGGTGCTGGACCCGCACTGACAAGGTGGGCTTTGAAAAAGCGCTCGTCGCAAAACTCCTTATCGATTATGCACGCACGGACCAAACCCTAATCGAGACATCAGGGACCAGCAAAGCATGTCTGGAGAAAGTGAAGAACATTGAAACGCTTGACGGCCACAGTTGAAGACGACATTCAGCGCGATATCCTGCATAAAATGGCATCTGGATGTCTGATGAAAGAGTCACATTTCCTCTTTCAAGTGATAATCATCACGTGATTGGCAGTGTGAGTGCTGGCCAAACTGAACTTGGAAAGCAGACAAGACAGATTAACAGCCCAGACAACCCATTTGCCATCACTAAACACATCCCGTGGAGGGCAAGAGACAGCCACATATCACCTCTGCTCACATGATCACACCGAGAACACTACGTTGAGCGCAGAATGACAGCCTCTGCCTCCGCGCGCCACCCAATATTTGGCATTCTGATAGGGCCGGAGCGCGGTCCACTTTCGCTCCTCTGTAATGACGTTGACACGCCATCACATTTTATAGTCGGTCGGCAACGTGAGGGTCTCTTCGCATCACCGCAGCACCAAGAGGCGATCTGTAAGCAGAGGTAAGAGAAAGTACAAGACGGGTTTGATATTCTTCTTCTTCTTCTCTCTTCCAATCCCCCTTACATCATAACCAATACCCATTTCCTCCAATACTTCAAAACGTTCAATCTTACAACGTCAAGGAAATTGATATAATCTCAAACTTTAAACAACTCACACAAAACTCCAACATGGCTCAACCTTTCTACGAGCTCAAGTGCGGCACCAACCAGTATCCTTGGGGTAAGCTCGGTAAAGAGTCCTACTCTGGCCGTCTCTGCTCTCAGCAGGTTGGCTATGGCGACGATGGCCCCAAATCAGACTTCAAGCTCGAGGACGACAAGCCCTACGCTGAGATGTGGATGGGCACCTACCCTGTCCTCCCCTCATACGTCAAGGCTACCGGCGAGGATCTCCAGGATGTCCTTGACAAATACCCCAACGAGCTCGTCGGCGAGCAGATGATCAAGAAGTTTGGCCACACCAAGGTCCCCTACCTCCCCAAGGTACTCTCCATTGCAAAGGCACTTCCCCTCCAGGTTCACCCCAACAAGGAGCTCTCGGCCAAGCTCCACGAGGAGAACCCAGACGACTTCACCGACCCCAACCACAAGCCTGAGATCGCCCTGGCTCTCTCCAAGTTCGAGGCATTCTGCGGCTTCAAGCCTAACGACCAAATCGCCCACCTGATGAAGCACGACTGCCTGAAACGTTTCCTTCCCGAGACCACAGAGAACAGCGAATACTCCAAGGAGACAGTCAAGAAGATCGTCAAGAACATCCTCAAGGCCGACGAAGAGGCTCTCCAGGCTGCCTACGATGCCCTGGCAGTCGCCGATCCCTCCTCGTTCGGCCCTGACACTTACATCCCCGAGCTGGCTCCTCGTCTCGCCTCGCAGTACGACTCCAGAGACCCCGGCGTCCTCGTCGCCCTGATCACCATGAACTTCCTCACTCTCCAACCCGGCGAGGCCATCTACATCCCCGCCGACGGCATCCACGCCTACCTTTCCGGCGACATCATCGAATGCATGGCCCGCTCCAACAACGTCCTCAACACCGGCTTCTGCCCCAAAGCAGAGCGCGCCTCCGCCGACCTCTTCGTCAACACCCTAACCTTCGACCCGCACAGCAAAGAGCAGTGCATGCTCCTCCCCCAGCCCTACCAGGGCAGCAAGAACGGCAAGACCGAGATCTTCGCCCCGCCCATGAGCGAGTTCGACATGCTGCAAATGACCCTCAAGGCCGGCGAGAAAGACTCGCTCGTCAAGATTGGCGGCAACGGTGTTTTGCTTGCTACCAAGGGCAGCGCCACTATGACTGCTAATGGCCAGAAGGAGGAGCTCAAGGAGGGCCAGGTGTACTTCATCGCGCCGAATGTTGAGCTTGAGTTTGAAGCTGGCAGTGATGGTCTGCTTTTGCACGAGGCGTACTGCCACTAGATGCGATATCACGGCTCTCTTAGATGATTAGATTAATGAGGAATGATGTGAAACTTTCCCCCTTCGTCGACAGGATATGGAAAAGCAATTTTCGAATTTATAGACATTTTATATTCATGTAGCTGTAGCAAGATTAGAATTCTTTCCGTTCTCAGAGTCCGGACGACACGTATCGATCCGTCATTTTACGAAAGTTCAAAATCTTGTGTTGTGCTCTTTTTCGTTCTGTGTCAAGCATTTGGGTATCTCTCGTTCTATTGCGCTGAAGCTAGGAAGCAATCGACGAAAGCAGGTCTCCATCACCAATCAATGAAATCGAGACCTATACATCCTCCTGCTGCACAATCTCTGGCTCCGCATTGTAGAAAACATCCTTAGAAGGCTTTTGCACTCTCCTGGGAGCCGCCACGGCAGCCTTCCGGACCACATCGCGCCTCCAGCCCCTCCAGGCTTCCCACTCTTCCCTCCTGCTCTCCACTTTCCACCTGCTGCTTTCTTTGGCGGGTCGCCATGCCAGCTTGTTCTCGGGCAGCGTCATTAGATCGACGACGTGCGGCGACTCCACGGTGCCCAGATGCAAGAGTCGCGCGAGCACGTCTTTGCCCTCTTTGTGGAGGGCTTCTTGCCGCTTACGCTTTTCGCTCTTCGGCTGTAGGAGAGGCTGGTGCAGCCAATTGTTGGCAGACAAAGCGGAAGCCGATGGCGGCAGGCGGAGACGCTGGTTCTCGGACTGGAGATAGCGGACTGCACCTTGCAGAGATGTGATCTGGTGGTCTTGTCGCTCGAGTGTGAGCTGTGCGCCAGTACCCATGGCGTTCGAGTCCAGGGCCTGGCCAGAGGAGCGTTTGCCACGCTGTTCTGCCAGACGAGCAGCCTCGTTGTGGGCACGTTCGATAGCTTCCTCTGCTTCGCGTTTGGCTTGAGCGAGTTCTGCTTTGGCTCGTTTCTCGGCATCGCGGGCTTCGTGCATGTCGTGTTCGAGTTTGGCGATTTCGGCGGTTCGTTTGCCTGCGTTGCGGAGCTTAGCTTCCAGCATTTCGATCTGGACGCTTTGCTCTTCGAGCTCGGTGTTCTTTTCTTTGAGCACGACTTCGCGCTCTCTGATTGTCTCGCGCGTCCGGGCGAGTTCGGCTTCTGTGTCGATGGATGTGAGCTTTGTCTTCTTGAGCTGCTCTGAACGTGCAACCCATGGAGCTGGCGCACGTTCGAACTCGACCGTGTTGTCCAAGTCGGTCGGCAACGAAGCGATTTCAGTCAGAGCGTCTGACAAGCTCCGCATCTGCTCAGCGATAGCTGTGAATGGGCCAGCCTCTGGGGTCGACAGAGAAAATGCTGTAGTGGCCGCACGCGATATCGCACTAGCTACTTCGTGTGGCGTGAAAGGTTGAATGCGCCCCTCTTCACCAAACAGCATTTGAAGGGCATCGCCGGCCTGGCGACCAAAAGCGCTGATTGTCTTCGCGATCGCCTCGGCGCCTTCGAACGCATCGGCACAAGACATGTCTAGAGTCAAGGACCGTGCCTGTAGGTCGGACAAGGCGCGATGAGTCTTGCCAGCCGTGACTTTGGCGCTTCGTGCTTGAGAAATGAGAGACTCGGCGCGGCCGATGATCTGCTTAGCATCTGACATGCTCTCATCGTCTTCATCGCTCTCTTCCTCGTTATCGTTGGCTTGACCGACGCGAAGCTTGTTTTCTACTAGAGTCTTGGTGACGCCGAGGGCAGATGCAGTGCTCTCCAATTGGCTTTGCAAACACTGGGTCCGCATGAGCAGGTCAACGGCGTGGCCAGGTAGGTCGTTCTCTTTCACGTGTAGACTTGCGAGATGTGCCATGACAGCAACCGACCTTTGGAGCTCGTCCGCCATCTCCTTTTCTTTTAAGTCATCTCGTCTCAGCGCATCAATATAGCTGTTCAATGCTCTCTCGACGGGCTCCAGCTCGTACAGCGAACCCTCGTAGCTTGCAAACTCTTCAACGCTGCAAGTGTACACGGCATTCACGAAGCGATCTGCCATCGCCGAGACCCAAGTGAGCTTGTCCATCACATCACAGGCTGCAAAGACATTTTCGTCCAAGCCTCGTCTGCCGAAGGTTGAGATGCGTTCTCGCACGAAGCCCTGCACAAGGTTTGCTTTGAAAGCAATACGCTTGAAGCGTAGAAGAGCGAGCACACTGTCTCTTTCAGCCTGGAATGCATCTGGCAGAAACAGTTGCACGATGCCCAAGTGCTCTGACGCTTCTTGTGCATCTAGTCGACGCAGCTCCAGATCAATAGTCTTGACTTGCGTCTTTGCGGCGCTCGACTGAAGTTTCAGATTCAGGTCCAACATAGCACGAGACTTAGTAGAAAGGTCAGCCGCTTCGGTATCTGAGATCTGCTTCGAGGCTTGCATATCCTGCAAGTCGCTTTGCAGTTGTGTGACGAGTTCGCGGAATCGATTGATCGTATAATCTGCGTCGTCAAGCGCCTCTTGCTGTTGTTTAGCCGTTCTTTCACGATCGAAGAGCAGGCTGTCCTTGAAGTCGATCTCGTCCGCCAGCTGCTTCTCGGCTTCGACGTGGTTTATCTCAAGCTCATCGTTCAGCTCTCTGAGGTTTTCGAGATCCTCAATGGTGATACGAAGGTCGTCCAGCTTCTCCTGCATGCTCATGTTGCGCTCTGTGAGCTCCTCGATCATTTCTTCTGCTCCCAGAGCTGCCTCTAGCTGTTGGCGAAGGTCGTCCGCGGTGGCCTCGCTCGACAGTAGCTTCTCCTTTGCATCTTCGAATTGCTTGCTGAAGGCCTCAAAGTCTTTGACTTGCGCTTCAAGCTCTTGAACCTGCTCCTTGAGGTCATCTTCACGGTCTCGTGTCAGGTCGCGAAGTCGAAGAAGAGCATCCCGAAGTCGTTCGTTCTCCTTTTCCATCTGCAACCAACCAGCACTTGTGCGTTCTTCGGGGCTCATCTCTTTGCTGAATTCGGTATTCTCTTCCCGTAGAACTTCGACTTCAAGTTCAAGCTCCTCCTGATGTGCCCTCAACGCGTCGAGCTCGGCTTTGAGACTTTCAGCCATTTCCTCCGCCATCTCCTTGTCCAACAATGCCATCTCCATGATGCTTTCATGTTCGATCTGCAACTCTTCCACGCTTTGTCCTTTACTCTCTGCTTCGCTTAGCTGCTTTTTCAAATCTGCAAGCTCCTGCTGCTGTGGTTGATATTTCTTCTGCAGCTTTTCGATGATGCCCTGATACTTGTTGCGATCTTCCTCTGCCTTGTCTAAAGCTTTTTTGAGATCCCGATCTTCCTGCCTCTTTCGCTCGAGTTGTCTGATCTTGGCTTCCATCTCTTCGATTTGTCTTGCGGATTGGGCGGAGCTGTGCACCGTACGTTGTGAGTGTAGAGATGCAGGTGGTGATGATGTGCGGCGAGCTGATGTGGTCTTCGGCGCATCATCTTGGGGTATGGGCGGTGGTGGCGGCGGCGCGAAGTTGTTTTTGATCGGATCCTCATCCCCGTCTTGCGTGTCGTCCTGTTCAGTTTCAGGCTGGCTGAGTGACGATGAGACATTGCTCTCCCGAGGCGAGAGGAGGTCTCGCTGAGCTGACAGGTCGCTTTCTGCCTGGCTTGGGCGTTTCTCAGGTTCACGTCGGCCAGGGGTAGGGCGTGCAGATGCAGCTGGACGTGTAGCTGTTGTTCTGCCTGGAGGAGCACGACTCGCCGGCGTTCTTGTGCTTGTGGGTGGAGCTAATGACGGCTTAGAGGGCCTCGAGGTCGTGGTAGTAGGAGGAGGCGGCCCCATTGAGGTCCTCTTGGAAGCCACCGTACTCTGTGAACCTATACTCTGCCTCGATCTCGGGGCCGTGGTAGGTCCAGTGGCTGCTGCTGGTCGTCTCGCCGTGGTAGGCGGCGTATTTGTCCTTGACGTCGACGTACTCGAGACACCATTGCTACCGAGTTGCTTGGTCGGACTCTTAGTCGGACTCCTCAAACCACTCAAAGCAGCCCTGGCGGCAGGAGTCGGACTCGATGTACCCACCACCGCGCTCCCTCGCCTGCCATGCGCAACCTCTTGCTTCTTAAGCCCATTGACTCCTGCGTGCAGACTCGAGGGCCGCGATCTCGAAGCTGCCGCTGCAGCAGGTGGATTTGTTGGTTTTGGTTTGGCTTGAGGAGGCGGTGGTTGTTGTTGTTCGGGTTGTTCCAGTACTTGTTTGACGCCTGCGGCGCGCAGAAACATGCCATAGTCTTGCTCGCACTCGAAGTATCGTTCCCCTTTCACTGAACCATCGTTCTTGCCAGTTGGCTCTTCCAGCTCTATGCCAACCCAGTCGCCGGCCTGGAAATGTACTGTGCCAACATGTCGGATGATAGCAATGCGGTCATCGTTGAGCGCAATTATTTGACCAACTGCGAGGTCGGCCGCGTCCATCGTCAATCTTCCAGAGTCACGTCAGTCCGCTCGTTCATCTTTCTGCTGGTTGTTTTGCCGTAACACAAGGAGGACCTTGGTATTTACTTTGTTTCCTCATTCGGGGTCTTGCTTGTACTGTATGTGGAGTAGTGGCAGCGATGCGGGAGAGTTCCGCACCGCACTCCAATCGATCTAGTTTAGGGTTGGGGTTGGTGCAGCTCATTCACTTCCATCGCACATGATCTGAGGCTGTATTCACTTCGGAACATGTTATGAGTGGAAACGAATAGATCCAAGCATTTGTATATATTTCTGAGTGTGCAGGACGGTGCAGTATACATGTAGATAACATATAGGTAGTAGTATACAGTAACGATGATTATTGTGCTCAAAGCACAGTTCGAGTGACCGACAACCATAAACACCCGCTCAAATCTAGTTCAGCTGGAGAGACCAGCGTGAGAAAGGTAGGGTTACACTGGTAGAACATGGAATCCTCAGATGTATGCATTCTGCAAGAAAATCCCACAAAACACCACGCTCCTATGTAAACATCATATCACAATGTATCGAAAACCATCAAACGTCAGCGATGGACGCGGATCTCGAATCACATTCATCAGCGGTGGTACCTGCATAATATCATTTATGTCAGCGACAAACGACCAAAGATTCCGATATGCGAGCCTATGCCAAACTCGTCATCACGCCAACACCACAAGGTTCCCTCTCACCACCCCAAGTGTCTGCGCCACCTTTGGTCTTGGCTCTATCTTCGACGATTTTCACGATCAAGAGACGCGTGGGAACGAGCACATCGCATATCGTATATCGTAAAATGCCGCAGAATGCCCATGCCAAACAAAATGTCTTGGCAGACGAGGTCTATCAAATCGTACTTCGGCGGCAAATGAGGCGGAGTGTGTGTACAAGTTGCTGTACTAATGAACGAAAACCATGATTGATTTCCTCCAAGGTTCTTGGCGTAGGCGCAGAGGAGACAGGCGAGACCTGAACTCTATCTCAGCTGGGAAGTGGTGGTGGCGCGAAGTCGGAGCGCAGGGTTAAACTCACGCTAGAGCTTTGAGTTCAGAGGCCCCAGTAACGATCCGATTCATGGAGGTCAAGAAGAAGATGACGATGATGATGAATAAGGTGAGCGGGATTTTGTTAGGTAGGTAGAGGTAAAAAAAGATCGATTTGTCTTCGTTTCTGTAAAAAGGCCCAGCTCTGAAAAGGCCTGAAAAATATTATCTGACCAGTCTTTGATAAAGACAACTCCTCAAAACGCCTTCGCTAACATTGCTGGTCCCAATTTTCCAACATCGCAGGAAATGCCCGAAGCGGCACAAAAGAGGTATCTTGTTCACATAAAAAGTCCCAGAGAGCAGAAACGCTGTGTCTCGCATGAGACAACCCGTGGTATCATCGGCGATCATCCTGAAAGCCGTATAAAAAGTAACGCCGTCGCCAAAAAAGTCGCATTCATAATTTGTGTTGAAGCTTTCAGTCGAGGTTGATACCCTTCAGCATCAAGTTCTCCCACCAGCCGCGTAGGCCGAGGACGGTCTCTCTGCCGTCGTCACGCTTGTCCATGCCCGCAGGGTCGCCGACGATGCCAGCCATGAGCCAGTAAGCCGCCACCACCCAAGCGGCGACTGCGACACCGATGCTGAGAATCGGGCTGACGAGGTGGACGAAGACCAGCATGCCAGGGTGGAAGACACCGTCTTCGTTGGCGTGAGGCGGAAGCGGGGTGTAAATTGACTTGAGTTGAAGGTTGAGGGCAGGACCGAGCAAAGAGGCGAGCTGCTGCCCAAAGGTGATTCGTCGTGCGCAGAGACGTACAGGTTGCGAAAGAATGGTGATTATGAGCGAGATAAGAGTCCAGAAAAGATTGAGGAATGATAGTGCGATCACAGGTCCAGACAGGAAGAATAGGATCTTCATTGCCTTGGCTTCCTGCAGTGCAAGCCCAGCATCGATTTCAGACTCAGCATCTGAGTACATTACGCTCTCGACATCGTCTCTTGACTGGCGTCGCGAGTGGCGAGCAGAGCGGTGTGATCGTGGAGGTGTTTGAGCATTGTAGAAGACCTTCTCGGGATCACGGGCGCTATCTCGTTTGCTGCGGCGATCTTGTTTGGCTTTTGATCCAGCCGTGCCTTTCTCGAGGTCGAAAGAAGACATTGTGGTTCCGCCAGAGGACATAGAAGCGCTTTTGTGGCCTGTTTCTATGTACGCGGTATTCGCGAGTGTCTCGTCGCTAGTTGTGGTTGTGGGGCCAGTCCGGGGTTGAAGCTGTGCACAAGGTTCGGGGTATCTGGGCGTGTTGATTGCTTGCGACGCCGGGCTGGCGAAGGGGTCAACCAGGGTAGGTCGAGTGTCGGTGGTGTTGGAGGGCGCGTTCGGAGACGCAGAGCCAGACATGGTCGTGAAGGCCGAGCCAGTATGATGGATGCGGGCGAGGACGTCGCAATCGTCATGGGCTGGAGGCAGTACAGGTCGGGAGATGGTACTGGGGTGCTTTCAGGGTGCGAAGTGGTACGCAGGCGACAGGGCGGTGGTGAGAGGTTGTCGGCGGAGGAGAGGAGGCGCATATGTATTCTGCGCGGTGTCAGGTGGATGCCATGGCGGCCCTCCTCTCTGCACTCTCCGCCGAGTTGACCAAGACGATTGCTACTCGAACGCCAAGTACCAAGTAGTCTGCCAAGCGACTGGCAAAGCACTGGCACCGCTCGACCCAATTAAACCACGTAATGGAGAATGGCCAAGGACAACAGGTCGCTCAGCATGATGCTGGCAATACCTTCGCGCTCCGGCGGAAGGGCGCGGCGGACGGAGGCAGCGGTGGGTGTTGTTTTCATGGCGACGTGGAGGGGAGAGTTGATGGACAACAGCCCTACGGCTTCGTTGGTGGTGGTGATGATCGCAGGAGCGCGCTTCCATGCAAGGACAGCCCGGACAGCCAGTCAAGACTCAAGCCGGGCTCATCGGCCTGGGCGGAAAAGAGCCCTAACAAGCGCCTCTATCAGTAGTCTCTGTTATTGTGTGCCTATCTACGGAGGTAGTGGTATGCTACCTTACGCTTTACTGCGTCTGTGTTTGACTTTTGCTATGAGAGCTCACTTGACACTTGCCCTGCCGCGCTGCTGGCGCCTGAAAACGACCAAGTAACTAATAAGTTCTGAGCAATGAAGCACCCCAGTCGGCAAGACAGGCCCCCTCGCAACTCTACTACTGTAACTACTAACTGTAACTCTGAACTCCGCCGCCGCCACAATGCTCGTCGGCAAGCCTGTGCCTGCTTCTGTGAGCGCGTTTCAGCACTTTAGTCTCCAGCACCACCATAATAATGCCATCTCTTATCTGCCTGGCGCCACGCTGTCCATCGTCCGCTCCAGCCAGCCTGCATCATGTCCAAGGCAAAGCGTAGCACCCAACACTCGGCAGCCTCCTCTCGGCGTGCATTGTGACTAAGGCACACGTACATCGTTACATCCTACCCTCCTTACTACTCTCTTGTGTCTTGGCTGCGCTGCAAGGCAACATTTCCTGAAACATATATTCCCGTTGCCAACCGCGCGGCGATTTTTTTTGCTCGCTCAGCTGTCTCTGCTCGAGCCCTCTGCCCCCAGCTTTTGCACATGTCAAGCCTTGCTGCCGCGCCCTACGCTGCTACGCACCAACGTATATAGCAATATTGCACAATTCCTGGCGCGGATATAGCGGCACCACGGCTTTCCATCCCACTCAAGCTCTTGTCGTATCTGAATGCGGCTTGACCGTGGCGAGAGCTCTCTGGGCTGGGCTGCTGGGCACGGCGTTGGCTTTAAGCAGGGCGCAATTCAAAACCACCAATGCGGCTTGCTTGTACTGCGTATTACAGCAAGAGTATTCCGCATCAAGCCAGAGGTAATCTTGACATCTCTCTGTAGCCGTAGCTTATTGCGCTACTTCTTCGATGATGCCCATCATCCAAACTTGCCCATCCGCGTCTTCCATGTCCAGTCACGCCTTATGTTACACCCGACGAACGCCAACGCCCAGCACAGCCAAGGCCTGTCGTGCGACCGAACATCGTCTGGCCTTACGCATAGTACTATCGCAGCCTTGTGACAGCACCAAAAATTCAGCTGCTTGTCAGTCATCCCACAGCCCTATAACCGAAGCGACAGGCCGCCAAATTAGTTTCATTTGGTCCGGCTATGTATGTATGCTCATTGATCCTCCCGCAAGCAAAAACTACCGAACCGAGGTGCGTTTGCGTTCTGATCGCCAGTCCACAAGTCCCTACGCCCACGGAGATGGCAAAAGATCAGCGTTATTTCTTGGACTGCCTTCTGGGACCGCACCTCCAAACCCCACTCGCTCCCCTTCTCCTTTTGTTGCGATCGATGGTTCAACCCCAGGTCATCTCCAGAAATCCCTGCCAGCATCACGCAATATCTGCAATTCTGATGGTCATGCTATGTGGTATCTGTCACAGCATACCATTGAACGAAGAGGTCTCGTCTCCACCATGATCCACCCTGTCACGCTGGCACTCACATATGAGCAGTACGAACTCTAAAATATCCCACCACTGCCAAGTCAAACTAACTCACTGTCGCCAACCCTCACTATCATTCTCCGTCTTAGCACTATGATTATCCGAGAATCTTGCACCCTATGCCATTTGCATAGAAAGAGCGCATATACACTTAGGAGCATTGATAACCAAGCACGGTGACAGGCGCAACAACAATATCGCCTTGGTGCACAATATTCAACCCAGAACCTCCAAGCAGAGCAATAAACAGATCTCCACAATACGTCAATCCCGCCCTATGAGACATGAAAGATCGACAGCGAAATTCAACTTTTCGATAGAGCTAGCAAGGCAAACCTCTTCCGATCCGACGCGGCGCGCCAATGTAAAACAGAATGCCTATGGTTCAGCCTCTTGAGCTGTCTGGAGGAAAGTATGATGCGGGCTATCGCGACTTGACAGACTCACAGTCCTCCGTGCCGCAAGGCACCGATTGATATTCGCCTCGAGGTCAAATGAGAACATGGTAGCGGTTTTGCCGTGCCGAGGCTCTGATTTTGTGTAGTTCTAGCACAGATTGGCTGGTTGTGATTATGTTTTTTTTGTTTCGAGGGAAGACAATATGGTCACGATGGCAAGAATAGTCGACAAACTAACCTATCGTTCAGCCAAAGACATTTCACGTCGACTTCTGCGAATTAAAATCCAACGGCCGAACTTCCGCAGTGTGGACGCCTGTTCTTTCTAACAAAGTAAACCAATCCAAGATATTCTTACAGGCACAGTGCGAAGTTGCAAAGATATCCCCGAACGTCTCCGCAACCACACTCCTCCCGTTCTTCACGGACGCAAGGACGATACAAGTGGCTTGCTTGAGAACCACCATCGGTAACAATGCACCACCGGGTAAACGGCATGCGGGTTTCACGTCCGTTGACGCTACGCTTCAATGGCGCGGGACCGTTTCAACAAGCGGTGCCAGATCTGCTTCACCCCAAGCCACCGCCCTCAGTCGAAGAGCAACACTGGATTTGTATATTATTGATCGCGTGACTTGTCCGACTGAGGAGGGGAGCGAGGGGAGTCCAACGATCGACTATTACTCCAGTGCTTAGTGATGCTTTCGATTGTCATGATTCGTGTTACGAGACGATTGAAGACTACTTAGTCAAAAATGACTTCCAACTCCTGCCGCTGTTCCGCCTCGGCGCTGGGCGCACGAAGAAGAATACTGCTGCTGCTGTTCGCTGCCCTTGTGGATCCTGCCGTACTTCCGTAGGGCTGGACGCTAGTTTTTGGTCGGCATTGGCAAGATACGGCAGGAAGGGAAATTGTGCTATGCTGGACCATGGGATTAAAACGTTACGTTCACATGTGATGGCCTCCATAGCGCGATTGTCGAGCCGCCGACTGCAGGTTGATATCACTGTTGCGTTCACAAGTTGCAAGGGCGTGGGAAGCACCGTTTCGTATACTGTGGGCTATCGAAGGTGTGGAATTATCGTTACAAGCCGTTTAGCTGGCCTTTTCGTCCGTTGTGTTGCCGTAGGTATCCTAATAATTTTTACGTGCCCTCATACATTTCTGCCTGCCTGGCATCACTCCTTGCTTCCATGTCTTTGTAAGCATCCTGGCCAGTAGGTGATGGCTCCTTACCAGTATCTGAAGCCGCATTGCTGGATTTTCCGCCGACGCTGGGGATGGTCGACGTCCATTGTGCTTTCGCCTTGTTGCCGGCCTGAGATACTTTCAAACCAGCCCAGCTCAGGTAAGACTGCTCGTTCTTCTGTTCGATCTCCTTCTCGAGGTCCTTGACACTCTCTTCGGAGACGTCTTTCTCGGATGACTTCTTGTCAGAAGAAGAGCTGTCAGCGTCTGTCTGAATTTCTTCTTTCTTTTCAGATGTTTGTCTGGCTTGCTCTTGTTGTGCCTCCTCTGCTTTGAGGGCCTTGATCTCGCGCTCTAGTTCCTCTTGATCCACGTCCTCGAAGCCGACCTTCTGTAGGATTGTGCCTGTCAGGAACCGGTAGCTGGTATGTCCGGTAACCAGATCAGAGACGTCCACGTTTTCAACACCATGGACACCTGCAATGGCTTGCAGACCAGCGACGCCATACTGAATGCTGCTGCTTCTGTACAAGAAGGCAAGGATGTAGTCGTTCGTGCTGTAGACGTTTATCACTCGTCCAGTGACGACAGAGCGTATGGTTCGCCACTCAGCGCTCGTTGACGGTGCAGGGGCGCCGATCAAAACGACGCTCTCCACTAAGCCAAAGGCTTTACGCTCGGCGAGCTTTTGCAGGCAAGTGTAGATCACTCTAGCGCCTAGACTATAACCGATCAGAGTGACAGGACGCTCGCCTTGCGCTTTGTTGATGAGGGCGTCAGCTAGGACTTCTCCAGCTTTAGAGGCGCGCGAACTAGCGACGCTCCACGGGTTGTCGATGACTCTTGACACTTTCAGTAGAGCCAGTGGCCACAGGCCAGCCGAGAGACTTGCGAAGACTGTTCGCTTGATGATCTCGCTCTTGGCCACGCCCCATGCAGCTGACTTGATCATGCTAGTAAGGGAGTTACCAATGTTCATGAGCGCCTCGAGCTCGAAGCGGAGAGCGAAGCCCTCCATGCCAATCCCAATGACCTTCCATGGCTCAACGACTTCATCCTTCTCTGTCAACCAGCCGCTGATTCCAATTGCGACTCGCAATCTCCGATATTCTTTCTCGATCTTGCGAGGCTTGTGATAGGTGTTGATGGGGATGAAGGCGAAATCTTCAATCTCGCGAGCGTATTGGTCCATCATCTTGCCGGTCATGCGGCCGCCGTACGCACCAAACAGACCACCCACGATGACAGAGCTGCCCGCGAGGGTGCCCAAATACGCCGCACCAGCAGTAGCTCCCAAACCAAGACCGCCCATAACAGTGCCGAGTCCGGCTGCGAGTAGTGGAGCAGCGAGGCCGCCGGTGACACCGATCAATACGGCACCTCCAACCGTTGCAAGCCCGACTTTCCACTTCCGCATGTCGGAGCCTTCTTCCTGTCGCTTCTTGGTTTCTTCGTCGGCTCGCATGGTCTCGGCAGCTGCGAGTAATCCACGGGCGACTTTGCTTTCGTCTTCGGCGAGAACACTGGTGGGGAGACCTAGGCTCGATGTGAGGTATAGGAGGAGTGTTCTCGAGTGGGCGTGGTAGTGTTCGAGACTCAGCAGTAGCAGCAGCATCGAATTGAGAATCAAAGCTCGTTTCTCGTGTGGTAGCTTCTTGAGGGTGTTGTCGACAGGCGGGTAGAGCCTCGCTAGCGCTTCTTCTACATTCTTGTCTAGCTGAGAGGCAGATCCTGCAACAGGTTTCCTTGAGCTTGCCGATCCAGATCGCGCAGTTTTGGGGTGTGATGTCTCTTTTTGCTCTTCGGCTTTTTCTTTGGAGTTGACGACTTCGCCAACACGCAGGATCACATGATCCCTCCAGTCGTCGAAGTATGCCAGAGCCGCATTCTTCAAGTCTTGCATCTTGGCGCTGCTCACTTCTTTCTCTCGCGCCTCGTGGTCCTTTTTCGCCTTGTCAATAGCATTGACATCCACAGTTCCAGGATCTATATCCGGGTTTGTGATCGCCTCGTCGCCAGTCACGGGCGTCATGTTCGTCAAAGTGTCATATTGCTGTCCAGTCTGGCTAGCGTCGAAGGTGTCCAGGATGTTCTTGCGCATCAGCTCTGTACAGTCGCATACCAGCAGCGTCAGAGCCGCGCGATCCTCGTCGGTTGGCAGTACGGTCGTCAGAGAGGCGCCTTGTTCGGCTTTTTGCTGGTTGTCTTGCTCTTCTTCATTGCGTGAGCCAAAGCCGAATGGCGCCTTGACTTTGCTGAACATGCCCGCCATGTTTTGTGGGCATTCGATGTTTCGGTTGGTATCGGTTGGTATAGAGAGAAGTAATGGTCGTCTGAAGAGAAAGAGACGACCCCTCGCTCGAGTTTCACCAGAGTTGAGGTCCCCAAAATCAATATCGTCCCTCTCGACAGCTACGTCATTGCTGAACCCTGATCTCCGTGATATCCACCTGTTCCATGTCCACCGTCTTCACAGATTGATGTTCGATGATCAGTGGTTCCGTTGAAGTCACATGCTTGCATCCGTATGTGTGTATCTGACATGGCAAGATTTTGTAGCATCTGAGTCGCTGAAACATTCAATCTCGTGTGTATAGTGTGTATGAACCCACAAGAACGCAGATCTGACAGCTTTATGTGCGCCGCCTATGAGTGCTAGGGACCTGCATCTGTACTTCTGGTATCGCATGTAGACTTGTGCAATCTCGGCCCGGTCATCCTTGCTCGCTCGCATGTGAAACAACAAGCCGCGTAACTCTGTGTTGCGTCCGCGGGTCTTCAGTCGTACATCCAACGTATGCCACATTTCTCATATCCGCGCATACCGACGGATCTTGTTTCACTCTATTGATCAATGCCTCCCCTCACGTTCTCGGTCTCTCGCGTTGTTTGAAATGGATCTGCAATCACCACTCACGCAGCAAATCAGGCCTGATTATTTTGAGCCGAAGATCGTCACGCTCTACCGGGATTTGTTCAGGGTATCACGTTTGAGCTCCTCGTGATAATTACAATTGTATTAATGCGGTTCAGGATGTCGAAGGCCAAGAGCACACAGAGGGTTTCTGGCGAGAACTTTTCCTCCTCAAACCAGACCTTCCACGTCTGAAGCAGATACTGGAAGATATAGATGCTGAGTACCTATTACATGCGCCAGTATGTATTAGGCTGGAAGCTTTTCCCGATGAGACAACCAGTTCTGACATAGACTAGCATCAACCTCGTCAGCTATTGCTACAAGCCTTGTCTGCGATCAAGGGAGGCACTGCGCCATTGGACGATAATGCTCTTGATGTAAGACGATGATGCCGATTGTCTTAACGATTCACGAACCCACTCATAACCCAGACCCTTACAGTTTTCTTTTCCGTTGTCTTGACTAAACGATTCACTAGCCCGAGCTCTGACATTATCGAAGTCACCTCGGGCCTCGACAACGTCGATGCTGTGTACTCGGATCTTACTGCGACCTTGGAGAGCACGATTAAAACAGGCAGAGATGGTATGTTTTGACATGCGTTGACCAAGCATTTGCACTAACGATATCAGCCTCCACAAGACAGAAAGCCATCAGAGTCGCAATCGCTGTTGTCGCAGGCGGCTATCAAACAGCGCCCGTTTCATATTTCGTCCACCGAGACTTGTTCCCAGCACTCATGAAGGTAAATTGACACCCGTATTCTGGACGTTTCAAATCTAAGTCAGATCACAGCACATCCAGGAGATGAACCATCCTCTCAAGGCTTCCGAGCCATTCCTACTCGTCGGTCTCCTCGCGAACTACGACAAGTTTGAGACGCATAATCAGTACAAAGTAAGGCTGGCTGATTATTTGGATGCCGCTGGCATGGAGAAAGTCATCGAATCCATTGGCTGGACCTGCAGGTTGCTGCAAGAATGCTACGTCGCGATCTTGAATGACAGTCCAGCCGTTTGGAGCATAGGTGGTACTCTGTCGTATGTCGGACTGGGTGCACTCGCTAGGACGAAGGCTCCTGCGCCAGTTCTGAGTGAAGACGACCAGCGCACCCTTTTTGCTGACCAGTATGCCTCTCCAAGTCTGACATTTCCAGACACCTGTGCTAACCAATCTTAGACCTGGGACACAAGCCTCCTCACTCCTTGCTGTTTACGACTTTGCTTTATCAAACAAATTGTTTTGTGCAATGCTTGTGAAGCAACAGGCTAGCGACAAGGATCTTCCTACGCCGTTCAGCAACTTCCTCTCATACACATCATACCTTCTGCATCACGCGTACAGGACTACACGGTCATCTCTGTATGCTCAATTGTCCATCATCATTCTTTGGATTTTCTTCGAAGACGCAGCAACCGCCAAAGAACTCTGCTCACACGCCGCATCCGTCCGGCTATGCCGACAACGGCCGCCTTACTTGCCACCATCGATCAAAGAAGATCGCCCATACGTAGCTGCAATTCTCGACATCCTTATCGATGGCATCAACCACAACCTGCGCAAACGCCTCGATACTGTGTTCTATAAGCAGAGCATCATCGTCTTGTCACGCATACTAAGCCACCTGTCCAAGACGCGAACGAAACTGCCCTACCACTGGAGCGAACTCTGGCGCTCTCTACTATCCTTCGTGCGCTTCCTTACGACGTATCCCGATGACCTCAACACACTACATGGGACATCAGAAGTGGTCCAGATACTGGTGGACCTGCTCACCCTCGCACTGAACACCGGCGAAAGCTTCCTCCCCGACTCGGCGTCTTACGACGACCTCTTCTACAAGCTAATCGAGTCGAGCGTGGCGCTCACTGACCTGCGCACGGCTTACAACCTTGCAAAGCCTGACGAGCGGACGTCAATCAACACTCTTATTGGTGTGTCGACGCATTATCGCGATCTGATCGATGAGCATCACAAGGGGAAGAGCACCAATCTCAGTCCAACGGAAGTCGCCAAGATCATCAAGACCGGCTACGAGACGCTTTCGATTGAGACGAGGGAGGGACTTGAGATAGGGAAGCCGTTCAGGGAGGCAGATTCGAAGAGCGTTGTGAAGAAAGTCACTAGGGTGGCCGTCGCGGATGCTGCAAGGCTGGTGTCGTCGTAGAGGCATGGTGATGTTCCAGGGGATGGGGGCGGGTTTGTTGCATGTATTACTCTAAGCCAACAACTTGACTCTACGCATCTAGACTTCGCAAAGCTGCTTCCAACTTGCCATATGCCCATTCCAAACACGCGCTAAGATCACCCTGTTTCTCCACAGGCATGACATCTATCCCAAGCTCATTAACGAGCTTCTCGTTAACCTCGCCCTCCACATTCTCATCGTGAAACAGATACTTATGATCCTTGACGTAATTCGGCCAAACGATCTTGTCGACATAGCCAGGCGGATCAGCCCAAAAGCCTTCAAGCGTCACATACCCACTGCGCGCCTCACGCCTCCTCTTCGCCGTCTCATAATCCGTCCTCAAAAACAATTTCACATCAAACGCATCTCTAACCGCCACCATCTCCCGCGAATACAGCAAAAACCCATCCACAATCGCCACCCTCACATCCCCCACCCCCAGACTCGCCACCTGCACCTTCACACGCTCGACCAGCGCGGCATCAACGTTCACCTCGCCAACGGAGTTCTGGTCCTCTTTGCTCTCGAGGTCTGAGGGTAAGGTGCCGTGGGTTTTGATGTGGTTTAGGGCCGATTCGAGGGCGGGCAGGTTGATGGATTCCAGGCAGTCCCAGTCTGAGAGGTTGTGGTGGGTGTTGAGGGGGATTTCGGCGTCGGTTTTGTAGAAGTCGTCTTCGTGCAGGATGAAGGCGTTGGGGAGGATGTCGCGGAGGAGGCGGGCGATTGTGGTTTTGCCGCTGGAGGAGGGGCCGGAGAGGCCTACTAGGAGGCATTTTGTTGGTGGCATGTTGGGCTCGACGTTGACGATCTAAGGTCTTTTCAAGGAAGTGAAGTGAACAGTTTCCGTTGTGAAAGATGCAGTTGTTGTGCCCAATACCGTCGTTCGACTCTGGTAAGGTCTGTTCCGGGTGTCGCCGTATGCTAGTGTCCTGATGCTATGCTGAAGAAGTGATGTCTAGTGTTGACTAAAGACGACTGTTTGTGCCACTAGCTATCTGAGTCAATCGCGGTCGCTGAGGTCAAGTGGTCCAATCAGAGTGCTGCTATCGTAATCATGTGATCTGAGGACAGCCCATAAGTGAGCGAAGCACGGACGTAAAACGCAGCGCAAAGAACCAAGCAAGCGAGCGCGCCTTCCATTTGCGATTGCGACCAACCTCCTTCTCTTTGTCCTTCCCACTTCACAATTCTTCCACTACCCTCACTACTACAACAACCACATTGCGCATCGTCGATAAGAACTACGCCAACTGAACACCACCGAATCGCGACCCTCCCTTCGCGCCAATATGGCCCAACCAGACATCTCCTCCATCCTCGCAGCCCTGGGTAAGTGCGCGCACGCAATCCAATGACATACGACCTGCGCCACTAACAAAAATCCACAGCTCAACAGAACCAGGCTGCGACACCGACCAATGCGACACCGCAACACGCCCCACCGAGTCAACTACCGTCGGCTGCGTACCCAGGCGCAACGTCTGCGCAACCTCCCAGCGCCCCTCCCTCGGGCGCATACCTTCCTCAGCCTACGAGCAGTGGCAGCTTAGATCTTCATGGCATCAGACCGACTGGTAGTGGTGCAGTCAGCATTGCTGAGGCAATTGCGAAGGCGAAGAACATTGCAGCGAACAGGGGTGTGTCTTCTTACGATCCTAGAGCAGGATCTCCTCGTGATGACCCGAGACTCGCTGGCCGTGGCTACCAGCCTTCTCGCTCGAGGTCGCGTTCCCCGCCGAGACGTGACGCCTACAGCAACCCTTACCGTGATGAGCGCCGTGAAGACCCCAGACGAGGTAGCTATCGCAGGTCAAACTCCCCTGACCGTGGCTACCGCAACTCTAGAGATCCTCCCAACCGTGGCCAAAGCGATGGTGACTCTGAAACAATCCGTGTGAAGTCTTCACTTGTTGGTTTGATCATCGGTCGCGCTGGTGAGAACCTCAGGAAGGTCGAGTCTGAGTCTGGTGCCCGTGTACAGTTCCTGCAGTCCAAGGATCCTCATGCTACCGAGCGTCAGTGTACCATTACAGGCCCACCAAGAAGCAGAGAGTCCGCAAAGACCGCCATCTTCGGCATCATCGAAGAGAACGGCGGTGCCAACGTCATGCAGGACAAGGGTGCCTACACTGCTGGTATGCCTGGTCGTGCCAAAGTCAATCTGCCTGCCCTCCGTGACGGTGAAGATAGCACCCAAGTCATGGTTCCCGACAAGACTGTAGGCCTTATCATCGGTCGTGGTGGTGAGACGATCAAAGATCTCCAGGAGCGCAGTGGTTGCCACGTCAACATCTTGGGTGAGACAAAGAGTGTTAATGGCCTCCGTCCCATCAACTTGATCGGCAGCGTGCAAGCTGTCAATGTCGCGAAAGACCTGATTCTCGAAATCGTTGAGAGTGACAGCAGAGGGCAACAAGCCGGAGCCGCCTCTGGATCCAATGCCATGGCACCACGCGAGCGCCCTTACGACGGTGGTCGTGGTGGCCAGGGCGGATCTACCAAGACTATCCAGGTGCCTTCGCAAGCTGTAGGCATGATCATCGGCAAAGGTGGCGAGACCATCAAGGACCTCCAGCGTAACAGTGGCTGCAAGATCAATGTTCACCAACCCCAGGCACCCGATATCAACCGTGACATTGATCTCGAGGGAACGCCACGCCAGATGGAAGAAGCCGAGAGAGTGATTTGGGAGAAGGTTGAGACTGTCCGCGAGCGTGACGGCCAATCTGGTGGTGGCCGTGGTGGACGCAATGGCGGCGGCGGTGGTGGCAGGGGCGGAAACTCCTATGACCAAGCCCCATCATACGATGGATACTCACAACAGCAGCAACAACAACCCGCCATGGCGGGATACGGGCAGTACCAGCCACAACAGCAACAGCAGCCGCCCCCTCAGATGCCATCTTTCCAGATGCCTACTCTACCGCAGCAGACTGCACCCGCACAGGCCTCGTCGGGCACACCAGCACAAGACCCGAACGCGGCGTACCAGCAGTTCTATGCGCAGTGGTACATGCAGCAGATGATGGCCCAAGGCCAGCAGCCAGGCGCCGGTGCCCCTGGTCAGCAGTAAGCCGTTGCTTCGTTGACATCCGACTTCCATGGCTGTAAGACGTGAACACAACCGAAATGTGTCTGTGGTGACCACCTCTTTGATTGGACTCCTCGACCTGGATCTCGTCAGGCTTCATCCTGCTGACTCTCGTCACGTCTTGACTCACGCTTCATGTGGCCTTCTGGTGACTGCATTGATCGCTTCCTTGCCATTGGTGTGAATCTTCCGGCGCTGTTGCGTGTGACGACCCGTGGTAACTCTGTGCTACGACTGAATGTCGCTTCGCTGAATCACTGGTTGTCCATTTATCGACGTCGCCCACTAGCCTGCTGCTATGTCTTCTGGATTCGCCACGTCTTCTCAAATCGTCGTCACGCGCGTGCTTGCATACATTCATCACGTGCTTTGCTTTCATGGCATAACTTCGTCTTGAAAAAGCGTCATGTTCGTGGCCTTCAATGTTACCATCCATCAGATCCGCAAGCTGGTGCTTTCAAATTGCATCGATATGCATGCATTATGGTGCTTGCCCATGACTGAGTCCTTTAAGTCTTCTACTCGGCTTGTTGTTTATACCTTGAGCATTACAGAAGGCTGGGCTAATGGCTTGCCTAATTGTCAATATCGACTGATTGTTGGCGCGGTTGGTCCTGTTCGCATAGCTTGATTCTATAATTTTTTTCGAATACACACCTCTTGTCTGCACCATGATCCATTTATTCCCCTATCAGGGTAAAGTCTTCAGTAGGTTTCAAAACTGCCTGCACTTCTCGTGGTTTACAAGGAAATATCGATGTACACACAGCCGATGTGCTGTACCATGCTGTCGTCAATCGGAAGCCACACCTTGGCGCATAAGCTATGCCCACCAGCAAGATGGAGGAAGTTACTGCATAGAAAAACCTAACGAGCTATAGTTCACACAGGTCGGGATCCTGTACAGATTACCTTATTCATCTCGCTGGCTCGACTCGCAGGACGACACAGGCCTTGTACACTACTGGCCATCGGCCAGCCTCCCAACACCACAGCCCTACATCATATCAAGACGAGACTGATAAAACTTGAGCCATCTTCCCGGAGATGTTAATCGAGTAGCAGTGTAGGAAAGCCAAAGGAGAGTCGCATCCGATCTTGGCCGCAGTCCGAGTGTGCACAGCCCTCCAAAACCTTCCGTCCGTACGAGCAGGCTCTCGCACGGACCAACAAAGCATATCCATTGGACCCATAAGCCACTGCACTTGTTCCATACGAGCAGGCCTCGTCGACAATATTCGTCGCCCGTCTCATAATCGGTGTGAGTGCGGACTGTCATCGCTAATGATGGCCATGTATAAAGAGCTGTGTCTGCCAAATCAGTATCGCCATCTCATTCCAACCCATCACCCAAGTCCCAGCTCTCCAATCATTAATGCTAAAACGCACCATTCAAAAGATGCATTTCAAGTCCTCCGTCGCCCGCGGTCTCATGACCTTCCACATGCCAGCTGAAGAAGCGCCTCATGCCCGTACCCTCATGGCCTGGCCATCCCTCTACTCCGTCGACGACAAAACCAACGCCCTCAAAGGCTCCAGGCAAGAAGTCGCCGCCATCGCCAATGCAATCTCTCGTTTCGAGCCCGTCACGCTGTACGCTGCGAAAGACGATGTCTGCGACGCCATCGACGCAGTCAACAGCAACGTTACCGTAACCGCCCTCAACGTCGACAACCTCTGGATGCGCGACACCGGCCCCGTCTACGTCGTCTCCTCCACCGGCGACCTCGCAGGCGTAGAATTCAATTTCAACGACTGGGGCGAGAAAGACTACCCCGATCGCTCGGTGGACTGGTCGACTGCCCACCGCATCATGAAAAAGGATCGCACCCGCGAGATCGAAACGGACATCTGCATCGAGGGCGGCGCGATCGAAGTCGACGGCGAAGGCACCCTGATGGCAACCGAGAGCTCGATTATTAACGACAATCGCAACCCTGGCATGAGCAAAGACGATATTGAAGCGGAGCTTACGAGGGCTTTGGGGATCAAGAAGTTCATCTGGTTCAAAGGCGTCAAGGGTAAAGATATCACGGACGATCACGTCGACGGCCTGGCTCGCTTCGTCACACCTGGTGTTGTACTACTCTCTCGCCCGGCGGCCGGTACTACCGAGGAGTGGATGGAGACCTACAACGATGCCAAAAGAGTGTTGCAAGCTTCTACAGACGCTCAGGGACGCCACTTTGAGGTCCACGAGATCGAAGAAGCGGCCAAGATGGACTTCCCCGAGCCGGACAGCGACGAAGAGGATTCGCCGGCTCTTAACTATGTCAACTACCTTGTCGTCAATGGTGGTGTCATTATCCCGAGATTTGGAGATGAGAGGACGGATGATGCGGCGAAGACTACCATTGAGGGATTCTTCCCGGACCGGGAAGTTGTTCAGGTGGACCTTCGATGGATCGCTGCGACTGGCGGAGGTATTCACTGTGCTACTCAGCAAGTTCCTCTGATCTAGTTTGGTCTGTGAGATTAGTGAAAGATTCCACTAGCCTTGATGGGACTGAGACAAGAGAAGAAAGAACAGCAGAGCTTTCAACAAGCTTGTGATTTGAGAAGGTAGAATCTTAGGAAAAACAATAATACAGAATATTTACTCGTGCATCAGGCACCATGCCTTGGGTATCTCAAAACCGTCAAACCATATACTCCAGAGAAAATAGCCGCTCCACTCATCTCAATTTCGCCAACGATCGCCTTCTACTCGTATAGAAGCGGTCGAGCGCCGTGCGACGCTGCTCCTGAGTCCAACCCTCCACTACCAGCGCAAAGTCGCTCACGTTACCAAAGCCATTGGCCTTCGCCATAGTGCAGAGCTGACGCTTGCGCACTTCCTCCGACGGCTTGTACCGGTAACGAATCTTGCTCTCCTCTCCCGCGCTGTCCTCATCGTCGGACTTCTGCGGTCTCGCGTGCGGGTGCAAAGCTGCGGTGCCAGCATCATTCTGCGACGCCTGGCTCTCGACAAATGCACGCTCGCGGTTCCAATCAGCGTCGCCGCCGGCTTTTGCTGCGCGGGAGGATATGCGAGTCTCGACCTTGCTTGTGCCGATGACTTCTGCGTTCTCATGTGTGTACTTCACGCCTGCGCTTGCCAGGATGGCCATGACTCCGTCTGGCTTCTTTGTTCCTGCTTCGCCTGCTTTCTTTCGGCGAGTGCTCGGCTCGTCGATGATTTCCTGCGCCAGCTGCGAGAGAGCTGTGTCGTCGATGCCGTCGTAGATGTCATCATCATTCTCATTACGCGGGGCTTCCAGGTCTAGGCCCGCGATCTCCACGCCTGCGCGAGACTCGGCGATGTTGGTCTTGTTGAAGATGTCGCGAAGCTTGACCTCCTCGCTGACGGGCGCGAACAGATTAGCCAGGCCGAAAATCTCGCCTTTGAGGTCTTTCTGGTCTTGCACGCCCTTGAAGTATCGACGCTCCACCGAAGCGTTGTAGCCGATGTTTGCTTGTTGTTGCTTGTAGATTTGGCGAGCATATACGACTTCTTCGATCGTACCAGCTGAGATCAGGCGGAAGACCTCGACGTCACGCGTTTGTCCAAGGCGGTATGCGCGGTCCTGGGCCTGGAGATCGTACGCCGGATTCCAGTTTGGGTCCACGATCACAACCTTATTTGCGGAAGTGATGTTGAGGCCGAGGCCACCGGCTTTGGTGGAGATGAGGAAGACGAATGCACTGGGGTTGGAATTGAACTCGTCGACGATTGTCTGTGGTTAAGTTAGCTTTAGGGTCGACAAACCAGGGGATACTGCGCGAAATTGTGAGATGAACTTACCTGACGCTCATCGTTCGGAGTCTTGCCAGAGAGCGAGGAGACGTTGTAAGTCGTCGTCATTTTGAAAAGCAGATCCAACACGTTGAGTAAGCGAACGGAGTAGCTGAAGATAAGAACCTTGTCGCCATTCTCATGCCACAGCTTCAACAACTTCTTGAGAATACGCCACTTGCCACAAAACTGCGGATTTGTGTTATAGATGATGTTCTCTCGGTTGGCATACAGCTCCTCCCATACATCGGGCATCGCCATCTTCAGCTTGTCGAGTTCTTTCTCGTGTGCCGACCCTCCGTCAGGACTGTGTGGCAGCAGTAACGTGAGATGATTTGCGATCTTCTGGAACATCTGTAGTGCTGGGAAGACAAAGTGTTGCCACTTAGTCCCGTCCTCAGCATGGGTATAATGACACCATCCCTGTTTCTTGCCAGAGCCACAAGGGCATGGTTCGTAGGCGTGTCGAATAATCTGCAAAATTTCAGTGTCGCAGAAGTTGTTGTATGCAAGCTCTTGGGTGTCGCTGAGCGGGCAGAAGACCACTTTGTCGCTCTTCTTCGGCAACTGATCTGCGATAAGTGTTTTTGGACGGCGAAGCAAGAATCTTGGAAGCAAGTTGTTAACCAGCTTCTGTGCGACTTCGCGCGACTTCTTCAGCTGCGCATACGTGGCGTCGTGGCTCTGTCCGAGCTTGAGTGGAACGGCAACAGTAGATTTCCAGTTTGATAGGGGACCGAAAGTGCCGGGGTTGGTCCAGTTCAAGAGCGTCCAGAGTTCTTCGTACTTGTTTTGAATAGCTGTGCCTGTTAAGCCGATGCGGCAGAGCGCGTTGATGTTGTTCATCGTCTTGGTTGTTTCTGAGGTGCGCTCCTTAATTTTGTGGCACTCGTCGGCAATAACACAGTCCCATCGAATCGTATTGACGAGATCCGAGTGGATGCGGTAGGTGTCATATGTGGTGATCATGATCTCCAGCCTTCCGCTCGCTGCAGTCTGTACGGCAGATTCAAGGTTCTTTTTGCCACCGTGACAAGTGTCGATGTGCCACCATCCCCACTTCTCGAGCTCGTTCTTCCAGTTTGCCACAAGTGTACCAGGAACGACCAGCAAGACACGTGGATACCATTTGTCGTCATGTGAGCGCCTCATTTTGCGCATGCGCTTTGCATCACGCTCGTCTGCCGTCTTGCCAAAGACAACAGTCAAGAAAGCGATGACCTGGATGGTTTTCCCCAGGCCCATATCGTCACCAAGAATGCCGCCTCTTTGATAAACGAAGAGCTCATGCAAAAACTCAACGCCCTCAACTTGGTACTTGCGGAGAAATTGGGCAATTGGTGCAGGGATGATACCATAGGAGGCTGGTAGCTCGATGTCCTCGTACGGAGCGCGTGGCTGCATGAATTCGGATACTGCAGGCCGCTCTTTGAGTGATTCAAGGCGTTCATCGTCCGAGAAGTAGACATCATCGTAGTCAGGCGGGAACTGAAGTCCACTATCACCCAGATCTTGCCGTTTGCGGTCCCATGCGACTCTGCGACTACGCACATACTCCGGTAACGTGCTCTCCATAAGAGCTTCGTCGTCATCGCTTGGGTCGTCGTAGTGTCGTTCCTTACGCTTTTTGGAGTCGAGGACTGTCTTCGAAACTCTGCCAACCATAGAATTCCTGTTTGCTCTCTTCTTCGTCTTCGCCCGTTGCGCAGCTTCTTGCTTACGTTTGACTGTCTTGCGCTGCTGGAACTGCTTGAAAGCTGCATCGCTATCCTCGTCATCTGTGAATGCAACCCTTTCTCCTCTCGCTCTGGGCTTTTTGTTCGAGATCACATCTCCAGCATCGTCAGAGCTGATCTCCACTGCATCGCGCTTGTTCAGGCCGAGTTCGTCCATGTACTCGTCAAAACTGATGTCTTGGGCTGGAGCAGCGCCTTTCGATTTCGACCTTGGAATGATGTCAAGACCGTCGTCAGTGCCACTGAGTGAGTCTTCGCCTTCAGTAATATTGACTCGTTCCTCGAGTGTCAGGTGGCGTTGCCCTGAGGTGCCTAATCGACGGCCTGCCATGTTGCATTTCTTGTTGGTGGAAGTGCGTGATGGGAGGTTTGGAGAAATTCTTTATAGGCGAAAGTAGCTCGCCCATGAGATGACGTTGGTCTGTGGCTTTCACTTTACTCACGCGCGAGTTATGGCAGTCAATAAATCACGGTTAAGGTGTTGCGATACAGACGCGACGCTGGACTGACAGTCCCCACTTCTTCGTGACGTGAAGCAGCAAGCGCCTCTCCACGAAATTTGTCGCAACGAAGCTGGAGCAGCGCAAAGCAGATTAACTTGACTGCCGCTGCATTCACGAGCAAAGTGAATACACCACAACACTCACTATGCCTCTCGATACTTCCACCTACATATTGGCGCATCTGCGCCTGGACGGCCGCCGATGGAACGAGTTGCGCCGTCTGCAAGCTCAAATGAGCACGCAAGCAGCAGCAGATGGATCCAGCTACTTCGAGATGGGCAACACCAAGATCATTTGCACTATTGCCGGCCCGCAAGAGAAGAAGGGCGGTGGTGGAGGTGGAAGGTCGCAGCAGGACAAGGCCAGCATTGAGGTTGAGGTCAACTTCGCTGGCTTTTCTGGCATGGACAGGAAGAAGAGGGCACGCAGTGATAAGTATGTGCTGATTATACGAGTATTGCTGATGGACAATACTAACAAAATTATAGACGCACTAACGAGATGCAACACACAATCGCGTCTGCATTCGAGAGCACCCTCCTCACACACCTCTACCCGCACAGCACAATCACCCTCAACCTACACATTCTCTCCCAGGACGGATCATTACTTGCGGCTTGCTTGAACGCCGCGACTCTGGCACTTGTCGATGCTGGTATCCCGATGACCGACTATATTGCGGCAACGACAGTGGCTACGACAGCCAGCTACGCAGACAAGGAGGAAGAGGCGGACCCATTGTTGGATCTCAATGGGCTGGAGGAGCAGGAGCTGCCATTCTTGACAATCGCAAGTAGTGGAGGCGAGGACAGGATCTGCACTTTGATTCTGGAGACCAAGGTACACATGGCAAGGCTGGAGTCAATGATCTCAGTTGGTCTGGACGGATGCAGCCAGATTCGGGGCATTCTGGACGGTGTCATTCGCGCACATGGCAAGAAGCTCATTGAAGGCAAGGTCGGTTGAGCGTGTACCATTTCATCGCGCCAGCAACATACACCAGAGTGCCTGCTGTTGAGGACAGGCCAGTGGCATGGGATTCACGCGCCAGTGAGAGGCTGAGGGCAATGGATACACCAACAGACGTGGTACCACTGGAGAATGCGACGAAGTACCTGTCACAATGCGTCTGGTAGAACAAGGACTTTCTTCAGTCCTCGGAAGCCGCGCGTATTTCTCCATTGCCAACCCGCCCAGGCTGCGCTCTTGCAGTGGCCAACATCAATCCACGCTCGTATCGCAAATGTGACGCTCGAGTCAGATGGCCTACACGAGCGCTGCAAGCAATTGCACACATTGCAAGGCCACACATTCGGCCGGAGCTGCCGCGTGGAAGCGATACACGCAGGCTTTGCGACATGCAAGATCGCAGAGAAGCTAGACTGAGTAGTCCAGTTATCCAACCAATAATGAACGATCAATTATCCAAGCCAGAAATCCGACCACTTTCGTGAGACTAGGAAAAGTACTCCTTATGCAGGTGTACCATTATGGTCTGGATGCTGCAGCCAATCAGTGGCGCTTGACACGCTTCTCAGCTTTTTCTAAGCGCCATCTCTGTTTCGATTACCGCGCAACTTGACAACAATAGATGCTCCACTGCTAAGAGAATACTCATGGCATGCAGATTCAAGGGCGTTTAAAAGTGCGGCGTGATATAGTTGTAAGTACTTTTTGCTCCAGGTGATGCCGTGATTTCGATTTCACCCACCCATTCATTTGTCTGCTTTCCCTCCTTTCACACTCTCATTGCAAGTTCCACATAGTCAACACTGCTGGCCAGTAACAACAATGTGGACTCTCCTTCTTCTATGCTTCGCGTTGACCGCGACAGCACAGACAGCAGCTTGGAATGCGTCCACGGCAGCAACATTCGTCTTCGGACCGCCCTCAACAGGTCAGCGATTCGTCTTCGCTCTGAACGCAGTAGAGGCAACGGGTGATCTCTACTTCCACATGGAAGTGCCAGAGGGCCAAGCATGGGGAGCTGTGGGCATCGGCTCCCAGATGAAAGATGCTCTCATCTTCGCCGCATACGCCAGCGAGAACGGCACAGGTGTCACTCTCAGCCCGAGGATAGCTACACGACACGCTGAGCCTTCGTACGCCAAAGATATCAAGTTGGAGCAGCTCTGGCCCTCCGAGCTCAACAACAGCAACACCATTGGCGTCAACAACAGGCTGCAAGCGGACGCAGTCTGCAGAAACTGCACCTCATGGCTCTCAGGCAAAGGCCATCTCGACCTCAAGAGCACTTCTGCGCCTTTCATCTTCGCCATTGGCCCGGAAAATACCATGCGCTCGTCCTCTCTCATCGCTTCAATGCGTCGACACGAGTATTACGGCCGATTCGATTTGAACATGACGGCAGCTACGTCGCCTGAGAAAGGCGCGGTGCCACCACCATTTGGCAAAAACGGCGGGTACATCAACCAGGACGCAAGCATAGTGCTTGAAATGACTACCGACGGCAGTAAGGCGCCGGCAGCCCATGCGTTGATCATGATCTTCGCGTTCGTCTTCCTCTTTCCGCTGGGCTCGCTGCTCATCAGTGTCTTGCACAAAGCGCTGTGGCACGGCGCTGTGCAGATATTAGCTCTGTTGATGGTTATCACCGGGTTCGGTCTTGGTATCTACCTGTCCACGCAGTACAACAAGGTATGTCAAGCTTGCCTGGCAGTCAACTTAAGATCAAAAAACTGACTATCATCTCACCAGTCCAAGAAGTTCGCCTCCGCCCACCAACTAATCGGCCTCCTAATTCTAATCGCAATGCTCATCCAACTCGGCCTCGGCCTCCTCCACCACCGCACCTGGAAACAAACCAAATCGCCAACTAAATTTTTCAAAATCCACAAATTCCTTGGCCCTGCGATCTTCCTCTTGGGCTTAATCAATGGAGGTCTGGGCTTCAGTTTCGCGGGAAACTCCTCCTACCACGGTCGGTATATCGTTGTCATTCTCACGGTGGCGGTGTTTTACTTTGGCGTGAGAGGCTTGGCTTGGTGGTGGGCTGGGAGGAAGAAGGAGCGGAAACAGCAGGAGTGGGTTGGGGAGGGGTTTCAGCATCCGCAGTTTGGACCGCAGGAGCCGTACCCGGGAGGGCCTGCTGTGCCGTTGAGGGAATTGCCGGGGAGAGGTTGATGGGAGTGTGTCTACCGCAAAGATGTGGTTTTGCTATTGTGGAGGATGGATGCTACTTGGATGTGCGTTGGTGCGGAACTCACCTGTATCTCAAACCGCTTTGATCCTGTCTCCAATCGTCCCCGAACAGCCACTCACGGACAGCCCAATTCAATCAAAGGCCTGGTGTCTCTCCAACAACACCACAAGCTTACCGGTCTCAATCCCCAAATGTCATTTCCATTCTGCCTTCCACTGCCCAGCTGCCGCATTCCAAGGGAGAGAACACGTCATAACTCACCTAATCACGATGGCCCACTTGGTAGTAAATCGCAAGTCCAATCGCGAACGCCACGATCACCACGACGGCAATCCAGTGTCTCATCTGGCGACGGTTGAACTTCCACTCGTACTTGAGGTCGAGGCAGGTCCAGCAGCATCCATTGCCATCGGTAGGTGTTGAGCTGGGCTCAGGCTGTGGGTGGTTCGCTTCGAGGTCTCCGGAGCGAGGGGCGAGGGCGATTGCCGAGGAGGCGGATGAGACGTCCATTGTATGGTTATCGGAGCTTAGAGGGTGATGCTGGTTTATCTCTCGATGGTGCTGGTGTTGGTTTATGGTGTTACTGTGTCCACCGTTTGCATATGGAAGAGCGATGACTCCATTGTAGTGGTGGCTCGCTCCGCCCGTTGTGCTACATACAGATCTTCCAGGCGCTCTCCATATATGTGTAAGTGAAGTGAATGGTGCTACCTAACGCTGACATAAGATACGCTGCCAGCAGCCAATCACAATGCACGCTTGGGACGCACGTGGTAGGTCCTCGAGCTCTTATTTGGCTAAGCCATCAAATCTGTTTTCAGGAGTCTGCATTTCTACATCACTTTCAGTCTCTCACTGGTGATGGGAACGCTCTATGCATTCATGCCTGGAGATTGGGGTGTGATATTGTTGGGACTCTTGTGTTTCGTTGATCGTATCTCAGCGGTTTACGATGGCCTTTCAGTATCTTTCGCCTGACGGACGTTGTGCAAGTCTTGCTCGCAGCCCTGAGAGTCCTTGTTGGTATCTCAGCGGGACATAGTCGCCTTTCAGCATCTCCACCTAATGATATTAGCACAAATACTGCTGACACCTCTGTGTATCCTTGTTGGTATCTCGGCGGCACATGGTTATCTCTTAGCATATCCGCCTAGCGATCGCAGCACATATCCTGCTTGCATCTCGACGATTCCTTTTTGGTATCTCGGTGGTACATTATCTTCCTTCAGTAGCTCACGCCCGACGGTCGTAGCACAAGTTATGTTGAGCTTCTCTGTCTCATTTTCAGCGTCTCAGTGGTGCATTCTCACTGTTCAGCACTTTCACCTGATGGCCGTAGTACAAATGCTACTGAAACTCATTCGCGTCCTTGTTCGTATTCCAGCGGTACATGGTCGCCCCTCAACGTCTCGATCTGATGATACGAGCATAGAGAGGAGCGGGAATATGCTTCTCTACGTGAGCAAGAACCGGAGAGTACGAAAACATGTATGTAGTCAAGTGAATTTAGAGCAAGGTTTCTTGACAAGGTCACTCGTTGCAAAACTGCCAAGGTAGACAGTGGATTCGATCATCCGTCGATCCGCTAGCGTTCGACGGTGCTTTGAAGGATGCCAATGACGTGAGGAGACATTCTTGGCCGCAACACCACTGCACTTCGATCGGCTCACGATGCAATCAACTTACATTGTTCTGACATCCTACAGCGGCCATTGACAATTCATCTCACAAAGACAACACTGCTGAAATCAAAGCCCAGCCAAAGTCACAATGCCCGAACTTCACAATACCGCCGAGACGAAGTCGCCCTCAGATGTTGTTGACGCATCACACAAGAGCCTATCAATGCAGGATTACAGCAAGTACTCATCCGCCGTTCACGCAAAAGGTGATCACGAGGAATTCGCGCGAAAAGACAAGGTTCCATCATCGTCATCATCTTCTGGACCTGCATCAGCATCCGCAGTGAGTGCTACAATGGGACCGCCGCCACCACCAGAAGATAAGAAAGCCAGCCGGTGGGAGCGCTGGCGACGAGATAGGCGCGAGGCACAAGAATTGGGGATGCCTTCGGGTGGGAGCAGTCGGCGTTGGAAGGTTGGGAATGTGGTCAGTTGAGCTGTGTGCACGAATTGATTGACGCGGTTGTTGCTGGTATTTGAAGTTGTGGAACAGAGATGATGTTCCGAGTATGTGCTCGGAGATAGTCGTCAAATCTTGTGCGACATATTTCCGTATGATTGCACTTTAGCGGCGAGTTTGGCAAGTTCGTCGCCCAACGCTTGGGCTACAGTATCGACGCCCATGAGACTCTATCGTCACGAGCCACTATTTACACGCAGCATATGTGCAAGGAAAGAATGGTTGATATCTCATCAGTCGTTGGGAAGCCGAGTGTACATTTCAATCCGGTGTATGACTGCTGCTGGACCGGAGTTCTTTTCGCCGGTCCCAGAACTGCTACGCGAATGGTGCTTTCTCGGACGTTACGTCGACATCTGCGGTATTTCATTGCCTGTGTCGATCATATTTCTGTGCCTGATGATGTATCAAGTGGCTCATTAGGTTTTGTTTGCTTTTGAAGAATTGCAGCTCAGACTGCGTGCTGCGTCTTGCGCGGTCGAGGCTTGACGTTCATGAAGAGTGTGTGTGTCATACTGCATTTCAAGACCGTTTCTACAGAAGGAGTAGCTTCAAGCGATCGAGAGATACTCAGAAAGAGCTCTCATCCCAAGAGGCACGATACGGCTCATTTGTAAAGAGATCTGATGCAGTATACATTAGAAACCCAAGTTGTTGCCATATTCCAGTCACCCCAACTCTAACCCTTCCTGTGATTGCACGTAGCTTTACTGTGATCATCGACGTAAACATGGAACTCCAGTCGTGTGGACTCGATGTAGACTACTGCTACCCATTGTATGGTAGGGTCATTGTACGGTTGATGGGCCAAGTAATCAAGTACCTTTTGATCGTCTGGTCGTGTATATCCCTCAAGACAGGAGTCTAGATTAGGCGTGTTGTTGTGTACCAGTGCTACCTCACTGGCGAGACATGGCTATTGGTAGAATCAGCACGTTGACGTTTTGCATCTTCAGGACTGGACGGTGTATGACTGTGAGAGAGAACGTCGTACTGGCAGCGGACATAGCCGACAGCGTGACATTGTAGAGTTGTAACAATGCGCAAGGAAGTTCGTATTCCCGTCCCAATGTAGGTTAGAGCGATGTTCACGGTCCCTAGGGCAGCCGCAGAGCCGCGTGGAGAGATCGAAGCTCGAGTGTAAGCGGGGTCCTTGGTCCTTCCCAAGTTACGCAATAAGCCATCACAACTCCCAGAATCTTTTGCGCCGTCTTGTTCCTTAATTACTCACTGTATTTGAGAACTCCTCTTCCTGACAATACACCTTGTCCTCTCATACATCACACCTCCTCTATACCCAAAACCATGCAGGTCCCACTCTTCCGGCTGCAGTGTGGTAAGTAGTGCCCCTCCACAAGTGATCGACACAACCCTCCAAACATTGTCGCAAAATATCTGGAGGAAAGACAAATGCTGACCTTCTTGCGCGATTCTCAGGCGTCGCCGGCTACGAATGGGGCAAGCTAGGCTCGACCTCAGCCGCTGGACGTTTCGCCGCAGCGACACCACGCGATGATCTACAAGTCCAAGATGACAAGCCTTACGCCGAGGTAAACAATCCATACATTTACAAAGAACCACGAGACACGCATGCTCACCTTCACCCTAGATGTGGATGGGCACACACTCCAGCAACCCTTCATACGACTACGAGACGAAACGCTCGCTGGAGGACTTCATCAAGGACAACCAAATGCTCATGGGGAACGATGTCGTGAAGAGGTACGGAGAGAAGCTACCGTTCTTGTTCAAGGTCCTGTCGGCACAAAAAGCACTGTCTATCCAAGCACACCCGAACAAGAAGCTCGCGAAAGAGCTGCACGAGAAGAACCCCAAAGAGTACAAGGATGACAACCACAAGCCTGAGATGACGATTGCGATCACACCCTTCGAGGGATTGTGCGGGTTCAGGCCACTGAAGGAGGTTTCTTACTTCTTGAAGGCCGTTAAGTCGTTCAGGAAGATGGTGGGTGAGGATGCTGCAGCCAGCTTCGAGAAGACCGTAGACGACAGCTCAAAGTCAGAAGCCGAGCTGAAGCAGGCGCTCAAGGATGCTTTCAGCAGCCTGATGAACGCAAAGGACGAGGACATCAAGGCTGCTGCGGAAGAGCTGCTTGCACAAATAAAGAAGGAGGACCAAGGCTTCGCAGGAGGCGAGTCGACACCCACACCAGGCAGCAAAGCGTTTGCCGAGCTGCTCCCTCGATTGAACAGTCAATTCCCCAACGACATTGGCCTTTTCGTCACCTTCTTCCTCAACTTCGTCGAGCTGCAACCAGGCGAGGCCATGTTCCTCCAAGCAGACGACATCCACGCCTACATCAGCGGCGGTACGTTCCCAGCAAGCCCGCCCACCCATCCATCCCTACTAACAAATCACAGACATCATGGAATGCATGGCCTCCTCCGACAACGTCGTCCGCGCGGGCTTCACCCCGAAATTCAAAGACGTCCCCACCCTCACCAGCATGCTGACCTACAACTTCGCGCCCATCGCCGAGCAAAAAATGGCCCCCTCCGACTTCCCCTACTGCAAATTCAACACCAGCGCCCACTCCTCCGACTCCAGCGCGCAGCTCTACGACCCGCCCATCGAGGAATTCGCCGTCGTGAAGACAGATCTCAACTCCTCCGGATCGAAAGTGACTTTCGAGGGCATTGAGGGTCCCAGCATCGTCATTTGCACTGAGGGCCAGGGAACTATTAGTGTGGGGCCCAAGAGCGAGGAGATCCGCGAAGGCTGGGTGTTCTTTGTCGGCGCGACGGCGGAGGTCGTGCTCGAGAGTTGCAGTGGCGACAAGCCGTTTAGGACGTTCCGCGCTTTCTGCGAGATTGGCGAGGAGAAGACTTCGAGTGGAGGGAAGCTTTGAGGTGGTGTGTTTTGGAAGGCACCACCGTCGACCTTTGTCTTGTCAAGAAGGCGAGGCTCTTCCTTTGATTTTGACACATCTTACGACATAAAATGAGTACACCAGCACAAAATATCATGAGCATTTGCAGCATGAATTAAGAGGCACTACTTTTTCCTTTCTTCGAATGGTACAGGCAGGGAGATGGGGGACAAAGATTTCGCGTTATGGGGTATATTACATCTATCATAAGAAGGTGGGAAATCAGAAGAAGAGATGAAAAAAAGGTATCCTAGTAAAAAGTAGCAAGCAAAAAACGACAACAAGACACAGAAAGCCCTCAACATGCAGATAGAAACAGCAGGAAACAAGCCAGCTCGCCAAACAGAGACATCATCTCGACCGGTTGAGATCCTAGGCCTCCCCGTCTCAATGGGAGTACTCTCTTCCAGTTTCTCCGGCTGTATGTTCACTTTCTCTCCCTTCCTCGCAGCTTCTCTGTTTCTCCCCATTCTCTCTTATTTGGGGGCTCTCTTCTCCCCTGCTTTATGTCTTGTTGCGCCTGCGCGAGATTTCGGGGGGTATCCAGTGAAGACACGGAGTCTATCATGTAAAATTCGGTGGGTTGTGCAGGGGTGGGTTCCGGGGAAGATTGCGAGAACTGTGCACCTGTGCAATGGTACACACTGCAGCTGCTTCTCGATATGGTGATGGTGGTATTGGTACGTCAAGTGGTTGGTTGGATGAGTGAAGTGTGGCGAGTTTTGTATCCTCCGCTTTACTTCTTCTCGACCTTGACGTTCTGGCTGAGCCAGGAGAGACCTTCGAAGATGCCTGTTGGGGTGTGTGTTAGTGTATGTAACTTTTCTTGTTCATGGTAGGTATGCGCTGCTTACCCTCTCCGCTAGTGGCGCAACTGGGCTCGACCTTCCAGACGTGGTCCTTGGCTATCCTGTCGAGATCGAGGGCTTGAGCTACATCGTTGGGTCGCATGGCTGAAAAAAGTAATAATTAGAATCTGCGATGTTGCCTTCTGTAAACAGGAAGTGAAACTTACCACCATCGACATCCTGCTTGTTGGCGAAGACGAGGAGAACGACGTTGCGCATTTCGCGGTCCTGGATAATACGGCTGAGTTCGGATTTGGCTTCTTCCATTCGGGCTCTGTCGCAGGAGTCGATTACGAAGATGAGAGCGTGGGTGCCTGTTGGTTGGTGTTGTTAGCTTGTGGTTCGGAATTCCTGAGCTCAGCTGGCTGCCGAAGGCAATTTGACCAGCTCAAGCGCTTTGAACCCGTGTTGTCAAAAGAATAGTATAACATATCCACATACCAGAGAAGTAGTGTCTCCAAAGAGGCCTAATTTTATCCTGTCCGCCAACATCCCAAACGTTGAAACGTGTGTTCTTGTACGAGACGGTCTCGACGTTGAAGCCGACGGTCGGAATGGTGTGGACTTCGCTCGCGGCGCTGGGAGAGAGCTTGAGAGTGTAAAGAATAGCTTTGAAAGAGAGTGTTGTTAGCGGTTGGTTCCAAACATCTTCAGCGCTTTCCTTCCATAGAAGCAGCTACAACACGAGACATGCGCCTCGCGGTGTAACATGGCCCCTATTCAGCTTGCAGCGAGCAGACTTACTGGTCTTTCCGGCGGCATCAAGACCAAGCATCAACAGGCGCATTTCCTTGCTGCCGAAGATCTTGGCCAGGGAGCGGGAGAGTGCGGCGCCCATGGTGAGATGTGTTGTGTTGTTGTGTTGTGGTACTTGCGATTATGGTTTAGGTGGCTCTCGTGGAGTATAGGTGGATGCGCTGGGCGCGGAGGTGCTTGTACGGTGGTTGTTCCTGGCTGGCAGCAGGCGTGCAATGCTGATATTGCTCTGCGACAGTCGGCCGGTGCTTGGATAGCTCTCTGAGACCTCCAATGGGCTATCTTGCTGCTCAATGAGACTTTTGGTGCGGCACGTGGATCTCCTGGGGTGCTGGCTTTCGGGACTCGCTCCGTGGTGAAGTTAGATGGATTAGACTGGCTGGCTGGACTCGTGAGGCGGGGCGTGGACGGGCGTGAGGGTGACGGAGGGTGTGTATGTTGGTTGTTTAGTAGAGAAAACAGCAATGTACAGCAGCAGAACAAGGCGTAGGAGTACTTTCTCTCTTGAACCCGTTGCAACCACTGACCCCCTCGCTGTTTCCTTCCCTTGCCCCTGGACGGACGTGGGACCTGCGCGCGCTGATTGCTGCTGCTAACTCGTAACACTTAGCGCCATAATCAACCTACCGGTCCCTGCGTCGGTTCTCCCCGACCTGATCGCCTTCGAACATGTTTCATCTGTTTTTGCTTTCGCCCAGGGTTTGTGTGTCCAATGATAAACCTCCAATCTCCGTGGCAGTATCTTCCAGTCCACTGATGTGCCGAGTCCACCTCCCTATCTCTCTTACAGTTCACACTTGGGCACATATCACAACCGGCATAAGAACACTGGTCGTCCGGCTTCTACTCGTCATCCAATCTCGACATGCCCTAGGGTTACTTTCGACCCGGTCACTCCTCATGTCGCTTGCACTTTTGTTATTTGACAGCTTGCATGCCACACGAACTAGACACTACTATATGCCGGGTACATGACGGCTACATTGATAAGCCGGCAAGGCACCCCGCTGTTATCCATTTTGTTTCCAAAGGTGAAAGAAGATGTACTGGCTGTACATACTTGGCTAAGCCCGCCTGCAAAACATCTTGCGTGTCTTGCCTGACCGCGCACTGCCGATGTGCCAATGCGCTACAATCCTCCATGCACGCCACGGGATGCCTTGTCAGCTCATACGCACATCACCTTGAGCTTGATTGGCGATGGTAGCGCGCCGAGCACACGCTGCACGCTGGGCATGCTCACGACGAGCAATGCGGTCCAGAGCATCGCAGATAAGCAGGCAATTGCTTCATCTCAATGTATCTTCTCCATTGACACCACAGACTTCCGAGATCGATCATGGCTCGTCAATGGGTCTGAGCTTGGGATCGATGCCGGTTAAAACAGTTTAGGGCTTTGAACTTGGATGCCTTCCCTTGGAGTGGTATTGTCGGATACCTTACATACATGTAGTGGCACGATGAGAAGCTCTGGCATTCAGTTAGCCCCTATACGGATCTGGCCTGTCCAAAAGGGAGGTTAGCGAAAATTGTTCACGTGGGAGTGACCTTAAGCTCACTGGAGCGACTTTAGTGTACCGCATTTTCCTATTTGAATTTCGGGTCTCGTGACTAGCTCCTACAGCAGCACCTCACAGCCAAGCACAGCCGTCGAAAGTCTCGATGCGATCCATGGAGTCAGAAGTGTCCGGCTAGAACTTCGCTCTAGGCAGCTCTGCACTTTCCATCGCTGAGAAACAGTTGCATCTCGAGTTGACATCAGTCAGCCTTCACGATCAGCTTTCTGCATCTTGTCAGTAAGGCTAAGTGTCGTGTGAGGTTCGGTGAGTGCGAGTGGATTCGGTGACTGACTGACTCTGCGATGTCGATCGATCGGCACCGCGATCCTTCGCAGACACCGCTTGGAGACACCGGTTACGTATAATTACCTGAACGAGGTGCCTCCATCTCTTTCCTTACCATTGTATTATCCCATTGTCGTATTCATTCGACCATCAATTAATTTGCCAATGGTCTGTTGAGCTAAGACGCCAGGACTGTTCACGACAATTCCCCACTCACCTTCTTCAAGATAATGACTCTTCTGGACCACCGATTGCTACGAACATCACATCCCAAACATGCAGGTCCTTACTTGCACAAATTTGTTACAGACGGTCAATTCAGTACGAACGCCATCTCGCAAGAACTAGTAGACGCCGTCACAAAACAGTCATTGCCACCACGAGTGTACGAACTGTGGCTATGTGCATGTCCAGACGAGAGCGCCATAGTCCTCGGCTTACAGCAAGAAAAGTCTGTTCAAGTCCGCAGAGGCGCCATCAAAGCGTTCAGGCGATGGTTCCGCACCTCCAGATGTGTCGATATCTGGCGCTCGGTGGGCGGAACCGCCGGCATCGTCATATTTCTTGCGACATTCTCGGTCAACCATGTAAGGGAGTTCAGCAAGGTCTTGGGCCAATGCGGCACCAGCACAGCAATGCGTGAAGAGAGGCAGGCGCTTGTCACCGAGCTCATGTATTCTCTCGCCTCACGCTTCTTTCCAAAATCAGCAAAGGTGCAGAACCCAGACGAGCGGCCTCTATGGAAGTTCTACGCGGAGCTGGTCTACGCGTGCACGCCAGAGGCTCGCGATGCATGGGCCAGTGAGAAAACCCTCCCAAAGCTGGACATGTTCAGAGTCATGCAGACGAACACAGACTATTATCAGCAACAGTGTTTGAAGAAAGCCATTGCTGGTGAGAAGGACCTGCATAGATACTCGGCGTTGTTCGTTTCGCTGCCGAGAAAGATGTCTGAAGTGGACCCAACGGTACCGCAGAGCATGGAGTTTGCTGCGCTGTTCTTGGAAACACTTGTCGAGCATGACGTTCAGCTGGTCAAGAGCGCAGGTGAGGGAGAGCTTGGTGCTGCTTTTGTAACTATACTTCGACGTCTCGCTCGTCGTAACATCTCTGAAGACTTTGCGTTGGAGACTATCAACCTGGCCTCACGCTGCATCAAGCAACATGTCGTCGATGAAGCATCGAGCATGAGTGCCAACTACACAGAATACGTGACCGATCTTGCCCGCTTGTGGGTGCGCAACCCGGACGCCTTCGAAAAACCACTGTCGGAACTGCTCAAAACCGGCGACAGAATCAATCTTCAAGGGCTTGCAAAAGTCATCTCGGTAGTACCAAAGAAGATACGGTACCAACTTCTCCGATGGCTTGTCCTTACTCAACATAACATCGATATCGAAAACGCCGACCAGCTCCAATGCTTCAGGTACCCAGCTCCTTGGAGCCTTCTTGTTGCGCTTCCCAAACCTGAGGCGCGCGATCTCGTGGATCGTATTGTTTCGATTAAGGGAGAGCATGGTGACTGGTTGAATACAGGAGAGAGGATGCCTGAGCTTTCTCCTGTCAACATCAGGATGGATTTGCTGCGATGCCACCTCATAGATGATGATGGCATACGTTTGGATGAATCCAAGCTGAAGACTGGCCAATATCAGCGGTCGGCAGAAAGGGAACGGGACAACGAGAAGCGTATTGACTGGGTTATAGCTGCTGGGCACATAGCTGTTGAGGCTGGGTCGCTCGATCTTCTATCCGACTTCTTTCTCTGGGCGCGTCGCTTCAACAGAGATCCCCTTGTGTCGCAGCTGTATGGGGCCGATGGCTTGCTACGGAATGCCGAGACTCTCAATCTGTTGTCAGGAATACCGGAGAGGCCAACTGCAGCTTCTGAGAGGGACCTGATCACGAATAACGTGCGCAAGGGCAACGAGATCGCTTTGCTGCTCTTGGAGACCGCGGTGATGTGTCAAAACGAGCCTTCATTCTACGCCACCCACTGGTCCGTGGTCCAACATCTGTTTGCAGACATATTCCAAGTTCGGCTCACGCGTATTCGAAGACTCAGATTCCAACTCTCTCTGTCCGAAGCCGAAACCAACGAACTTGTCTGGGAGCCAATGCTTCATGCCATCATACAGGCCGAAAGGTTCGGAATCGAGGACAGAAACCAAGCTTTACAATTCCATGACATTTATGGTCCGCTTTTCGTCTGGCGCGATGTTGATGCTCTAACCCCCGATCCGTCTGCGCTTTGGTTCCTCAACGAGCTCGCTCTGCGCCGAGACGCTCTCTGGCATGAACATAGATGTAAGGTGCACCCAAGCGTCATGACCTTGGAAGCGCCATGGTCGCGTGGTCTACCAACTCAGGCTCTACTTTCAGCGCAGATTAATGGCAAGACTACTGCGGAAGGACTGCCTTATGTGATGGAGCGCGCCAAGAGTGTTATATTCATGCCTCGAGAGGATGCTCTGCGGAGAATTCCTGAGAGTGAGGAGGACCGAGCTGCAATTGGACCCTTCGTGGACGATTACCGCGTTGCACTCCAATTGTACATCTCTGGGTGCGATAAACAGGAGCAGCGAAGGAAAATCGATGCAGCGTGGCGATACGCAACGACTCAGCTTTCTGAAGACAGACTCTCACCGCAAGAAGCGATACTGTACTGGCAAGAAGTATTCACCGACGCAGAGGCCTCACCCTCGCAGTCCAGATTCGACCTCAGGTCTCCGCCCAAACTGCCCGAGGTTGATATCGACGGTGATAAGCCAGAGTGGAATCCAGACTCTGGACCACATCTTGCCCTTCAAGACCAAAGACTTGCGCCTACCTGTCTGGATTGTATTACCGCTCCAGAATTTGCTACGGATTACTTCAAGGGCTTCACAATCCACGACGCATTCATTGTTCGCCGACCACCTATCAGTCGTAGCCAAGTTCCTGACTTTTGGGACTTGGCCTGGTCTGGCTCTGGCGTCTCATTCGATGCCAGAGACGTATTTATTGCTGCAGCTCTATTGCTTGTAGATGCTCTGCCGCAGGCCAGCTCAAAGATTTTCTCCGAGCCATTCCCTCGAGATACCCAAGGCTTCCCACGCTTCCCTGCAGTATTCCTAGACTCGGACTTTGTCGAGAATCAGCGATCGTTCGACTCGTTCCCTCCTGAGCTGCTCAACGATACTCCGCCCGCTCTACTGGAGCACCTCACAGCCGCGTTGATTGCAAAGCTTTCCACATGTCCAAATCCACCGCCTGCTCTGGTCAAATGGGCCTTCACAACACTGAAGCTGTTGACACGGTCGGACGATCCTTCACTTGCTATACCTCACATCGTTCATGTCGTGGTCAACTTACCCGACCATAGCTCGTGGCACCGTGTGATGCTCCATCCCGGCGTACTCAAACGACTTTCGACTCAACAGTCGAAGACTTTAGTTTCCTTGCTAGCAGAAGCCATCAATGAGAAATCTAGGCAACGGAAGGAGGCTATTGCAGCTGCAAAATGTGTAAAAGTGGAGCCAGTCACTGCTGAGAAACCCGCTCCAATTGCCTACGTCAAAGTCACCACAGTCAAATTGCTAGCCCAGCTGATGCGCGATGCTGAATTCATCGGAGAAAGCTTCACAGTCGAGGTGCTTGTGAGAATGTTCACGGAAGCCATGCATATTGACATCCGTGCTGCGATCGTGGACAGCCTTTTGTCAATTATCGAGTCGACAACCACTCCAGCGGTCGAGAAGGACATCATGACTACGCTCGAGACACAAGTCGTTCCGTTTGCCGCTGAGCTGTCTGAGAGTTCTCCGATGACCGAGCGGCGCTGGGCAGAATGCGAGGAGAAGTGTGTACCGCCACCTGTCGACGTTCAAAAGGCTGCCAGAGGTGCGCTGCTCGATTTCGTGGAACGGTCGAAATGGAAGAGGGACGAAGCCAAGACTCGCGAGCTGGTTCGGCGACTTCTCCTGCCTCTCATCGAGATGTCGACAGCGAATGGACAGCGCTGGCTCAAGATTGTCCTCCGCGCGAATAACGCAATGGACCTGTATCCTGTCGTTCCAAGGGCGTTCAGTTGCTATGATTTGTTGAAGCACTTGCTGGAGAAGTACCCAGCACACATGCCTGCGGCGTACTACGACGACTTCCACGCTCTGCTAATATTCTTCGCCACCGCGTCCAAGGAATATCAGGACCTTTACGATTATATCCACACAATGGATCCTCCGCCTGTGGGCCAAAGCTCTTACTTGCGGCTGTTGCACAACGACTCGTCACAGATCCGCGACCCAAACACCGCTGAGCTTCTCAAGACCGCTATATTCGCCACATCAGAAGATGCAGCTTCCCATAAGCTTCTCCAGCCAGAGCAACTCCAAGCTCACGAGCGGCAAATGATCGACATCCGCCTCGCACAGTTCGATCAGAATTCAGAGCGCTGGGATGTCCTGGTCAGCTGCTACAACCCGCCTCTCCGCATGAAGGAATCGATCCAACTGGCCTGGTACAACTACTGCAGACCCTTGGTGGAGTACATCGTCGAGCGCATCGATGTCATACGAACACCAGAATGGCAGCAGAACTCTCAACGCCAGCCTGCTCGACTTCCCGATGCTTTCTCGTACAGACTATGGTTGCTCACTTACCCAAGCAGGCCATGGCGGGCAGACACCGAGCAAGAGCTGCGACGGGACAAATTCGTGGCGGAACTGCACGAGCTCATTGAACGACTAGCTGAGAGTGGAAGGCCGTACCACGCGCACTTCGAACTGGTCGCCGCAGCGGCGAAGAAGTGCTACGAGAAGGATTGGGCATTTATCGCTTGGCGCTTAGGAGCTTTGCGGGCAGAGCAAGTGGGAAGGGACTTGACTCTTGCTGAGCTGTTGCGGGTTGAAATCGCGGATCGTTTGCTGCAGGGCGCGAAGCAGCCTGTGAGTGGGGAGGTAATTGCTGGCGGGAAAGAAATGCTGGTTGATTGGAGAGCGTGTCTCGACGAAGGTGTGCGTGATCGCGGGATTGTGACCACGGCGGTTTTGAGAGAGAAGGCTAAGGGTAAGGATAAAGATGCTCTGCCGATAGAGTAGGGTGGACAAGGACAAGATGAGGATTTGATCTGGTTAGGGACCGAGGAGCTGAGCTCCACTACCACGTATATCATGACTACGAATTGCATGATTGGTCATATCAACTCTTTTGATTATGGTTTGCGTACACACTACTACATTCTCGTCCAGACACGAAGACATTTCATGATGGTTAATAGTCCATAGTACGAGCACGTACTACTGCTCTCTACATCCTACGGACGACATCTGCCCTAATTTCGTCGATGCCCAACTTGCTTATCAGGATCCATGTGTTTCCTGAGGTACCGTCGCTTCTCTGATCTCATTGCGGAGGCTGCGAAAGTCGCGAAGAGGCCTTCTTCACCGGAATTGTGGCATTGAGCCCTAAAGATGTAGTAGCGATAGTGTGTAGCGGTGGAACGCCTATCTGATAGCTTGTGAGAAACTTGTACCCTCATGTTGATGCGATCGAACCTACAGTGCCCGGCGCGAAAGGCGCATCTCCTGGCTTTGCGACGTCCAAGCCTACGTCAAGCTCCTGGTCTTGGTCCTGTGAAGGATTAGAAGATGGGGAAGAAGCAGTGACGCGTCGGTGGCCAACACAAACGCACCTCTTCAGCCTCACTCGGTTGCTCTGAGGTCTCAGTTTCTGCGGCGCTGTCGATGCCCATACGTTCCTGGACAGTAGCATCAAGCGCCTCCGTGCGCTTTGCAAACTCCTCATCGAAACCGTAGGTCGGCTTGTCTCTCGCGAGCGCTTCTTTCAACGCCTTAAGCTCACCACGTAGCTCTTCCAGCGCTGCGTCGACCTCAGCGTCCTCGCCGGCACGGCCCTAGCGTCGCACGATGTGCCATACGCTATCAGCCTTGTTATAGCAGTCAATGGCCTCGTCGCAATCTCCAAAGCAGTTCCCTAGCAAGATCCAGGTTTTCATGCGATGGTAACGTGGAGCTGCGCCGTTCGTAAGTATCTCTTGGCCTTTGTCGATGCATTTCTCGAGCTCGTCCTTGTCGTAGAGCTCGGCGCATTCGTTGTAGGCGTCTGTGAAGGCCTTATCGACGATACGTCAACGATACGGCTCATGGAGCGCATAACAGGTGTTGTTGTGATGGAGTGATATTCGGGAGGCGTGTGAAAATGTTGCCGAAAGTAAGTGGGAGGTTGGGGAGTGAAGAGCGGCTGGCCGTTTACAAAACGAACGACGAAGTCAGGATATCACGAATTGCATGAATAGAATTCAAAAAACTACTTTTTCGATTATATCTCCCAAGAAAAGAGGAGTTCTATTTACACATTAGATGTACCCTTCGTTTCCGAGGAAAAAAATAGAAAAAGAACAAACGAAAAAGGTCATCGTAGGTACTCTACGTATGTTGCGCGTCATGCGTACAACCCATCTAGATGACCGTCTGTGGCAAGCGCCAGGGGTATCACAATTTCCTCAAAAACCCGACCAAACTCTTCCGTTTGTCTCTCCTTTCTTTTTGTTTCATTAACTTGACCGCATCGCTGATAAGGTGCATTTCTTTGGGTGGAGGCGGAATGTAGGATTTCCGCGCTGGAGCAGGGGCGACTTCCGATGCCTGTGGATTGCGACGCTTGAAAATGTAGCCTGAAGGGACGTCGAAGACGGTTGCTCGTGTTGCGGTGTCGGCGCCGTATTGGGATTGTTGGGTCCAGTCTGGGCGGTCGTAAGGTTGGATTTGTGGTCGTTGATTAGAGCCCATGGTGCGTGGGACGTCTTCGCTGCCTCGGTGAGAGATGGCGTGGTATTGTGGCGGGTCGTATTCGGGGATGTCGATGCGCTCGTAGGCGGTTTGGGAGCCGTGTTTGACAGTGGCGTAGTTTGCTGTGGTGGGGATACGTCTCGAGTAGTTGCGACTTTCGGAGTCATGGTTGTGGTTGTGGGTGTGGTTGTTATTCTGTTGGCCCGGGCTGTCTGGCGTTTTACAGCGAGAGCACAGATACTCTCGCTGCTTGTTCGTTTCGAGTTCCAATTTCTCTGTCATGACTTCGAGATCTGCAAGACTGAGGTTGAGAGCTGCGAGCATTGACTTATGGGTCATGACTGGTCGTCCGTCCGCCGTGCTCCATTCCTTGTGGCGAGGTGCCGGAGTAGGGGAATCGTGTGTTGAAAAGTTCTTGGTCACAGGAGGGCTTGTTGCGTGGAACTGCGATTGTGGCGGTGTGGAAGAAGAGTCGGAAGAATGTGTCGCACTCCTTGATACGAAGGTCCCGTTCCTTGTAGCTCGCCTACGTTCCTGTAATTTCAAGGCTGCGTCTTGCTCACGTTTCGCAGCTTCGAGCTTCCTGGCAAGGACCACAGGGTCAAGCGATCGCGGTTTTCGGGTATTGGGTTTGATGTTAATTGTTCGAATGACCGGAGCGGCCTGGATTACCGACTTGTTAGTATATGCGCTGCAGGCCGAGCCAGCCGAGGTAATGGTGATAGACGAAGGTGCGACTTACAGTCTCCATGGCAGCCATGATTGGGCCGGGGGGATTAATCAATAGAATGGCTGGCGTGTCCAAAGACCTTCTGCGCACGACTTCTTCAACTTCGTTTCTTTAGTGGACTGACCAGGACGATGCTGAATCCTACAACGGGCTGACGTGCGTAGCGAGGGCAGGAGGAGCGTAGACCTTTATGGAGGATCTTCCCCAGATGCTAAGGACGAGAGGAAGCTCGATCGTTTGAATCAGTTTTGAAAAGATCGACAGATCGCCCTTGCGAGGCTTGACTCGAAGTCGGAGCTTAAATGAAGTTGTATATGCTTGGTCGGGCCCGACAGGGAACAAAGCCGTGGTTGATATTTCGAAGGAGCTGAGCTGGAGCTGTATGACATGCATATGCACACCGCAAACCCGAGGGTATAAGAAGTTGTTGGATCAGGCGAGCCCTTTGCCTGTTGCAGCCCTGTGGCGTCCATCACACGACACTTACTCTCACTATGTACGTACTATGCAGCCTCCGGCCGTGCGCGGCGAAAGGAGATTTGGAGTCGTTGGTGGCTGCGCGGGCCGTCGAAGACATGACAAGACGAGTGTCGATAATGACGAACATGTAGGCTGAATGCTTGAAACCAGGACGTTTGCGCTTGACCATAATGTTGACCGCGCACTTCTTGCACGCGTCAGACCTCGAATGGCACAGTATCGTGATGTTCATGGGAGCGCGTCAGGGTGAGACTGTCAAGTCTGGTATGACGCCGATTCTTGCTCCCCCAGTCCGTGCCATGGAACAGATCGATAGCCTGTGACCCTTAGCGCCACCTGGGGAATTGCGCGAAAGGCGGTCTGTGAGCTTCGAAGGAACGAGTCGTCAGCGGCATCAACCGGAGGACCGTGGAAAGCTATTGCCCCCTAGGCGTTCTTTGTCAAGATGTACATCGGCATGAGAGAGACGTTGGTTGAAGAGCTTCATCTTGACAGGCAAGGCGGGCAGCAACGGCGAAATCTAGCAATCGACGATAAGTAGATACCCATGCTGTGACAGCGGAATTCTTTGTCTCAGCTGATCCTTTTGACTTCAGCTCTCTTCCATGGGCTCGGGGGCCTTGGTATCGACAAGACTTTGCAAGGCACAACACCGGCATTCGCGCTGCAGGCTTGATCGTGGCCACGCCGTTATAGAGCGGCGCAAAAGAGCATGACTCCGGTTATTGATCTTGTCTGCCGGACACCGTTACAAAGCTGAGGCCTGTTTATGTCCGACAGGTCGCGCGTTTGCCGATGGACAATGCGTAACCTGAAGTAATGTGTTCGAAAAGCATGGAACCTACCATTGATAGAATTAATCTACCTACATTTACAAGTAAGGCAGCTGTTTGGAAATCCTCAAGCTTCAAACATTTCCAAACTGACTGAAGCAGAAGACATACCGCATCTCGTTGGCAAGGAGGAAGGCTTGCCAAGAGATTGTTGTGGCTGCTTAAGCGGCTGAACGATTTGCCTCCCTGAGATCCATCGCGACCACGTTCCCGGCGAGATTCGCCTAAGGTGACCCTGAAAGGATCGAGAAAACCGTCTCGACTCTTCTGATGCGCGCCACATTAGCTGACAATAGCAACACTCGCCCTGAGTGAGTCAAGTAGCGGGCGGGCACACCGATGCCGCAAGCCTCTGAAATATCACCCACCTTGTGCTATGGCAATGGCTTAGCTTGGCTTGAAAATAAGTCCTTTGGAAGTTGCCCGAGCAATGCACGACATTATAGGCTGGTATGAGAGACGCCTATACGGCTTGTATAGCGGAAAAAGTTTGCTGAGATGGAGTAGGGATGCACCTCGAGACACCAACGCCCGTACACCACAATCGCAGAGCACGGCATTGATGTTCTTACAGTCCAGATCCTGTATGGGTGTCATGGAAAAGAATTCCACTATGTCCAAGTAGCTCGCTTGACATCAAAGCTCAGGTTCGAAATGTCATTGGACCGCCCACGATCGCCGTCTCCTCGAATGCCTTTACATAGTGTAGCAGCCGCACGACTATAACCGTTCACCGCCGGCCAGCGGCGACAATGATTCTGTCGAAGGCGAAGTAGAAGTGAGATCTTTCACAGGCGTGAAATGAGTGCGCAGCTCGAAGCAAGCCGACATTCCAGTTCACATTGTTGAAGCTGTTTGGTCAATTGCCTCATCAGATCAGTTGGCTTTGTTCACTGACTGCTACTCATCAGTACGCATCACATGCTACACGCGCCGTCAAGCGATATTTTATTTCACGTTGCAAAATCTACACAAAGACTTCCTTCAGATATGCTCTCTCCCACTAGCAATATCTTGATCACTATCCGAAGGCTCAGCCAACAACATCAAAGATCAACAGCTCATCACATACACCCATATCGTCATGGATCTACTGAGGTCTCTGATTGTGCCTCCAGCATATCCTAACACACCAAGCGTCATCCCGAGCAGGGATCCACGGCTCTCTCACTGCACAACAGCGTCTTCTGGCCCAATACCCTCCGAGCGTTCGCCTCTGGCGTCACTCGCTGGACCAGCAGCTCACCAACCAGCGCAGCAGGAGCCTGTAAGCGCACCAACGAAGAGGAAGAAGAAGCAGAAGCAGAAGCAGAAGCAGAAGCAGACGGCAACCTCCCCCGAACAGACCAAGATCGCGTCTGCAACAGTCCTGCCGGTCCCAACAACCATCAAAGACCCAAAGAAGCGCAAACAGAGCCATCTCTTCCACCCGGACCGCCCCAAAAGTAACGCAAACAAAAGACCACACATTTCATACGAAGACCTCTACGACGAAGTCCCAGACCAGCCACCTACTCAACCAACTCCAGACTCACAGGCGTCCAACTCGATCTCCGAGGCGACGCAGACCTGTTTCTTCTGGTACCACGGCTCGTGTAAGCGGGCAATTGACAGGAGAGGATGCCAGCGAAGGCATGCTCTACTGGACCCTCCGCAGGTGGTAGTGGCACCGCCAAGATTCGTCCATCCCAAGCCCTGCGAGCTGCAGTGGTGCGCAGGCGATGGTCCGATGCATAAAGGGCAAAGGCAGAAGGCGAAAGACGGAGCTGAGCAGGAACGGTACTTTGAAGTTGGTGTGTCGGATGACGGCTCTGCCCAGGAGGGTGGGAATTTGAATGTGGGCAACGAGAGTGAGTTTTTATTGACTGGACTTGAAGAGCCTGATGCTCGAGTTGGTCCTGTGACACATTCCAAGACTAAGGCATTACTATGATTTCGTGATTGGAATTGGCTGGCTCTCGGACTGGATTCAAATCCTGTACTAGCTACACAGCAGCCGCAGCGAGAGCATTACGGATTTCGAGTTTAGTCCGCGAGGCTTCGTCGAGGCTAGTCGCTGAGCAGACATGCCATCAAGATACCAGCAGTAGATAATCTGCATGCGAATGGCCTCATGGTCGCTGCGCGTGTAGATAAGTGAGTGCAATCTGTAAACTAGTACATGTACTAATTGCTGCTTTGCAGCGAGAATTGTTTGAACTTAGTGTGTCCGTCATTTTAATTGTCAGATCGCTCATAGACGATCACTCATAAGATCCTTTGTGATTTGATGCGTTCGGTTGTGGTGTCGCAACATGAAAAGTGAAGCGCATCTGTCGAGCTGGAGTGATAGACAGGCGTCACGCCAAGAGCTCGCGTCACTCCTCCGCTGCCTGGTGTCGGTCGGCTTCCAGTGATGAGCTTCGCGGAGCTACACATCACCAAACACCAGCACCACCTGTTCAACCAAGACTCTCTCATTACCAAATAACTCCTCCAAAACAATACAACCCGCTTGATACTAGGACCAAAAGCTCGGTAACAGCAGGCCCAACATGGCCGACAGATACTCCTTCTCGCTCACCACCTTCTCGCCCAGGTATGTTTGGATAGCTGTGAACATGTCACGGACTAAGCTAACACATTGACAGTGGCAAGCTGGTGCAGATTGGTACGAACGCACGAATCCCATGATCATTCCTAAACCTAACACGCTCCCCAGAATATGCCCTCAACGCTGTCAACCAAGGTGTGACCTCCCTCGGCATCAAGGCCGCCAACGGCATCGTCCTCGCCACCGAAAAGAAGTCATCCACACCGCTCATCGATGCCTCTTCGTCCTCAAAAGTCTCTCTCATCACGCCCAACATCGGCATGGTCTACTCCGGCATGGGCCCCGATTACCGCGTGCTGGTCGACAAGGCGCGCAAGGTCTCCCACACGAACTATAAGCGCATCTACAACGAGTACCCCCCGACCCGCATATTGGTGCAAGACGTTGCGCGCGTGATGCAGGAGGCGACACAGAGTGGTGGTGTGCGACCGTACGGCGTCAGCTTGCTCGTTGCAGGCTGGGACGATGGTGTTTTGCCAGAGCAGGCCGAGGCAGAAGTGGAGGGAGAACAGGAGGTTGGTGTGAGCGGTGAGAAGCTGAAGAAGACAAGGAAGACTGGCGGTATCATGAAGGGTGGTCCCAGTCTCTACCAGGTCGATCCCAGCGGCAGCTACTTCCCTTGGAAGGCGACCGCTATCGGCAAAAGCGCTGCGAGCGCGAAGACATTCCTGGAGAAGAGGTACACCGAGGGCCTTGAGCTCGAAGATGCGGTCCACATTGCGCTTCTCACGCTCAAGGAGACGATCGAGGGCGAGATGAACGGTGACACTGTTGAGATTGGTACGTTCACAACTACGAAGGTCTTTTTGATTGCGCGCCAAGCTGACTAACACTTTCTAAAGGCATTGTTGGACCTCCTGCGGACGATCTCCTCGGCTACGAGGGTGTTGAGGGTGCCCAAGGCCCCCGTTTCCGCAAGCTGAGCCCTCAGGAGATTGAGGACTACCTTACGAACCTATAGACGATGATAATCCGAGCGGCGTGAAAGGGCATAGATGGATCTCAACCCACTGCTGACGCCTGAGATAAGTCATATAGAGCTCAATGCATGTACCATACTCACGTAAACAAACAACAGTTGCATCTTAGATCATGCTTGTTACGTGCTTCCTAATTGTGTTTGCGGTGCTTTTGCTACTTCAGAAAAGTCGAAGAGTGAAGCCAGTTCTTGTGAACAAATTAGCCAATACGCGGTGAGTCGCTCCTTCCCAAAACTGATCGCGACAACCCGATTGCAACTTCCACCTCTAATACCTAAAACAACCCATCATCATCCTCCGCACATCGTTTTTCCTTGTGACACGATCAAAAAAGAACAACGTCCACCGCCTTGGCTATTCATACATCCGCCTATGCTACAGAGAAACTCCATCATGTCACTTCCCACTCAACAGCTGGTAGAAGAGAAAGCTGCTCTCGCAAACCCGGACCGCCCCATCGCGCAACGCCTTCTCGATGAACACCTCGCTCGAGGCGGACTAGACACCACCGGCTACAACAAGCTCGACGAGGTGCTAGACATGTTCAACCAAATCTCACTACTTCTATTTCCCCCCTCCCTCGGCCCCGACGAGATAGTGATGCGCAGGGTCAGGTTTCTTTCCAAGCAGATCGCCAACGCCTTTCACATTTTCGGCGAAGGAATTGGCGCGCATCTCAAATCGGCGCAGCAAGCAATGCAGGAGCTGCCTGACTTAGCCGTGTCACAAGAGAACATCCGCCGGCACAATCTCCAGATTTGGCGCAGGAGGCTCCGGTAAGCAATTTTGTGTGACTAGAGTACGATGCAGTGACTAACTCAGCATGCAGTAGGCTACCCGCGCCCAGCAATGACGATGTCATTCTCTACCGCCACTTCCTGGCCGAGTTTGACACTGAAGTGTACTGCCCTCTTCTGCAGCTGCACCGAACCCAGCCTGAGCACCATAGCTGGCAACTGCATTCCTGCTTTGATCACATTCGCAATTGCATGATTTCGCTTGAAGAGAACATCGAGGAAGCGAACAAGATTGTCACCGAGCTTGACACCGAGTTCACTTTCGGCTCTTGGGTGGCGGATGGCGGGCAGCGCGAAAAGTCTGACACAGCGAAGCAGCCGCCGGCGACGAAGAAATTCGACAGCAGAGACAGAGCGACACTGTCTGCGTCCGAGTCAAACACTGACATGCTGGAAAGCCTGGACGATTTCTTCGAGGGGCTGGAAGTCGTGAATAATGGCGACAACATCACAACCCTGCAGAAGGAATACAACATTGCAGCAGGCAGTGGCGAAGGTGGCTGGACGACGCCTCGTGTTTTCACCAGGTCAATCGACGAGCTCGAAGACTCTGTCAGGGGTTTGCGACTTCATCACATCAACTTGTCAACTAGTGACGCCGACCACGACGCGGGTGGTCATGTGAAGGTCAAGGACTTCGCTCTTCGTACAACCTGCCTGCTGCCCAGCCCAGCATCGCTTCTTGAGCGGCGGGAAGCTCTGTGCGCTCGTGAACCGACCTGGGAGCATCGGCTGATTGGTGGACAAGTCGTACATAGCCGTCGTCCTCACGACCGCAATCGCGCGCAGACGGTAGATGAACGCGGTGGCGGTCTAGATGCATGGCTTGCAGAGCCACCCTCGCCTAGCAGGGCCGGCAGTATCCACTCTAGGGTCCTTCACAGACAGCATACTCTTTGAGAACTTTGGATGTCTGGCTTCCGACGGCTTTGAGCTCATGTCTCGCCACAGACGACGTTGGCTTTCAAAAGCACGTTCTGCCATTCTATGTTGGCACCATGCTCATCGCCCAATTTTAGCACTAGAGGGAATGTGGCGCAGTTGATTGGGTGTCCCTCTTCAGCGTCGCGGTCGAAGGCAACATTCTTCATGAAGCTGGGATTAAACGATGTTGAAGGAGCTGGGAATTCGAAAGTGAAACGAGCTCGCTGAATTCGGAAAAGGTGAGCTAATGTGATAGCGCGCTTGATGATAGGTTGCAATGAAGCCAATTTAGCTGCGCTGCTCGCCTGTCCGGACAGAGAATCCAATGTTGTAGTGACATATTCCGCCATGGTACTTGCTGCGGATTCCACGGCTTTGTTCATCACGGCAGTCTGGCGGACGAGTTCGAGGCTACATGCGCGCCATTTGTTGTATTGTTGAGCTTCGAGCACTGTTGAAATATGATGCGCAGTCTTGCGCAGGGATGCTGCCCATGTCTCGTGTGGAGGCATACCGAACAGCAGCTGGTCGTCAAAGATATCCATGAGAATCGCAGCAACCGTCGACTGCAGAATCGCAATCTTGTTCTCCGATCTCCACCCAGCCCATACAGGCTCCAGGCGCTCGAGCTGTCGATCGTTGACCAAAGGCAACAATTTAGCCGTCAGTTCTCCAGCAGAAGCACCAATCCTCGCTCTTCTGTAGCTGTTCACCGTCCAATTCTGTATCTCATGCGCCAGCGAGCCCATTTCTTGCACGAAGGTCGCATCGCTCGTCGCCACCGATTCTACGCGCGTAGACCTGGAGATACTGCGTTTCAACTCCGTAAGTTGTCGCTGTAATCCGTTGTCGCCCAGCCTCGCCTGGCTGCGTGAGCTGTGCATATCTCTTGAAGGTCTGTCCTCCTGCCTAGCCTCATGGACTTTCGCCCGCAGCTCTTCGCGCCAGAATGAATCTTTCCGCTCCAGGTCGCTTTTGAGTGTCTCTACCTCTTTCTCCAACCGTATGGCTGTCGCTTGCACCTCCCTGCGCACAGTCCTCTCTTTCTCAAGCTTCTCTCTCAACCTGGCAATCTCAGCCTCGTAGCTAGAAACCCCAGCTTCGGGGATCGAATCCTGTCGTTTGATCGGACTCTGCGGACGGCCTCTCGGTGGGATGCTGAGAGGGATTCGCTTGTTGTTCGAGCGCTCGAAAGCAGAGCGGATGCCTGATACTTTGCGACCCGGTTTGACCATCAGGTCTGCAACGTGCGGCAAGCTGCCTGTACTCTCTGAGGTGCGGAGGCGCGGGCGTTCAGCCATGTCTGCAGGTATGTCGTCAAGCTGTGGTGCTTGGTCGGCGTGTGTATGCTGGCCCTGCGTCGGTGTATTGACAGGGGTTCTGATGGACCTGAAAAGGAACATGCCTCAAGGTGTAAGCACGCAGGCAGAAGCTCCAATGGCGTTTTAGCATGCGCATGCATGTAGTACGCTTGAGACGCTGCGCCCAATTATATTATACTTCCTATCTGAGGTTAAAATCGGTAATTAAGTACCTCATTGTAGGGGGTCTTTCTTTGAGGAGGCAAGGAGTGTTTCAAGAGTCTCCACTCGTACTCGGAACCGTTTCTACAACATTATGTTTGGCCGTGGAGTCTGCGCTTTCCTGCTCGATCGAGTGTCGTCTCGGTCGTCGACAAGCAGCTTGCAAGCTACCTCGTACTCGGGATTGTGTTGAGCTGTGGCGGCGGCTCCACTGACCGAAGCTGCCTTAGGATTTGAAATCGTCGCGATTCGAGTTCAACCACAACATGATCACACTCGATACACACATTGAACGCCTCGTATCGTCAGACCTACGTACTTGGACTGATAGGAGTCTAACAGTTATCGGGCTGATTACAACCAGTTCGCGAACCAATCTCAACAATGGCAACACATGTTCGGAGCCCCGACAACGCATACACCGACCAGCGCTGGGCTCGTGCCGAGATCCCTCCAGCATCCCTGCAAGACCCCACACATGCAGATCAGGTACGGCACAGAGTCGAGCCTGTGCAATCATAGGCGGCAATCAATGTTCCAAGATGCGCTGTCCGAATGCCGAACGGTAGCAATAATAGCAGAAAATCCACGTTCGTCCCGTCTCTTTCAGACTGTGCGAAACAGTCGCCAGGCAAGAATAGCAGCGACTATTACGGATCTGAGACCGGACCTGACACAGTGGCCCTACCTGCGAAACCAGCCCTTTGGAGGCACCATACCAACCGTTTGTTTTGCTGCTTAGTATGTTGCATGTCGTCCTGGCTGCCCTAGTCCTGAGCCATTGCACGCTGCACCACACCTAAGCTGCAAATCGTCCACTCGACCGACTCCCACAGCTTGCTCAATCAAAGCATGACCAAACACCAGCCGAGTCCCTCCGGAGTAAACAGTGCAAGAATGACGAAGAGAGACAGCGCACGCTCTGCTTCTACGGCTACGCAGCATGCTGCGGGCGACAAGATTGTAGTCGCTGTGGACTTTGGCACTACATTCTCGGGAGTAGCTACGGTGTATAGCGCCACGCCTGATGAGGTCGACATCATCCGTACATGGCCTGGTACTCCATCACGCATACCCTGCAAGCAACGAGCTATCGCTAACTTCGCTTGAAAGGTGGCAATGGAATCACGAGTGATAAAGTTCCTACAGAGATCTCGTACCAACTGGATGCCAACACCAAGCCAATCGCAGACGTCACTCCCGAACAAAACCCAATATCAGGAGCAACCACAACAATTCGCTGGGGCTTCATGCACAAGCCAGACGAGCTTCGGATCAAGTGCATGAAGCTCTTCCTTGATCGCAATCAGAAATTGCCGCATTTTGTACTACAATCCAAACGATATCCTTCGATCTTGAGAGCGCCACTGACAACTGAGTAGGTCAGTCCTTTGGAGACGGCTACACATCTGAGGCGATGTGATCGGACTGTGAAGGATGCTGTCTCGGACTTCTTGTCTGAACTCTATAAGCGTAAGCCATCATTTTGATTGGGCCTCCTCCGCTTCGTGTGCATGCAACTGACGTAGTATTTCATAGACACGTTGGAGTCTTTGACAAGGCGGTACGGGGAGGCGTTCATGGCAACAACGCCATGTTCTTTTGTGATCACAGTACCCGCGGTGTGGTGAGTTTCCAGCTTTGATCTGAACAACTACAAAAAAGACAAAAGACTGATGGTCTTGCAGGAGCGACGCTGCAAAGAATGCGACACTCCAGGCAGCAGAGAGGGCTGGAATGGGCAAGAAGCATGAGTTGATGATGATCAGCGAGCCCGAGGCGGCGGCTGTATACGCCCTCAAGATGACACCGCCCAAAGGGCTGAGTGTCGGAAGCAATTTCGTCGTATGCGATGCTGGCGGTGGCACGGTCGATCTCATCGCGTACAAGGTGACCAGCTTATACCCACTACTTTTGGAAGAGAGCGCTGTCGGCACCGGCGGACTATGTGGCTCAGCCTTCATTGACTTCCGGTTTGAAGAATATGTGAAAGAGCGTCTCGGCTTCAAGCAGTTCAACGAGATGAAGAGGAAAAAGCCAAAAACCTGGACGATGGGTCTGCGTTACTTTGAGGAGTTCGTGAAAAGGACCTTCAATGAGGATGAGAGCGGCGACATCAACATTCCCATGCCAGGCCTACCAGACGACGAGGCCGCAGGAATTGACAGCGGATTTCTGGTCATGGATGCCGCTCAAGTGAAAAAGATCTTTGAGCCTGTGATAAATCAGGTAATCGAACTGGTGCAAGGGCAAGTCGACGCCGTCACAGCCAAACATGGCAGTGTCACTGGAATCATCCTGGTTGGCGGCTTCGGCCAGTCAAATCATCTCTACACGAAGTTGAAACGACACTTCAACTCCGCCCCTCCACCACCATATACGCAACGACCAACGCATGAAAACGGCAACATGGACCAACCAGGCATTGAAATCCTCCAGCCACTGCATGCTTGGACGGCCGTGGTCCGAGGCGCAGCTTTGCGCGGAGTGGAAGGCAGTGTTGTCGAGAAGCGCAGAAGCAGACTTGCCTACGGTACCAGCTACGCAACCGTCTTCGACGAGAAGAAACATCCAGCGTCAGACAGATACTGGAGTCCGCTTTGGGAAAGATGGATGGTCAGCGATCGGATGCAATGGCATATTGCGAAGGTATTTCCTCCTCACATCTGACATCTGACCGGCAAGGCAAGGGACAACAGCTAACACGAATGCCAGGGCGCCCCAATCTCTTCGGACGAACCGATCTCATTCCACTACACCCGCAACTTCCGCCCAGGCCAGTCGCTCGTGGTGGAAGACGACCTCATCGCCTGCGAAGACGACACCGCGCCAGACGCCTACAACAAGAGTCTCGTGAGCGTCTGCAAGCTGAAGACAGATCTGTCCGCAGTGCCCCAAAGTCTGTTCACCACTTTGACGACTAGCAAGGGCCAGGAATTCTCAAACTTGGATTTCGAGTTGCACATGAAGATCCTGAGCGCAAACTTGGTCTTTGAGCTGATTGTAGATGGTGTGAAATATGGCAGCGTGCAGGCGGAGTTTCAGTAGCATGTTTGGGTGGGGCATGGAGACTTACATTCTAATGGCTGGAGGAGATATATACCCATGGCGAATCACATAAAGTGTGAGTTACATATATATGACATGTCAGCATTTCATGAAATTCTCGGCTTGAACGAATCTTCAATCGTGACGTTATTGTTATAGGTTTGGGCCTGATTGTTTTGCTATCGCCTCATGCACAATAATGTACATTCACATCGGCATGTACACAAATGTACATGTACTGTACGAGTCCACGGGTGCATGCATGTAGCGCCCAACCCTAACCCGTATGTACACATCACGTGATCGTGCATTGAAACCATGTCAATCATTAAGACATCAGAAAATATTGAACTTAAGATTCGTACCTCTAGCAGCAAAGCCACATCCGTGGAGTGCGATATGGCCTCTTCAACTCTGTGGAGTGAGGAGGACAGTGCACGAAGCTGTATGACGGCAAATGCCGACTCTCGGTCATGGCAAACGCCTCGTTTCGCCACCTCAATATTCCTCGACTCACTGGGTACACGCAGCCGCGGAAGAATGATACCACATGAAGCTCTTACTCATTCGCCATGCTGAGACGGTAGGTTGATAGAGTCAACATGGCAGAGAACGATCTCTAATGCGCTCGTAGGTCGACAACGTCGCCGGGCTCTATGCAGGCGTTCGCGATTCAGTACTGATCTTCCTCCTTCTCGAGCGTTCCGGACTTTTTGGCTGAGTGTGTTTAGGTCCTCACGAATCATGGCAATGACCAAGCGAACAAGCTAGGTGATCACTTAGCGAAGGCAGCGATCGTCCTGACACACATCTTCGCATCCCCATTGACACGCACATCAAAGACTGCGGAAGCAACTCGGAAAGCTCAAGTGACCGCATACCCAAATACCGCGTCTTCCACTCTAGAGATCGTCAAAGTTCCAGAATTGATCGAACAAGTATGTTTGTTTTCCTGCGCTTGATGCGATAAACACTGATAGATAACAGGACTTCGGGTATTACGAGGGTAAATCTTTTCAAGCCCGGTCTGCAGACTCAAAGAAGACCGGACGCGAAGCACATCGCGACAAACACAAAGACGATGAGGGCTTCGTGGATGTCGAAAGCAAGGAATCAATGGCAAAGCGGGCCGATCACTTCCTGGACCATCATCTGTTACCTCTGTTCGACTCTGACTCTGCCACCGACGAACATACAGTGGCCATAGTCTCTCATGGTATTCTGCTGTCGAATCTTTGGCGGCGATTGTTGCTGAGGTTGCCTCGAAAGAGTCTCGCTATTGCCCCAGAAGTGATGGCAGCAAGAGGCGACATAACGCTGGAGCATCTTGGAGGATGGAGTAACACTGGTTATTTGCATCTTTCAATCCGCCGAGACGATACCTCAAACAGCGATGATACAAAGACAGTAGACAAAAGTGAGCCGTCCGATCATGCGTCTACCATTTCGAAGTCTGATCTGCTGATCGCTGAAACCTCCGCGGCATCTCCAACGAGCAGAACCAAATCCTCAGAGCCTGGGCTAGATGCAACATCTGATGCTAGCGCAACAAGAATACTACATGGTTACTCTACGAAGATACTAGCTATTGACGACAAGCAGCATCTCATTGGGCTGAAGCGGCAGCGTGGCGGAATCGGTAGATCTGCTCACGACGAGAGCCAGAAGAAGTTGGACGGCTTCTTCAAGAAGCAGAGGACAACCTAGTGATGGCTGCATTCGCTATGCCCAGCTTGCATCACGCGGTAACTTCACACGTCTGGACTTGGGCGCGGTTGTCGTATGCTGGCTCGAATGCGCGGAGGGGCACTGAATTAGCAAGCCGCGTGCGTTATCCAAGTGGCATGATCAATACTCCCACAGGACCAGACGACTTGTGGTTATGAAGGCATATGATTGGCTCGGTCTTCTCGCGTAAGCAACAGGGTACAAGGTAGTTGGCATGATAGTTGTCGCTCTAGGGCTATACTCACAAGCGCGGAAAGAGTTTCCACCTTGCCCGGGATCACGAGGAACTGGTGATTGTCAGCAACACCACCATGTGAATGCACGGGCGTATCGTCGAGCTCGCCTTGGACCCCTTCGGCTTTCCCATTTGAGACCATGCTTCGGTGTCAAGACTACCTAGCTCCTCGGCTGGAGCGGCGTACAAGCATCGCCAACGACAGAAAACGGCTCTCGGCGCCCGCGACAACTATTGCGGCCAACACAGCTAAGCCTATGAACCGAACTCTTGTCATCTAGGCTAAGACTATGGCGTCTGTACGGTACTTCCGGGCAACGACGAGGCGAAGTCAAGCTCACACTTGCCACGTTTCCTGTGCCGTCTCTCGGATCGCTTCAAGCAATAGCCAGGTGTAGCGAACTTCAAGCCCAAGGCTTGTAGTCTGGTGCCAGTCCAGTGGGTCAGCCCTCAAGAGTCGCTTCAAGCAACTGCGAGGCGTAGTGGAGTTCAAGCCAAAGGCTTGTAGTCTGGATGCTCGAATCGCTTAATGCATGTCATATTACTAGGGCCATCTCAATCAACTGCAACTGCGATACGTACTGTATTGAGGAGGAGGTTCTACGCTTGCAGTCTGGACTTTCGGTCGCTTGCCGCGAGCCCAAAGTCACATGGAGGGGTCAAAAAGGCGGCTCTGCTTTTAGCGAGGTAGAAGTATGACAAACTAACGAACCAAGCCATAGTTGTCTCAGAATTTGACATTCTGACTCTACTTGATACACACATTCCACTATACTGCTTCCCGTAAGTCAACGTAGAGGCCATGACTAGCTGCTAGCTGCATTGCAAACTGCTATCACGGCTGACTCCATTGAGAGATGCTTAAACTCTCCTGCCAGGCAGAGGACTTCTAGGGCATGGTGCATTTCACTGGGATCCCCGGGAGCTCCCCGAACCATGGAACAGGCAACAGCTCACCACGTGTCGGGGAAACCCTGCGATAGCGCAAAACCACCACAGCCAGAGTAGTTGTCTAGAGGACCTTGGGAGACGTCCGGAGCTCCCCAGATTTACGCATCACCAGTTCAAGCCTCAGTGATGTTTGATCGGCGCCTGGGCAGCGCCACAACTTTAAGCTCAGTCCATGCATCGCTCCAGATTCTGCAGGTGATTGCCACCTAGTTACCACATCCATGCTTGCACCCATGTTCTTTACTGAAGCCTGAATCCAATGCGGTTGTTTTGGCTGTCAACCGAGATATCCGAGATCTGAAGATCGACTGCTATATCAGGCGGGCAATACAAACTTTTTGTGTAGCGAATGCGACCCGTGCCTTTGCCCTTCGCGGATGCGTTTATCTATACTGCCAAGAGCACGCCCGTCTTGCGGATTGCTTGTGTTGTCTCATGGCTGCTTATCGTACGACCCAGACGCTCAGTTTCTTCAGCCCAAACACTTGGCACACATGGATGGGAACTGAAGAATGACAATTACTACCTGGTATACACGAACGGCTCAGGTTTTTGTTGGTAACCACACGGCGGCCTCGTGAGGCTTACAAGCCCTTCCACGTGGGAACGCCGCACGTGCTGAAGTAGCTCTGCTCTTCGACGGAGCTGCCGCCTTGGCCATGCAGAGGACGAAGAAACAGTATCAGCTGTTTTGGCCTTGACTCGAAGGCGTAAGGGGAAATAAGGCGTGGCCTTCACGAATAATAGCACAGAATGAGGTTTCTACTAATCGCAGATGAAACGGCGCACGAGCGCGAGATCTCTGCAGATGTGCTGCAATCCGTGCTCGTTGGATCGCCCTGGGTCTGGCCAGTGAGAAAGGCTGCAAGCATGCCAAGCTTCAGAACACAAGAGATCCAAGTCAGCCGCATCGATGGCGTTTACCGTTTCGAGGCTGTTGCCAATGTCAAGGGTACGGTCAAGCCTTCGCCAGTTTTACCTCGTAGCTCCTGCAGACAAATATGGCCTTACATTGTCCCGCCGTTCTGGTCATCTTGACGAATGCCAAGTCTGTGAAGCTTCACAATGTTCCGCGGGCTCAAGTATCCTACTGTGATGCCGCCATGTCAAGATTTTACGCCTCTATGGGAAGTATACAGATTCAAGCACTTTTAACTTTTGTGGCAGACTGTAGGCCAACTGCACTGCTCTGCTCTGGCCTGAGCTGGTGTGGTCTGGACACCATGCCATATGGCAGGACGATGCTTGTTGGCAGTTGTAGCCATCAGCATTGACCGGTGAGGATGAGATATATATATCTGCAGGTTCTTGATCAATCTCAAACTTGCTCATTCCAACTCATCCAGCAATCTCCTCGACTACACTCGCTTATCACAACAATCGCTAGCTTGCGATGCCTTCGATCAGCTCCACATTCTGTGCCCTTACGGCAGTGGCAATTCAGATTGCCTCCGCCAAGGATTGGGACTCACCTCCCTATACCGCCCTTTATCAATACCCTTTGCCGATTCCTCCGGTGAAGAAGCCGCTGAAGTAAGTCCAGCTGAAAGTCCATTGAACAGGATCCGTACTGACCCCATTCAAGGCAATTCACCTTCCCCGACGGCCCCCCAATCGACTATTATGAGATTGAAATCAAGCCTTTTGAGCAGCAGGTACGTGTCTGAGCAACACAATCCACAATACAGAGAAGATTCTAATCACTTTGCAGATCTACCCGAACTTGGGCAAGACCAAACTCGTTGGCTATGATGGAATCGCACCGGGTCCGACTTTCATGGTTCGCAATGGAACCGAGGCGGTTGTGCGTTTCATCAACAAGGCCGACCGCGCAAACTCTGTCCATCTCCACGGTTCTTATTGTGAGTATTGGGTCAGAGCACGTTGATAATACCTCAATGACTAACGGTGGCCTCACAGCCAGGGCACCCTTCGACGGCTGGGCTGAGGACGTGACTGAGCCCAACTCCTACAAGGACTACTACTATCCCAACGGCCAGAACGCTCGTACGTTATGGTATCATGATCATGCTATCGACCACACCGCTGAGAACGCCTATATGGGTCAAGCTGGTATGAAATTTAAAAAAACCTTCCTTTACCTTCAGCATGCTAACATCCCGTAGGATTTTACATTCTTCACGACGCCGAGGAAGAGGCCGTGGCCGGGTTACCTCAGGGCAACTACGACATTCCACTCGGTTTGACCTCTAAGCGATACAATCCGGACGGCACTCTCTGGAGCCCCGAAGCCAACGGCGAGACCACCAATCTCTTCGGCGATGTCATTCACGTTAACGGGCAGCCCTGGCCGTACCTCAAGGTCGAGCCACGCAAGTATCGCTTCCGTTTCTTGGACGCTGCGATCAGCCGCTCTTTCCAGCTTTACTTTGAACAAGCCACAAAGGTCGGCACCAGGATTAACTTCAAGGTTGTCGGTTCTGATGCCGGTCTTCTGCTGAACCCTGTCGACACGACTCAACTCGATATCTCAATGGCTGAACGATGGGAGGTCGTCGTCGATTTCAGTGCCTACAAGAACAGCAATGTGACATTGAGGAGCAACAAGAAGGTAGCCGACAACACCGACTATCTCCACACCGATAAGGTCATGCAATTCGTTGTCGGAAACACTGTCACCAACACAGACAAGAACGATAACCTTCCCGCCAAGCTCCGAGATGTACCGTTCCCGCCTGCTCATGCCACAGTCGAACACGAATTCGAGTTCCAGCGTCAGGGTGGCGAGTGGAAGGTCAATGGTGTCTCTTGGGCTGATGGTCCTGAAAAGCGCATCCTCGCAAAACCTGCACGCGGTGCCGTTGAGAACTGGATCCTTAAGAACGGCGCTGGTGGCTGGACACACCCCGTACACATTCACTTGATCGACTTCCAAATTGTTAGCAGGACCGGTGGCAGCCGCGGTGGCGTGCAGCCCTACGAGAAAGGTAGGACTTTTTCCCGGACATTTACAACTGATTAAATGCTAATAGATCATGCAGTCGCCTTGAAAGACGTCGTTTGGCTCAATACGAATGAGCAGGTTAATGTCATTGCTCGATATGCGCCATGGGATGGCTTCTACATGGTATGTCTCCAAAATCCAATTTTCGAAATTTCACTAACAATCTCTTAGTTCCACTGCCACAACCTGATTCACGAGGACCACGAGATGATGGCCGCCTTCAATGTCACTGCTCTGACTGATCTGGGCTACGACGAGAAGACCAGCTTCATCGACCCCATGGAACCCCGTTACCGCAACAAATTCTTCTCCGACAGCGACCTCGCAGCGCGCAGCGGCGACTTCTCCGACTCGGCCATCCAGAACAAGGTCAAGTTCTTCAACGATCTGGAAGCTTACCGCAACAAGAAGGGCGTAGAGTCGGCCCTTGAGCAGTACTGGAGCACCAAGGGATCTTCCACAGTTGCCGCCAGCACCAAGGGATCAGGAAAGGCATCCTCTGCTACCACTCTGGCAACTGTTGCGAGCTCCCAAGCAGCCGTTGCTGCAGCTTCATCAAGCTCTCCTGCAGCAGCCGCTGCTTCTTCCAGTGCTGCAGTCGCAGCTTCATCCGACACTCCTGCTGCCGCTGCCGCTTCTTCTTCCCCGGCCGCCGCCTCTTCTTCTAGCGCCGCAGCAGCATCTCCCTCGGCAGTATGAGCTGGCTCTACTCGATCCTTGTATGCATGATCAATCGGTGTATAGGCTTTTGAAGGCTTCGATTACGAAGCCGAGGCGTTCAGGCAACAGGGACAATTACCGCGTGGGACACGCAGGTGTGGATGGAGCATTTGTCTATTCTAGTATTTGCTATTGGTTTGAAAGAGCGAGGGCTAGCAAGGTGCCTGGTGCAACTGGTTAAGGTTATACGGTCATTACTATTAGCGAGCGACGATATTTACGAGAATGAAACATTACAATTCCAAAAGAGTACTATATGATCAGCTCCGTCGAGAACAATTTTCACCGGCGACATGGCAGCGTGGGAAATGGACGTTGCTGATACAAGCATTTGTGCGCTGTATGGAGACGAAGATGCGATACTTAATTTGGACGCTCTCAGCGGGACACGCGAACGACTCATTACCACGGTACGAACGTTGTAAGCATGAGAACATCGTCCTCAAAGTGAGACTATCCATGTCACGATCATCAATTAGCCGTGAAGGAGCTTACTTATGCTTCAGTTGGACAGTGTCACGGATCTTCACTTCAGACACCATTCGTGTACCCGGACTACAGACATCACTCTCCATCCTAACAACCCTTCAGTACCATATTTCGCCAGACCTCATTTCATACAACACCAGAGCGCTGGTAGTAACTCTGGCCGAAACCAGGAGCATAATCACCGTACAGCGATAACACCCCTATCCGACGAGAAGGGCGGGCCTCGTTTGGCGAGTCCTCAGCAGCGGCTTGCTCTTTACAGAGCACATGTCTCGACCATCTCAGTTCAGTCCTGCATCCTGACATCTCCAGGTTACCACATGTGCATCATATTTACAGCCTGTGACAGACACCACCATGGGCCAGGAACTTTCACAGCCTCTGAGCCCACATGCTCCAGAGCTCTCTCCTTTTCCTTCCCAACCACCACACATATCTTCTCTCATATATGACAAGACAACCAACAACATGGACGACGCCAACATGAGCGACGTCGACATGGCAGAGTCTCCATATGGTTCCACCACAAGTCCGAACGAGCGCAGCTCGACATCCGATCTCCCAACGGAAACAGTCGACACTCCCGACCACAGTACTGTCGACAATGCCACAGAGCAGAACACCTCCGATGACAACAGTCCACCCTCGGACTCTACCGACCACAGTACTGTCGACAATTTCGCAGAGCTGGGTACCTCCGACGACACTAACCCCCTCTCCGACACATTCGAGCAGCAGCAGCAGCAGCAGCTGTCATACAAGAGGGAGCTTCGGCCCATGAGAGAGCCGAAGCGGTCCCTCCCAAACACCTGGGTCGATGCCGACACGACTGGAGATTTCGACCCTCACGAAGAAGCCCGCCAGGCCAGAGCGCGCAGAAAGAGGGCCAAGCTGACGCAGCGCAAGAAGTTCGACTGGAATGCTGGAGAGCACACCAACGAGTCAGATACCAACCGCAGGGACGCAGCGACGACAAGGCCGACATTTTGTATCAAATTCAACACTTCCTCCTGGAAGGCAGCTTTCGCTGAGCTTTGCGCGAAGTCTGAGAAGAAAGCGGAGCAATATGATATTTCGTGGACAGGCTACCACCTCCGCAAGCGAGGCGGTATAGACGATGGCAAGGATGTCGATAGTGCAGACGCATCGGGTGTGCGCGTGATCGCCTCCGAGGCGCCCTTGGACCTCAAGAACCAACCCGCTGGCCGAGGGTGTTTGACTTGCCTGGCTGGGGCTCAAAGGTGCAGTCTGCTGGACAATGAGCACTCCTGGCCATGCGACGACTGTAACGATTCCGGGGACGATTGCCAGCTGATTCAGGTAGGTACTCACTCGTTCCAGATATAGATATGTATACTGATGATATCCGTAGGAACCAGAGCTCAAGCTGGCGTGCACACACTGCCAATATATTTCCAAAAGGCAGAAATGGCTCGTATGCTCTTTCGAGTACAGTCAAGATCACTCCAATCACCGCGGCCGTTGTGAGCAATGCACGAAAGATGGCCACAAGAATTGCGTTGCGGGCCCTCGGCCAGGTGTCACTCGCACGAGATTGCGCATTGGTCCGGAGGGAGCACCATACCAAAACCAGGCCAGCGTCAGCCAAAGTCGACACCAGGTCAGGACCTGCAGGCAATGTTTGGACTTCCGCAGAGTCTGCTCGTTTGCCTCCCGACCTCAGCATGGCGGTGAAGATATTTGCACAGCGTGCGAGATGTCTTGTGCAGCCTGTGAGCCCCTCGGGTGGAAGAGACCTGGAGGTCAAACATACCAGCAATCAGCGGTCGCCTCGCAGGCTGGAAGTGCTCTCGGCGACCTGGACAGGGACGATGATATCTTCGATATATTGAGCAGCCCACCACCAACGCCTGTCTCCAGCGCAGATAGTCGCGACTCTGAGTCCACTCCAGATCCACCAGCTCACTCAGCAGGCGACACAGGCGGCACCGTCAAGACGGTGCGCACCAAGTTCTGCCATCCCATGCTCTTCGACCACCAAGACAAAACCGCGGATGGATCGGATCCATGTAACTTCTGCTCCAGCGCGCACTTTGGCTTGATTGGTCTGGAAGAGCGGACCACAGAAGTCATCGAGTGGTACGACGGAAGAGGCTGGGAAGAGATTGGCGGTGGCCACAGAGGCGACAGTGTCAAAGGTTCGCGGATGTGCACGGACTGCACCATGGCGCGAATGCAGATATTGATCTGCGATGACCACGCAGTAAGGCGCATCACCGAGGCGGGTGCAGAATTGGACCACGAAGCGGCTTTCGAGAGGCTGTTTGATCCAGAGATGGCGCAGCGCGACCATTGGTGTTCGGTCTGCTGCAACCTGGCGGCCTGGGAGTGCTGTATAGGGCAGGAGGCGCAGCCTGACGAAGGGTGTGGTTTGGCGCTGTGTGAGGCATGTGTTGCTGATCTTGAAGACTGTGGCGGGTCATTGGAAACAATGCTGCAGGCTCTCGAAGACGAGCCTAATGAGGCGCGCCCGACGGGGCTTCGAGCTGACTACGAGCTTTTGATGGAGGATGGGTTGCTGATGCGCTACCTGAAGCATGCGACCGGAATCTAGCAGTGGTAAGCATCGAGTGGCGTAACATCCACGGTCACAAGTAGAAGCCGAGAGCTTCCTTGAGCAATAAGAGCTTCAATATTTCTGGTCTTACAATACTAATAGGAATAGCCTTGCAATTGAAGACTTAACACAATTGTGGGATGCCAATTGCATCATATCATGTGCTCTCTCAGTGGACCCGCCACGACGTACCTGTCGGCTGCCGTTCGACTTACGCCAATACCATGCCGATGAAACGAGTAGCCAATCATCCAAAACGCCAGTGGTAATACCCAAATGCTCTCACCCAAATGTCGCATCCTAAGCGACTCCCTTCGAGCTTTCCACGTAGTCCTGGCTTGCATGTTCGTAGTCGACGGAAAGATAACGCTCGATGCGCTTTGCAAGCCATTGTGTCATCTTCGAGAGCTCCTCGCGGAGTCTGCTGACTGCCTGCGCATCCATGTTCGTGTGCGCGATGAGGTCTGGCATGGCCACTGCAAGTGGTGTTAGAAAATTCAGGGGAACCAATTGACGAGTAGCAATATCCTACCAAAGAGTCTGAGCAAGTGCTCGCAGCCGTAGATGTCGCAGAGTGTCTTCCCGGCATGTTCACCGTGGCCCTTTTCAAGCTGCTTGTGCCAGTCAAAGTACTGGTTCCGCTCAAACTTATAGAGCAGAATGCGGCCGAGGGCTTTGTTGAAATACTCCTTGACACCAGCTATGACTTCCTCGAGAATGTCTGCATCTGCAGAGCCAGGACGACGGTGTACTGACTCTGCCTCGTCGTATTCGTTGAGGAACTGTGTGACGGAGATTGGCGCAGGAGTAGGTGCGACTTTGTTTTCTTTCGTGACTTTCTCCCAGTCATCGACCAGGATAGACTTAAGAGCGTCTGGGATGAAGATCTTGACAGCAGGTCTGCGCATGAACTCCTCTTCCTGGAAAAAATCTTCTGTTAGCAATCGGATCACGAAGGAGATGGTCGAAATTCCGTTGTAGAACGTGGCAACTTTGGCTTGCAATGGAAGGAATTACATCGCACGGCACTCGGACTGTGAGAAACACAAGTAAACAGCAACAAAGCAAACATACCTTGTCGATACCCTCGATCTCACGAGCCCTCTTCGTTCCCCTAGGCGGTGGTGGCGGGGCGACAGAACTACGATCCTCGCTACCTCTCGCGGAGGAGCCTGGGGCGTCAGAACCGAGGCCACGCTTCTTGGTCGCTGAGGCTATTGAAGGCTTGCCAGAGGTGGCGCGGCGCTGCGCGTCCATATCTTTCCTGAGGTTGGCCGCGAGCTCCTTGTTCTCGTCTGTGAGTTTGCGGATGCGCTCTTGTGAGACCCAGTCGTCCCAGCTACCGAGTCTGTTAGTAAACTTCTTTGAGGTATGGTACGAATTTACGCGGTGGCGCTGGCATCTCGTGGCCCATCGATGTCATATGAACACGTAGCACCAGCCGCTTCTCTGACGACTGACGCGTGCGGTGTTGATGGCATGGTCGTCGCCACATATCTGGAGCGCCCGAGGCTCGAGATAGTCGCAGTTGCCATCACGCCACGCCTGCAACCATCAATCCAAAAGAGAAAATAAAATGGCAGCACGGCGAGACAGGATGTATGCTTACGTGTTCTTCCAGCCCTTGTAGTGAATCTTGTACACGTAGCCGTCGCCCTTGTCGTTGGGATCCTTAGGTTTGACGTCGAGTACCTTGGCCTCGTACAGGAGCTCGAGGTGGAAGCAGAGCACTTTCTCATCCTTGGAGTACTCGGCGTTGTTAGCCTTTGACGGAGCCATGGTCACGAGATTTGTCGCGTAGTCCTAGTTCCAGAATTTCGTGTTTTATGTGAAGTGGCCGAAAGTTGGATGTCGTGGTGAATGTTTGCTGCGATGGTCTGGTGCTGGCGTTGCACGGGAATTTGGGAACGCGTTCTGGCACTTCCGTGCTTGGGGGCTCGGACCACCGTGCTTGCTTGCAAGGTAAGGTACTCGGCCAGATTGACTGTTTACACTGCGGTAAAGTCGTCTTGAGTGAAATGTTGCGGCGAGGGTGGTATTGATGGAATCAAGGCCCGTTGGAAGAATGAAGTGTGTTCGTTCTTTACTATAAATTCTCTATGTAACTCTCTCCTCGCCAATCATATTGTCATCGAGTTCTCCTTCTCGCAGCCCATTGTCAATCACAGCCTCACTTCACTGATTTCGCTAGAATGTCCAACGGAGCTCTTGCACATTCGTTATGCCGTTGTGACGCGTTCTATGCGGGCTCATCAAGATATTATGCACGTTGTTCCGATACTAGATCGCAGGACTTGGTCGAAATACCGCTTCTCGATGCCTGTCCAGGCTTGCAGCAATCCAATCATTGGCATGTCACGTATTGATTGTTATAAGAGGCTGCAATTGCCATTCATCAACTCACCTGTTCTGCACATATACGTACGTACATCACGATTGAAAGCGAAGGAGGCTACTCACCTATCTTCATAGTCGTCGGAGCAAGGTGTCTAGAATTATGATGAATATCTCAAAAATGTTCGTCGTCGGGCTATGAGTGTTGTGTACTAACCTCGTCCTTGCTTCAAGATGCACCTCATCCTCACTGCAGTCTGACACCAGCGGTCTTCTGGCGCTTGCCCTCTCTGCCCTGCACGTTCATCATGCCGCCCTCGTCGCCGACGTTCAACACTCCCTTGGCCATGTTCTTCTTTTCGTCTTCGATCTTCTTGAGCCTTTTCTCGGTCTTCTGTTTGCCACTGCCCTTGCCGTGGAACATGTGTGAGAGGTGCTTGAAGGCCTCCTTCTGGTTCATACTGCGCCCGAACTCGTCGTGGTATTGCAGTTTCACGTCAGGGCGGTAATCACGGTTGAACATCTCGGCTTGCAATTTGCTGAGATACTGCTCGCGTTGTTCGTTTTGGCGGCGCGCAAAATCGTCGCGATCCTTGTGCGACATCTTCTCCCAGCGACCTGATCTTCGTTCTGACTCTCGCTGATCACGCGCGCGTTGGTCGAACTCGTCAATGAGGTTCTGTTTCTCAGCCAGGAATTTGTTGCGTCTGCGATCCTTCTCGGCAATTTCGCCTCCAGCGCCATCTGCAACAAGACCTCTCTTTCGCAAGAGGTTTAGTGAAGCAGCCATACCTTGGCCAGCCATGTTGTCTTCCTCGTCGAGGCCTGTGGTCGTGACCTCGGCAGCAGGTGTGCTGACTTCCCTGCTGGCGCGAGCCTGTCTGTCTTCCGCATCCGCAACCTCACCATATGACTGTCCGGCCATTGTCGCGTCCCCATCCTCGTCCTCTTCGCCACCAGCGGCGGGGCCACTAGATCGCTGGCGTGCTCTTCGCTCACGATCTGAATCGTCTTCGCGCTCATCCGGCTTCTTGAGGTTTGCGACAAATTCTGTGGTCTCGTCGATTGTCATTCCGCCCTCTTCTTGCTCATCTTCGTCCACAGGCATCTCTTCGCGCATTTGTCTTGCAAGCTCGGCACCGTCCATCTTCTTGCGCTTCTTCAGCGCTTGCCTTCTTTGCTCTGCAAGTTTTGCTTGTAGGTCCTCGTCGTCCTCGAAGTCGTACGCTCTTTTCTTGCTAGCGGCGGCAGAATTGCTCTGAGCGCCGTCCACGTCCATGGCGTCGGTTTGCGCCGCTGGTGTAGGCTCTGGGATCGGAATGATGTCGTCCTCGTCGGCGGTCTTCTGCCGTGTCTTCTTCTCCTTCTTCTTCTTGGGCTTCTTTACCTTCACGGTAGATGGGTCGACGTAGTCAGAGACAGGTGTATCATCTTGGAAGATGTCGAGGTTAATCTTGATGCCCTTGTTCTTGGCTTGACCGTTTACTTCGAGCGCTTTGCGCTTGCCTTCCACCGTGCTGCCTTTACCATCAAGTGTAAAGCGCTTTGCTTGTTTCCCATCGATCTCCTCGTCGTACTTCGAAAGTACGCCCTTGACCTCTTCTTGTTCGGTGGGATCGTAGTCAGGTCGTTTCTTCAGCAGACGCAACTTCTCCTCCAGCTTATCCTTTGCATTCAGTTCCTGGTTCTCCAGCTCGTCATCCTCGCTGTCGGCGCCGATCTCAGCGTCCTTCAGTGTGAGAATTTGCTCGCCAGTCATCTCGTCGAACTGATCCGCCTCGTGCGCCACCTTCACGCCCGCAAGATCCTTCGAAGTGTACTCCGCCTGCATCTCGCGCTCGCGCTCTGCCAGTTCCGCCTCCATCTTCCGCGCTTTCTCGATCTTCTTCTGTCGCTTCTTCTGCTGCATGAGCCATGCCCGCGTATCCAGTTCTTCGCCTTCATCGGCATCGCCCAGTCCTTTGCCTTCCAGCTTCGCATGGCGTTGCATCGCATCGCGAGCCTTCTTCGCGGCTTCTTTGCGCTTCTCGCGATCGATCTTCTCCTGACGTTCGGCCTCAAGTCTCTGCCAATTATCGCCAGCGGCAGCTTGACGCTTGTCGAGGGTGCTGATGTTGTCTTCCTCGCTCTCGCTGTCGTCGTCCTTTTGCTTGAACTCAGGTCCTCCGGCGGCGGCGCCCGGCACTGGCAAAGGCGCCATGCCGAGCGACGCGCGCACCTTGTTCATCTGCTCAATCGAAGCGGCGTCCATGGTGGGCGTATGTTATGTTATGTTGGTAGTGGGTGTAGGAGGAATAAGGGAAACATAGCGCTAGCTTTGCTTGCCATGTGAAAGCTGACGATTGCGGAGCAGGCAAGCGCCACCACGGGAACCCTAAGGTAACCCTTACAGACGCAAGTGCGTGTGGCCATCACCTTACATGTAAGTTACATGCATGTACATTAGGTATTCTAATGTGTACATGTACTTGCCGCATGCCTGAATGCGGTGCACGAGCACCCTTCCGATAACCTGATTTCGTGGCTCTGCCTCATTCTGTTAACATATATATCCACATGCCACCAACCAGGCGCCACTGTCTTCAAAGTACAGGTACATGTGTTTGTACCTTGAGTCCAGGCTCACCGTCCGATCAACGGCACAACACGAACAAGAAATACAATCACTCTACCTGCTGACGGGTGACCAGGAATATACGCAATTGAATCACGTGCGGTCGAATACAACTCCCGTTGGCAATTGGTAAGCTTATGGCAATGTAATACTTGAGGTAAATTATGCAACGTTGAAGACTATTCTTTCAAAGCGGCAAACACGTGTCACCATGAGCTACAGCGCAAGTCTAAAGACGAGCAGTCAGACGTATCCATATCAGATAGGGTGTGCTCAGACAAGAGAAAACAGAACGTTCACGTAGAAATCATCGGCACTCTGAACATGGGGATGTACAAAGCAGGACACTTCACGAACAGGAAGACAGACGGAAAAAAGTCCAAATAGAAAGGGTATCATTTAACATATTCAGAGGTAACATTTGGTATTCTTTTGGGTTGTTCTACCTGAAAAGGCTTTGCTTTCCCCCGAACATGAACGCCGCGTAACAAACTCGACCAAGCAAGCGAGAGAAGAAACCGCTTAAGCGGCAACCTCGAGGTCCTTCTTGAGGGTACCCTCGATCTGCTTCTTCTCGGCAGGGGTCTGGTAAGCACCGTGACCGAACTTGGACGAGGTGTCGATCCACTTGAGCTCGACCTTCTCGAGCGCACGGCGGGAGGTGTGGACGAACATAGACTTGCGGAGGGTCATGACACGCTTCTTGACACCAGGGACGGAACCCTTGAGGAGAACGAAGTCGTTCTTGACCTCACCGTAGCGGACGAAGCCACCCATACTGGATGAACTGTTAGTGATTTGGAAAGTATTGCGAATATTGCAGAATGAACATACGGTGTGATGCGCTTCTTGCTGACGTCGAAGTCGGTGGAGGCGGAGCCCTCGTCGTCACCCTTGCCGATGCGGTAGATCTTGTGGTTGACGGAGGTACGGTGGTGGAAACCGTCCTGACCAGCACGTGCAACAGTCCACTGCACGTGGTTAGGGTGCCAGGCACCGATACAGGCGACCTTGCGGAGACCCTTGTGGGTCTTGCGAGGAAGCTTCTTGGTGCCCCAACGGCTGGTGACACCAGAGAAACCGTGACCCTTGGTGATGGCAATGCAGTCGATCATCTCGTTCTGCTCGAAGATGCTGGACACCTCGATGGGCTTCTCGAAGAGACCCTGGCCGAACTCGACCTTGTCGGCGACGGAGCCACCGTTGATCTGGACCTCCATAAGGTGGGCCTTCTTCTGGCGGATGGGGGTCTTGGTGATCTGGGAGTGGGCGAGGACACGGACGACGGTGCAGTACTTCTTCATGCGCTCGAGCTCGCGGGTGATGTTCTTGCCACCCTCCTCGGAGTGCTTCTTGGCGTACTTGGTGAAGGCCTTTTTCTTGCTCTTGTACCAGTTCTTGTAGAAGCGACGCTTGACCTCGTCGGAAAGGTGCTCAGCCCACACAGTGGTCAACGAGCGGAGTCCACGGGGAGTCTCGATGTAGCCAACCAAGCCAACGGCGATCATCTGTGAGTTTGTACGGATCAGCGCATGCCATGAATGGTATTGGCGCAAATTCTCGTACCGGAGGAGTTTCGATGACCGTAGCGGCCTCGACGATCTCCTTCTTGTGCAACTTGGCACCAGGGCGGTCCAGGTCACGGACAATGGTGGTCATGCCGGCCTTGTAACCGAGCATGGCGGTAAGGTGGACGGGCTTCTTGGAGTCATCCTTGGGGAAGCTGTGCGAATGGGTGTCAGTGTCTGCTGCCGGTATCCAAGTATCCTCATCGCCGGCGCCGACTTTTTCTCTCAATGTCCAGCTACCAATGCGATTTTTCTCCTCCAAGATGGGCGTGTGTGCGATCGTACCTCTTCACCTTTCCGCGGTGACGGGTGCAACGCTTCCTGGGAAGGAAAGCGAGCGAACCGTGACGGGGCGCCTCGAACTTCCTGTGAGACATCTCTGCTATGGGTTAGTAGAGGATGGATGGATGTCGTGAAGTCGTGAAGTCGTCTGCGCTCAAGTCCTTACAAACTTCGCAGAGACGATTGTTGCTGGCGCTAGCGTGTGTGCGGTCGGGATCAACCGAGCCAAGGCGGCCGCTAACGCACCGACTCCCGCCTTTCGAGCGCAGCCTCAAAACTTCACGCCGACGTGCGTGCAGTTGCTCCTGTTTTTCTTTACTATACAGCAGATTTGTGTCCGGCGGTCCTGGCGCACCTTCGGGTGCTGTCGGTTGACTGCCGCGACAGTTCGACCGTTTATGGAGCTCTGCTTTTCGAAGTGAGGACGTTCCGGTTGACAGATCTCAGACCAACTGTGGCGCGTGTCTTGAGCTCTTCGTGAGCTCGGCATGTCGTCCGGGCGCTATATTCCTAATCGTTCCTGAGCCCGTCGGGCGTTGAGGGCTGGGACAAACCATAGCTTGCCTACATACAATTTTTCGCGAGTGCTTTCCGGAGAAGTGAGCCGGCCGCACTTGCAATACCTGAACTTGATGTCATGTGACCTTGAAATGAGCAAGGGTTTTCACGAAACCTAAAATCTCTCTGGTCTGCAGCCTACTCTTGCCTGCGTGTTTCTCTATGGATATCGGAATCAGGTAAAAACCGACAAGGTTTGATTGCTCAAACGAGATATCGGCACTATTTTACGATTTTATTTGTGGAGCCCTCCTTGTACAGGGTCTGAACTACGGACGCCTGGAGTCTTGTTCCGCTCAGGAAAAGAGAATGCTCTAGCATGTGTGCCCACTTCGGTCCATCTCGTCCGAACACTTCGCGTAGACAATCATTGAACTGGTCTAGCACCAGCTACCATGTATGGGAAGAGTAACCAGGCACGACTCGTTGTTAATGACAACTTTGGAGCGAAAATCCATGTTTGCAAAGCTACTGATCGAACATTCAAATTCCCTGCTTGTTGAAAGCCATCTCTAAAGAACATCGATCCAGACTCTGAACACCCGAACAATTCCAGCAACCTCGCACTTGCACCACTTCCCTCGAATCCCCCCATCTACTTCGGAATGCAATGCTTGCACTCATCGATGTTTGCAGCAGTGCCAGCTGCAGAACCAATGCACGACAGATCGGCTACAGGGTTGGCACCAGCCTCGACAACAGCGGCGCCGCAGGACCCAGTAGTACCGACCAAGTGCAGGACACACTCTGTGCATGGTCAGCTTCTGCTTTGACATCCTCATTATCTGGCAACGACTTACTAGCAAGGTCCTTCTTGGTGCAGCCGCTGGGCAGGGAGATTAAAACCCTCTCGCCGTCGTAGTTGGTGAAGCCAGTGGCATCAGCAGCCTGGGAGGCAGCGGGCAAGGCGGTGGCAACGGCGGCCAGGGCGATGATGGAGAGGATGAACTGCATGTTGGTGGTTGGTTCGGACGCTGGAGCTTGTTGGTTTGGAAGGTGTGGAAGTTGTTGGTGATCTGGGTGAGGAGCTGATGAGTTGGATGATGATGGAGAAGCACAGAATCGTGGGTTGCGATGCCTTAACCTATACCCTTGCCTCTGCTTCCTGTTCGCAGTGAGCTATCTCTTGTCGAAGTGTTATCTCAATGCCATCTTCGATCGCTGACTCGAACTCGGCTTAGTGCGTGAACATTCGCCTTTCTATCGAGGTCAGTGAAATCCTTTGACCATCCGCATCTCGTTTGCTGGCCTTCGAGATATTGCTCTGACGGAGTCGTCCGGCAATTTGTAATGGATTGTGCATCTCAATAGGGATCTCCAGGCGCTGTGAATCCTTTGCATCGCGGAGATTTGCGTTGCGAGTTCGTTGCGAGTTCGTGTTAGACAACTGACGACAAGACAGTTGCCGTTGATTCGACCAATTAGGGCTTTGGTATGTATTGGTCGTTGAAAGAAATACACATCGAGACGAAGTCAGTATCTCGACCCAACATCCAAGTCAACCAAGTTCTGTAGACGTCGTGGGGCGGATGTTGCATCGAAGTCGCTTGGTTGCCCGTAGGATCTAGTTACTGACATACTATCAGAAGGTCGTTACGTTACCAAACCTAACTGAATACTGATGCGCCCAGGAGAGGTTCGGTGTGCTGGGAGTATGCCTTGCATAATTGTGCCGCAACCCGGTAGCCGGATCCTCCCAGGCACTTGACAAAGTACGAAGATTTCCAGTCGCATCCCTACAGAATTCGAGTTACAGCTGTGAGATAGCATATCTTGTATTCCAAAGAATGTTTTAGGGGAAGCATCCGAATCACAATTCCAGTGCAGTGTTGTAGAGCAGGTCGAAAGACAATGGGCAGTGAGAACAGCCCGCCTCTTGCACAAGCGTTATCGAGACCACGTGTGCCAAACATGGCCATGAAAGTCTCGCCTATGCGTGTCCATTAAGGCCCAGTTTCCAATCCATTCCGCTTCACGTCACTGTCTTCGGTCGAACTAGACACGGCCATTCGGCTATCCACTGACGTTCGTATGGCCAGCTGTTGTGGTTGAGGACTGCGGACAGAGCCACTTCGCCGCCGCTATGGATGAGTTGATGGACACGTATTCAAATGGCCTCGGAAGCATTGCCGACAAGAGCCTCGCAGATGCTCGGGCAGCGAGCGTAGTCCAAGTCCGGCTTAGCAAGGTCCTCGCTCCAGTCAGTCGAATCGATGGCGAACGTGGACAGCCGTATCGTGCCTGCTTCACATCGCTCTATGGCCTTGTGCATTCCCCTGGAGCAATAGACAGCTCAATTGGGGGCAGCAGTGGCAAGTATCGCCTCCCCTACAACAAGGTCGTAAAATGGTAGGCTGCGGAAAGATTTCAGGTCCACTATCAGATGTAACAGATCGTATCGTAGCAACATCAAAGAGCGGAACCAGCATAGAACAATCACTGATGAGCGTGTCTTAGCGAAGCTTAGCGAAGCTTGTTATGACAGGCAAATAACAAGACATCTCGGTTGCAGGCGACTTATGGGATGTCTGTTCTGGAGGATCAAGGCTAGTCCTTAGACTTGAGCTTGAAGAGATGTATAGCTTCAGGCCTCCCAGCGGATCGAACATCCTTCTCTAGGGCTGGGAGGATTCGTCGAGAACTCGAGCAAACTGTTTGTCGAAGGAATACATGCAGATGTAGTGTGTGCGGCAAAGCGGAAGAAAGCCTCCGAGGTTCGAGTCTATCCTCAAGTTCCGGCCCTGGGTGGCTGCCCGGATCAAATAACAACCACGCCCACGCGAACTTTCTCGCACACGCGGACACGTCATTCGTCGATCGCTAGCATTGGAGGATCAAACTGCATCCTCGGAACCCGGGAAGCACACTACAGTATTCCTCGATTATCGATTTTTTAGAGGCACATCGCCGCGGAACCAATGCGCGATCCCATCCTTCAAGGCGCACCGCTGCCGCTTGCAGGACCGGCCAGCGCTACGCTCTGGCTATCAGCTATGCTTTTCTCAATATCTTGCCCCAAAGAGGCAGTCAAGGGATCAGCTTTGAGCATTGACGTGTGGTCCAATTGCGCTGCATGAGCTGCTAATTGGGCAGCTCGGAGCCGGACGTACAGTACGTGGTCCAATGCTAAACACTCATACCGCTTCATCACAGTATTCGAACAGACACCGCCATCAAAAAGCCGCGTCACGTTTCGTCTGCAGCAATATGAATCCGGGGCTTCAGTACGGCCACTTGATCCTCCATGCAGTAACGCAACAGTGCGGCCAACTCGTTCCATGTCGATCGACTTCATCCAACACATCCAATTCTTCCAAATCCGTGATCATGGGCCTTCATAGCCGTGTCTGTGTCCCAGAGGGCCGCCCCTCGTTCCATTCGCAAATGAGCGTCTCCTTTACTTTCTCTCTCCTCTCCCTTCTAGTTCCTCAATCACTCACTCACTCACTCACTCCCGATTCCTCCAACGGAACACTCTCCAAATCCTTCCTCTCAACGTTCCAATCCAACAAGAACAACAACTCATCACACCACAATCCATACATCACCCCAAACCCACCCTCCAACAATCCAACTCCCACTAACGATCCCCCCCATCCGGACCACCACCCAAATCCGCACACAACCCACCCCCATCCAACCCATAACAAAGATGGGCTGCACCCCCTCCAAACCAGCCCAAGTGCCCTACAACGATCAAAACGCCCCCAGACCCGTCCAAGCCAGTGACCCTCCACCACTCACCAGCTACCCACCAAACGCATACCCACCCAATGGCTATCCACCAAACGGCTATCCACCCCAACAGTATCAGCAACAGCAACCCGTCCAAGTTGGCAAAACGAAGAAACAAAAAGCCGTTAAAGCTGCGTCTAATTTGGGGCTGTTGAGCATTTTGGCTGGGTAGGCATGCCATTCATCTCTTAATGTTGGCGTCGGTGGGGTTTCCTGGTTGAGTTGGGGAGGCTGAGCGGCGGGTTAACTTTTTGTTTATTTGACGTTCTGTCCACTGGTGTTGTCAGTTTTCTTTGATGAAATTTTGTTATGCTTTGATGATTTGAAGGGAGAGACGCAGACAGCGATTTTACTTTGTGTCAAGCAGTCAGGCATGAGGGCAAATTTTGATTCAATCTCATTGACTTTGGGGGAATTCTAAAGAGGTGTAAGCGACTTTTCTGTCGGTTAACTGCCCAGCGTCCAGCATTGGGTACGATCCTGGGCATCGTCATCATAATCGTTCGTCGTCCGGCCATCGATCTAGCCCCTAAAATCTTGTTGTGTCCGAATGTCAGGTCTTTTAATCCAAACCACGATATCCTTTTCCAATCGCTCCGAACGTATGCATCATCATCAATCAATCAATCATCATAAACTTACTCCCACATATCCTTCCACTCCCCACTGATCTTCTCCATCTCCCTCTCCAACCTCCTCTCGTCGTCTTCGCTTCCACCGCTTCTCTCTTCCAACCTTCGGGCCTTCCTCAACACTTCCCTGTATCTCTCCTGCAATCTGAGCTCCGCGTCGCGTCGCTCTTTAGCTTTGCGTCCAAGGTACTTGATATCATCCTCCTTGATCGCAGTGCGGAAGACCTTGCGCATGCGACGTGAGTAAAGCTGGCAACTCGTGCCAATACCCTCTCCATACGCCGGCTGGACGGTACGGTTGAAGCGCAAGGCGATATCGGAGTTCTTGCGCGCTTCGGGCTCGACGATCTCTTCGTAGCAGTCTTCGCAGACGGTAAAGTCCGGCATGGAAGGGTTGAAGTGCCACAGGCCGCCAAGCAGCATGTTGTCGCGCTCGCACTCGCGGATGCGGAGCTTGCGTTCCACGAGGTTGATGAGAGACATTGAATCGGGCAGTTTGCGGGTGGCGACGGCGCGGTCGTGCATGTCCAGGATCTTATCCAGGTACAGCGAGAAGCGGTTGCCTTCTGTGCGGAGGGCGCATTTGCGTTTTTCGTATGAGGCTCTGGTTGGTAGGCGTACGAAGAGACCGTTTAGGGTTGGCAAAAGACGCTCGATCTTGCGTACGTCATTATAGCAAACGTGGAAGTCGCGCACAAAGTAGCCTTCGGGGTCGCGGAGGCCATACCATGATCGTATAGATTCGACACTGCCTGGGCAGGGCTCACTGGTTTGCTCAATCTCGGCAAGGTCGCGCATCAAGATGAGATCCGGTTTGCGTTGTTGTAGTGTGAGGATATATGCGAGCCGAATCCAGGGGGTAGAAAAGGCGCATTGGACTTTGGTGCTCAAGGATCGGGGCACGGCACGTCTAAAGCCATTGCGGTAGATGGTTCGCTCAAAGACATCTTCAATGCAGTAGGGGCAGAAGTCGAGATTCGGGCATCCAACCAAGGTGTACCAGTCGTCATAGCCAGACACTGGATCAGGTCTTGGGCATCCTGGCATACCTCTGGCCAGCATCTCTTCGACCTCCTGTTTTGTTGGAGGTACACCATTTAGCGAAGTCTTACGTGTGGTCTCTGGTCGTACAGGCCTGGAGAATGATGATGGCGAGCGAGCCTCTATAGGAGAAGTGTTGGCGAAGGAGTGCCGCATAGGCAAAGTTGGCCTGGCATTGCTGGGATTGGGGAAATCGAAACTGTTAGTCGATGGTGATTCTGCCCGTGACAGCGTCATCGACTCTTGCTGCATGGGCATCTCCAATGACGCAGACCTAGGTCCGAATGCTGGGTACGCACGGTCTGTAGGTGTGAATGCCATTGGTGTTCCTGGCTCGTCATAGATAGGATAAGGTAGCCCACCAACCGAGGCAGACGTCACGCGTGGGACTTCTGGTGCAGACTCCATGCGCATCGAGGCAGAAAGGCGAGAAGGTGGCTTCAGAGTGGACGTCCTTGGTCTTCCTGATGTGGCAGCCATCAGGGAGCTCCAGTCTAGATCGCTTGCAGGCATTGGGGGCATGTTAGGCATTCTAACAACACCAGCTGAGGAAGTTGGCGTACCAGGACGAGATCCAGCTGCAGAAGGTGTCCCAGATGATGGCGCACTGTTGCCGTTCCGTGTGTATTCCTGCTCTCTTGGAGATTGGCGAGAGTGAGGCGACGCTGAGGCCCTTGAGGTTATCGATGCTGGCGAGATGTTGCGAGAATCTCTCGTTGCCGGAGGGCAGGTCGTGTGCGGCGAAAGATTCGACGCAGGAGAATTCACTTTTGAAGTTGAGGCAGGCTGATCGAGGTCACTCATAGCTGATGACGATACAAGAGGCGATGGGCGAGCTGATTTCTCAAAATTCTTAGGTTTGGGCAACGAGGCCGCACCATCGGTTTGTCGTCGTCCATCTCTGCGTGGGCTTCGAGGTGATTCTGCTGGATGTTGTGATGCAAAGTCGACAACTGAGGTGGTTTTGTTGTCTGATGGTCTTCTCTCGGGTCTGCGAGACGATTTTGAACGTCTTCGGTGCAGACTAGGAGGGGTGTCGCTCAGGTCTGTTGCAATGGCGTCCTCGTCGGAAGGCGTTGATTCGAAGTAATCACGAGCTTTCCTGGAACGCGGCGAAAGTCTGACAGAGTCCCTCCTAGGCGAAGCTGGCTGAGAAGCTGCGTTGAAACGAGTCGTCTTCCGATCCTTCGAGTCACTTGACGGTGGCGTGAGCGAGTCCGGCGAAAGGAAGTTCCCACTTGAGACGAGGTTCTCTTTGACAGGTGTTGACCTCGAGTAGGCATACGTCGATGGTGCTCTTTTCTGGAATTCAGGTGCGACCTCGCTCATGTCAAGACCCAAGTTGCTCGGCCTCTTAGACCGACCTCTAGAGGCCTTTTCATCCTCACTCGTAGGTGGTGTGGGTATACTCTTTGCTGACGGAGCTTCTTTCTCCGAGTCCGACAGTAAAACGTATCTCTGCTCTTGCGGTACGTGCATCCCAGGCACATCTTGAATTATTGGCTCTTGGTCAATGTCGCCCTTGGACGGCGCTTCATCCTCGCCGCTTTCACTGGGAGGTTGTTTCGACCATGCTTCTCGAGCGAGTGATGTTGCCTCGCTTTCGACGATGGGTGGTGGTGGCCATGATCGACGCTTACGGACTGACGAGCGAGCCCTGCTCCGTGCTCTGGTGGGGTCGTGAGAGCGCTGGGAGGGGTATGAGTATCGATCGTCGTAGGAGTACCGGTCTGATCGGCGACTGTCCATATTGTTAGTGATTGTTGGTTGTGAGGACTAGCATAGCATTGGCACTGCATACGGCACGGTGGTAGGGCTGAGGTATGTGTCCTCCCTCACTCGGGTACGCGGCACGGCATCATAGTGGTCGTGATTGTCGTATTGAGGCTGAAGCGGCGGCGGACGAGAGCGAGAGCGCTGACGGGAGTGCGAGTCGTAGTAGTCGTGGTAATCGTTATAGGAAGCCATGCGGCATGACGCTGTCCCAGGCTCACCGGGACATGAAGACTAGGAGAGGTGTTCGAGCAAACAATACAGTGTTATCAGGCGCGGCGGGGTTCCTCAGGGTTTTAGGGTGGAGGCTTGGTGTTTGGGCGGGTGTTTTGGAGGGCGGGATGATGGGTAGGGCGGAGGTGAGGGGCAATCAGCAGCACGCAGTAGTGGGAGACAGAAGACAGGACAGGACGCAGGCTGCTCTGGGCGGCAGAGTCTTGGGAGGAGTGAGTGGAATGGGAGTCTTGAGTCTTGTGCTCAATCAAACAGCAGTGCGGGAGTGGAGCAAGCAAGTCGAGAGTGCTGTGCTCCCTCTGCGAGTTCGTTGTTCGGCCCAGCACCAAGAGGGACCGAGCCGGAGTTGCAGTGCCACTTGCAGTGCTAGACTAAGAGTTGCCAGTGCTACTTGCAGTGCTAGACTAAGAGTTGCCAGTGCCACCCAAGACCCACGCTTCCACGGCGCAGCCCGTCAACTGACCATGGGACGGCGAGCCTTGCATACATTAATAATATTCCCGCATTATTCTTGACTGTCATGCTCTGCTACGGTACATCCAATCCACCCACACGCACAGTACCGCCGATAAACTCAGACAGAGAGAGCAGTCAACTGCCTCACCGCTTCTTCTCTTCCCACAAGAGAGTGAGATGCTCCAGGTACATACACCACTACAGCTATACTCCTGCCGATCTCTGTCCTTGGTAAGGTAGCTAAGGTGCATGTATGCATGTATGTATGTCTGTTCGTACGTACAACCACTTACGCATTACGCACTATGCATCTTCACACACACGGCCCTGCCCTGCCAGCTGCAGCTACATGTGAGGCGATGCAGAGGCGATGCACTTAGTCTACTCCCACCCACGCCACCCTCACTAGCCGCATAACGCTGCTGCATCTAGCAAGTAGGAGTAATCTCACCTATCCGCGCCGCCCGCCTTGCCTTACCTTGCCATGACCCACGCGGCCGCCCGCAGCACTGTGGCACTTTGTGTAAGGCTGCTTGGGCACTGCCTACTGCTCTCGCTACTCGCTGATGAGGTACGGTGCCTCGCCATCTCAACACCGCAGCACTCGTTTCACCACCAGTGCCGAAGACACATATGTGTACAGCCGTGCCCAACGCGGACTCGCCACTCAAAACTGAGCGCGCCTGCATGTTGGGTGGAACATCGAACGATCGCGGCTCGCCCGCCAGGAAAAACTTCCTAGCTACATAATTGTACGCGCAACACCAAAAAAGACCCGCCGGCCTGCAGGCTGCAGCTTGGAGCAGAAGTACAACGACGTCGGTACCTTTTTGACATCAAGCGCCAAGAAAAGGCACATCGCGTGTGCAACTCCATGTGCATGAGAACAATTGTTCCCTCGATGGCGTGCAGCCAGCCCTGCCGTGGCTGCCGCCCTCCAGGCGTGGCGCTCTCAAGTGCTTGCGCGCCGGAATGCCCGCCGAGTCTCTGGGAAATCACTGACAGCTGTGTAGACTATGCGAGATGCTGGCACCCGTGAGCAGCACCGCCTGGGCTCATCGTCAACCCCGGCGCTGTATCACGCTCACCCGACAGCCACCCGCCCCGGCTGTATTGCTGATGGGACACCTTATCCAGCCCAACATCGCACTGCCTTGCCCACGATGACTGCTCGGTGGCAAACAAACATCCGATCTCTGCATGTACGAAGTATCGGCCATTTGGAAGGGGCTGAAGGGGAAGATCTAGGCGTCCATTGCATGAGCTCTAGCGGTGATGGTGTAGGTACCTGCCACGCTACATTCACGTGCGAATGTTCGCAGGCTCAGCATTATTGCATACTAGCTTGCTGTTAAGCTCAGTGATATCGTTCGAGTACGGACTCGATCGATCCACACCATTTCGCGAGCGGCAATCAACTGATTCAGCTGGTCTAACAATTTCTCTCCTTAGATCACCACAGAGGCACTCGCTTTTCTTGCACAAATATCACTGAGCGAAACAGGCAGCCACTTCTTCCGATGTTCGTAACTTCTAGACAACACTGCGAAATGACTCTACATTTGTGTAACGAAAGACTCGAATCATAAGCTCTCAAAGCCGACTTTAGGCTACCTAGCAATACTTCACCCAACGCATACAGAACGTGCGTCATGCCAAAACAATCAAGTGTAACACAACAGATATTCAGCATTCTAGACACACTTCATCATTCCTCGAGCTCGATGCCATACATCATCGCTTTTATCTACCAGCACTTGGATCTCATCCAGTTCACATCCCAAGCTACTGTATTATACCTGTCACAGCATCTGCATTCTCTCGTGCAACTAATAGAGCATATACCAACATATACCTCTTGCCCACTGACTCAAGCCGAATGTACGTATTACCGAGCCTCCATCGCTGCCTGGAGGCTCCGGAACGTAGTAATGCGCATGATGCGGCATGTATAGATGTAGCATCAGTCATTTCTCAACCGCAACGTCGGCTCTACAAGTGACTCCTCGCTGTCATAATTGCAGACTCAAAGTCCCAACACGGAGGCATTGGGGAAACTACTGCCCAAGTATGTGGTACAGCAGCATGCCGGAGGAGATAGCTTGTCTAAGTTGTCTCTGTGAGCGGAGGCTGCGCCGGAAAGGCGTGAGGTAGCACGAGATCATGAGTTGCAAGGCGGAAGGATGACTTCTGTAGGTTGTTGGGGACAGTGGATGTAGATGATTGTTGTTAGTGGCCAGGAGTCAGAGCAGCATGCCTTCGAGTGTATGCACAACCGGTCTCGTTCGCTACCAGGGTATTATCAGCAAGTATAGTTCCGGGTTTGGCTGGAGTTCCCGTCGAGATACGACTCGAGGCTCGTTCGCACCTCAGCATCTATTCTGCTAGTGTCCTCGAAAAATGGGAAACCAAATCTGACCATGTTTATGTAGTCCTGAGATGCGGATGTTACTGTATGCCAGCTCACCGTCGAAAACAGTAGGCGTATGTATATGGTAGCCACATTGACACGAAGCTCTGTCCCAAACAAAATATAATCCATCCACGGTCTATACATAAGTCACTACTTGCTCACGCCTGGCATTGCCTTTTGCTTTGCCAGACGATGCTTGGTGCCTGTCTTTCTGTGACTTTTGTGCCGGACAACAGCTTGTAGCTTGGTGTGATACGACAATCCATCTACCAAAGGCTCATCTTATGATGTCACCATCCCACGCTACCCTTTCCGTTCGATTCGAGTGAAGATGTAAACCCCTAGTTCTTGCTTCCTTCGATTCTCGCTAAACATCGCAACGTAATACCCAACCTCGGAGAAAATTTCACAGAAAAAAGTGAGGGGTAACCAATCTACCAAACATCGTTCTAAACCGATCAACATCGATTTGAATCGTTTGTAATCGTCAGAAACACTTGCCCCGCGTGTGGTTATCGCAGAGATGGCCAGAAGGAGGGCAAAAAGGATGATGAACAGTGTGGGACTCGAACCCACGCGGAATTACCCACTAGCAAGCTCGAAGCAAGGATAGAATGAGAAAGAATCCTCATCAGTAACCTTATTGCCTGAAGCTAGCGCCATAACCACTCGGCCAACTGTCCGGATGATTCAATTGTCCAATTGATGATGTTCCTAAACGACAGAAATCCAATATACAGCCACGTCTAGGACTGGGACGATGTTTGGGGGCATGGCGGCGATACCAGCGATAGAACGCCCAGTGTACACTATTCAGAAGCGGGGGAAACATCTAATTATGCCAATTTGAGGGTGAGATACACGCTTAGTCTATAGCGATCATTGAAAAGACCATTGATGTCGGTTGAGTGAAGTCGGCTTGAGTCTACGGTTGAGCAGCCGGCCCCCGGGTGTAGCTATCAAAATCGATAGTAAGACGTTAACAACAACAATGAGAGCGCCGCAATTGCCGCATAGGTTCACAAGTGTTGCATGTTGTTCTTAGTTGTTGACGTGGAAATTCGATCGGCAATACGCCAGCAACGCCCAGGATTTAAGCCACGACGATACGGCAATGTAAAGCTGCGAGTATTAATAGCTTCCAATGGCACTCCCGAGAATTGAAGCCATGATCAAGACAGCTACCACTGGACGCAGTTTTGGAGAGTCAGTATCGAATGATGTTACTCGATGCAATGGCGCCAGGGATTTTTCCTCCTAATCGAAGCACCTCAACGACTCGCCAACCACGGATTATGTTGACGGTATTAAAGTCCTCATTATAGTCTTCGGAATTTAAGTAGACCACGGAGTACCAGTACTTCATGCATGTGGTGTATTGTGAGCAGTTTTTTCATTTTGTTCTTTTGGACAACAATTTTCCGAGGAAAGCCTTTGCATGACCAGCCAGCAGGACACGGGGATTAGGTAGATGACCGACTTCATGAGAATGGTCAACAGCCATCATGTATGACACCCTTTTGTTGTGCAACTCGAAGTACTCGCTCTATTGCTAGACTTTGAAAGCACGGACATCCTTGACGAAACCCAATGACATTTCGAGGACCTGTGTTGATAATGATTTCGGAGATCATATAGAGCTCAGCAACAGGAGCAAGTGGACACACCGGTCACTGTCTACGCATGTGAATAGCAATTCTGCTCGTATACCGGTCTAGCGACGTTGTATCATAGAACAGGCGCAGCAAGTTCGACATGCTCGCAGCAAAGGTGAAATGCCAGGCTTTGATATCTCGATGGCTTACCATATGCACATCTCATCGATATTGTGCTCGTTTTTGAGCGTGATCACCTTTGAAATGTTCTCAAGCAGCTGCGAGAATCTCCACGATCACTATGCACATATCATTGACGCTGTCCCTGTTTTCGAGCATGGTTTCCAGTGAGATGTTATTGAACAAGCGTAACTATCTCCGCAACCTCTGTGCTCATCATTCTCGCATCGCTAGTTTCATACTTGGTAATGAAACTTGCTAACGAATGGGCTTCAGAAAGCGGATGTGAAACAATGGCGATTTTTTAGGAGGACCGATCTGTCCCTGACAAGCCCACAAGAAGCAATGAGATAATTTCTTTCTGAACTGGCTGTGTGCAGACACGGGCGGATGTTGGCTCCATCTTCTGATTGTATTGTGTTTCATATTCCGGTAGACCTCCGTTTGTTTATGTTGAGACATCCCTTCAGGAAAATATATGGCGCATTAGCTTCGAACGACCGTCTTCCTGCGGTCAGCGATACCCTCAACTTGAAGATCACACCTCATAATTAATACACTGGAACCGATGTCTGAGGATTAGGGTTTCGGTAACAATACAAAGTGAACATTCAACTCGCTACTACTCCCGCGCATCTATGGCTACATAAACTCCGTATTTACAAAGAGTCCTGGAGGAGCTTGTTCATCTTGGCGATCTTGGCCGAGACGGAAAGGTCGATGGTGCGGTCGCCGATCTCGACAACGAGGCCGCCACGGATCTCAGGGTTGACCTGTTCGCGCGCGAAGCGTTAGCAAAAACAATATCCCCAATATTCCAAATGCCGCATCCGCGCGTCTTTCACGCATGTGTACATACCTTGGGCACAACCTTCAGCTTCTTGCCCTGGCCGACAAACGAGCTCTTGCTGACAGCGGTCTCCAACTGCCTGACGACCTTAGCGTCGAGCGGGCTGGCGGAGGTGATGGTCATCTCGACCTCGCCGCGGGCGGCGGACATGAGGGTGCCGAACTTCTCGCTGACGCCCTCGAGGATGGAGAGACGGTTGTTGGCGGCCAGGGTCTCGAGGAACTGCTTGACGGTCTTGTCGGTGCTGCCGGTGGACTTCTGGAGCTCGGCGATGATCTGCTGCTTGTCCTCGGGGGAGAGAGTGGGCGCGGAGAGGATGGACTGCAGCTTAACGTCCTTCTTGAAGGTGGCCTGGAAGTTCTCCATGGCCTTGGAGACGGCATCGAGGGAGGAGGACTTGGCGGCTGCGGTGTACTATTGGGCGCGCCGGAAGCGTCAGTTATCCCGTCTCTTCCATCTTTCTTCCTTTCACTCCCAGAGCGTCCTGCTATTACGTACCAGCGCGCTGGCGTAGGTACCATCAACGCCGAAGAGAGGGACAGGAGGCTTCGCATCGACCTTTGCGGCCTCAGCGAAACCCCTCGAGGAGACGGCCTGGAAGCGCGGCGCGACGGCGCGGGCGCTGCGAGCGGCGACACGGCTGGCGAGCATATTGGCGGTGGTGTGGGAGGGGTGGTGGGTGGTGAGGTGGTGGTGATAGGGTAGCGTAGCGTAGCGGGTGCTTCGAAGCTCGATCTCTGAGGTTGCACTCGCCAATGTTCGTCGGGCAAAGTCGCGGAACGCCCGTGTGGTCTGTGCGAGAGGAGATGCGAACATGGAGAGATGGAGGATCTTCTACTTTTGTCTCACGACTATCATATTTTCACATATTATCATTGATGACAACGAATAATTGCATGATTGATAACAATTCCTTCCATAATATTCATTCAACTCATTACAGCCACGACCTCATCTAACCTTACTCATAACCGTATCCGGCCCCCTCTCAGCACTAATATCCGCCGCAGCAGCCTTGACAGAGTTCATCATACTCCTCTCAAAGTCGTCTCGACTCTTCAACACTGCCTCAACCCACCCGAACTGCACATCCCAGTACGCCAGCTTCATCGAAGAATACGCCTCGACGACTTCGGCTCCCTTGCTCGCACTCAGGAGATCCGAGAAATTCGATACAGCTCGCCACTTCTCCTTCGCAATCTCGAAAGCGTCTGGGTACTTTTTGAAGAAATCGAAAGCAGCGACGACATCCTCGCGGATCTTGTCGGTGAAAGGATCGGTGCGGCGGAATTTGGCGCCCTTGTTGCGCACTGCTCCCAAGTAGCGGACGAGCAGCTCGTCTGCAAGCTCTTCGACAAGAATCTCCCGTAGCGAAGGATGGAAGACCTCTGTGTAGTCGTTGAGGTAATCTTCGAATGTGGTGATGATGGCCGGCATGCATGCCTCCTGGTACCAGCTGGGCGTGAAGAACTTTTGCATGATGTCCTTAAAGTCAACGTTGAAAATGGTCTTCGCGAAGAGGGCAATGCAGTGAGTTGACAAGTCAACGTAGGCGTTCGACAATGCCTCGTGCTCGACTTGTGATGAAATGGCGTATGCAGGGCTGACCATTTCCTCGAAGTCGTTTCTGAAGCGCGTGAAGAACGACGCGGCACCCGACATGGGGTCGTCGTCAATATTGGCGATCTGATCGTTCGCAACAGCCACAAGCCAATCGTGATATGCGCTGACATGGTCCTCGTTGAGCTGGCCCGTTTCGAACTTCAGCGCCTCGTCGTCGACCAAGCGCTCCCACATCTGTTGACGCTGCTTGAGGGCGACGTACATAGCGTCGACCACACCTTCGACGACATCCGGACGACCAGAATTCTGCGCAACCATCAAATTCTCGCGAAGCATTGTCCACATGTCTGCCAAAGACTTCGTATGCAGGTGATTATCGGCATTCTGGTCCAGACTGTTCTCTGCGCGCGTGAGGAATTGTTGCTTGTCGTTGTCTCCCATACGTCCCATCCAATCCTCAACCTTCTTCGCAATAAGGGAACGATATTCCCGAACCAGATCGTGTTCCCGTGAGTCGATAACGTGGGGTTTGAGATCGCTCTCGTCGACACCCAAGCGGGTCATTTTGTTGTAGTATTTGGGCACCCAGTTCAAGACCGCAAGCATATGCACTGGTGTGATCTCAGGATCGTCGAGTCGCGAAACCAGAAAGTCGTGCATGAGCTTGTGATATATCTTCACGTAGGTCTTGAAGATTTTCCACTTCTTTGGCATCAATTCCTGCATGCCCAGCTTGACGGTGTTGAGTTCGTTGAAGAACCACTTGCAACTCTTCTCCAGCAGATCGGGCTCTTCTTGGAACTCCTGCGTGAGCTGTGTGAATTGGTCGTTGGCGCTGAATTCGATCGCTGCTAGGAACTTTTTCTTGTATCCTCTCAACTCTCGTTGGCCGACATTGAGAGCTTTGAATCGACTTGCCACGTCTTGGAATTCTCTCTGCGCATCTTGCAGTGCCTTGACTTGCTTATCTTTCTTCTCTTCTTCCTCGATTACCAGAGCCAATCTGACAATGAGTGACATCTGACCTTCGAGCACCAGAGGTATCAGGTTACAACAAGCTGTTCCAACGTGCTGATCAAACCATTCCACCGTCTCGTCCAGTCGTTTGAAGTGGTCTCGGAGCGTGCTCTCGCCGTCGATCGGTAAATTCTCAATCAACTCCTGCCCGCTCTCCCCGTCCGCACCTTTGACCTGCTCCATCGCCTGATCCCTCACATCTCTCAACTCGCTCAAACCCCCATGTATAGCCAACAAATTAGGCTGCGAGGCCAACTCTTCCGAATCCTCGCTCAGCAACTCCTCCAACTCCATCAACCTCGCGCCAAACCCTCCAATGGCATCCTTCATGCTCTCCACCGCCGCGAAGTTCCTCTGCATGACGCTCATGCGGTTGATCTCAGGGAAATCGCGGATCATGCCCTGCGCCTCGGCGCACAGCTTGTCGATCTTCATCATCTCGTCCTTGATCGAGTTGACGATCTTCTGGCCCTCGGTGATGCTGGACATGCCATTTTGCGTGATTTCCAGCTGGTCTTTCAGCCCGACTTTGAGCTGCGAGTCGATGGCAGCTTTCTTGCGTGTGAATTCGGAGCGCAAAGAAGGGAGCTTGTCGAGGTCGTCGGGGTGTTTGAGGAGTTCGGCGAGTTTGGAGGTCGTGTCTTCGAGCGTTGCGTCGTTCATGGCTGTGGAGAGAGGGGGAGAGAGGAGGCGACCGGCGCCCTGTACTGCTGAAATTCCACCAGACCGAGTATTATTAAAGTCGTCTAGTCAGTGTCTCGATTGTTGATGTTGAACGTTGCCTGTTGCATGTGCTCTCCCCAGGATCAAGGGCCGATCTCTCCGCTATTTAACGCCGGGAAGCTCCGTAACGTCTAACATTCGCGAAGAACTGCGGCGAAGGGCAGGAGAGATCGTTATCACATATTCGAGAAGCGCCTGCCATTATATTATACCACCCAATACAGCCATTGAGGAAACATCGCCCCGCTCATTTGGAATTACAAAATCCCTACCCAGCATCGCACCACTGTACGTCCGCCTACCTTAAGCCACACATCCTATCGCGACTCCCAAGAAGAAGGACCAGAATAAACATATCCTAACACCTCTGTCAAGACCACCCAACCCAAAAAAACAACCACAAACGACAACAAAGATGTCCACCCCCACAGCAACAACCTTCTTCCGCGTCACCCTCATGCGCTCCGCCATCGGCCTGCCACGCAAATCCGGCGGCGTGCTCAAAGCGCTCGGCCTGCACAAGCGCATGCGCACCGTCTACCACCCCGTCTCGCCCGACGTCGCGGGCCAAATCTTCGCAGTCAAAGAGCTGGTCGATGTGCAAGAGGTCGAGCAGCGCCTGACGCACTCGGAGATGAAGGAGTTGAGGAAGCCGGAGACGGGGTTCTGGGTTGAGAAGAGGGTGAGGGATGCGAAGAGGTGAGATGGAATTGGGGGGTGTTGATATCCTGAAAGTGGAAAAGGAAAGGGAATGTAAATGGGCATATTTTGGGTGTTTTTGGGTGTTTTTGTTTTTGCTGGGTGGGGTGTATTGATATTGCATCGAAGATGGGGGTATGGAGAGAGGCATCGAAAAGTTGACAGACATGTCACTGGGAGAGAGGACGTGGTTTCGACAGCTAGGGTCGAAGAGAACGAAGGGGCCTGCTCTCAATAGATTTATTGGCGCACACGCATCCTGGGCGGTGCTACTCGGTCTATGGGCCAACATGTATAATATGAAAATGCACGCTCAATTGTAAAAGTACATGCTGCTGGCTTCTATGGAATGTCCATCATTCATCATAACCAGGACTAAGCTTGAGTCCCTTCTTTTGCTCTGTTCTCATCAATTCCCGCACTCACGGGACCAGCCTCAACACTTTCCGACGCAGTCGCATTCGCATTGCGACTGACAGCAGCAGCATTCAATCTCTGATCAAGAGCCTTCAAAGCCAAAGCTCTCCTCCTCTCAGCCTCCGCCCTCTTTCCACCACCAGCAGCACCACCGGGTTGATTCATAATACTCGGCAGTCCTCCCTCCGACCGCGACGCAGCATTCTCCGTCGCAGTCTCAACCGCCGAATCCGAAAACGGCGTGCAAAGCTTCATCTGCACAAGCGCATTAAACACCGAATCGCAAATCGGCGCCAAAACAGGATGGAAAACATCCGGGAAGAAAGACACGAAAGCGAAAGTCTCGCTGGGGTCGCCTTTCATCACGCCTCCCGTTGCCGATTCGGTGGCGCCGATGTCTGAAATTCGGTAGAAGCGAAGGTAGAGCCAGCCGGTGAGGAAGCCGAACATTGCGAGCCAGAAGGCGGTGTCGGTGCCTAGGAGGGGGCCGGAGAGCATGTTTGCGAGCACGAAGAGGGCGGGGAAGTGCTTGATGCGGATCCGCAAAAGAGAATTGAAGAGGCTGACCGTGTGTTCGGGGACGAGTTGTTTGAGCGAGACTAGGAATGCTGCGCTTAGTGCGAGCATGCCGTTGATTGGAGTTGGACTGCGAATATATGTTAGTTCTCTTGAGCGAGGCAACGGCGATTGATATACTCACTGCGGCGGAGAATACCCAGTCAACCCATGCCACACCGCATAAATGAAAAACGTCAGAATCGACGGAATCATCGTGACGAAAAGCACAAACTTCGCAAACTCCTGCCCTCCCCACGCTCGCTCGAGGTATTTGCCTCCGAACCAAACAACAGCCGACGAAATCACCAGCGAGACGATATTATTCTCGATAAGTGCGCTAGTGAGGAACGTCCAAGGGTATACAATCGACTTGGACGGGATCAGAACCAGATACGGGATCGCCCATTGTGACGATTTCAGGTATGTTGAAGGAGCTGTTGCGGACTGCTCGTTTGCTGGCGTGGCTGCGGACCAGGCGCGGAAACGAAGAACTGCGTTGATGGCGGATAACGCGAGAAGAGTAAGCAGAAGTGCCCGTGTGAGGGGAGGGAGGTTGATTCGAGGAGGCATTTTAGAAAGTTGCCTTCAGATTGTTAAGTCAATCCTGTCCTCCCTGGGTGAAGTTGGAAATATGTCCTTGAGACCTGGAACCAGACCGGGGTGCCATGCGGCGGCTCGTCGGCGGGCGTGGAGATCCCTTTTGCGCTAGTGCAAGTGACCAATCAGCAAAAGTGACGTTAGTGGGTATACCCTTCTCATTCACTTCCGGCCAACGCTCCTTCCTCGTTAAGAGGGTGGCACCTTCCTCATGTATGAAAATCAAACACCATTCAGATATGAGATCTCAGATGACTTCACATCTGATCTAGATGCTCGAAATCAACATCTGGCAACTGAACTTACACCACATGCTTTTCCATGCGGGGGCCACTTTGTCGAGACTGTATACAGAACTACGTCCTACAATTCACGACAGCAGTTTTTTCGTTGATCGCTGAAAACAAACTTGCGTATCTGTTCGTCTGACTTGTCCGTTAACAAACTTATGTCTAAGCTTGATCTGCACATCCACATTGACACATGGTGTACCACCACTCAAGCTGCTCGAAGAATCACCAAGCAAGCCGGACACAAGTGGCGGTTTGATGGTACCTTAACTATATCAAACATTCCAGCGCTTGCTCACATGTGCACAAGTTGCATTCAATGGTAACATTCAATTCCGCAGCGTTGGCAGGGGTATCAGTCAGGTCATATACAAATAGGCTACATGAAGGTTTACGGGCTGATCGCGCCGTTGACGAGGTTGTCGTCGTTGTTACTGCCGGAGAGAGGCGGGCGGAAAGAGATGACAGCAATCTGTGACAACACGTTAGCTCGAAATACTCATTGAAGACCAGTCTCTTTCGTAAATATACCTGTCTCTCCACAGCAAAGCCCAGCCTCTCGCCATCAGGACTCCAGCTCAAGCTAGGCTCACTGAGCGCCTCGCTCTCGTCAGCATCATCCTGTTCTGCGGTTTGCCTCCACGATACCAGTGGTCTGGAATCAAAGGCGCTCAGATCCTCGTTGTCCACGCGCCATATGCGGACCGAGTCAGTGCCACCAAGCGCGAGATGCTTGCCGTCTGGTGACCATGACAAAGCAAGTGCAGGGCTATGTCCAAGGTCGAGCGTAGCCACTTGCTCGAAAGCGAGAGCACCTGATGTCGAGTAACCGTACAGCACGGCTGTGCCGTCTTCAAAGCATGCAGCCACCAGTCCCTTTTCTCCAGAAGCTTCCTGTTGTGGTTGTAAAGCAAGCGCGGATAGCTGCTCGGGTATTTCGAGAACTGTAAGCGATGCGTCGTCCGATCCTGAATTGGGACTGAGATATGTGGCCAGCTTCCTCTCCGTAGTTGATGCAAACAGGAGAAGGCCTCGTCTGGCGTCGTGTCGCACTTTGTCCCACTTGATATTTCCTGGTGCGATTTCCAGTATTTGCTCTGCTAGATGATGAATTGCAATTGACTCCGGCGCGAAACCGTTCGTCAATGATGATTCAGGTTTCAGCAGTGCGTAGGAGCTTGTGATGCCCTCGTCGCCACAGACAACGAACGCTTCATCATTTGTCCAGACTGCGTCTGACACCTGATGTTCAAACATTCGCCACGCTACAGGCTCCTTCCGCTGTGTGGGTTTGTCCTCCTCTGTCGGCGTCTCATACACCTGTACCAGACCGCGTTTAAGGTTCGTCCGCACAACCAGCAAGTGCTCACCAGAAGGACTATAGCGAATACAGAGTACTATTCCAGCAGGTTCCAATAGTGGCAGGCTGGAGGGGTATGGGATCGAGCCCAAGTCTCGTCCAACATCCATCAGTACATGACTTGCAGACTGCTTGTCGCCAGCCGAACCACGCAAGCTGTCGATGGCGCATGTGGCAAAATGACCTTTCGGATGCCAGGCTGTGGCTGTGATGGTCGCCTCTGGTGGTATTGAAGGCTGGTCCACGTGTTCGACCGTCGACATATCGCCGTTTTCCAGGTCCGGGACGCGATAGTACCGGCAGAGATCTTCGCCGACGGCTAAAAGAGTGGATTGTTCGGCGGGATCTTTGAGTGGACTCCAACTCGAATGGAACACCTTCGCCATTGGCTTCGACACATTGAATGATATTGTGCTCGTCTTTGGGCCCCGGCGGACCTCTGTTTGTGTTGCCACATCCAGGCTGTCATATCGTTCCGCGGGAGCTTCAATAGCATCCTCTGATGGGGCTTCTGGAGATGCAGCTTCCGCGTCGTCTTCGGGGTCGCCGGGCGACGCTGAAGCAGCATCCAAGTCCATTGCATCTCTGTCTCCATTCACATGCACGCCCTCAGGACCAGGAGTCAACCTCTGCCTCTTCGCTGCAGGTGTGGGGAACTCGTCAGGTGCTCTCATGCCGCCTGCTTGTGGCACTCTTCCTTTCCTTTTGCTGCTACTAGATGGCCTACTGCCATTCTCCCCATCTTCCTCCATGTCTTCGGCAGTCGTATCCATAGTCCATCGAAAGCGACGCTCATTGCGCCCCACGCGCGCCTGCAGTTCATCGTGCGCGAGACCATCCTGAATCACTGAAACCAGCTCATAGCGATGGACGGTCGGGGTGAAGGGTAGATCCTCAGGGTCGCGGTATTCGTGTGGTCGGCTCCAGTCGCGGTAGAATGCTTTGGCCGTGCTTTCGTGGCCGGATTCTTGTAGGTAGCGTAGGATCAAGTAGTTGATATGGTCGGAGGATAGAGCGCCTGAATGCGCCATGGCGAAGGAATGACGGTGGGCGGGGTTATGTTGTGGTCGCGCGGGGCGGAATGTATCAGCAAAAGAGGGTCATGCGATTGCTCGCAAGGCGTAATAGAGTACACGCGACAGATGGCGCACGTGTTGTGGTTGGAGCGATTCGTGGTGTAGCCATGTTGAATTGACGACGCGCGGGTCGCTGCTGCCGCCGCTTCGTTCAGACCCTAACCCTCGAGCTTGGCGTGAGGACTGTGCTGTGCATGATGAGTGCATGCAAGCGAATTACTTGTACATCCTCCATGTAGATGAACCTACTACATACATGCACGCACATCCATATGTTAAAGTGAGCTGTAGACGGGTATTACCAGACGCAACTGGTGTATGTGGTTTTGTTCCCATGTTCATACCTGGTTGTTGAACGGTATGGACGATAGCCGAAACTTCCGCAATATCATGTAGTTCGTACTGACGTGGATCAATTGCAGCGTATCCTCATTCTGGTCTTCTTTGATCGTGTTTATCAAAGATATGAATGCACTACACGCCGTACCTCTCACTCACGGGAAATAATCCTCACTTAACACTGTTATGACAGGCAACTTGTCTGATACTACCGTTCCCTGTCACAGATCTGGTCTGGATGTGGAGCGAGCGTTCGTCACAAGCTTGGACGCTTCAGTACCTTACAGAAGTCTGCAGTTTCTCGCCTATTAAGTTATTAGCAGCAAGGGGAGACGCTTCCATTTTGATGTTGAGGTTGCTAGACATCCACCGTCTGGTTTTCGGAGGCACGGAGCTGCTCGATGTGTTCCTCAAAGGGCCCACAGCACACCATCGCTTCATTCAATGTCGTGCAATTCTGGCTAAGGAGAAGAAGCACTGTTGCATTTCCTCTGCCGGCCGATTCCCGTGCCCTCAACTCGTTCCCCGCTTCTCCATCATTTAATCATCTGATCCTTGCCACTTTGCCGGGCCGTTGCTGCATCTTCACAGCACAAGTTCCTTATCAACAGGAGTTCATGTACCACCAAATTCAATGTTGTGCAATATGAGCACTGTACCTGTCAGCTTGGAGGGAATCGCAAGCACGAGCTTGGCGATAACAGCACGACTCATTTCAGTGGAGTCATGATGTCCACAAGACGAGTTGGCATCCACTTGGAGATCCTCCACCTGTACCACCCGTCTAGCCACCAGAGAAAGACACACCACCGCACATCGGCAGATTTGGCTCGCACTTCTGCCGTTACTTCCAGTACTTTGTCATGTCAATCAAGAACCTGGGACCCCGATCTCGCACGCCTTTGCCACGTGTGTGGCCAGAGCCCGGTGCCACACCCGTACTTTACCCTCCATCTGCCCAGTAAGTAGGGTGTGTTACTCCGCATCGATAGCCATGCATGTGGGGTCAAATGCGGGTCTGCTCTCATAGAGAAGTGAAGCATCAAGATCGGTGCCAGCCAGCCGTTGATGCCTCCTGCCCTTCCAGGTCACGCAACTGCCGAAGATGTCAAGTCCCTTGACATCCCTATAAACACACAGGCAAGTCTCTCGAAGCTTTGCGCTACTCTTTCCCATACTGTCCTCCCAGCTTGCTCGTCTTCTGCGGGAGCTTCGCTACATAGAACAAGATGTCTGCCGTCCCCAATGTTCCAGAATCTGTGCATGCTCAGAAAGAATCGACAGCAGACGCCACTTTGAAGTACCTACTCCATAACAAACAGGCAACAGCAGAGAACCTCACGCGAGTTGATTCGAAGACCACAAACGGTACCTACGACACAGCACCGCAGTGGTCTATCCACAACTCGCCAATAGAGAATCAGAGGCCCATCAAAGTCATCATCATCGGAGCTGGCTATTCAGGCATCTACCTAGGAATCAGAATACCAGAGCGCTTGCGCAATTGCGAGCTTGTGATATATGAGAAGAACAAAGGTGTTGGTGGCGCATGGTGAGTTTGACGTTGCATACCAATGAACCAACTTCATTTTCTGACCAATACCAGGCACGAGAACAGATATCCCGGCGCTGCGTGTGACGTGCCTTCACATTCGTACCAATTTTCTTTCAACCCAAAACATGACTGGTCAGCACTCTACGCGCCTTCTTCGGAAATTCGCGAATATCTAGAATCGACAGCACGGAAATATGGCGTTGAACGATTCACAAAGCTCGAGCACGAAGTCACGAACTGCCGATGGGACGAATCCGATGGCAAGTGGCACGTCCACGTTAAACAACCGGACGGAGGCGTGATCGAAGACACTAGCGACATGCTCATCAGCGCTCGAGGCCTGCTCAATAATAAGCAGTGGCCCAGCATCGACGGACTCTGGGACTTCAAAGGGGAGATCATGCACTCGGCTGCCTGGAACGAAGATTACGACTTCAAGGGCAAGAAAGTCGGCATTATCGGACTGGGTAGCAGTGCCATCCAGATCATCCCCAAACTACAAAAAGTGTCCGACATCCAACTCTCCTGCTTCATCCGCGGCCGCACCTGGATCTCGCCTCCGCTAGGCCAACATTCGCAAGACGAGCTAGGCCTCGAAAGCATATACTTCAACAAAGACCAAATCGAACGCTTCAAAGCCGACCCCGAAGCCTGGCTGAAATTCCGCATGAAAATCGAAGCAGACGCCAACAACATCCACGCCATCACCCTCAAAGGCACCAAAATGCAAACAGAAGCCCAAGTTGAGTTCGAGCAGGGCATGCAAGACAGACTGGCCAAGAAACCACACTACATGGACTCTCTCAAACCTACTTTCGCTCCTGGCTGCAGACGCCTGACTCCCGGCCCTGGCTTCCTCGAAGCCCTGGTGGAAGACAACGTCGATTACATCCGCGACCGCATCGAGCGCATCACACCTCAAGGCGTCATAACCAAAGACGGCAACCTCCACGAACTCGACGCCCTCGTCTGCGCAACAGGCTTCTACGCCTCCTCCGCCCCGCCCTTCCCCGTCACCGGCCTCCACGGCCTCAGCCTGCAAGACCACTGGCACGACCGCGCCACAAACTACCTCTCCCTCGCCACGGACAATTTCCCCAACCACATGATGATGCTCGGCCCTAACGCCGCCATCGGCGAAGGCAGCCTCACCATGATGATCGAAAGCACCGGCGACTACATCTGCAAAGCGCTGCGCAAACTGCAGAAAGAAAATCTCAAATCCATGACCGTCAAGCCCGCGCGCGTGCGCGACTTCTTACGCTACGTCGACAGCTACTTCCGCGGAACGGTGTTCATGGACGAGTGCCAGTCGTGGTACAAGAAGAACGGCCAGGGTCGCTCGGGGACGACTGTCACGGGTTTGTGGCCTGGGTCCACGCTGCATTGCATTGAGGCTCTGCGGAGCCCGAGGTGGGAGGACTATGAGTATGAGTATTTGCCCGAGGAGAGTGGCGCGGAGGTTAATCAGATGGGGTGGTTGGGGAATGGGTGGGGAGCGACGCAGACGAGGGAGCCGGTGAGGGTGGAGGATTTGAGCTTTTATCTTTTGCCGGAGTTTCAGGATCCTCCTTTGGAGGGTGAGCCGGAGAAGAAGGAGATGTTGAATATTAGGCCGTGGTCGTATTAAAAGTGATTCAGTGGGGCTTTGGGGGCATAGATATGTGTACATGAATTATGGTTAAGATGTACTTCTTGCCACAGCAGTATCCACTCGTCTGTGACGTCTTTGACTTTCAGGTTGACGCGAGCATGGTGGCATGGCGACATTACTTTCGTGTTCGAATGTGCATTGCATTACCAACAAAGTCAAACACGTTTCGAAAGCTTTTTCATTTTGATTGAGGCCATCTATCTGCCACTCTGCGCTCACCGGCGCAAAGCAGGTGTGCGTACGAGCACTACCGATTCTCAGGGGTATCTATGTATTCATCGGACAAGCAAATCGCTACAAAAACTCCTTCGCAAGCAAAAGGCCACATTTCGTAAGAGCCATTAACCTCATCATGCATAAACCATAATCGCAATAAGAATGATGCCGTCGTGCACCAACACTTGGTTTCCGTCTGGCTATACCGCACGCTCGGTAGCCGTCGCGTGCGAGAAAGCACAGAATTACCGCTCGCGCCTACGCTCCTGGTACTGCACTCTCTCGCTTGCATTCCTGGTCACGCCGAACAGGTATGCCAGCTCCTGCACACCCAAGCGGGAGATGCTCTGGTGCTGCTTCTCATCAAGCGCCTCCTCGATAAGGGCGCGCTTCTTCTCCTGCAGTTCGATGATGCGATCCTCTACGGTGCTCGGAATGAGCACACGGTGGACCTTGACTGGTCTTACTTGACCGATGCGGTGCGCACGATCAATCGCCTGCTCCTCAACGTACGGGTTCCAGAAGGGATCAAGGATGATGACGCGGGAGGCGACATTGAGGTTCAAGCCTGCATTGCCGGCTTTGAGTGAGACCAGCATGACGCGCACATTCTTGCGTGCATCTTTGAAATCGTCGACAGCGTCGCCGCGCATCTTGGCGTTCATGCTGCCGTCGTAACGCCTGTAGCCCCAACCCTTGCCCTCGATGGGCACTTCCGCAAGATCAAGTAGTGATGTCCACTGGCTGAAGATCAAGACCTTCTCGCCATCGTCGGCCGTCTCGATGACATCCTCAAGGAACTCCATCATCTGATCGATTTTGGCAGAGCTTACAAAAGTCTTGCGAAGCTTGTGGAGGTACTTCTTCTTTGCTCCAGCATTGCGGGTGGAGAGCTTCTTGAGGTCCGCAAGGGAAAGCTGGTTCTGCTTGCCTTTGCCTTTCTTGCTCTTTTTGCTCTTCTTTGACTTCTTGTCTTTCTTGTCCTTCTTGTCCTTCTTGTCAGCTTTGCTGCTGCGTCGAGATGCGCCCACCACATTGCCGTCTTCATCATCGTCGTCGTCGGCTTCCTCCTTGACCGCAGATTTGCCCTTAGACTTGCTCTCAGTCTTCATCTCAGATTTCGCCTCGGTCTCCTCCGTCTCAGATTCAGTCGAAGAGTCATCGTGCTCAAGCGCGGCATCATTTGGGACGACAAAGCCGTCGAGCGTCTGGTCTTGGTCATCGTCTTCATCGATGTCGCTGTCAGTATCGCTGTCGCTTTCTCCAGACATAGTGTCAGAATCATCAGCCTCCATCTCTTCGAGTTCCTCCTTGGTCAAAAGCTCGCGCATGTGAACCTTCTTGAAACTGTTGAAGTCGGTGATACGTTTAGTGTCGATGTTGCCGCGACACTCGGGGCACCTGATTTGTGTACCATTCTCGTTGCCCTGTGCTAGCTGAGTAGTGGGGTCGGAAAGCGTAACAAAACAGTCACGGCAAGTATCGTGACCGCAAGGAAGGAAGATCGCAGGATTGGTGCAGCCGTCCATGCAAATCGGGCATTCGAAGTTGCCACCAGTTTCCTTGATACGGGCAACGACCGGTGGGGCGAGTTCGTCGGCGAGCTTGACCATATCTTCAATGGCAACACCAGCGGCTTCAGAAACACTGAAGTCTTTGATAAGATGAGGATGGCAGCAAGCTTGGCGAAGACGCAGCAGCAAAACCAAGATCGCAGTGTACGAACGGCCCACGGTTCCAGCCTTGAGGTACTTGTTGAACTGGACGGCAGTCTTCGATTCCAATGCCTTGTAGAGATCCTCTTCGTCTTTGTTGAAAGTTGCATGTTGGACTTCGGTGGTGCGTTCGGGGAGAACGAGAATCGGCTTGCCGCGATACATGCTCTTCTTTGTTCGACGCAGCATGATTCCCTTGCAGAGAACCTGCAACATTTTCATCGACTTCTGTCGGTGCTCTTCAACGTTGGTCTTCAACGGTGTCACAAAATCGAAGCGGAACTTTTCCCACACGCAATAAGGCTTGATGCGCAGGAAGTGGATCAACGAGTACAGCTCCCCGATGTTGTTCATCATCGGCGTGCCTGTCATGCAAAAGCGATACCTGGCGTTGACCATGCACGCGCCCTTAGCTGTCTGTGTGGATTTGTTCTTAATGCACTGCGCTTCGTCAAGAATGACGCGATACCAGAGAGCATCCGGGTCGATGAGGGCGCAACGCTCTGCCTGGTTAGGCCGGGCATCAGGATCATGCTTCTTGCGGAGGTGAAACGCTTCCATCTTTTTGACCTCGGAAGCCAAACTGCCGAATGTTGTGATCACGATATCGTAATGCTGGAGGTCTCGGAAACTTCGCTTCTTAGTCGCTCCATGATGAATGAATACTGTGAGTGCGTGGCGACCGGTCTTGACTTTCTGCTGGATTTCTTGCTTCCATTGGCGGAGCAGCGCTACTGGAGCGACGATGAGGGTAGTCTTGCAGCGTGGATCTTCTGACTTTCTCGTCACAATGAGTGACAGCATCTGGATTGTCTTACCAAGACCCATGTCATCGGCAAGAATGCCACCCTTGTTAGTGCCCTCTTCGGCCTTTTTCAGCCAAGTCAACCCCATTTCTTGGTATTGATGGAGTCGCACAGCCATAGCTTCTGGTGTAGGGACAAGCAAGTGGTCGGGTATGTCCTCATCAGGACGGATGTTGTTAAGGAGATCATTGATTTCCTCTGCGGTCTTTGCTGGATCGTGCTCTTGAATCTGGTCAAAGCGACGTCGATACATATCCTCATGACCCGCGTATGAGTTGAGCACGCGCGATCCAGTGAACATGGGTTCTTCATCGTCATCGTCGTCATACAGCGGGAAAGGACGAGAACTAGAACCTGGGATCAGGCGTTGTAACTCTTCCATGGGCCCATCTGCTCCCCTCGGTACGTTTCGTGCGCCATATGATGCATGAAGGCTAGGAGCAGCGACCGTGCGAGGGGGAAAGATGTAGTTCTGTGCATTTGAGTTCTGCTGCTGAGCGGGCGGATTAGGCGGAGGGTACACTTGCTGACCGTTGTTATACACATTCACTGTCGGGAACCCTGGCTGGTTTGAGTAGGGGTTTACTGGCTGGCCGTTGTAGGTCACACCGAAACCCGGATATGCTCCAGGCATTGATGGGTATGAAGAGTAAGGATTTGCCGGCTGCTGGGCCTGCGGGTAGAGACTCCTAGTCATCTGCGTTGGCGGCATCGAGCGCTTGCTTGGAGTGTATCTGCTAGGAGGGATCTCAGCCGGCTCGTCGTCGCTATCATCGCCCGTAAGATCGACAACCGGTGCCCTTCCACGGGACTTTGAATCCGGAAGGTGCAGATAGTGTTGAGGCTCGCGCTTCACTTGACGGGCTGACTGAGGTTCTGGCTTGACGTTGGGCATGCCTGGTGTTCCATGCATGGGCGAAGAGAAGGATTGTGTCGGCCTCACTTGCTGGCTCGAGGGTTGCACTGCATCGTTCGCTGCAGGACGCGGCATCGGGAGTGGCTTCGCGTAGGTACCGTTGTGTCTGATTGTAGTCTGTATACCAGGCCTCTGCGAAGAAGACGGGCCCGCAAAAGGGCTCGGGTTGTGTGACGGTGTCTGGCTCAATGTGCGGGCATACTCGGCATCCCTTTGTTCTTCTGCCCTTCTTCTCCGCATGGTAGCTTCATACGCCAGCTGCCTGTCACGGGCTCTGTCCGCCACTGTCTTGTTCGGGTGATTGACAAGCTCGAATGAAGAACTTGACGTGGGTGTACTGCCGGAGGAATGCTCTGGCGTAGGACGCTTGGAAGGATGTTCGTTCTGCTCAAGGAATGAAGAGGTTGGTCTAGGACGCTTCATGCTGTTGGCGTTGGCGTTGACGTCGATGTTGGCTTGGTCGGTTGCGTGTTGAGCGGAGCCAGTGTTGTAGAGGTATGGCGTGTATGTATTGCGGCCAGGATGGGTCGGTGTATTTGACTGCGGAGGATCACTAGAACCATCTAGGCCAGCCGGAGGGCCCGAAGTGCTCAGAGCTGCCATTTGCCTTTCTAGATCCTTCTTGGTTGCCTCGAAGGTGGCAAGCTTCTCCTGGTAGTCGTCGGCGCCCATGTCCAGGCTTTCGATAAGGACATTCTGGAAGAGGATATCATCTTCCAGCTCGTCGCGCGTAGCCATGGCAAATGAAGGCCAGATACGTGGCGACGGCTTTCTATGCAGTGGGACAGTGCGGTGGTGTACGTGGCAGTGGTCACGTCGAGTTTATCGCGTGTCGTGCATGGTCTTTGAGTGCGTGGAGCGACGAGCAAGCGGGCTGGCGGGGCGTAGAGAAATGCGCAGGCGAAGGGGCGCGCGCATAAACTGTTGCCTTTTATGGTTTGTAAGGCGAGGCGACGGCAGTGAAGGTGAGGCTGTATCGCGGTGAGGCTTGGTGGGTGGGCATAGAAGTGAGGCTGTCGCATTCAAAAACAATATGCGCTCATCCGTCGTACCTCATGCGCTCGCTCAGGCAGCCAAAAAGCCAAAAGTCGCTCGCTCGCCGAGGGACGCGCTCGCGTGCTGTGGCGAACGTCATCGGGAAGCCACTCAAATCTTTGCACGTGATTGTTCTTGCTTCCTCACTTCCATCTTCACTTCGTTGATTTTTCATTTCACATTGATCGCAATCACTACACGCCTGCATTGATAGTGTAGTCGCTATATGAATATGTGCCCAGCTCACGAAAAATGATTCAGATACGGACAGCTCACTGTCAGCATTCGAGAATGAATGATCATGACCCAAGTATTGCGCGAATCAAAGCGACTGCCTGAATGACCTGCATTCGAACTTCACATATACACACACGCCCACGATCTCATCATCTCTCTACATATCACTCCCGCCATCTCACTTCACGAAACTACCTCTCCACCAATCTAACCCAGAGTGAGCGTGTTGCCGACGGCGCCCTCGAGAGCAGACTTCACATTCTCGCTTCCGACAAGCTCGTACTCATACGGCACGCTCGTAAGAGTGCCCTCAGGCGCGGGGTACTTGTCCGAAGCACTTCCAAAATCAACATCGTTCACGACAGCGTAACCCACCTCCTTGGAGAACCTCGAAGTGACGGCATCCTTAACCCCGTCAAAGACAGTGCTCTCAACAAGTGCTTGCGCGCCCATGCGAGTGTTCACAGCGCTCTCACCTCCCTCGAAGTATGAGTTGTAGATGTGGGCTATGCCGAAGCGTAGGAGGGGCATGCGGCTTTCGATGTTGGTCCAGAGGTTGTTGGCATAGGTGACGTGGAGGTAGCCGGTGTCCTCGGCGCCGTTGCCGTCGTCGTGGCCGACGAGAGATGCCTTGTAGTGGTCGTGGAAGTGGGTGTTGCTGACACGTGTTAGTCATGATTAGAGACACTTATGAGAGCGACGAAACTCACCTGACGGTCACGTAGTCCGCTGCGTGGCTGATATCGCACAAGCCTGTGATATTGGTCAGCCATCTGTTCTGATCATACATTGACAGGGATGTCTCCGTTCACCATCATAGTAGTCCTTGCCATGATCAAGATCAGAGTACAAGTCGCAGTGATCAACCCACACATTTGTCGCATTGTCGATGGCAATAGCATCCTCAGCATGCTCCTCTCTGACCAATCCGATCTTAAGGTTGCGAATGATCACATTGTCAACACCCTTGACCAAAATACCGGCTCCGATGATGTGCGAGTCGCTGTCCTTGCCGAGAATAGACTTGTTGCTACCGGTGCGAATGGTGGCAGTACCCTCAAGGGTGCCCTCAACGTAGATGATCAGCGGGTCGTCACCTTTGACGGCCTCGACCAGCTCGTCTACTGTCGAGACGGTGACTTCTTCACCACCGGCACCACCGGTAGTGCCGCTCGCAAAGCCGAAAGCTGCGTCGCTGGAGCTGCTGGTTGCGATGTTGGCTGTGGCAGAGGACGAAGATGTGCTAGCAGATGCAGTGGAAGACGAGTCCGTGAACGACGTCGACAGCGAGGTGGGTTCCTCAACCGAAGACGCAGCAGAGCTGGACAACACACTTGCACTTGCTGTGGGCGATGGTCCCTCTGCGTAGACGGTGACGACTTCGCAGGAAGATTGAGCAGCTGAAAGCAACGGGGCGATCGCCGCCAGGGCGAATGCAGAGTATCTCATGTTAAAAACAGGAACAAAGAATTGGACGAGGAAACGAGCGAACGGAAAGTGTAATGAGTGTAGTTGTTTGCCCTTTTTGGTCCATATGAGGGGTTCGTCAATCTTTATACCTTGCCATCACAAAACCTGCTGGCATATTGGCATCGTGACTTCTACACAAGGCTGAGATTGCTCTTCGGTATCCATCTTCCGATCCATAGACCGTCGCCGTCCAAGGACTTGGCTGATACCAGATGAGCTCTCGGCGCAGAGAGTCTCTCTAGCCCTACAGTAACCTGGAGCAGAAGGGAATAATATCTGGTCCCACGAGTATGAGATCCGATATCAGACATCAGTACTTCATGACGTGCCGCCGCTGATACCACAGCGGTAATGCAGTCACACCGCAATGAAGTCTGCATCAAATTCAGAGGCGTCTCTCCGCGTAAGTCCCAACTTTTCAGAGGCTTCACTCGATGACACCAACGCTCACAGTATGCTAAGCTTCCATGACAAGAAGAGACAGCCAGACTGCTTCGGTAGCAGGTCGCGAGTATAGTGTAACAGTGGGTTAGCGGAGCCCTGGCGACAGACCATCAACGCGTGATGAGCCTCTCTTAATTCCCAGTGATCCAGCCCCGTAGGGCTGCAAACCGCCAAGGTGTGTCTATCGCTTCACACGGAAGAGGCGGATAGGGCTGCTCTGGGTCTGGAGTCGTGGCATTGCCGGACGAGATTGAGGAGAGAGAGTCTCATCATGGGAGCTCCGGGAGTTGATGGGCTTGGCTACACAATTCCAATGGACGTGCTCGTTCAATTTCATCTCGCTTGGTCACTTGGGGAGACAATAAGTCACGTGCTTGGATGCTCTGTATCCAGGGTTGGGGGATTGGGGTAATGATTTTCAGGTCATCGTGCTAACAGTCGACATGTTGTGCGACGAAACTGAACCTATCGCTTTCCTGTAGCATTTGAGGTGTTTTAGAGTGCCTTAATTGCAGTCTGGTCTGTCTGGTCGAAGCCAGATACGCCGTAGTCATGGTTTCGCTGAATTTTGGCAGGATCTAGGAAAAGCTGCTGGCAACTAGACCAAGTCGAAGCTACGTGTCTCTGGGTATTTGCACTTCAACAAAAACAATGCCGTATGTGATCCACCTCGAGCAGCTGACGCTGCAAGCTATTTCAATCGACGGCGAGAACGCCGAACAAAAGTCGCCACATATTATTACACGGTAAAACACCCTTCCTCCCCGGCTCGACAATACGATAAAAGGTACCCGTTGCCTTGGTAAGCTAACAAACCCATGTCAATTCACGGCAGACAGACGTTCCAAGCAAAGGCAGCGAGAGTACCTTGTAGCTCTAAAAGCTGTACATCAGAACCGCGTACTGGATCTAAATCATACCATTGTCTTGAGGGGATAGGTAGGTAGGCGAAGAGGCGAACGAGACTAGGTAGGTAGGGGCCACGACCGACATGGGAGTAGCTCGACCCGTTCAGCCATTCACAGTGGAGCCTCAACCCCGGCGGACATTTCTCCGCACCCATCAGGAACGCGCTCTGAGACCTCACGAACCAGAATCACCGACTTTTCGAGAATCACAGCGACCCTTCCTCCGTAGGACCAATCCAGTCGACAAGTGCTCTGATAGTGTTGATGGTCCCGTCAGAACAGCTGACTCTCTCGACTGTCCGTTTCGGGCCCAGAACAGAATCATCGAGCAAGACGATCCATGTCATCTTCTGACGTTGAGCCGCAGTACAGTATCCTAGGCCCCTCCCCTCTCCCCCCTTAAGCGTCTAAGACTGTCAAACTTGTGACGAGCTCGCAGCATCATCAGCTCTCGCCTAGTATTAAAGGTCTACATAGCCTTGGCTCAACGTTCGCTCTCTGCAAGTCTGAAGAGCAAGCTCTTTCTTTCACAACGTTTCCTGAATTTAAATCTTAATTTAAACCTTTCAAAGTGGCCATTCAACGATCACGCCTTAACGATGCCTCCTCCTCCTCCACGCGCGATACCTGGCTCGAACGAAGAGCTTGTTGCTACACAAGCTCGGTTATATCGACTGCTGGTCGAAGCGACAGACCGTCTGCAGAGGCAGCAGGGATTGCCACGCACCAGGGCTGCTGAAGTGGCTAGATTGAATGGTCTCTCAGACTCTGCTGAGTCCTCCGATGATGTCTCCAACGACAGTGAACGCAAGGGTTCTACTTAGGGAGCCCGCTACGGTGTGCTGAGAGTCGACACAGAGGGCGACTATACATTCGTCTTCGTCATCGCGCCTGCAGCGTGGATGTCACAAAGCAACCTGGCCGTGTCGTTCAATCGTCTATGATCCGCCTCTCCCAGAATTCCATACCAGGTCAGCCCAAGAGGGTGAAACGCCACTGCCGGATGTTGTCTTGCCCTCCACCACGCACGAGGCTTGGATACGCACCACGAAACATTCGCACACGACCCATCTCCTGAACGGAGCAGTACACAGACGCGTTGATTCCATGAGGACGAAACAGACGTCAAACTTCATATCGTTTGGCGGTAAGATAGACGACTCGCGACTGGCAAACCGGCGGCTTTACAACAAAGACATGATTGACGACGACGCAAGCCATAAGCTGCCTTCGATGTCTTTGAGACTGCACAACGGTGGACCGAAGTTGCACGTTGCATGGAGACTGCCCGCAGCTAGTGAAGCGATGGAGGGAGAGAGTCACAAAAAACGACGATGCCGGCTTCGTCGCTAAGGTGTGCACTAAGGCTGGTCAATCTAGTCTCAGACGCACAGTCACTCAGTTTTTGTCTGCATTCAACCACCGAGATCGTGGCCCGAAGACTGTGCATCCGAAATACATTTTGTCATCATGGCTATACTTACTCGTGTTACTACGTATTCCATCTGTCAATCGCAAGGAAGTGTCATGAGTCTCGCTCTTATTGTATATAGTATTGATGGGTTTTGATTTATAGTTGGTGACGCCAAAGCAAGGCAGCTGCACCCAGGCGTGGATTTGATGCTCAAATATGGGTCACCGGTTCATGACCATGGACTCGATGGAATCGTATAGATAGCCGCGCTACTTTCCAAGTCAACTAGCATGATGCTCACATGACCTCATTACAATTCAGGCACATCTTCCTGCGCAGGTGGTAGAGGTAGATATTGATACCTTTGAACGTGGAAGCGTGTGAGTGGGCTTATGCATGGGATCAATCCTACCTGCCACGGTGGCGCAGCATGCTGTCGACCATTTTCGTGAAGTGCCGAACCAGCGGGAGCAGATTTGGGAGTAGGACGAGGCCTCAGGCCTCATGCAAGATGGTGCTGGGACATGCTGGCGGAAGGCGCAGCAAAGGATGTCACTGGTCCTTGTGTCCGAGATTGGGTGGCTATGCCGGCCCATTCGAGCCCGATGGCGCAGTCGTGCATGCGAACTAAGTGGTTGCCTTCAGAATCCACAGCCCCGTGAAATCGTGGGTCTACAACCGTGCTCGTCTCATTCATACCTTGGGTTCGCGAAGAATAGAATGTAAACATCTGCTACTTCTTACACTGATTTTTTGACCTGTGTTATGAAATTGATTCGCAATCTCCTCTGGGCATCCGAGTCTTCTGTTCTGCGAGCGGCGACGAACCTCGCTTGCTGTTCGCGACACCGATGCTGAAAGCGTAGTGAATGCTGGAAGTATAACCGATGAACGCGTTATTGAAGAAGGCTTACACACCGATGAACGCGTTATTGAAGGCTTACATGGCAATATGTTTCTCGTGAGTGAGATTTCCTTGTCACGTTCCCTACATGTATTGAGCATGGCCATATATATCTTCCACTGTGAATGCTCATCGCACATTGTGTCGTGTCCAGGCTGTTTTAAAACCCAACGCATCTTCCAATATCCAACAAAAGACACCGCGCTTCAAACGAGACAATCCCCAGAGCTGTGATTCCAATACAGACATGCTTGCCACCGTGGATTGTGCCAACCCCACTCGCACGTGCTCCGGACCAATGCCGGTCCCTAGCGAGATCCCGACGACCCTCGACACACCGGTTCTGGATACCCACACCATTCCCATCGTCTTTGGCACTATCGGAGTGGTGCTTGCAACGATTTCACTTGTTCTTAATATTGCGTTTGGCATCTTACAGCTGCGCGCAATCAATCAACGTGCACGGAATGAGATCGAAGCTAGGAAGATGTCGACGGGCGCTGCGTCCGCGGGCATTGAATCGTTCCCTCAGACTGTCGCTACTGCAGTCAATCAACAGCAACATGTGCACCAACACAGGGACGAGCTCTGTACTCCGGTAACAATGCTGTATGATGTTCTGTGTCTGTATTTAGTATTGTTCACTAACACTGTTGTTTGCGGTCAAGTCCGATCGAGGGCTTGAGTAGGATTCTCGAAGTAGCTCCATTGCCACAGCTATCGGACATCGCCAGTTAGACAGTGAAGTCTGCATGTCAGCAACAACACTGGGGGGCCCGCCAGAGCTATCAGAATGTTTGTAAGTCGAATGTTAGTACCACGGCAACTCAAATTTGACTGATAGCTACGATTAGATTTAGTCATGATGCATGCGGGTCATACTTCCTTCAATCTTTGCCTTGCCTTTCTCGCTTTCAGCGACAGTTGCGCGATCGACGTCTGTAGCGTGAGGAAGACTTTGCATATATATTCTCAAAGGAGTCGCCAACAAGCGGCCACACAAGCTTGTCATTCTTACCATCATGAATGTCAGATCTGGTTGGTCGTGGGCACCATTGTAGACTAATCCCTTGAAACTTGATAATTCATCGCAGTCAGCCAGCATGCCACATCGCAAAATGGTACATCTCCGGCGCAACACGTCAAGACCGATGCATGATCTCTACCGCGTTATGGTCGTCGAAGGTCGTGTGCTAGAAATGTGATAAGCAACACAGGGCCCGGAGAAGTGGGTTCCATAGACTCGGAGAAGTTCGAATTCAAGATGAGATCTTTGGGGCAGGGACAAGGTTTGAGTTTTGAGTTTCGATCGGTGACAAAGAGGCAAAGCTTGCAAATGTCTGACGGTGGGTGACACGTCATATTGGAACTCGCTGACGCCAGCCGCTGGGCACAGCAGTGGTTTGTTTGGCTGCTGCGGTGTGTGGATAGATTGCAGGCTTTTGCAAGAGGAGTTGTGTGTCGGGATGTGCTTGGGCGGCGAAAATGCATTGGGCGAAAGAGGGCTGGTGTGCCTTGATGGCGGGAGGTGCTCGTTGACGGAAGCGGTTAGCACGATCCAGATCTTGATTATTGATGATGCTGATGCATGCTGCACGTGTGTTGCCTCTGCGCAGAGGAGGAGTCGGCGACTGCTGTTGGCTGGCCTGGCCTTGAGAGCATATCCTGCAGGCTGCATCAGCGTCGTGCTTGTTTTGTGCCGCAGCTAACGACGCCTCGATACACTTGAATCGACTTGCCCGCCGAGAGTTCCGAGAGCGAGACCTCTTCTTCCTGTACAAACAACCAACCTCACTTCACTGTTGTCACCAACATATACCACTCACCTCCCGCCCGTGACCTGCTCGTCCCGTGACCTCCGCCTTGTACATACCGTATACACATGCATTGCATTGCCGACCGCCTCCACACTTTGTCCGCGACTACCCGATAGCGCAAGGTCGATCCTCCACAACCAGCCAGCCAGAGCAGCCAGCCAGAGCAGCCTCACACTCAAGCTTCTGCCCGCCCGCCGTCATACACCTCTTTGCCTCTGCCTGCCCTGCCAATCTCGCTTACTCCCAGCAAACATCCTCCAACACACACACACCTTACACCTCACGCCTGCTGTTCCACCGCCATCCAATTGCTGCCGGCCTGGCCACGCGCCCCTCCGTCACCTCATTCTTCCGGCTGTCTCGACCCCACTCTGGGGATCAGATAGATCCCCAGGAACTTGAACGTCCTGCGAACCCGCTGCACCCACTGCTGCTTACACTACCACGTGAGCCCACTCGCGCCTCATCTAGCGACCACCCGCCATGGGCAACAGCTCGTCCAAGGACTCCGGCTCGCACTCGCACCACACTGCCCGCCGGAGCAGCGAGCCCACCTCTCCAAGCGCAGCAACCTCACAAGCCAACCATGACCATCTCGTCACCCAGATCTACGGCGCCCGACCCAGCGGGAATGGAAGCTCTCGCGGAAGCAGACATGACCTGTCTTTCCTACACCTCGGGAGGAATCGAGCCGAGGAGCAGCCACAGCCAGAGCGAGTGCGCGAGACCCGGCAAGAGAAAGAGGCCAGACGCACAGAACGAGAGAGGCAAGCTAGATTGAAGGAGCGCGAGCGCAGTATGCTGGAAGAAAACGTGGACGGTGGATTTCTCGTCACGTTGGGAACATACATCGGACCGGAAGATTACAGCAAGCCTGTCGTGCGGCAACTGCAGGTGCGTTTGGAACAGCTAAAGAAGCAAGGTATATCACTAACATTCAAACTGCACAGATCGAACGAAGGCTGGCCCCGTTCTGGAAAGGTCTCGATAACCACTCTAGCTCCTGGACAGAGCACCAGCTGGTGGCGGCCGCTCGAGGTTTGCCTATTCCTGCTGCCGATGAAATTCCGTCAGAGATGTCTCGATCCGTGAGCAACAACCCGCGAGGCTCCGATGTCAACATCAACCACCTAACAATCCCTATAACCTCCCGATCCCAATCAAATCAATCCGATAAATCCGCCAGCGGCCAGGGCTCAAGTGCAAGCCAGCTTTTCCGCGGCCGCGCCAAGACACTTGCTTCACTTGCGACTGGATCTAAGAGTTCCTCACCCTCTGGAGAGCCTAGTGCGCCACCTGAGCTGCGCCTCCCGCGTGATCCTTATGTGTCTGGTCTGCCCATCGAGGCTTACCTCTACCGCGAACCCTCAGAGTGTCCCATCTGCTTTCTCTACTATCCTCCATACTTGAACAAAACTCGCTGTTGCGACCAGCCTATTTGTTCAGAATGTTTCGTGCAAATTAAGCGACCTGATCCCCATCCGCCAGAGCACGAGCAGCCGGGTGAGGAGAGACCTCCAGAGGAAGAGGCAGAGACACTGGTGTCTGAAGTCGCGTCCTGCCCATTCTGCGTGACACCAGAATTTGGTGTCACTTATGACCCGCCATCATTCCGCCGAGGATTGACATACGCAAAGCCATCTGCGAACTCGACGTCCATGTCAAACAACAACAACCCACTCCTCCAGGCTACTTCTCCAACAGCGTCTCAAACCTCATTACCGACCACCGGCAGACGACGAACCACTTCTCTCTCAGCCACAGCTTCAAGAGTGATCACAACAGACCGCGTGCGACCTGATTGGGCGAAGAAACTGTCCGACGCACGCTCACATGCTCTACGACGAAGCGCCGCAGCCACAGCTTTGCACAATGCAGCATACATGCTTGGAGGCGCACAGGCGGAAGGCTCAGGCTCTCGCTCGACATTCAGCCGACGACGTAGGACGTTGTTCGGTGAAAGTCCAGGGGAAAGTGGCACTGGTACCCCGACTGGTGGCGAAGGTGCAGTCTCTACTAGAGGCGGCAGGCGAGTTCAGGTCCAGGATCTTGAAGATCTTATGATGATGGAAGCAATCCGCTTGTCTCTCGCAGCAGAGGAAGAAAGGGCGCGAAAGGCTCACAAGGGAGCCAGGAAAGAAGGAAAGAAACTTGCGAAGGAAGCAAAGAAAGAGGCAAAAGCTGCCGACAAAGCTGCGCGTAAAAGCAGTGGAGCATCATTGGGCACAAGCGCTTCAAGCTCCTCCCTATACCCCGTCGGTTCGAACGACAGCTACGTCTCCTCCAGCACGAGCACTGCCATGGCCAGATCAACAAGCAATCTCGGTCAGCCGCAAGATAGCATAGCTGAAGTCTCGGAAGAGCTTGAAGGCAAAGGCAAGGCTCCAGCACAGGATTTTGCGGGCTACAAACCCTTGTCTGAGCCTACATCCACTCTGAATACGGAAATTCGCGACAATGCCGGTGCTCGACACCTGGAAGAGTCTCGCGCGACACTAGCTGGAAAGCCACAACCGCAGCCAAGCTCCTCTCCAGTAACATCCTCTCTTCCTGTTCCAGTTCCCGCAACAGCTCCCACCGCTGGCACGAGCACATCATCCGTCGCCTCCTCACTCACAGATCGTGGCGACGACTCCGCCGTACCAAGCCCTCCAGCAGGAGAAGTCGAAACCGACACCCCGCCACCCGAACCCATCCTCAACTTCCGCTCACTAGCAGCCATGATCGGCGAAGAAGACCGCCTCGAAGGCGGCGCCAAGTCCGGACACGAAGGCGAACACATCGAACACGCTCCTGCGCCTGCGGCTCAACTTGTGCAAGGAAGAGGACGCGGCGACAGCGGCGAGAGCAGTTCTTCCGCGCCGCCGCCGGTCTACTTCCCTTCGTCAGACGCCAAGCAGAATGGTGACGACGACGAAATCCGCGCTGTGCCCGTCGAGTCTGTGCCGACTGCTACTTCTACTGTCGAAGCTAAGGGCGCAGTGGACGTCGATTTCAACGAGAGGCGCTGGGAGGCTACGCAGTAGAAAGAAAGCTGCTGCGATGTACAGGCTAGCCTATTTGCGCAGTACAAGTTCACCAGGCAATGTAGCTCTTACCTTTTTGGCGAAAGGGAGTTATATGGGTGTAGGATATATGTAGGATTACCACCTACCAAATTTTCTTCTTTTGTTTGTGTTTGTTGTTTTTCACAGTCACGCGTCGAAGCGAAATGTCAAAGTCATAATTTCCAATCAACAATATTCAACAGTCCTCGAGGCCTTTCTTGTTGCTGCAGCTTTTGATACTCAAGTCTATGCTAGTCGTGCTTCCGGTGTGACGTGATTCAAAATAGTGGTACGCTACGAGAACTTGGTTTCTGCTCTTCTTCGTAATGAAAACTTGGGAAAACAGACATTGGAGAAAGCAATGGACGAGACGCTCGTGAAAGAACAAGAATTACTTTCTTCTATATTTACATACATACAAATGTACAAAAAAAAAGGAAAAGAATTAGCTGGAAAGCATCGAACATCGATATCGTGCAAAGATTCTCAGATCTCAAAATGGTTCGAAATCAGGTTTTCGTCAAAGATCAAACGCATCCGGCTCGCGTCCCTCTTGTGCCTTGATACCTTCCCTCCACATCTCTCCTGCGCGCACTTCGACGCTGTGCAGCTCGTCGGCGCTCAGACCGGTCTCCATGCTCTTCAGCTCGTCCAGGGCAGCGAAGCGCGCGAAGCCGGCGCGGCGGAGAGTGACTATAGCCCATGCGCAGATATCGAACAAGGGTGCATTGGGTTGTTGTTCTGACATCTCGTGTTCAGGCGAATATTCGAGCAGAGCTCGGCGCACGACGATTGCCACGTTCGTGGGGCCGATGTTGTCGAAGCTGCCGTACATGGCCACGGTTTTCTGGGTGGGCTGTGGCGTGCCTGCGCCGGCGATGGTGAGGGTGGTTCGGCAGGCGGTGCCGGCTTTGATGGCTTCTGCCATGGACCGGGGCACGCGAGGCAAGGGAGCTGCGAAGGTTGATGGGGCGAGCGGAGCATCATCGCCATCGTTTTCTTCGTCGAAATCTTCCTGTTCTTTTTTGCGTAGTCCTTGGGGCCTTGATCGGCGAGCGATGGCGAATCTGTCTACCAGGGCCCTTCCCGCTTCGGCGCCATGAGAGGCGACCACACCTTCAAGCACGGTGTTGAAATCACTTGCACGCAGCGTGAACGTGAAGAATCTGGGCAGCGCTGCTCTCCTGCGCACGAAAGTGGCTAGCAACGGAGAAGCAGCCGCTAGCACGACGCAAAGAGTGTTGATCTCATCACGTTTGCGTGAATGCTCTCGAACAGCGCCAACTCTCCCTGGGAGGAACGAAGTGAACATGTTCGCAGCACGATCAAGGACCGATCCCATGTTGTCAGGATTCGTTACCTCTCGACCTTCAATGATCATAGCCTTTGCCACAGTCGCAGCGTTTCCTAGGCTCCACTCGAAACCTTCTGTATCGCGCATATACGCCAAGAGTTTTTCCGCCGCGTCCCAGCGCCTTAGCTCGACCTGCGCGTTGAAGAAGGCTTGTAGTGTTTCACTGCGGGTGGAGGGAGTGCCGTCTTCGGCTTGTACGGTGCCAAATTTGGCAACCTCCGACAGGAGAGTAGTGTTATCAGTAACAGTGGCGTAGTGTATAACCGCTGCTGAGATGTGTGGATCATGATACAATGACGGCGGAATAAGGGGACCGTCGATATCGGTATTGCCGATTCCGAGCATCCAATCGCCAAGATCGAAGGACCTGTTCGCGATCACAAGCTCCAAAAAGGCGGCAAGTGTTGTCGGCGGGATCTGAGTCGAGAATGATGGATATTCGATGCCGGAGAAATTGCTGGTGAACAAGCCTTTGGCCGAGTCGTCTATTTCCACAGAAGAAAGGTGTTTATGCGCGAAGAAGTCGCTCAAAGATTGGTGGCGATCTTTATCCACTCGTCGTTGCAGAAGCTGGAACACTTTGAGAGCGCCTTCGAGACTACCATTTCTTATCTGTGCATACAGAGCGCGATGTAAGAGACCAAAGACTGCAGCGCTGCCATCTAACACATATGTCGGGATAGCCTGTGAGCGGCGCGATTGGAGTTCTTCGCCAATAGGAGGGGACAAAGCATCGAGCTGCTGTACATTGGCAGGGTCACGTTCAATGTCAATGCTTCCGGACTCAACGAGGCGTAGCATCATAGCATCCCACGAGCCGCCACCAAGGTTCAAGTTGGCTCTTCTCAGGAAATCTCGAAGCAACTGAATGCGCTGCACGACCATTTTCAAGTTCAGGCCGCGATTACGAACACCCACATTCACCATGGTCAGGAGAGCATCGATGTAAGCGTTCACGACTTCACTGCTGACAGTCTTGTCGACACGCAGGCCAGTGATATCAATGCCGTCCATTGTGGCACTGGACCTTGTGTCGAAGTTGTACTTGATGCTGTCCCAATCAAGCAGATCTCCTCGTCCGAAAGGCATGATGGCACTCAGAGAGTCACGCCATGAGATTGGCTTCCATTCTCCATGTCTTCGGGATCGATAGACCGAACGCAGCAAAGTGGCGCCTTCCGATATCCAGCCACCATGGAGACAAGACCACAGAATGAGCTCGAGCCAGATTTCGGGTTTGATCCCAGACACCCTGACGCGATATGATGAGCCCTTAGCCTCCAGACCCGAGAATAAACCGCCTTTCTTCTTTGCCTCTTCCGCAGCTGTCAGTTCGCGTGCCCGCCAGGTGGCATCGGACAAGGCGGTGAAAATGCGACTTGATAGCAAATGCAGAGTCGGTGGTTGTTGGATAGCATCCTCATTCTCTGCTGGAACATACGCGTAAATGGAGGCCGGCATGAGCTCATAATGGTGCAAAAGAGCAATCATTTCAAGGACATCGGGCTTTACTTCTCCACCAGCGATGTCGTGATAGGAAGAACCCTCGATAATCAAGTGGCCAATATCGCGCCAAATGATACCAAGGATCTGATGGCGCATAGTTTCCGAGTGGCGCAGAATGTCGGGTGTGTTGTCAGTCAACTCATGCAAGCTAGCTGAGGACGACGTCTTGATATGTGGCGTTTGAAGTGTGTCGGAAGCAGGGACAAGGTAAAGTGGATTCTCAGTCATCTCGTCCAATGTCCCAGTCCTGTTCCATTCCTGGACGGTGTGAGATAAACGATCGGAGTGAGAGGGCTGCGTTTGGAAATACTCGAGCAACAGCTTTACCACCCAAACAGCGGCTCTCCATCGGCCTTGTTCGATTGCTAGGTACTCCAGGACTCCTTTTGATCTCAGAAAGGAGCCTTCTAAGACAATTTTGGCTATTGCCGGGGCGTCTGGAACGAATGATACCCCATCCCGCGTGCTCTGGCCCACGCTGCGTAGATGAGGCGGCAGGCATAATTCCAGGCGTTGTCTGACAGTGGGCTCACTGGTGGTCTGTTTAGGTTTCTGCTTAGGTGTCGGCCTAAATTTGTGTTTCTTAAGGGCGGATTTGTTTCTGGTGGCATTTATGTTGCCAGAGGTGTTGGCCACAGCCCCCTGAGCAGGCGAGGTTGTAAAGGCGCGCGATAGCCATCGCGTTGGTCGCGAGCAGAGGAAAGAGAACCTAGTCGATGGAGCATTGGCAGCCCTTCGTCTCCCATCCCGTAGCGCACCGTGTATCATGAGGTGTATTGGTGGTGCATGGTTTGAAAGTGAATGTATGCATCCGCCACTGGCAACAAATTTGTTGCAGCTCAAGATTGTATGACGGCTTGTTCGGGGAAGGCAGCCTCCGGGCGTCGGCCAATCAAGCGCGCCTGCTGACCTGGTGGCCTGGACTTCAACACTTCGCGTGTGTGCACATCCACCAACACACACGACGCGAGAACTCTTTCTATTCACATTGCCGTTGTCTGTTTTCTGGTTCGCAACACCCTGTACCATTTCTCTCTTTTCCGCCTCTTTAACACGTTCTGCAATTGCTTCTCAGCAAAAACGACTTTAACGCGTCGCGTTTCTTTAACAAAAACACCTACACCAACCCCACAGAATCAACATGGCGTACCGCGTTGGTACGTACATACATTTGCCATAGCACTACGCTGTACTCCGAGGCCTCTCACTAACAGACTCAGAAATCTCTGCCACCAAGCAGGCCGGCTGCCAGGCTACCCACTGCAAGAAAGAAAAAGTCAAGATTCAGAAAGGCGAGATCCGTCAAGGTGTCGTCGTCGACACCGGCGACTTCACGAGCCTGAAGTGGCGTCACTGGTGAGTGACTCATCTACGATCTGATCACTTTGAACGTGTATTACTGACACCCACAACAGGGGCTGCGTCACGCCTTATGTCCTTCACAACTGGTGGGAGGCCGCTGATCACGATTTTGAGTTGATCGACGGTCTCGACGTGATGCCTGCAGATGCTCAGGACAAGGTCAAGCGCGCGCTCGAGCAAGGCCACGTTGACGACGATGACTGGAATGGGGTATGTCTCTCCCCCTGCGATAGCACGAGGCGAACGTGTATCTAACAAATTTCACAGGATGTTGAGTGTAACCGGTTGGGCAAGAAATCACAGGGCATGTTCCTCAAGGGCACCCAAAAGGTTAGTCTTTGTTCTACTTCCCCAAGTTCTCCGCCACTTCGATTCACTAACAACATCCAGGACGGCGACGACGAAGTCGAGACAAAGAAGCCCGCTGGCAAGAAACGTGGCCGTCCCGCTAAGACCGAGGCTGCCGACGAAGACGACGACGAGGCAGAAAAGCCCGCCGCCAAGAAGGGCAAGAAGGCCACAGCTGCCACCACCACCGAAGACGTCACCCCAAAGAAAGGTCGCGGCCGCCCTAAGAAGGCCGCCCCTGTCGCTGACGCCGAAGACGATGACGAAGTCGAAGTTGCTCCGAAGAAGGCTAGAGGCCGTCCTCGCAAGTCGCTCCCGGCTGAGGAGGAGAAGGTCGAAGAAGTCGCAGAGGTCGAGGCTCCGGCCGCGAAGAAGGCTAGGGGCCGTCCTCGCAAGTCCGTGGCCACCGACGTCGAAGACGTGGTCGAAGCTCCTGCAAAGAAGGGACGTGGCCGCCCGAAGTCAGTCAAGCCCTCCGAAGAAGCCGCCGATGAGCCTGCTCCCAAGAAGGGCAGAGGTCGCCCTCGCAAGTCCGTCGCTGCTGACGAAGAGTGAACGATGATCATCGATCGGTCGTAGCCTTAACGAGGCACGCGTGGCTGGCCTTAATGCCTGTCTGATCGATCACGATTTGCTCTGCTTCTGCATCGCGTCTACGCGGCCACGAGCGTTGCATTTTCCCCGCGTCATGTATTACTACTATTTTCGAACTCTGCCTCCTTCTTCCAGTCCATCCGACTGGCGGCCAATGCGCCACGAGCTGCATTGATCGAAAGGGAGGCTTTTCTGGCGAGCGTCTTTCTTTACCATTCTCTCCATGACGGGGCTTTTCGAGCGATTTGGCGGTTTAGTATTTCAGCGAACGATGTCGGGCTTTCGGAGGGTATGTGGCCGTGCAAGGGAGATGCCCGAGCAAAAACAGGCGAGTGATCAAGCCAGACATCATTAACGTACAACTTCCCACTACGACACCTTAACTTGTTTCAATGTGAAGCCTCCAAGAATGGCGAGACATCGTGATCTGTATATGGTATGCTCTCCTGTCATTTCTGCACCTTTGGTCGTGAGCATGGAGCGCAATTTCATCTACGCGATGACAAGGTAGTACCAAACAAACATCACAGACTCAGGACGGGAAAACTAGGATGAGTTATGGTACCCAAGTGTTTACGAAAAGTATGTAAAACGACCGATATCGATATCCGGACGGAAAACGAAATCGAAGACAAAACGCCAAAAGCAATAGCACAAACAGCAACAGTCGAGGCTGTACCCTCGCATAGTGTCTTCAAAGCTGTCCCAATCTTCTCCCCGTTTTACGAGAGTCCGCTTCCTCGCCATCATACCTGACTTGACGAGCTTCCCAGCGTCATTGCGCTGAGTTCGTACTCACCACAGCTTCTACTGCTGCGATCCTCCAACGCCTGTGGTCATGTGCGCAGGTGTTCCTCTCATGCCATTCTGAGCATACGGCACACCTCTCGCGTGCAACTTGTCGATTTCCTTCTTTGCGAGCTGGACTTTGTTCCAGTTGGGGTGGATGTCCATCGAACGAGACAGCAAGAAGTTGACCTTCATGTTCCTCGCACGGAACCTAATGTCTTCTGCGGTTCTGCCGTTCAATGCGTGCAGGCCCTCGTCGGTCGTGTCCTTGCGCTTCATGGCGGCATAGTGCAGGTTGTCTTCCTCGGGCCACTCGTTGATGTAGGTCATCAATGCCTCAGTCTCGAGGTCTGTCCAGACGCGGCGCTCACGTGCAGGAGTTGAGTGGTTCAAGATGCGGTACTGACGGGCAGTCCAAGCGGCTTGGTTGTAGTCTTGAGCCTGAGCCGTGCTGGGCGGGGCTTGGTTTGGATCGGCGTTGGGATCCTCGCCTAGGTGTTGTGCAGAACCTGGGTAGTCTTCTGGGTGAGGAGCGCTTGCTCCTGGGTTCCTGCGCTTGGGGGCACGCTGCTGCATGCTCGGGCTGTTAGGTTCACCTCCGAAGTATGGAGCTTGGCTCAGGAACGGTCTGGCGTGCTGCACAGACGCTGGCGCAGCAAGGCGACGAGCATCAGCCGCAGCAGGGTCGCTGGCTTTGGTTTCGAAAGCTTGGTCGTCTTCTTCGTCATCTTGTGGACCACCATCTTGAGTAGGTTCCCAATTGGGCACTTGGTACACGTCTTCATTAGCCCGACCGCGCTTTCCAAGAACGCTGCTCTGAGGTGGGGGCTGAGCAAAGCCAGCTCGTGCCTGAGACTCATCCCATTCCACGCGCTGTGCGCCAGATTGGCGATCATTGAAGGACTTGGCTTTTCCTTTGCCCCTGCCTCGGCCTCGACCCCTGCCTGCACTCGGTTGTTGCGTTCTGTTCATGTCTTGGAATTGGGACAGAGCCTGAATATTGTTGCTTCCGGGCGGCGGTGCCGTAGAGAATGGGTCATTCGAAGCCTGTCCGCTAAAGGGTGAAGCAATCATCTGAGCTACCGGAGCCATACCTGGCGCAGGTGGTCCATTGCTTGGGGTGAGCGCTCTCAGTACCTCCACGGCATTCGCGGTCAGAGATTGTTTCTTAGCCCTAGCAGACTGGCGCGATCGATCGAGACCGGCCGTCAAGACTGCAAGCTTCTTCAACTCATCACGGTTCTGCACAGATCTCTTCACCGACGCATCGAGACTCTCAATACCTCCTGCAGCGTGCACCTCGGCGTCGAGTTCGCTCTTTCGCCCGATATAGTATGGAACAAGGTCGCCCGCAATGAATGCAGTCCATGACCAGGTCTCTTTCACCATCCTCAGGGCTTCGACCGGATCCAATTCGCTGCTGTCGTTAAAGGGTTCCTTAAGCCTAGTGACGATGCCGTTCACACGATCCAGACACATAGCCCTGTGTTCTTCAGTGAGGCCATCCAAGTGGAGGCCGTGATGGTGGCGGAACATTGGTGTGTCATTCTCGCTGTCAGTGATGAATGCATGTTCGGCGAGGCCTTGGGGGTTGAAGTTCGGGTCTTCAACAAAGGAGGCAATTCGGTAAATGGCCAGTTGCGTTGTGATGGCGACCGACATTGCGAACGCCGCTGGGTTGAAAGTCGTGTTGGCGACGACTTCAGGAAAGACTTGGTCCAGTCCTTCCAAGGCCTCCTTGATCTCATGATCTGCGATTGCAGGATTGCGGGCATGGACCAGAAGAATGTGAAGCATGTACGCAAGGTTGGCTTTATAAAGCACGCAGTCTGGCCGAATTGCGCCGTGAGGGATGTCATCGGCCGATGTGACGTCAAAGAGTGCGCGGGACACGATCTGCGGTCGAATGTAGTCCTGTCTGGCGCTGATGTAGTCGCTTTTGAAGAGCAGGAAAGTGCTAAGACGCTTCTGGTACAGCTTGTAGGCCTTGGTGCCTTCGGTTGCAATCTCGTCCAGAGCAGTACTGTTCACCTCGGGTTGCGGAATCGCCATTGTAAGGACCTTAAGCAACTCTTCGCTGGCCCAATCGAGCTTTTGGAGAGAGTCCAGCATGACGTCCGTGTCGAGCTCACTGATTTCCTCCATGGAGAATGTGGTTCTAGCAGTCATCCCAGAGACAGCCGAAGCTCTGCTCGGAGAAGCCGCACCATTGGCCGCGTCTTCGACAGCATCGAGGCTGGCGTCAATGTTGTTGTTGTTGTCCTCTTCGGCGATGTCTTCGTTGACCGTGGGGAGATCTGTAGGATGTCAGCTGTTGCTGCCGGCGACTTGTGCTACGTGGGGACACGGTGAGCACTCGGGTACACTGCCAACATGCACTACACGGGAGATGTATGCAACAACATCCTCGCCTCGCAACACGCAACAGTATAGCATTGTACTGAAGGGTTCAATGTTGGTAGGGTTTATTGTTTGTCTAGCTAGGGTTTGGGTGGAGGGATAGGGTTGTTTTCGAGGAATGATTGTGTTCACATACCGGTCTCAGCAGCATTCCTGGCAAGCTGTGCAGGCGATGTCTCACCCTCTACACTGGCACTGCGGGCATTACGGGCAGAACGACGCTGGTTTTGTTGAGGTTCACGACTTTGACCACGCGTCGCGCGAGTGGTTTTGGCCGGTGCGGTCGCGGACTCGGCGTCAGGCGTTGCTCTAGCCGCCTGCGCTGAGGCTGGAGCGGATGCTGACACTTTGGCCATGGTTTTGTCACGAGATGGAGATAATGGGATGGTGGTTGGTGTGGGTGTGAGAGGGAGCGAGAGAAGAGCGCGACGTTGGAGCCGACGCGTTGGGTGTTGTCCTGAGGTTTTTCTTGGCTGAGGTGTGCTCCCCGCATGGTCACGTGAGGGAGTCTAGAATTCTCAAAAGGAGAGGGACATAAATTGTAGACTTCGACCAAGTTACTTTACTCCTGCATAAAAGACTTGAGAGTTTCGAGTTTGGACAGACTATATGTGAAATAATTACTAGGGCATTGCATCTGATCTGCCACTTGAGCCACTGCGGTAGGGGATCTACTGAAGCACATGCTGCGTGTCGGAGCAACCAGATCCATATTCCCATGCTAGTTGTGAATCTTGGAGAGACATCGTCCACCAGAGACCCTTGCAACAAGTAAGACCGCCTCGTCTCACCAGGAGAGACTCCGCAGTAGGCGCGCGAGAGCACGTTTCGTTGGGGGTTATGCACGCTTTGTACGACGCGGACAGAGAGGATGCAATGTCCCGTACGCTGCCAGCAATAATCGCGAGTTGACATGATGTTATTATTGCAGATCAGATCTGTCGCGTGCCTCGCGTGCCTCGTATTTTTAGCCTCCTGAATTGCGTGGATGTGTCTGTAAGTTTGGACGGTCGTGGCGGAAGGCGGCACAGCATCCCCTGCTCGCCCTCTTCTTGGCTGCTTGATCTCCCCCATACCCAAGCTCACTCGCTCGCCGCATATCCTTGGGCTGGCCTGGGCTGTCAGGCTGTGCATAACTTTGGACCATCCCTTCCCTTCCTGTCTGCTCGATCATTGTCGTCTTGCTGTTCTTCTGTCCATTAAACGATTATTGTCTTTAATTGACTTTCAAATACCGCGACACACCTGCCACTTGGCCATTCGATCGCCTTCAACACCTTGATCGCCCGCAGCCTCGCGCTTACGTTGGATTGGCCACGACTCGAACCATCAAGGCAGCAGCAACACATTAGCCACAACCCACACAATGCACTTCCGCCCTATACCGCTTCTCCTTCTCCTGGCATCGCCATGCCTGGCCGCCGCCAAAGATACCCTTACCAATGATGAGATCCTCGCCCTCGGCCATGCGAGACCGAAAGAGGAGGCAGTTGCTGCAGCAGAGGGTGCAAAGGCCACACAGTCGCCCAGGCGGTACGTTGGTACTGAAGATGCGCCCGTAGATGGCCTAGACGGAAAGCCACATGCTGGACCTTTTGTCGACACTTCTCCGGAAGAGACCAGCTCAGCGACAGTGTCGGTGACTGCTTCTACAAAGAAAGCTCTCCCAACACTACTGGAAAAGTTCGCGGGCGAGGGTGCTGATATTCCCGAGAAGAATGACGGCGTTATGAACGATGAGGGAAGAGTTAAGCCCAAGAAGGGTACGACAGGAACCGAGGGCGGCGTGAGCGAGAAGGACAAGGCCAAGCTGGCCAAAGGTGGAAATGTCGAGAACAAGCCTCAGAGCCCGGTTGAAGCTCCTCCACTACCGCACAGCGAAGACAAACACATTGAAGGCAAGGGAGAAAAGGCCGAGAAAGCAGTCAAAGAAGAGAAGGACGAAGACAGCGAATACAATGCCGGCCTGGAGAAGCCAACCGACCTGCCAGACAAGCCTCACAACATCCCTCATCCGGTCGGTGGCAGCAGCAAGGACAACCCTTCTTCCAGCGAGCCCTGGCTGCAAGAGACTCTTCCATACACCGAAGGCAGCACCAACCCCAAAAAGGCCACCTCCGTGACCGCCAACGATCCCCTTCCTGTCGGCGGCGCAATGGACGACCACGAATCATGGCATGAGTGGTTCCACTCCTTTGGTGTCTCTTTCACCATGATCATTTTCACCGAAATTGGCGACAAGACTTTCCTCGTGGCAGCGCTTATGGCCATGCGCCACGACAGAATTGTCGTTTTCACCGCCGCTCTCGCCGCTCTCGGCCTCATGACAGTCCTCTCTGCAGTTCTCGGACACATTGCTCCCACACTACTGCCCAAACGTCTCACAACCCTTGCTGCCGCTCTCCTCTTCCTCTTCTTCGGCGCTAAGATGCTCCGCGAGGGTCTGGAGATGGACCGCGAAGCCGGCGTTGGCGAAGAAATGCGCGAAGTCGAGCAGGAACTCGAGGAGAAGGAACACGATCTCGCGCGCCGCGATCGCAAGAACTCCAACCCACACTCTCTCGAATCGGGCCGTCTCTCATCTCGTTCTCCCAGTCCCAGCAAAGGCGACCACTCGCGCGGCTCAGGTGGACTTACGAACCTCTTTTCTCTTCTTCTTTCTCCTGCTTGGGTGCAGACCTTCATCATGACTTTCCTTGGCGAATGGGGAGATCGCTCTCAGATCGCTACTATCGCTATGGCTGCAGGTCAAGATTACTGGTGGGTGACGCTGGGCGCCATCACCGGCCACGCCTGCTGCACGGGTCTTGCTGTGTTGGGTGGCAGAGCTCTGGCTGGCAAGGTCAGCATGAGAGTTGGTAAGTCGAACTTGATTTCCTCTAATGGCATCAACGTCTTTGCTAACAAAATTCTATAGTTACGATTGGCGGCGCATGCGCTTTCTTGGTATTCGGCGTGCTCTACCTCTGGGAGGCGTACTTTGAGGTTTAGGTCAATCGCCTTCTCCTCTCATTTCCCAGTGCGATCTTCGACCACTGGGGAACAAGCCAGGTATACACTGCCTCCTTTCCATGTAACCTTCTTTTTTTTATTACATGGCGTTCGTTGTACCACTAAAAATCACGCGGCTACGTCCACGATCGAATGTCACGCGCAAGAAGAATATCTAGTACAATAATATCGACGGCTTCACCTTTCTCCATCTTTGTCTGATGAGACTATACCGTGATCGTTTTACTCTTCTCGACAACCTCCTTGTTGCACGTGGTATCGGTTTGTTCGTACTTTGCATAGATTGGGAAATATTGTTAGGGATCATATTGAGATGGAATAATCCTCCTCACATCAAATAGGTCGGCTGGCCCAATGGCAAGGCGCTTGACTACGAATCAAGAGATTGCAGGTTCGATCCCTGCGTCGATCAACTATTGAGCATCTCACCGCGAGAGGGTATCTCTTTTGTTCACCCTCGAGAAGATGGAAGTCGAACTAGTGCGAGGTTTCTCCTTTTGCTGTTGAAGACGAAGTTTTGCCTCTTCCACAGTCAGTCTGAACAATGACTCCAGCACATACGCACAAGCCACGATCAATGTCGATTTTACTGTCATTATTTGGGAAGGTGCCCAACAAATGAGCGAGGTAATTCCACAGAGACGACAGTAGCTGAGTACTATCTTCGATGATATGCCACAAGCGAAGTGCATGAATATGCCTTCGGCAAGAGCCGATTTTACCGAGCAAGGCGGAGTTGGCAGCTCGTTGGCTGCATAGCAGATTGGGCGACGCTCCATGTTCACATGAGCATTACAGCGAGGTGTAAAATTTCACCTGATTGTTCCAATACACAGCGTTATGAAGAGTCAGCCTTGTATTAGTTGTCTATTCAGCCCTACGAGTTGGTATACAAGCGAGACACCTCTGAGTGGAGCTCCTTCCAGCTGAGAATCAACTTCGAAGTGGGGGTCCCAAAGGGCTACGTAGTCGCGACTTGGCAACGACGTATAATAACCGCCAGGCGCTCCATGTTGATGCCCGTTTGCCCTTGTCAGCAACAGACAAAAGCACAGTACTCACCATGACGGAGACAGTTCCCTCTAACATTACATCTCGCCTCTCCAGGCTGAACCCGTTCGGCAAAGTGAAGACCGACGAAGAGGACCTCGGCGATACTATCGACAGTACTTCAGTCGCGGGCGGTGGCCATGCTTCTCGCCGCACGAATCTCACAAAAAAGGAACTACAAGTCGGACAGGCGCTGAAAGAGCTCCTGGTGCAAAAAAAAATCCTCAGTCCAGCTGATGCGGGCATCGACGCCGAACAGCGAACACCTGCTCTCAAGGCGTTGCTGGACAAGTCACACATCAATGTCCCTGACTACATCAAAGACCGATCATATCCACTCCCGGAGTACTTCATCAGTTCTAGTCACAACACTTACCTGACGGCACACCAGCTGTACGGAAGCTCTACGGCTACTGCTTACGAGACGGCTCTGCTGAATGGCGCGCGGTGCGTCGAGATCGATGCTTGGGATGACGACGACAATCCACACGAGCCAAAGGTCACTCATGGCTACACTTTGACATCGAATCTGCCTTTCCGCTCTGTCTGCGAGACTATCCGAGATGTAGTGGATCACGAAGCAGCTGAGCTCATCGACAACGAGATCCACGCAGCTCCGATCATGCTTTCCCTTGAGAACCACTGTGGGGCAGAAGGCCAGCTTCGTCTCGTACAGATCATGCAAGAAGTTTGGGGCGATCGCCTTCTGAGCAAAGCGGTCCGCGAGCATGGCCACCGAGAGCAAGAAGGCACCGGAAGCCACGTGACGCTTCGAGAACTAGGCAACAAAATTGCCGTGATGGTCGAGTACCACTTCGTGAACGAACCTGAAGACAGTGATTCATCCTCCGACGAAGATGAAAGCGAAGCGACGAGAGCCGACAAGGAAGCTTACAAAGAGGAAAAGCGCAAAGCAGCAGCATCTCCAATAATTCCTGAGCTCGCCGATTTAGGTGTTTATGCCCAGTCCGTCAAACCTGTCGACCAGTCCTGGCTCGAAGGCAATCTATCCAATGGCCCGCACCACCATTTGATCAACATGTCCGAATCTGGCGTGTCTAAACTACTTCCTGAGTCTACTGCGGCGATTTCCAAACACAATGCCCACCATCTGATGCGTGTATATCCGAAGGGTACACGCATCTTCTCTCGCAATCTCAATGCTTGCACCTTCTGGGGTGTTGGAGCCCAAGTGGCAGCGCTGAACTGGCAAACATTCGACGCCGCCATGCAGCTCAACGAGGTGACCAGAAAATATACCATAACTAGTGAAATCGTCGACTAACATACCACCAGGCCTTATTCGCCGGCTCCGACGGCTACGTCCTCAAACCCGCCGCTCTACGCGCAGGAGGAAGCGGCAAGCTCAGCACCGGACGCCAAAAGAAATTGAGACTGCACGTCGGCGGCGCAACTCACGTCCCAACACCCGAAGACTACGCCACCGACGAGATGAAGCCATATGTGACATGCACGCTGATCCACCCAGACGACCACGACGGCAAGCCGCCCAAACGCAAGACTTCAGCCTACAAGCAGCACAAGCTTAGCTTCCTGCACAAAGGCCCTAATCCGCCTGTCACGGAGCCTGTCTGGGATGAGATATTGGAGTGGGACTATGAAGAGAATGAGATGGTTTTCTTGCGGATTCTGATCAAGAGCGATGACAGCTGGGCAAGAAACCCTATGTTTGCTGTCGCGGCGGTCAGGTTGTCGTATGTGGCGAAGGGATGGTCTTTTATTCGCATGCTAGACTTGAAAGGTCGTGAGACGCACTGCAGTCTGCTTGTCAAGTTTGATGTGGAAGATGTGGCATGAGACGAATTGATGGATTAGAGAAAATTGGCTGCAGCTTTGAACAAGTACGTAATACACGTAAAATATCTACTGCCAAGATCTTATCACATCAACATCATCAAAAAAATCGCTCGTCTCATCATGCCTTCTCGCGAAACTCAGTCTCTTCGACCGCGCTGAAACCAAGCTTCTGCTCTTCAAGAGCAGAGATACTAGCCTGCCTGTGTGCCTCAGTTTCCGCAGCAGGGCCATCGAAGACTTCTGCGATCTCCTCGAGACTTCTGCCCTTGGTTTCCGGGAACAGGAACCAGATGATCGCAACGAAAGAGATCAAACACCCGATGTACACGAAGTAGTAGCGCCACGCAAGAGCCGCCAGAGCAATGGGGTTAAGATACTGGTTAAGCATTCCAGCAGCAAACACCGTCGTAAGCGTAACGGACATTCCGCGAGAGCGCAGACGATACGGCAAGATCTCGATCGGGTATGCGAACGACAATGGTGTGAAAGCGATGTCGTAGAAGCCGAAGAAGATGAAGAGCATGGCGATGACGGCGCCTCCGACGACACTGCTGCCGTTTTTGGCGTAGACTGCGCTTAATGCGGTGATTATGGAGAAGGCGAATAGCATCCCGATGGCGCTGGTGAGCCATAGAGGACGGCGGCCGTAGCGTTCTGCGGCGGTTGCGCCGACAAGAGCGAGGATTGCGTTCCAGATTTGCAGGCCGAGGTTTATCATGGCTTGGGAGACGGGGTCGGTGACGCCGACGCTTTCGAGGATGGGGGATAGGTAGTATGAGACTGTGTTGATGTTAGTGTCACATCTCCATGAACGAATTTGGTTTTTTGCATGGGAAATTTACCGATGCCGTTTCCAGCCCACTGAATCATTACACCGACAAGCAAGCAGATGAGCAGACGGTGGCGGTTGCCAGGCGTAGAGATGAAGAGCGCCCAGGTGGAACCAGTAGCGAAGGCGGCTTCGCGCTCGATGGCTTCGCAGATCTCGCTGTATTCGTAGACGACAAGCGCATCATGCTTGTCGCCATTGGCGTGAGACTTGGCCAGAACATCAAGTGCCTGTTCCTTGCGGCCGTTCGCGATGAGGAAACGGGGAGACTCCGGAATGATGAAGAGGCCTAGGATTTGGAGTGAGGGGAACAGGATTTGCATCATGACGGGCATGCGCCAGGCCCAAGAACCTTTGATGTATAGGCCTCCTAGAGTTGCGACAGCAGAAACAATGGCTCCCCAGTAGAAAGCGGTTTGGAAGCAAGCCGTGACCATGCCGCGGTTGCGTGGATGAGCCGTCTCGGTGGCGAGAGCTGGCGCGGGGATGAGAATGAAAGCAATACCAACACCCAAGATGATCTTGGTTGCAAGGAAAGCCCACGGGCCGCTTGTCAATGCCTGCACGATGCTCGTGGCAATCATCAAGGATGTGCCGACAGCAAGACATATCTTTCTGCCCCACTTGTCGCTCACATATCCAGCTGGAATGAGTGCACAGAGTCCTCCGATTGAAATGGCGGCGATGATCAGACCGAGAATACTAGTGTTGACGCGATCGACGAGGTCCTCTTTAAAAGCTGGGATTGCAAGAAGACCATTCATCAAGGATCCATCGAAACCGTTGGCGGTCGCAGAAGAAAACACCAGGAGAATGCCGATGTTGAGTCTTCGAAGCCCGGGGTCACGATACCAGGACGCATGGCAGTTGTTGGGTAGGTTCTTGTACACTTCGTCACCACCTGAGTTGCCTGCTGGACCAGATACCATGGTGACGATGTTGTTGAGTTAAGTCGTGTGCCGGTATGTAATTGTTGTGGCGGAGGATGCGAGCGATGGATGTTGTGGTGTTGTTGTCTCATTGACCAGCGAGGACAACGGTATATATGTGGAAGAGCCATTGTACGTTCAACTACATGCATTGTTGTACTTAGCTAGATCAAGATCCCATTTCGCTGAATCGAACTCTATCTTTGCCCCAGTGGCGGGGTGCGGGTGGTTGTGGAGAGTCTGTGCTCAATGTAGATGAAGGTGCATTTCAGCGCGCGTTTGAGCGATTGAATGCGGCGAATTGTGGGAAGCAAGAAGCTGCTGCGCAAATGCTCCACGCATCTTCAGTATCGGAGGACAAACCGTGAAGTTCACGTGATTTTTCCGGCTTCCGCGCCTGGTTCTGCGTGGCCCGATGTACAGCTACATTTTGCGCCGAAAATATTCGATGGAGTCTCGAGCCTTATGGTCGTTCAATGGAATTTGAAGACCATTTCAACGATGTTGCAAGGAGGACCATTAGAGAGCCTCATTCAACCAGTAATAACAGACGCTCGTCTAGAGGGCTGGCGAATAGAACCATCGTCCCTCAGTAGCTGCACTCCAGCGAGATGTCTGTACTTCTGCTGCTCGCTAGTTCCTTCCGGGCCACCCCCCATCTTCTTCTCCAGCGTGCGAACGTATATTTGCCGGGAGTTCGGAGACGCTGACAAGCTGAGCAGCAGATATCGAAGAGTTTCATAGTGGTCGGCTGGCTGTGTGGCACCTGACAAGGTCAAGGCGTCGAGCAATGAGTATGCTATCTCGAATTGCTTTTCGAACTGGAACTTATGTTAACGGATGTGTTGGCCGGGGTGGTGTGTATACTTACGATACCCAAGCCATGGACTTGTATAGCCACTGGTGGAAGACTCTTAACTATTTCGCACAGAGAACATGCGATCTCTACTGGATAATGATAGGTGAAAGCTGAGTCAGCGGCTGAAGAAGAGATAAGGCCAAGCCTCAAGGCGGCCTGCCAGAATACTAGACGTAGCCACTGCTGAGTTATGAGAACGTCGGCTCGTTGGATGTCCGAAAGACCTTGTATGCCCAGATCTTGTCGGAGGTGGGCTTGTAGTCTTGACAGCTCTGGGAACCCGCGCTCGCCTCCAGTGAGAGATGCGAGCTCGTTCCATAGCTGCACGAAGTCGAAATTTAGCAATGAGAACAGACTGTGTAGGCTGCTCAAACCTCGTGAGACTGAAGGGTCCTCATCAAGAAACATGTCACACGATAGTGTTGGCGGCGATAATATTGTGACCGGGAAGCTATCAAGTACAGCTGCTCCGCGCTCTGTGATGAAAAGTATTGCGTAGGTCCGCTGCTTCTTGATTTTCTCAGGAGTATTTGATGACGCGTCTTGTGAGACCAGATGCAATCCAGTTGCGTGTGCGAGAGTGATCGCCTCTCTGACAAAGAACCAAGATGCCTTTCTGCATTTGAGCTCAAAGTAAGTAACGGCGATGAAGAGAGAACAGAGAATATCTTCGAATGTCGCGTTCTCAATGAAGTTGGTGTTCATGCGGATTTCTTGACATTGACGAATGCATTTTCGCGCATGCACGGCACGCTGTTCTGTACTCATGGAAGGCCACTTGTCGACGTGTACAAGTGTCATTGCGCACATCGACAGCAACATACAATTGCTTGTAGAATCCAGCTCTGAGGGGTTGGCTAGACTTGATCGAATCGCTCCCTCGTCCAGGATTGGATATATTGGATAAAGGTGGGAGAAGAACAGATCAATACTACGTTCGGTAATACTGTTGAGCTCGAAAGAAGGATTATGCGTTGGTGTCGGAGGTATAGTTCCCGAATGTACGTTGGAGAACAGATCCGCAAACTGCGCAGGAGAGCTGGTGGCTTGTGGAATGTTTACAGGTGTCGGTAGCTGTGCTGAGGAGCCCAATATGACATGGGCAAACTCATCAAAGGTGAGATAGTGTTGATAGTCATCGTTCATAAATCCGGAATCAGTGGTATTGATCTGCCCCAAGGCTTCTGCTGACGTGCTGGTGTAGACGTTGTTGGAAAGACCAGATCTTGCACTTGCATGAGTTCCTGTATTATAAGGCGAGTATGCAGGTGCCGACGCTGGTGGCATCTCCCCGTGCTGAGAGACTTCGGTGCCATCTTGCCACTGTTGATGGGTGGGAGAGTTCTGTTGTACGCCGGCCGCAGAAACACTGACAGACGTGCCACTTGGAGATTCTGGTCGAGGAGTGGTTTTAATACGCGACTCTGCCCGCAGTTGCTGTACTACTGCTCCCTTGCCTTTCTTTGGACCTCGCTTCTTGCGGACGGAGTCAAACGTGCAGTCCAGATTGTAGCTCTGGCAGCGGTCGCATGGCCGACCATAGTCGCATCTTACTTTTCGCCTTCGGCAGGCATCGCAAGGTAATTTAGCGACGGTACTGCGGCTTGCCATCTTCAATCCGCGACGCTGAAGGAGTAGAGGAAGGCAGATGGGCGCTCGGCAAAACCATGAGTCGCACGGACATGTCGGTGAAATGGTTTGAGCGAGACATGATTTCTCCACTCTCTCGCCAAGGACCAAGTACTCAACCATACAAGGTACGTACTCAAGGTACGAAACAATGTTCGCCAAATCTTTCGGCGACGACGAGCAGGATGATCACGGCCCCTGTTGGACCTCCTCTCGAAGCGTGAATGCTCAAATATATCAGTGTCGCTTCCATGTAGGTGTTTCCAAGTAGCATCATCCTCACATACCCGCCACATCCCATCTCTTCCATACCATCATCAAAATGCCACACAGTACAGCTCAACCTACACGCCATTGGTGGCACAACGCCACCATATACCAGATCTACCCTGCGAGCTTCAAAGACTCTAACGCCGATGGCTTTGGCGATGTCCCAGGCATCATCTCCAAAGTCGACCACATTGCGAAGCTCGGGGTCGACGCAGTATGGCTGTCTCCATGCTATAAGAGCCCCAATGTCGACATGGGCTACGACATTGCCGATTATCGCGAAATCGATCCTCGCTACGGCAGTGTGAACGACATCGAGATCCTGATTGCTAAGCTGAAAGAGCACGGTATCAAGCTGTTGATGGACTTGGTTGTCAACCACAGTTCGGATCAGCATGCTTGGTTCGAGGAATCGAGGAGTAGTAAGACCAATCCAAAGCGAAACTGGTGCGCTGAATCAACTTCACAATGCGTGCAAAGTAGGCTAACTATGCAACCCAGGTACATCTGGCACGAAGGACGCACTGAGATTCGTGACGGTGTAAAGACCCGACTGCCTCCCAACAACTGGGAGTCCCTCTTCAAAGGCAGTGCATGGCAATACGATTCCCTGACGGACGAGTTCTACCTACGCATCTTCGCCAAAGAGCAACCAGACCTCAACTGGGACAACCCCGAACTACGCCGCGCCGTCTACGATGACATGCGCTTCTGGCTCGACAAAGGCATCGGAGGCTTCCGAATGGACGTAATCAACATGATTTCCAAACCCGCAGACTTCCCCGACGCACCGATCACGGATCCCAGCTCTCCCTGGCAGCACGCTGCGAGCGTCTACTGCAACGGCCCATACGTGCACGAATACCTCAAGGAACTGCGGAGAGAAGTGCTGGACCACTATCCAGACATCATGACCGTAGGCGAAGTCCCCTTCACGAACGACAGCAGTCTCGTGCGCAAGTACGTCGAGCCCGAACGAAACGAACTAAGCATGCTCTTCCAATTCGACATCTTCGACATCGACACCGGCCCAGGCGGCAAATTCACCCCTTCCAACTGGGCCCTGTCCGATCTCAAGCGCACTATCACCAAATGGCAACAAGCCCTGTCTTTCAGCTCCGGCGCCTGGCAGACTTTCTTCCTCGAATCCCACGACGCTGCTCGCTCCGTGACGCGCTTCGGAGACCGTACACCGGAGAGTCGCGAGAATGTAGCGAAGATGCTCGCCATGCTGTCTACCACTTTGAGCGGCACGCTCTTCCTGCACCAGGGCCAGGAAATCGGGCTCGCGAACTATGCCGACGATATTCCAGTGTCGGAGTACCCAGACATCGAGACTAGGAATTTCTGCCAGACTATCCGCGACCAACGAGAAGCAGAAGCATCCAAGACAGGTAGAATCGTCGACATGAGCGACGTAGAACGCGAAATTCGCCTCAAAGCCCGCGATCACGGCCGCATTCCTATCCCGTGGGACGCTCGCGAGCCCAATGCCGGGTTCTCAGACGCAACATCCGCTCTATGGACTCCCATGAACTCCGACGCCGAAGTCTGCAATGTTGCTTCGCAGGACAAGCGACCGGACTCAGTGTTGAATTTCTGGCGCAAGATGCTGTCGTTTAGGAAGCAGCACGCTGAGACGCTTGTGTTTGGAGATTTTGAGCCGCTTGCTGTGGATGGTGAGCCTGTATTTGCGTACTGGCGGAAGGGTACCGATACGGCTGGGGAGAAGGATGTGCTGGTGGTTTTGAACATGACTGCGAGGATTGATGTGGTGTTTGCCCTGCCTGGTGATGGGTCGTATGCTACTTTGGAGTCCACGAATGTGGGTGGACAAACAAAGACTTCTGGAGCTTTGATGAGCGGGCAGGACATTTCGTTGTCTGCTTATGAAGGGATGGTGCTTGAATATAGCTTGGAGTAGGGAAGTGAAAGATCGCTAAGGGATTGGAATGAGAACAAATGTCAAAATCACCCATGTTACACTGGTAGTATGCTGCCAAAAGACATCGCTTTGAACACTAGGATATACTCGCTGTAACGCGCAATCATTAACAAGAAGAACAAAGACCTCAAACGCAGATACCATGCAACCCAATTCTCACGCCTCAGCTAATCTTCCCGATCCTCTTCTTCGCCACATTCAATTTGCTCTGGTGCCTGTCGACATCCGAGTCCAAAATCCCCAGCATTTCGTTTTGCAGCTCCAGCTCTTCGTTGATCATGATTCCCATGTCCTTTAAGCGGCTCACTGTCTTGCCCAGACTCATCACGTCTTCGTCTTGTTCCTGCATTACCTGCTGCTGCAGTTGAAGCACGCCCGAGTTGTCCAATTCACGTGTACGCTCCGTCTCTTTCAATGGACCTCCTAGCACACGTCCAGAAGGCTTGCTAGCCCCACGGAACAAATCGGCTTTGGACTCTGGCGTAGCTGCTGCCGAAGCATTGGGTGCAGAGGATGGCTGGCTCGCACGCGAAGGCGCAGCACTTCGCAGCACAGCTTCCAACCCTTCCACCTCTTTCTTCGCAGCGCCAATGAGATCTCTGCGACGCCGGATCTCGCCATCGCCCAAACGGTTACCCCAGCTGTTCTCGGTCTTTTTGGATGTGAGCGAGCGCAATCCAGCGTCGAGCTGTTCGATGTTGGCGGCGGCGCGGACCAGCGATGCTTTGGCGTCGGCACTCAGAGCATGCTGGTTCTGTGTGCTCTGGGCAGAGTCACGGGATTTGAGCTGCTGGCGGGCGGCGTTGATGTGCGACTTGAGGTCTCGGTGGGCTTCGAGCCAGTCGTTTGGGTCTGTGATGCCAGCGCTGCCTCTGCGCTGGGAAGTAGGCGAGAGCGAGCCATTCGCGTTAAGGGTGCTGGTGCCGCTGGGTAGGTTGAGGAAGGCGCGCCATGCGCTGCTGCTGCGCCATTTGGGTTCGCTGTCTTCGAGGATGGCTTTGACGTATTTCTCAAGCGCTTGTCGGCGGTCTTCGGTGAGGGATTCGCTGTTGACGGTCTTCCATAGCCAGCTCTTGGCCGGTAGTGGTGCGGGAGGTGGTGAGCCTGTTTGGGACTGGAGTTCGGCGTGGAGGTTGGTGAAGTCCGTGTAGCGTTTGCGGATCTCGTGCTTGCGCAACGGTAGCTGGAGGACGATGTGGTAGACGGTGTATGGCTTGCTGTCTGCGGGCGACACCGTTGAGGCGCTGGGCACGGAGATATGGAGGGCGGGCGCCATGATGCTTTCAAGAGGATGTGGTGTTATCAAAGAGAAATGCAGTGCTGCTATCGCTTGCTTGCGCAATTGTGTAAGGGCCGAGCACGAGAGCTACTCTATCTCCTGCCGCTGCCCAGGCTGCAACAACCGTGCTCGCATGTGCGTTCTTCGCTTGCTGCTTTCTTGTTCTAGCTAAGGTATGGTACCTAGAAGTGACACGGTGTGTACCCACGTGATAGCAGCCACCACGGCACGGGATGCGTCTTTCCTTGTTGTGGTCAAGTGTGTTGTTGTTATGCTCGTTTCTGTACGTCATGTCTGTCTCTGCGGTCGTTCCAGCCAATCGGTTGCGACCGCCGCTAGCTGCGGTCTTCAACCATATAGTAGTTTCTGGGAGATTCCAGCCTCCTCATCCACCAACCCATTATCAGGATGAATGCATCTGGCGCATCCACGCCGCGCTCTAGCACCCAGAGGCTACCGATAATCATCACGTGATCTCCTCAGGCCCACCTCCTGCACATATTGCATTCACAGTTTGCCGTTACCATGCAATATGCAGGTGCGCGCACAGGAATGCACGCTTGACGCAAGTAGGCGACAGGTAAACAATTTCGTTGTCTCGTCTCGTTTGCTTACGCTTCTATTTGACCTCTGATGACCCAATTTTGCCGATAAACACAGTGCTTTCACAACAGGCCCCACCAACAGCATCAGCCATGCCTTTCGTACGAGGTCCTAACGGAAAACTGGTGCAAGGCCCCGATGGACAACCGTTACATGCTGGATCACCACCCAAAGCTGGTAAGAAGAAGCGCCGTCCAAAAGGTGCTCCGATCAAGTACAAGACCCTACGAGCTGTTCCTGCACCTACCGGCGACCGGGAATCATCTCCTGACAAGCGTGTTTCCTTTGGTCGCAGACTTGTGCGAGGCCCTACGCCCGCATATTCACGCAACAGGACACCATCTCGATCTGCTCTCGCGCATCCTGAGATAACTACGACCGATCATGTTCACAGAAGCGAGCAGGCGGCCACACAGGATCAGAATCATGCAGATAGCCCTTCAGAACAGCTTCGGGGAGAAGAGTTACAAGCGATCAGCCGCAGGCCAATCTCACCAGAGTATCATGGAGAGTCGGCTGACAGTGACGAGTTTCCCATGCCCGTTACATCGGGCCTCATCATGCTGAACCGATGTTCTACATCAATGGAGCATGTAGATCTCAAAGACATTGATGACGAAACGCAGAGAGACGATGAAGTTTGCAGGAGAGTGCATGAACTGCGTGCTTACGTGCTTGATACCGCTCAGAGTCTTGTCTGTCACAACAACGGCACATTTCGAAAGCAATACTGTCTTGAAGATCTCTGTGGCGACGTTCGACATGCTCAACTCGTGCGATACATCGGTTGCCTTGCGCAGGGAGGCCCTAAGCGCGAAGAAAGCTGGCGGGAGCTGTTGGCCAGCCCCGAATGTCGTGTGGCATTGATGGTTGGCATTATTGGCACAGCGCTGAAAGAACACATCTTCTCTGAGCTTTGGTTTGGTGGCACAGACGAGGAGATTGGGGCGCTTGAGGCGCTTCAGGAGAAACAGAAACACGGCGAAGGTGAGAGCGGTAGAAGTGAGACTTCCACAAAGCAATTACTGATATCTGACAGGATATGGGCGAACCAAGCAGCGAGCGAAAGCCTGCAATCGATACTCGAAACATTTCGACTTATCAGCTGCGCAAAAAGTTACAATCGCGTTGGGAAAATTGTTGTCTCCATTCTACAGCATGGGTCAGAAGCATTCTCAAACGATCCCCGAGGATCTGTTGTATCGCTTAGCCGACATCGTCAACGAGGCTGGTGAAATAAGTCGCCAGATGCGCAGATGCGGTGATGTGATTTACCACTGGCCGCCAACATTCAAAGATGGTATGTGCTTTCTGGGCGGCAGCGATGAGCCTGCCATGATGTCGAATGTAAATACCGCCAGGCACCGTGCTAACACTTTCCCAGAGGAGTTCGACCCAGACCGCATGGAATGCATGAACATCGGCGACATGATCAGCAACAGCCCGTTCGAAAAGAAAATCGTCGATGGCTACGAGAGATCGGTTCTCAAAGAGTCGACGGAAGACTCTGAGGCAATTGTCAAAATCGTTTCTTTCCCAGGCCTGGTCGTCCATCGCCTGGGAGGTGGCGATCTCGCCCAACGTCTTCTCAAGGAAGAGAAAGAAGCGGACGACACTCAGAACGCCCGTGTGCCGCCAGACGTCCAAAGAGCCCGCCGCAAGGCTGAAGGGGACAAACTGACCGGCGATGAAGGCTTCAGGACGCGTGTTCTTTGCAAGAGTGTTGTGCACCTGGTCTGGGGCAGACAGCGACTTCTCACGAGAGAGGCGGGCACCTCGGCGCACATCGATGCTATGAGGGATGGGAAGGAGAAGAAGTACGAGGATGACAGGAAGGGCTACATTGAGCTCTATGACTATTTCTTGCAGAAGAATCCGGGCGCAGCGAGGTAGCTAGATTGAATCTTGCGGTGTGCATGGAGGTCGTATGAAGTTATGTTTGCGATACCTTGATGGAAGGGCGTATGTACTAGATATCCGAGATAAGCAGCTTATTCCGTCCACTCATTTGATGCTGGCGACCATCGGACTCTCACGCCGCAATCAGAATCATGCCTCAAGCCCACTGCTCAAGATGGAGATTTTCCTTGACGTTCTCGTTGCTGTAAGATCATTCTCGATCTGTAGACCCACGTTTTGTTCCATTTTCGGCTGCAGCATGGTGGGTCTCGCTCTCCGCACAAGCTGTCCATCTTGCGTCCGCATCCCATGACGTCTCGTTTAGGAAGGTGTCATTCTCATCTGCTCTGATTATCAACCATATCACGACCTTCTAAACACTACTCATCCTTGTTCAACATATTTCATACCATCAAATCTGCACCAAAATGGCATCAACTACATTCGATGTCGAAGCCGTGCGCTCACAGTTCCCTGCGCTTGCACATAATCAAGTATACTTTGACAATGTGAGCAAAGCCGTGAAGACTTCACAAACATGTAAATCAAAACTTACAATCCCCCCAGGCAGGCGGCAGCCAAGTCCTAAAGACAGTCATCGACTCCATCTCAAACTACCTCACCTCCAACAACGTCCAGCTTGGCGCCTCCTACAAAATTGCCCGCGAATCCACCCGCCTCTTCGAAGCAGGCTCCGCGGCAGTAGCCAAATACATCAACGCCTCTCCCTCCGAAGTCGTCCTGGGTCCGTCGACAACCCAGCTCTTCCGCAATTTGAGTCTCAGTCTCTACGACCACATCACCCCCGACTCCGAAATCATCGTCTCCAAGCTCGACCACGAAGCCAACATCGCCAGCTGGGTCCAACTCGCCGAATGGCGCGGTGCCAAATTGATTTGGTGGGATTCTCCTGACAAGCAGAACCCGCACCTCGACACTGAGACTCTCAAGGGCTTGCTGAGCGACAAGACGAAACTCGTCACTTGCACGCACACTTCTAACATCCTCGGCACCATCAGCGATATCAAATCCATCGCCGCCACCGTCCACACCATCCCCGGCGCTCTCCTCTGCGTCGACGCCGTAGCGTACGCTCCGCACCGCGCCATCGACGTCAAAGATCTAGGCGTCGATTTCTACTCGTTCTCCTGGTACAAGCTGTACGGCCCGCACATCGCCTCACTGTACGCTTCCAGCGCCGCGCAGAAATCTCTACGCTCGCTGGGCCACTTCTTCAAATCGACCGATGGGCTGGAGAACAAGCTCGGAATGGCAGCGGCGAACTACGAGCTCACGGCTTCGATCCCGGATGTTTGTGCTTATCTGCAGAAGACACCCTGGGAGCAGATCGCCGCTCACGAGGAGAAATTGCAGGGGATCTTGATCGATTATCTCAATTCGAAGCCGGAGGTTTTCAATATCTACGGCGAGCCGGTTGCGGATAAGAGCAAGCGGGTGCCTGTGATTAGTTTTACTGTGGAAGGGCGGAAAAGCAAGGATGTTGTTGATGCGATTGAGGCGAAGAGCAATTTTGCTTGCAGGTGGGGGGCTTTTTACTCGAATCGGTTGGCGGAGGATGTCCTTGGTTTGGATCCGGTTGATGGGGTTGTGAGGGTGAGTTTGTTGCATTATAATACTGAGGAGGAGATTAGGGGGTATGTGAAGGTGCTTGACGAGGTTGTTTCGCAGTAGTTTGGAGGCTATGGAAGTCCCGTTTCAAGTACCGCTTGTTCGTGCAATTCATGACAATTAACTCTGCCTTTTGCACCCACGTTATCTCCGCCGGCGCTGTTCGCCTGCCAGTCATCTCATCATTTCGTTCTAACCATTCATTCCACACTTGTGACTTCAGAATCCATGCCAGCATGTTTCATCACCCAATGTTGCGCTTCAGTCTGGCTACATCACCCACTCCTTCCTGCCGAAAGAGAGTAATGTAGCGTTGAAGCCTATGCTTGGGGCATTTGCAGTATCGATCAACCCTCATAATCTTGCATCTCCAGCTCAGCGACCACGATTCTTCTTGTCCTTTTCATACTCGTCAACTTCCTGCGCCGTCGGCCGCTTAGCATGCCCTTCGCTACGAATAGGATCTTGGCCCGGACAGCGAACAAGCTTAAAGCGATGACGGTTTCGCTTCTCCCCCTCCGAATCCATCTTCTCGTATCCAGCGACAGAATACAAACCATCGTACCGGAAACCGAGCTCTGGCGCGTATTTGTTGTTCAGGTTAGAAGAGCGGAAGAGTCGCACTGGTTTCCCTTCCGTGTGGTTCACGAGCATTGCCTTTGTGTCGTGCGATGGCGCATCGACTTCGGCACTTGTGTTGTCAGTTCCGCAGTAGAGAACCATATCTCCTTGATCTACATTGGGATACGGTTTTCCCTTGGGGTCCATGCCGCCTGCCATGATGACGGAGAAGGCGCCGTCCTTAGGACTGGCTGTGATTCCACCTTGGGAAGCACCATGGCCGCCATCTCGGAGGACTGCTAGTTGCGAGGGGTACCACGAACCATTGATCAGGCGGCCTTTTCCATGCTGTTTGGGGTTCATGAGCCTGAAGTGGCCACCGTCGTCTCTCGCCAATTTGTCGGCGGAGTTGCCCGTCCCCTTGCCACCACGTACCAAGCCACGATACAAGTCCGTCTCGAAGACCTTGGCATACCACTTGTTGTACAGTTCTTCGGCATCAGCTTTGATGTACCATGGCCATTCAACGTCGTTCGAGAAATGATCATCGAACAGCTGCGGTAGGCCATCGTTGTTGTCCATCATGCGCGTCTTACGAAGGAGCTTGTCACCGACGGAGAGGAAGACAAGTCTGTGCAAGCCTTCCAGGATGTCGTTGTAGAGCGAAGGGTCCCTGGAAATCTTCGCCTTCTTAATGTGCTCTTTCAGGCGCTGGATAGCGGTCTCGCTAGCATTCTCGTTGCGGCCGCGCGAACCATCGGGTTTTCCAAGAGCCTTGTACCAGTCTGGAGGTTGTCTGCTGGCGCCCGTAAGTCTGGTTACCTCCGGTTGCGGGGATGCTGCAGATGATGATTTTCTGGCATGCTTCGAGCCGCTGGCTCTCTGATCATCTGGTGGCGTGGACTCAGCAGGGCGCTTCCTTCTATCAGGAAGAGAGCTCGTACTGCTCGTGCTTGATCGTCGGCTCTTTAGCAAAGGCTCGACCGCTCTTGAGAAACCGCCATTATTCTTGGGGATGTCGCCTATCGTGACACGTCTCGGAGAAGGTCCTGGACTTGCCTTGTCGCCAGGAGGCATGTCAGTGGCAGCCGACGGTGAGGGCTGTCTACTCGGAATCGTAGCTGCATCCTTGTTCTGAACCTCGCCACCGGACTGCTCACGCCGATGCTGCCTCGGATTCCAGTCACGAATAGGATTCTCGTTGTCGGACTGAGAATCCGGAACCGGAGGCACAGATGCGAGGGTCTGTTCTGCAGTCTCTGGCTCGGCTTTCAAAGGCTTCTCTTCCTCTCTCTGGGCAGCCTCCCGAGCAAGTTTGGCGTCTTTGCGGGCCTGGTATTCGGCTCGGTATTTGTCGGTCGCCTTACTCTCTTCGAACTTGCGGTCCATGTACGCTTTGTAGTCTTTGTACTTTTCCATGTCGGGTTCTGGCTTGATGACGCCATTGTTGTTGTTATTGTGTTGGATTGTTGATGACTGCATGATGCCGAGTGGGTGAGTGACTACACAGTAGAAAGAGTTTCGTCGTTGCTCGTAGACCTTTTTCTTCAATGAGTTTAGTGCATGCGGGCGCAAGAGTGAAGGTGAGTGTTGATAAGTGTTATCGGGTGGCGGGCAACAGGCTGCACATGTTGGACGATGCAGTCACATATCAACATGCTTGTATCAATTACCGGAGGAACTTACCTTGGAAGATCTACGGCCGTGACGAATCGACAGGTCCGTGACAGTGCAGGTATCAGTAGGATGTCAGCCCGAAGTCGAGTCGAGGGTCAACCCGGGCCCAAGAGTGTAACTATGCTTCCACTTCGATGTGGTGAAGAGCATGTCACTTTGTTGCGTACGTAAGCTGAGGAGTGTCGATATTTGTTAGGCGCCCAAAGGTGTTACTCACAATGTTTACTGCAAGTGAGTTTGGGTGTCGCGTGAATGTCGAAAGGCAGCGATAGGGCAAGCGCCGAGAAGCAACATTGAAGAGGTGGGGCGCGTGATCACGTGACGGCAAGCCTTCACCGGTCCATGGGCGCACATGTCTCGACACTTCACTCTTGTTCTGCCACATGCTCGTACACTCTGCGAACACAAGCTTACGTGGTCACACGTGAATGTGAACAACAGCACGAATCATCTTGTAAAGAGACGCTTGAACAAAACAACAACAACAACAACAACAACAAACGGAGAACCACAAAATCCAAGTCATAAAACTGTTGATATTCCCCCTCTGGCTAACAGAAGGAATGCCAGTCGCATCGATCGATAAGCTACTCTATACATGACCTCCAATCTCGTCGCACCTGGGTAATAAAGGAGTGACTGTAATAAACGACGAGAACGAAAAAGAGAGAGCCGCGCAGGACAGGACGTATCCTGCGAGCTGCCACCTCCAAAATATGATAAAGAAATAGAAGAGAGGGAAATGTCGCGCTCCAGCCAGGGAGGGAGTGAGGGTAAGAGAGTAAAAGACACACCAGTCGCCGCTTACGCCCACACTGCTGTTACAGGCGAGGCAAAACTGGTTAACTTCTCCGCCTCCTCCTTCTGAAAGGTTTTGTTCTTTTTCTCTTCACCCGGAAGCGAGTCGCAAGCACCGTCGCGATAAAAGACGCAAGATCATTTTGCCCGTCACATTGTGCTCAGATTGGATAGGAAAAAGAGAGGCACGAGGGTCCTCCATATGGTTTCGTAGGGGGTGACAACAGCCCCATGCGCTCTCTACCAGGAGAAGGCTTCCTCGAAGATATCAATCTCCGTGTCTGTGCACCTGTCACGGACGGACTTGCGGACGTCGTCAGCCAAACCGCCGGTACCGCAGACACTGATGGCCATGGCGCCGACCTGCTTCTCCTGCTCCTTCTGGATAAGGGCACCGCAGTCGGGCTTGCCAGGGAACATTTGCACGCTGGAGCTGGGAGAGTGGATCTCCTTGGTGCTGCGAGGGCGAGTGACGAAGAGAAGGATGCGAAGGATGTCGCGACGCTTCTCCATGCCGAGGATCTGGGTCATCCATGGACGGATCCATTCGAGGTGCTCAGGAGACTGAATGATCCAGACAAGAGTGACCTTGCGTGTGGCGTGAGTGCCGTTGGCGTAACCAGCGACGAGGTCACGAACGTGAGGAACCTGGTGAGTGATACCAACACCGGCAGCGAAGAGCATGACAGTGCCGTATGATGCGAAGCTCTGCGAGCCGTATGGACCCTCAACAAATGCAGAGGTGGTGAACTTGCCACCAGGAGACATCTCGGCCTTCTTGAAAAGCGTGTCGGTGAAACCGGTACGGCGACGGATGATGAGAGACATGTTGGTGCGACGAGAGCCGAAAGCATCCTGTCGGGTGACGGGAAGAGCCTTCTCGGTGTTCCACTCATCCTCGTCCTCACTCCAAGCGAGGGAGAAAGGGTGGCTGGTGAGGAGGCCGATAGTAGGCATGTACATGTAGACGTGCTGACCAGGAGTGAACTTCCAGGGCTTGGCAACGCGAAGAGTGACTCTGACGGCATCACCGGGGAGAGCCTCAACTTCAGCCTTGGTGCCACCGTTACCAACATTGCGGCGAAGGAGAAGGATGAGACGGATGCTACGCTCAACAATCCAGACGACGGTGGCGGCCATGACGAAGCCCTGCTCGCGCATGCCCTCGCAGTGCATCCAGACACCAACGACGGAAGTAGCGGCGAGAAGGATGTGGATGCCGAGGAAGGTCTCGTAGAAGGCGTGGCGTACGATAGAGGGGGAGAGGAGCATGAGGAGAATGAACGCTCCAGTGCCGACCATACCAGTCTGAATGAACGGGCTGGTGGAAAGAGACTTGCCAATAATCATGGAGCCGACGGTCCAGCCCTTCTCGTAAGTCTTGCCGCCCATCCAGAAGGCAGTGTGGATGACACCCTCCATGACGACCATGCGGCCGAGCCAACGGTGGATCAGGTTGTAGGTGTCGAAGCTGATGCCGAGCAGGTAGATGAGAGGGTTGTTGCGGCCGGCAAGTAGGAACAAGGGGATCATGTTCATGACGGAAAGAACACCAGTTCTGTTACGGGCATCGTCGTACCAAAGCTCGGGGTTGCTCCATTCAATAGTCCAGACGCAGAAAGCAATCTGCATGCCGAGGTAACCGAGGAGGAACAATGTTTGGAGACGACCAGGAAGGGTGCCCATGTTGGCGGCAGCAGAAAGCTTGAATTCGCGGTTGTGACGCTTCTTCCAAAGAGGTGCGGTGATAATGTCACGCTTGACCTTGGCGTAGCCGTCGTTGGGAATGCTGAAGTACTTCTGCTTGCTGTCGCTGGATGTGCCGTGGTTGAGGTTGGCGAGTCTGCGCACGTGGCGAAGGAGGACAAGTCCCCATCTGTAAACCAACATGGCGCAGAAGATGGCGACCCAAGTCCAAGCAGTATATCTCATGACCTGGGCGTTGGCCTCGGCGGCAATGGGGTCGTTGGCGATCTGGGCAGGCGTCCTGACTGGCGCCGCCGCCATGGCATATGGTAGGGCCGCAAGCAGCGGCAATGCAATTGATGAAAGCATTGTGGGCGATGTGAATGTGTTGAAAAACTGCTGAGAGGCTGGTGCAGCAGCAGGTAGACTCGAAGAGCCTGGTTAAGTGCGAAGACGCGTCGACGGTGTCTACAGTTGTAGATAGGGCGCACTAAACCAGTGAATGTACGGGTCTAATGAAGAATGTTGTCGTGAACCGGCACGACAAGAGTGGTTGAAGCTGGCGCGTTGCCTGAGTGAGGAAAGTGCGACACAGTGTCTCAGTGTAGAAGTGAGGTGAACGAGTGTGGTGATTGCGGTGATTGCGATGTCGTCAGAGTGTGTGTTGGGCCGCACAGCAGCAGATATCACAATGACGGGCTCGAGAGAAAGTTGACAGGGCGAGCAGGTGGTGATATGGGTGGTGAAGGAACGTGTGTTGGTGTCGTCGAAGGACGGTGGGGAGGAGGCAGGTAGGGGTGGGTGTTGAGTAGAGGGCGTCGATGGCGTCGAGGAGTGCGAAAGACGCTGAGACAGGCAACGGCTCGACTAGTGAAGGAGAGTCTGGGAGGGTCGAGGGCGGCCGTGCATGGAGTTGATGAGAGGCCGCGCTGCTGCCACTAGGCACGGACGGGCAGGGCAGTCTGAGATTGCGGTGGAGTCGATGTCTTGGCCCGTGGATGTCGTCTCTTTGGATCAACAAGTCCAGAACGGAAGATGCTGCATGCGCCTGCTGCTGTACTGCCTCGATTGCACTCTACTTTACGCACATGGGCGTCATGCCAGGGGTTGTTGAATGTCTCGATGTCTTGCTTCGGCGCTTCCTCTGGCATGCGAGAAGTCAGAAGATCGCCTATTGCGTTATTCAATGTCTTTGCAAAACAAACACAAACTCTCTTACATATCTGGTATGAACTCACCTCGTCTCGTCCACTCGCCCTCACACAGCGCGCCTCATCTCTTCCACCCAGGCCATCCCCTCGTCCCCTCGTCGCAGAGGCTTGTCTCGAATTTGCGGTCGAGATTGGCGGCTACTGCAGCTGAACAGGTACCTCTCGTTGATGATTCGTTCATCGATGACCCTGGTCGTTTCACGAGTAAACTTAAGCGCTCCTACCCCGGCCCGTGGCTTGCCTCTCCCATAGCTGGGGTTTCCATGTCGTGCACAGGCTATGTCGCCAACACACTATATTTTCTCGTCATCCGTATAGTGCTATAGTGCGTCCCGGCGTGCTGGGCGGAGAACACGATTCACGGCATTGCATGTATGTAATGTGTAGTGACAGCGGAACTCTGCCATGCCTCGTGGCATGTCGTGTTGCGCAATGCAGAAGCAAATGCCCTGTATAGCATTGGATCCTCATGGACGATCGCCTACATATGCCCACTCAGGAGGCACAATAGTCTACATCCCAATCCCGTCTTATTACGAAGTACGGCACAGAACCATAGGTAACCCATTCTAGCGGCCCATGTCTCCATTATTCTCCAAATTCTCGCAAAGGAAACCCACTCCCATCATGCGCGCATAGCCCTCACCGAATCACCACCCATGATGGCATATACGAGCTCTCAATTAGAAACAACACCACCCCTCGTACGCAACACATAGCTCCATGACTCTTTCCCCTTTTCACCCCGGAAGGTCTACACGGAGCACCCAGCTCTCTGTACCTTATATTGCGTTCTTTCGCCTACTATCACAATGGACCTACCTCCGCGTACAGTTACCTGCAGAGCAATCAATTCTTGTCCTCCCCCAGACAAAGGCGTAGGTAGCCTTATCGGCAAACAGTTTCACCAGAAACGCCAATAAATGCCACGCGCAATGAAAGTGCTACAGTACTTGTGCTGCCTTCGCGTGTAGACTTTTGAGTTCTGCGACAGTAGACAGGCAGGGGATATCATTGCTTGATTCTTATCGTCCATCACTTCCTTGTACAGTAGTCTGTAGACTCTGTACTACTTTTGGTCGCATGCGTACGTGCGTGCGTTCGTAACGCAGGACCCAAGATGGGACTAGCTGGGCCAATGTCGCCAAAATTGAATACAACAATTTATAACCTTATGTCATTCAATTTATGTGCCTGCTGCGTGCGCGCCGTTGAGAAACTTGAGAAAGACAGACCCGGTCGGCTCCTGCTCACGGTTGTTTTCTTGTCTAGAGCTTCCTCCCACGCGCCACGCTCGCAATTCCTCCCGAATCCCAATGCCTGCCCACACCTAGCCACCCTGCAGGGGAGATGCATGGCAGCACGGAAGGGAAACGGTCTTGCGTCCTTTTGGGGGAAATGCGAGGTTGGTAGGATTTTGGGTCGGAAGTTTGCGCGGGTCTATCGCTCTGATATTGCTTTGCCAGTACCGTCGCGTATCGTGTACGGAACTTACACTGGATGACTTTGCCATTGAGAGTTACTGGTCGGATGACAACACGGGCAAGATTACACGAGCGTGCTCTCCACAGTGTTTGATGTTCCTACCCGGACTCCCCGCTACCATTATCGAAAACGACTCAGACGAACACCCCATCGGCTGCATCTGTTACACATGCTATAGCCTATCCGTAAACTTCTGGACGATCTTCCGGAGCTCGCTCCCTATACGCACGAAGCTTTGCATCGCCCTCAATTCCCCCGTCAACTCTCATTATTCAAGCATATTGCAGCCTCGACTCCTCCCACGCGGGGCGGAGATATTCCGTATCCAGACCAGCCGTATCGACCGTACTGGCGTACACGCCCAACACCTTCATGCCTACGCTCATGCTAGCCTCCGCGTCGTCTTGGTTCCAGATAGACAGTCCGATGGTGTTCTCGCCGCTGTAGCTCAGGATGCCCGGCGGCACCGGGAACTCGACCTGGTTTCCGACGTACGGGAGGAACTTGCCTGCAGGGAGAAAGAAAGATAAGGTCAGCACTAGCACCCATACTCCGAAACACAAGCTGTGCAAGCCCACGGGGGAAGGAAAGAGGGGCAGACTGGGACTCGTAACAAACTCACCAAACATATAACCATTCACGTATAGCTGCGCCCTCAATGCGCTGCGCTCCACGCCCGGCGCCAGCTCAAACGCCAGACTCACGTCGAAACCTCGCGGGATGTCGAGCGCGAACTCGCTCCTGTAGAATTTCGCGCCAGCTTCTGCGAAGCCCTCGCCAGGACTACCGGCTGCCCATTCGCTGTCGTCGAAACCGGGCAAGTGCCAGCCGAGCCTCTCCGCTGTCAGGCCGCCTTCGTTATAGGCGCCGCGGACAGGGTCGATGTTCTCCTGGCCTCCTGCTTTGCCTGCGACTTTCCACGATGTGAAGGTGCTGCTGTCGCCGTTGCCGCCGAGGAGGGTTGCGTTGAGGATACCGCGCGGGTTCAGCGCGCCGGTGGTCTGGTCGTGGCCCATGTTGTCCTGGATCACGAAAAGGACGTTCTCGCCGTCTTTCGCAGCGTTGCCGAAAGCGAGCGTGCTGTTTGATTGAGCGAGTGAGACGTTGCCGAAGGAAGAGCCCAGGAAAGCGCCGTTGAGGTAGGCGCTCCAGCCGTGGGATGTGCCGCCGATGACATCTAGGAAAACGCCTGTGGGCGCGCTACCTGTGGAGTTATCGACGGTGAAGCGGCCTCTCCAGAGGATGTTCTGGGCGTGGAAACCATACTCGTCGGCGTAGAGGACTGGGAAGGTAGCGGGCTGTCTCGGGTTGAGGGTCGAGTTCTTGTCGGCTGCTACCCACGCCGCTCCAGAGTCGTCGTAGCCGAGCGAGCGTTCTGGGAGAGCATCGGAGACTTTCCACTCGAGAGTGGGTAGAATCTTGGTGATGCTTTCGACTGTGACTTCAGAAGCTGGGAGCGTGCCGCGGAGACTGCCGTACTTTGTCTTCTTGACCTTGATTTCCTTGCCATTGAAGGTAAGTTTGGAGTAGCGTTTCGGAGCGTAGACTTCCAGATCGGTCTCGCTGGACCAGTCGCCAGTGAGAGCAAGAGTCTTCCCCTTCTCCTCCGCCGAGCGAACGAGGTACGGTCCAGTGACAAGAACGCTCTGATCGAGTGGCGAATGCGGATCACTGCTGAGCTCCGGCTGCCACGCCGTGTAAGCCGCGCTCCTATCCATCAACACAACCCTAAGCCCATTGTCGAACGTCAGCACAGTACGGCCCTCATTCTGCAAAAAGCTAACAATCAGCCCTCCCTTCGCCTTATGGAACTCGACATCCTCGCAGCCACCGCAAACCGCAATCTTCCCCTTCTTGACACCCTTGAGGAAGAACTCTCCCGTCTCCCCAGTAGGCACCCAAAGCGCAACCAGCGGCTTTCCATCCTGCACACTAACAGCCAGCACCTCCGCCGTCGAGTACACGATCTTCTGCGGTCCGGCATTGAAATCCGCCACAAGAACCTTCGCCTGTCTGCCATCAATGGCAATATGCGGCGCGTACTGCGGAATCGTCAAGTCTCCGACGGAGGTTTTCACGCGCAGCTTGAACGTCTCGAGGCTGGTCAGCGTGGTGTTGGTGTGCTTGGCGACGTAGAAGCGGGCGTGGTTGTCAACGTTGTAGAGCTCTTGCGCGAAAACAGCGGGGTTTCCCGTGTAGTTTGTGGTGCCGTTGCCCCCTTTTTCGATTTTGGTCAGGTCTTTGGCGGCGCGGAGGAAGAAGCCGAAGAGTTTGGTTTCGGAGAATTTGGCGCTGATGGTGCGTGGTTCGGATATGGGGGCGCTGTAGTCGTAGCTTGTGCCCTGTTGAAAGAAAGGAGATGTGTTAGTTGAGTGCCATAGGTGTTCTCCTTGGGTTCCGTCTTATGGGCTAACGTACGACTGTAGGCATTGGGAATCCTCCCCATGTAGTACCGCCGAAGACCATGTACAAGTTCACGCCTGTGACCTTGTTGCTCAAGTTGTTGCGGTAGAACACATTCACCCAATTGGGGCCAGTGTTGTTAACGCAGCCGCCTGCAGGGCCGTTCCACGGGTTATAGCTGCCGCCCTGGAACTCGGCAAGGATGCTAGGCTGGGTAGGCGCGGTCTCCTGGAAGTGGGTATAGTAGTCGAAGACGGTGAAATCCGGCGGGAATCCATTGGTGCTAGTACATTCGGCCAGGTTGCAGGACCAGCAGGACGGGTAGTTGTCGGTGGTGTAGATGTCCACGTTGCCGCCGGCGCCGACAGTGTCGTAGTCTTTTGACCAGGATTTCGTGCGGAGATTCGGGTTGTTGTGGAACAAGGGTAAGTCAATAGAGGAAGAGCGGACGGAGCTCTCGAGCATTTGCATGTAGTCGATGCCCGTGATGTTGGGGGTTTTCGCGGTCACGTTCTCCCATTGGTTGCCGTATTCGTTTTCGATTTGGTAGAGGATAACGTTGCCTCCGTTGGTTACGGTGTGAGGGAGGACGACTTCGGACATCTTCTCCATGTACGGCTCCCAGGCAGCGGTGTATCTCGAGTCGTTGTTACGGAGAGTGCCGTAGTCGCCGGTCGTGAGCCAGCCAGGGAATCCTCCTGCGTTGGCCTCGGCGTTGACGTAAGGGCCTGGACGGAAGATCACGTAGAGACCGATGTCTTTAGCGATCTCGAACAGTCGTTCGAAGTCGTGGGCTCCAGTCTCGAAGTCCAGAACGCCATCCTTGGGCGAGTGCCATCCCCTAAGCGCAAATCTGGATTAGAAGAAGTTCAACAAGAAGAGGTGCGTCCCTTGAGAGCAAGTCTGCACATGTATATCTCCTCATTTTCCCCCACTGTTTCTGCTGGTACCATCTGATGCAAGCACCTCAAATTGTTTGGTTGCCATCGAGATACCATCAGGGATGGAGATGTATCTCCGTGGCACTCCACTATTGCCATCAGGCATGGCTATCGAAAGACGAAAATTGCCATTGAGATAACATGTGCAGATTTTCTGGGGCGCCTTCTGAGGGGTTAGGACATACTGCACACCTTGTTAGCATGGCTCCCAGGGACAAAAAGGTGTCAATCTCAAACGTACCCAGTTACCATATACTGAGAACGTGTTGAAGCCTCCGGCCTGCGAATTGTCAGTAATCCAAACCCTGGCGTCTGGAGGCGATGACACCGTCGCACCTTGATCTTTTGAAGAATATCGATCCAGAGTTCTGGAACAGGAAGTCTCCAATAGTGAACTTCTCCCGACCAGAGAAACTTTGGGCGCCTTATATCAGTACTGATTCGTCTAGGTGTTCTTTGATGAGTGGTTGTACCAGACGTTCGCCATTGACTGTACAGAGCGTAGAGCACAAGTTAGTGAAACGTCACAGAAGCCCAGCAGCTAACATGCTCTATACTAACCTATCAAGCTGTAATGGTCCCATTCGACCACGTCGTTGAGCCCATTGTCATGAATTGGCCACTGCTGCGCAAGAGCAGTGGTACATGCTGAGGCGAGCGCAAGACTCGAATAGATCCTCATGACTTCCTCGTGACAGATAGAGCTATCTGCTTGAAAAACTGAATTTCGAGACGAGGACCGGGTCCAATTATACTACCACAGCAAATACCATTGCCATTGAGGAGATGCCCCGCCACAAACAGCTTTACCCGTGGCTGGTATGTCCCTCTCGCGCACCGATGACAGAGGTCAAGCGTACTGTAGTGGGCTTGACTAGGGCATCACATCGTCACCTTCCAATGATGTCCATCTTCCGTGATGCGTAAACTTTGTGACATTCGCACGCCCAAAAAGAGCTCACTCTGGTGAGCAGATGTCACAAAATTTACGCACCACGGAGGATTGCACAAAGACATTGCCGTCCCTTGCCGAAGTGGAGGAGCGTCGAGTGCGAGATCTCCGCATCTTCGCCAGTGGAGTTGCGGGGGCTTGGCAAGGATTGTCTATCTGTGCCATGCCCAAGCGATGTTAGCGTCATCAGGCGGATGAATAGATAGGTGCAAAGATCTTCCTCCGTAGCCTTGAACTGATCACAGCCTAGGCCTGGTGGAGGGTTCTTCCCGGCGGCACCGTCAAATCGAAAGCTGACCGCACTTTGGGCTTGAGGACATGGTATTGTCGTCGACATCGAGTGGTGCAAGCCCTATACCAATATAACATCGACGGGATGTGGGGAAATTTGAAGATTCCCTACAATGGCCAACTGGCGTATGATGGCAGCGAATACTGGTTGTCAAGGACACGATGCTTTCCTCGACTGTGAGGTAAGGACTGGAAGTATACCACGTGTGACGTTCGTCTCGGTGGTCAAAAGGATTGTTCTGATGCGTGATCTGTGGTGGTAGTATAGTATAGCTACTTCTTGAAATCAACAGCCCTTCCTTCTGCCCACTGCAGTTGATCATATTTGTGAACCCAGATTCAAATACTTGGTGTTGGTGCGAGTGCAATGAGCGGCAGAGATGTACGCAAGGTTGTATGCAAAGAGCCGCTCCACGGCTCGGACAAACCGTCGGTCCGCCACAAACACAGATGCCGACAGCAGATTCCACTAACCCTTCTAACCTCATGCTCATTCAACCCATGGGAATATTGACCTGCAAGAACATGCCAAAATGTACTTGTAAAGTCTTCTATTACCCTCTGGGAGTGTTGGGATGTGCAATGGTCCATCTCGGCCCACTGCTGGTGTGACGTTATACTGGTATTCGGGCTTGTTCGGGATATGGACGTGTTGACCACCGAGAGAGGTGTTGATCATTCACATCTGTTGACTTGATCAGGCGGTTAGTACTGCTTCGTATAGAAGACCACACATGATATACCAGAATTGACAGCGCGAAAGCAACTAAGCACACATCGAACTCAGACAGCTAGTATGGTTTGTGCCTGATGTACATTCTAGATCCGTCGAATGTATACGAGGTGATTAGTCGCGGCAATCCATTCGCAACAGCTCCGACACCCCACTCGAGCTTCTGTTGCGTGATCATCACGACAGCACCACTCGTCCTTAATTATTGACAAGACATGTAATCGATCCCACAGGCAAAGACCTGTACATATCTACCACGATGTCAAGCCAACCACAGATCGACCATGTTGTCATCCTGCTACCATACGCCCTAATCGCATCCCCGCCAGACTGGCTAACTTCCGCCTTCACGACCTCCCCAGGCGGCCGCCATGCTGACAACCGCACGGAGAACCGCCTCATCCTCTTCGCAGATGGATCTTACCTCGAACTGATAGCGTTTATCAATGATGAACCCGAAAACCGCAAGGGACACGGGTGGGACAAGCCGTACGGGATAGTCGACTGGGCGTTGACCACTACGACGGAAGAGCAACCAGACGTGAAGAAGATCAACTCTCGTCTCGAGAATAAGGACTCGAAAGTGAGATATGCAGATCCAGTACCCGGCGGCAGGAAGCGGCCAGACGGGGTAGCATTACGATGGAAGGTTACGATCCCGACAGGCATCGAGCGTGGTGCTGTACCTTTCTGGTGTCACGATGTCACAGAGAGAGAGAAGAGGGTACCGATATCGAAACAGGCGACCGAACATCCCAGTGGTGCCTTAGGCGTGGCTGGCATCAGAGTCGGAGTGGATGACGGCAGAGTGAGAGCGGTCAGCGAAGCAGTCGAGGCCATCGTTGGCAACGAGAAGCTTGTACTTGGGGCACCGAAGGCGGTGGACGGATTGAAGGATCCTTGGGTGCAAGTCCAGAACGCTGATGGACATGCGCTGAAGCTAGAGCTGGTGTTGCAGACCGCTGGTGCTGACCAGCAAGACATACGCCAGAAAGTCGGTGATGGAGAGGTAGTGATAACTTTCAAGTGATCTTGGCAAATATGCTCGTAGCGCCCGATAACACTCTATCGGAGGGTTTGATCACGAGGGCTACCGCATTGGAATGTCGGTGTGCATCTAAAGTTCATAAACCTAAAGGGAATCACTGAGGGTTCAAAGTGGGATGTCCGGGTGTCCCACAAGGCGTTCCCTGTCTTCTAGCCCTGTCCGAATCTATCCTAAGTACTCTGTCGCAAACAGCGGTTGCGGCGCAAAACGAAGCCCTACGTAAGATAGAGATCTGTGAAAGCAGCAAGGTTCAAGCAAAACCCGACACTCTCATCAGTCCGCAGTCCAACCGCACCCGTCATCTGCACTGTTCGCCTGCAGACAGACCAAAGCCGTCTCAGCTTCTCGCTCAACGTAAACAGTTACTATTTGTTTACATCTACTATAGACGGGACGGCTAAAACCCCACGCAGCCACAACCACCACGCGAGCTCAAATCTCTGTGCTCCCACACTCGTGCAGCCCTACGGAGTCTAATGCCGAAGACCGCGGAGACTAAGTATAGCCTAGAGAATCGATCCACCTAGATCGGTAACGCATGATTCACGGGATATGACGACCAGTCTGATCCGACGGCTCATCCTCCTTAGCAGTGCTACAGCACCAAAGATGACAGCCACGCTAGGCTAGTTTGTAATTTCGTTTTCCAGCCGCTTTCATCATCTTTTAGAACGTCCGAAAAGAAAAGCGCCAAACCCATCGAGTATTTGCATAGGATCCACCTCCGCAAGGTCTCCTACGGGCAGAGGTGAGAGTCGTGAAGTGGTTCATTCTCATGGTCCAAGTCCAAACTCCATACTGTTCTCTCAGTGGCAGGGTGAGTAGTTCGGACCTTGAAGCTAGACCACGAACCGTCATAGCCCTGGGATCGATACTCGAGACGAGTAAGGGACCTGCTCAGCCTCTCAATAGACTTCTTCGAGAACGTACCCGCGTTTGAAGATCTCCCACGAAGAACGGGAGACAAACACATCCATACTCAGCCATGTCATGATCCTGGGAGATGCTCCGGAGTCATCTGCGGCGTTTGACAATTGGCTAGCACAGTACAAGTCATGGCAGAGTCGCGTGATTGCCAAGTATTTGAAGAAACAATGAACGAATTGAGTAGCTAGTTGTACAATATTATTACTCGTGATAAGGATTTGAATCCTACCGTGACCGTCTAAACGCAATCATTCCATCTTTGCATTCGGAAGACAAAAAATAAAGAAAAAGCTCGCTGCTCATGTGCCCCCATTCCATCATCAGCGCATTTGTTTCGAAAACAAAGTGGACGTATCCGCGATTCCCCCGTAGGACCCCCACTCTGTATGTACCATATCCGGACAAATCTAGGTTTGGTGTGTCGAGGTTTCCGGTTTGACAGTTTGTGTCGGAGTTGAGGCCGTCGATCCTTGTGTGCATCTTGCTTCGCCCATGGCAGATCACCCCTAGCACACTTTGCTTTATGCTCAAATCTTGTTGTGAGCAGTTGTTTTGACGACGAAAATTGCAGGCCGGACAAATAGTGGATCCCCCACCCTTTCCGGTCTGACCGGTGTAGGGTTGCGCGTTGTCGCCGGATCGACGCTTGTTGCACAATCGCACTCGGCGGAGAGAGCACTTTCGTTGCCCCCCGCCGAACGTGAGGATGCACAGCGGAACGCCCGGATCCGTGCGAGGGGGTTGCTCGAGCCTTTGTGAGCAGCTGTGGCGTTCTTTTGAACAACTGCCGTGGTCACTCTAGTGACATTATTATTGCTGGAATCCATGGCTATATGTCAACCAGTCGGTGCTCTACCGCCGAGAGCCACTTTCGCTTGCTGTACATTGGTCGTCTTCCTCGTTCATCCTAAGCTGGTGGGTAATGGCCTACAGGATAAGCCCTACCCGAATCGTCCCGGTAGTGCACTGACGATTGTTGTTGCTGTGCCTGCTGTTGTTGAGGAGGCGGAGGAGGCGGGTATGATTGCTCGGTAGAGCCTTGATGGTACGGAGGAGGCGGCAAAGGCTGTGCTGGCAGATGTGACTGAGACTGCGAGTATTCTGTAGGCTGCATCGGTGCAATGTGGTATTGTTGCTGGGGCACGAAGCCTTGGCTCACTGGTGCAGGCACAGTGTACGGCGACGTGCTGCTGGAGACAGACAGGTTCTGGAACTCCGACTGCGGTGGCATTTGTGGTGGGTGGTAAGCCGGTTGCTGTTGTTGTTGTTGCTGGGCATGTTGTACGGGTGGGTAGGTGTGTACGGGTGCTTGGCTGTATGGCGAGTGCTGTTGCGCCGACCCTTGGTGTGTCTGATACTGTGCATGGGGCTGTTGATCGGTGACTGTGTACTGATACTGGGGCGTTGTTGATGGCCAATGTTGTCTCTCAGGGTTCAAAGGTCCGTTGTAAGGCAAGCTGGACGCATTGCGTGCGGGAGTATGAACATCGTGAGGAACAGTAGGGACACTTTGTGTGCTTTCGTGCGATCTCCAAGTCGTGAGTCCAGGTTGTGGTTGTGAGGTTGCGCTCCCAGGAACAGCGAGTGGAAGGTTCGTCAAACCTACGTAGCTACCTCGTGGTGCGTGCTGCGTCTGCCACGAACCAGATGGGCCAGGATGCGTGCCTGAGAAGCTTCGTGATGTCGATGTCGACGCCGGTCGTTGTATGCTTGCGCCTGCATGCGGGCCAGGCGATGAGTTTTGAGTCACGGTAAGACCGGAGTCTTGGGGACGTGAAACTGTGAGACTCATTAGTATTGCAGTCTTTCTCGTCGTAGCCTTGCATCGACATACTTTGTGGTGGGAGGTCAGCTGTAAGACCGGCCTCGCTCAGTCTCAAGCGCAAGTACGAGTTCTCCTCCTCTAGTTCCCGATTGCGCTGTCGTGTAGCCAAGGATACCTTGTCGCTTGCTTCCTGTGATCGACGAAGCTCTGAAATTGTGCTCTCGAGCCCATCGATATGGTCTTTCGTTCGTTGGCGAATCGCCCGCTGAGCTTCGCGATCATTCGCTCGCTTGCGTTCTAGCTGTGCAGCAGAGAGCGTGCTAACGCTGCGGGTTCCGGCTCTGGAGGCGCGCTTCTTCGTGGACGAGCCAGACTTCTTGGGCTGCTCAGAGCCAGAAGAGGCGTAGCCATGCGATTGTGTCCGCTCCAGGCCGGAGTAAGAAGAGTCCGGCAGATTTTGATTCATTGAAGACCATGAGACGTTTGTGCTCAAGGGATTCCAGGGAGATGCTAGAACACAAGTCATGGACGACGACTGTGTTGTTGTGTCGTGTTGTGTTGGTGAGTATCCAGAGCGTCGAGCTCTCTGTAAGTAGAGAATGGGTACTGGCAGCAAGCGAGCTATGATAACACCGAGGATAGCTCAAGTTGCAGGATGATCGCCGCTACTGTTTTGCGCGAGCTTCGGCTGTTGGATGCAATTAATATCGCAACCCGGAGGAATGGCAGGGGAGGCAGCGACTATAAGTCGTTAGAGGACCTGGGAGGGCACGTGGATAGACGTCTAGTCTATTCTAGTTAGAATCAGGGAAGAGTTATAGTCAATGCAGAAACGTGGCGTGCGGCATCAGGATACCGCTAGCAGTTTAGTAGTGACGAATGTGCAGTGGATGAAACACGATGGGGTGCTAGAGGAAGATAATAATGGCTTCACGGCTGCCGGAGCGAGCAGAGTTGGGGCTCATATCAACGGTGAAGACAACCCGGCGCCTGATCGTCTCGATTGTCATTGTACCCAGCCGCAGCAGCAGGCGTACGTTGTGCATCGAGAACATCGAGCGCTGGGCCGGTAGGCCCAAGTGTTCGTCGGGCAGCCTCACGAACCCACGATGATTGACCGCCCGCCAGTGTGCGAATGCGGTTGACATCAGCCTTGCCTAATCTTGCTCTAGGTCGTCAGGCTGCAAAGATGCTACAGAGCTCTGGCTCCCGCCATGCGTGAAGAAAGGGGCCCTGCGCAAGCCGTTACGGCAGCACTCGCCGACGGCCCACATCAGATGATGACGATCAAGGTCATGCTCCACTCGAGCGTGCCTGGATGGAGGGTGTCCGTAGTGAAGCCTTCTGACCGCCAGGAGGTCTCCCGCTGTGCATCGAGCTCAAACACGCCGTGGAGCCGGCATATAGCCAGCAAACTCAGCTCCTACCGCCTCAGAAGAGAACCCTATCCTCTGTCCAAGGCTCCAACCTTCGCGGCGCGTTCCCAAACCTTGCTCTCAAACTCAACGCAGCGCCTGGCGCGCCGCTAGAAAAGCAGACAGCGGCCAAAGCACCCGAGTCGGCACGTCGCCGCGGTGAGTTCTAGCAGGCTACCAGTCATATGTGGTATACCACGTTGATCGCCTCCTGGCGTTCGTCAGAGTAGGCCAATTTATTCCACGTGCACCTCCATGTTTGCGACGCATAGGCTCGTGCTTGGCCATCACCTGTGGAGACTGCCCTGGGAACGTTGCGGTGCAGTGGATAGATGCCCAAGATTGGCATTGGGTTTGACCCGCACAGTTGCCGACGTCCGAGACGTGCTCTTGAAGCGTGGCTGGACTTCACCTCTTCGCCTGTCTGCCTTGGCCAGGACAGAGGCAGTGCGCTAGCAAAAGACACATCACAATCCAGATGACATGAGGTACTGTACACCGCAACCCCCACGCGTTGGTATGGCTCGTGGGCGCCAAGTGGGATGTCGTCCGACCGCTCTTACGGGTTCATCGTCAGCGCTGTACTACTACGTACTACTACGTACCTGGAAGGCTGTAATCGGAGTATAAGCGGAGATTTACCGGCTTTATATTAGACTCGACATGCTCTCGAGATTATCATCATCTTAACCCCCAGCCAACAAGCTTCGCTGCAGCCGCTCAGGATGCCCGCTGAAGATGTGCGCACAGGATGATATCCGCTCAGGAAAGTTAGTATGTCCGCGCAAGATGTCCGTTTCCCCGGGCATATCACCACATCCATTGTGTCGCTCCGTGAGAGTCGTAGCGGAAAGCCCTCAGTCGCATCTTTGTGCAATCAGCTCCGGTATAGCTCGGCTTCAACCACCCCAACTCACCGAAACCCCCCGAACGAGCCCCTTTATGGTCGTTCGAACAGGCCTCTCTAGCAACCGTTAGTTACTCTGTTACGTCTTGTGGGCCTTTCAGTTGTGTCACAGGTTGGATCGAGCGCACGCGAAGGAAGTTGGAAGGCTGAGACACCCTGCCTTTTTGTCGCCTATGCCTGCCGAGACGGGCTTCTCGAAGGACCTTCATTTTGTTCTAATTTGAGTGGGCTTTCCTGTAGGAGGGCAAGCAGGGACGCCTGCAGGGGTGCCACGTTGCTTCTCTACTTACCGACATTCCGCCACTCATTACACTAGACGTTTCTTCGGTTGCTCCTGTGCTCCTGTCACCCTGTGTCAAGTCGAGCGAAGGAACCTCCTCCCTGTACTGTCTCATCATGACGTTCATCGTCACAATCGTGCGAGGCAGCATCGTCATTTCAATTTTGGTATTGAAGATACATGCGTCTTCGTGTGCGCATACATTCCAGTCTGCAACCTTAGACTTCTCAGCGGAAAAAGTAACACCTGACTTGAAACTCGCTGTAAACGTAACAGCTTTGCCGGCGTGGCGCCGCGTGGGAGCGGGTGGCAGAATTCAAGGCCTGGTAAAGCCTTTTTGTCTTTGCGGCCAGATGACTGCCAGTGGCGTGCTGATATCGGGCGCCTTACTTCGACGGCTTCAAGTAACGCCATTATAGTAGAACAACAGACCATTCTGCACGCAAAGCATAAACCCTTTCCCCAGCCTAGGCCGAACCTTCGTATACTCATGATTCATGAGTAGATATGAAATGATCGTGCTCGACTAATCTCATTATTCCAGAGTGCGGGAACTTTTCCATATAACGTTCGAAGCGTAGTCATCTCTACGATATATTGGAACTGCTTGCAGATCCCGCGGATCTTGGTGACAACATCTCCTAGGAAGCACGATGTATACCGCGCGTCTCGCGACTGACGTGTCGAGTTTGCAACAGCGTTCAATGCGGCCGCTTGTGAGACGAGATATGACCCATGCGGCGTCTGATATGGATCCGCCAAGGTGTCATTGCTCGATAGCCCTGATGTGGCGTTCTCTATGATGCCGACGAGATTGCCGACACACAGGTGTGTAGGCGAAGACGTGCGCCACTGGGTACGGCCGATCGGGGCCAGCATTTTCTTGCCCCAATCAATCAATCCACCAATCTGCCGTGCCGTGAACCTTATACAGTGAACCTTATGCCACGAAGACGGCCGCACTGTGGGAGACAGCAGGATTACGGACATAGAAGTTTATGCACAGACGAGCTCCAGTACTAAAACGCGGCCATGTTCGCTATAGTTTCGGATTCTTCGGACTGTTGACGTCTTGTCACGTTATTTGTACACATTCGTAAGCAGCCATATCATAAATACTTGCAGTATCCGCAGCTCAACATTCAAGCATTTGTCACGGTACGATTTGAAGAGACTTTCACCGGATTACTGTGCACGGGTCTGCAAAGGACTCTGGTGTTGGTTTTTCTTGTATTTCGCGCACCGGTACACATATCTACATGTGATGCTCCAGCGCAACGTAATTTTTACCGCTGTTTGGTTTCACCGTTATTTCGCGCACTGATCTACGTGTGATACTTTGACACGGTATGACTTTTGCGAGAATTGTACCGTGTCGAAGATACGCAAGGTCTCGCGATCCTCAATCAGCCGGACACTGTTGCTGTCTCTGTGTTGTATATGCAAAGATGCACAACACATCTGCCGAACGTGTTGTGCATCCTTAGACCACTCTGCACGTACAGTACGAGGTCGGAGATGGCAGTCCACATGATCCGACTGTGCCTTCCCTGCTCGACTAACCGCCCACATGGCGACAAGAAAGCCTAATCTGGATTGTTCTCCGGATTCCTTTTTGTCGATCGTAGACATCGGTACCAGCGTTTGTAATTTCGTACTCCTTATCTTCGACAGCCCGGCGAGCTGGACTATTCCATCAAATGCGCCATACAAGATGATCGCCTCCAGGTTACGGTCGATCATGCGCATGTGGCCTCCCTGCCGCCGCATCTTGATCTGGCATATGCAAGAGTCATGCCAGCTGAGTCGGTGAACACCAGTTCACCGTCCAGATCTACCCCCCGGAGATCTGAGTTCAGGAAGGACGTGAAGGCTAACTGTCTGCCGGATTAGGGCAGCACATGTGTCACAGAAGGCAGTCGCCTGAACGTGTTGCCTTCATTAGCGCTGGGTACGTTTGATGACATGAAACTGCTTCTCAACCTTGATAACAGCTTTCCAAAGTTTGCTTGATGACACACCCCATTCCAAGAAACTGGGCTTAAACTCGGTACGAGAGCTCGGAGACCTGAAACGTCAGGCCCTACGTGTCTTAGCGGGCCTTTTCATTCAGCCTGTGGTGGCAAGTCGGCAACCGAGGCAATTAATATATATCAACTTTATGCATATTTGATGGATCTTGCGATATCTCGATTGCGATATTAACACGACCGTATCTTCGCGATAGACGCGCACGTGGAATGCAGTCCTTTGCGGTGTGTGTCAGGACTCGGGAGTCGCTTACGGTTTTGACTGCGATTAAGGAGTCTCAGGCACAACGCCAGGTGGCCGTAACATTGATGATGTGAATTCAATAGCTAACACGACGGCCGAACTTATCGAGCTCACACGGTTCACTTCACAGACTGTTGTTAGGATGCGTTTCACGAATAGCTGAGCTTGTTACTCTCACGGTTCTGTTGACAAACTGCTGTGGAACCCGTTTCATCGAACGCAGAACTTATTGTTAAGCCTGCGGCTCACTCCTCAAACAACGCGTTTCGAGAAACGCCGAGCTTAAGAGCTCACACGTCTCACTTCTCAATGAGACGGTCGAAGATGTTTCCGATCTCCTTCGCGCTCTTCTTGGGGTATCGCTTCTGGCCGCCCTCGTAGTCAACGAACGTGACACCGAAGCGCGTCTCATATCCCTCAGCCCACTCGAAGTTGCTGCTCAAAAGCGTTAGTAACTGTCACTGAGGTATGATGATTGGGTAGAATGCTCGTGGGCAACTGAACTTACTCCAAGAGACTCCAAGCCATGTAGCCACGGACGTCTACGTTGTCGTGGGTGGACGCCTCGGCCATTGCGTTGACATAGTCTTGGAAATATTTCACGCGGAAGTCGTCTTCCAGAATCTCATCCTTGGTCTCGTCGTTCTCGCCCTTCAAGCTTGTGCCGTTTTCCGTCACGTAGATGATCGGTCGACCGTAGCGGTCTGAGATCCACTTCATGAGCTTGCGGAAGCCAATGGCGTGAGGACGAAGCCAGGGCGACTGTGTCTCGGGGCCAATTGGTGTGCCGTTCTTGTCCTCGAGGAGGAGCTCGAGGTTGCCAGTAAAGTCCTTGGGGTCGGCCTCGGTAGGGATGTGCTTGATGTAGTTGGCACAGTAGTGGTTCCTAAGAGTGTTAGTCCGCCAATGATAACAAACGTGGGGCGTAGGCGAAGCATACATTCCGTAGAAGTCGTTTGAGCCTTTCACAAGTGCCTTCTCTTCCTCGGTGAACTGAGGTAGCCTGTCACCCAGTTGCTTCCTCATGCTCGCAGGGTACTCTCCGAAGTAGACTGGGTCGGCAAACCACGAAATAGCAAACTCCAGTTTGCGCTCGCATGCCTCAACATCCTTGGGCTCCTCGGGATCCCAAGGCTCGACCCAATCTCCGTTCAAGGTTATGCCAATCACACCGCCATCCTTCTCTTTGAATTCATCTCTGTACGCCTTGACCGCCGCACCGTGGGCGATGAGAATGTTGTGACCAACTTGCCACGGCTCTGTGCTGCTGTCGCCAACCTTGCTCTTGTTCCTGTCGCTGGTATGTCCAGGTGCGAACTGGCCGATGCTGTAGCCCAAGACAGAGCTGCACCAAGGCTCGTTGTATGTGATCCAGAACTTGACCTTCGACCCCAGGGCCTTGAACATGACCTTGCTGTAGCTGACAAAGTCCTTGACGTACTCCTCCTTGTTCAGCAGACCTCCGTATCTATCGTGCAGTCCCTGTGGCAGATCCCAGTGGAACAGTGTGACCATAGGCTGGATGCCATTGGCTAGCAACTCATCGACCAGATCGACGTAGTATTGCAAGCCCTTGTCGTTGACAGGGTCGTCGCGGCCACCGAGCGGAATGACACGAGACCAGGATACACTGAAGCGGTATGCCTTGGCTCCAAGGGACTTCAAGAGAGCTACGTCTTCCTTGTAAACATGGTAGGAGTCGCAAGCAACATCGCCGCTTGAACCGTCAGCGATCTTGCCAGGAATTCGGCAGAAAGTATCCCAGATGGATTCACCACGACCGTCCTCCTTAGCAGCACCTTCGATCTGGTAACTACGTCAAGGTCAGCTTGGCCTGGCACCGCATCGATCGTATCGTTCCATCTTACCTTGCAGTAGCAAATCCCCAGAGGAAGTCCTTCGGCAAGCTGACTTGTGACATGACGACGGATGAGACTGTAAGTAAGCCTTCAAGTACTTTTTGCAGAATCAAAAGCACACAACTGGATGCTCGACAATAGCAGAAACCGGACGTGGGAACACCAACGTATATACCTTAACTTTCCGGCTGAACACCAGGCTAGAACAAACACGACACGGAAAAACAAGGCGCCTCAGACGGGGCGACTCGCCTGCCTTCTCGTAAATCACCCCATGCAAGTGCCAATGCGCTTGCTCACGCCGCCGCGAGACCTATCATCCGCATCACAAGCTGGCAGAAGGAGGGCTTATGAGTATAGGCGAGAGCGAAAGCTGCGGAGGTGGTGGGGCTCTGTCCATTCTGCCGTGAAGGAGGGGTGTTGCGTTCGAGATGGCTGGGCGGTGAGTGGAGTCCTCGGTCCGTCGTTGCGAGCATGTTCATAGCATCACGTGATTGTGAAGAATGTCGGGAATTGAAGTGATGCCGCCCAAATGCCGACGACGTCGTCGAGCGGTAAATCCCATTATGGATAGCAAAGCCGACAACCCTGCCGCTCTTCAGGTCTTCTATACCAATCATTGTCGGATAGCAAAGGCGGAGCTCTGAGGCTACGTCGGAGTAGTTACGACGCGATGGAAGCTCTCAATAATACATAAGTTGACAATCGATCCCCTCTTTTAAGCACATATCCTCTCAACGGGCCACACATCAATCATCCACACCAAAGAGAACCACACTGCCAACTGATTGCCAGCAACATCCAGCCCCATATTTACGAGACAGTGGAACCACAAACATCGATTGAAACAAATCCTCATCTAAAAGATGCTTCCAACCTGGCGAGCAGGCTGCCGCCGCGCATTCAAAGCAACACCATCCAAGAATACCATCCGCAACGCCGCAACATCAACGCAATCGAAACGCGAAGGCGACATCTCAGATGCATTCGCCTCCCTCTCAGGCATGCAGTTCGACAAACTCGACTCCCGCTTCGCCGGCATCAAACAGAGCCTTGTAGCCGGCCACGAAGAAGCCCTACACGCATCCTGGAACCGTCTCCTCGCCTCTCTGCGCGAGGAAATTCCTCTGATCTGCGAGCAGAAATCGAAAGTCATCCCGGAGATAGACTTCAAAGATATTGATGTAGCGAGCCCGGAGTTTCGCGCAGAGCACAAGAAGCGTGGCGTTGCTGTCATTCGCAACGTCGTGCCGGAGCAGCAAGTGCTGGATCTCAAGCAGGAACTTCGCGAGTATATCGCGAGCAACCCTCACACAAAAGCATTTCCGCCAGAGAACCCTCAGGTGTTCGAGCTGTACTGGTCTCCTGCCCAGATCAGGGCTCGCTCGCATCCGAACTTGATCAAAGCACAGCGCTTCCTCATGGAGTTCTGGCAATCAAAAGACCCCAACGCGCTCGTCTCAGGCAGCCACCCGACCATCTACGCAGACAGACTACGCATGCGCTTACCAGGAGACGCACGCTTCGCTCTCGGCCCCCACGTCGACGGCGGATCGTGCGAGCGATGGGAGCCAGACGGCTACGGCAAAGGCCGCGTCTACGACGAGATTTGGAAAGGAAACTGGGAAGCCTACGACCCATGGGAGTCGAGCAGCCGCCTCCCCGTCTCATCAGACCTCTACCAAGGCGTTGGCGCGTGCAGCATGTTCAGGATGTTCCAGGGCTGGCTCGCAATGAGCAACACCGGCCCCTTCGAAGGCACCCTGCTAGTCAACCCGCTCCTCTCTCGTGCAACAGCATACTTCTTGCTCCGACCGTTCTTCTCCCCCAAAACCGCTCTCAACATCCCTCAAGACTCCACCGACGCCTTCCCAGACTCCTACCTCGACGCTTCAAACTGGGAATTGGATCTCTCGCCGCAGAACTCTTGGCTGCAAGGCGCTACGCCCGGCCACGGCCAAGAGCTCCGCCATGCATTGCACCCGCACCTCGACCTGCCAAACACCATGGTACACATGCCGCGCGTGAGGCCGGGCGACTACGTCAGCTGGCACTGCGACAGCATCCACGCCGTCGACTCCGTGCACGCCGGCAAGACGGACTCTAGCGTTCTGTACATCCCTTCGTGTCCGCTGAGCGTCGGCAACGCAGAGTACCTGGCGCGTCAGCGTTCTGCTTTCCTTGAAGGTACGCCTAGTCCGGATTTTGGGGGTGGAGTTGGTGAGAGCAAGCATGTTAACCGTCCGGGTGTTGAGGATGTTGAGAGAGTGGATGCGGAGGATGGGATGAGGGCTTTTGGGCTGAAGAGGTGGGAGAGTGATGCTGTTGGGCTCAGCGCGGGTCAGAAGCAGGTTATGGAGCGCGCGAATGAAATTTTGGGGTTCGCTTGAGCGATTTGTCGGTCAGAAGCTTTTGTATTCGTTGGTTGTAGCAGTAAGAAAAAATCCTTTTTCTATCTTGATTTAGATGCTGAGCTGTGCTATGCCATGACGGGGAAGCATCCAAAGCCCGTTCTCGTTGTGAAGAACGCCGAGTGCTCATGCACACCTTAGCTGAAGGTGATGATAGCTGATCAAAAGGACGACGGCGATGACGTTGGCAGCTTCATACCTTATTATCTGCATCGGTCACGTGTGCGCACCCGCCTTTCAGTTCAAATTGCTCGACGCCATTTCGTAGTCAATATTGGTAAGGTCTCACTGTTTGGATTAGCAGGTGATGAGAAAAATCGCATTTCTCTTCCGTACCCTACCATACAGAGCCGCAAACTCAAGCGACAGACCTTATCTCTACATTGTCATCACGGACGCTGATTTCCAGCATCCACAGAACACCCATAGCTCACCATGAAGATCAGGCCATTCGTGCAGCAAATACCTCCAGCATTGGCTGACCCCATTTGTCAGTCCGGTACAATCGCAGACGCACCAAGTCTCCGCAGCGACAACAGGAAGCTCACCCTCTCACAATTCCATATCTTCAATCCCCCATCTTAAGCCTCTTGTTGCCATTCCCGACCTCGACGGCACTCTCCATCACCGTATCTTCATTTCCATCCCCGCCCTCAATCTCCGTAACCTCCCACTGCACCTCCCTCCCCTCAGCATCCACATGCCCGCCCCGCCTTCTCTTAATCTTCCCAAGCTTACTATCCTCCACCAACCCCTCGAAATAAGGCATCCCCCTATTACTCATCGACCCCGCCGTCCTCCTCCTCACCACCCTCTCCCCAACATCCTCCTCCCCACTGCTCTCATCCTCAAACCACCCCAACCTCTCCAACACCCCCAAACTCTCCCCCCACAAACTCCCCAACGTAACATCCATCCACTCCTCTTCCTCCTCCCCATCTCGCTCCCGCCATGCGTTGAGGTGCGTTCCGCAGAATCCGCAGAACTGCTTGCGAACGTCTTTGCCGCCGCTGCCGTTGTTGGTGACGAGGGCGCCGGGCGTGTAGAACGTGCGGCGGATGGCGGCGTGCGATTCGTCCGGGAAGAAGGCTTGCGTGTTGCTGTGGTACCAGGCTAGGGGGATGCGGAGCCAGGCTGTGAGGGGGGCGGCTTGGGAACGGCCTGTTGAGCATGGGAGGTTAGCTGTCTGTCTGTCTGTTTGGATAGCGTAGGGATTCTTTTCCTGCGGAGAGGAAGCAACTGGTTAGAGGGGAATCACGTACGGTTTGCGCGGCTATTATCGAAGAAAACGTGTGCGTGTGCGTGGGGTTGGTTTTGGTATTGGGCGTGGGATTGAGGGATTGCGATTTCGTATTGGTTACGCTCGCATGCGCATGAGCCGTAGAGGTGGCTGTGGGAGGGCGTTTGGGTAGCCATGGTTTTGGCAGTGTTTTAAGGCGAGCGGCTGGTGGTGACTTTACATTAATATTAGATGTATAGGACTTGCTGCGCTGAAGGTGAGCTGTCTGGTTGGCTGAAGTGAAGGTGCAGCAAAGCTCGAGAACGTTCTGGAGCTCCAATGGAATTATTGTAGCAGCTTCAAGTGAATTATATAAGAATGATGTCATAAAGCGCACGGATCTCATGTAGATCTAACATGCATTATTATTGTGTAGAGATAGATAGTGTTGAAAATTAAACCTACCTAGCAGTGGGCGCGGAAACATCCAATGATAGGAATGATCTAGTTGGTACGAGTCGTTAGTCTATCTACTGAGCTTCCCAAGATGCCCGCTTCTTGCATTCGGTCAAATCTTCAAACATGGGCGATAGCTGATACGCCTGAGTTCCAGTGCAGCGATCCCAATCGTCACTAAAGGTATCGACGAAGCTAGTCTCTACAGCGGCTAGGACCACCATTGAGAGATCACTGAAGCTTGAATCGTATCTTGAGATCAATCTGGTAGTGATGTTTGACCCACATCAAGAACATATTATGCTCGCCAACGAAGCACGGTCGTTGAAGCGATTGAAGCTGTACGCATACTCGTGCGCAAGAACTATAGCCGTTGCTCGCTCGAACAACGATACATAGATCATGTAGCCGAGCCAGCACCGACAAGATTGTACGTAAATCTGAACGCAAGCACTGTCATATCCACTGAGACGCCCGATCGCACCGAAGTTTCGAAGCGGGAGATACAACACAGTAGTCAGTGCGGTTAGCACAGCAATGGAAAGTCCATACTCACCTGAATCGACCCTGTCGAGGTCTCAGATGTGTTGTCTCAACCTTGACCCTCATCAACAATCAGGGAACCGCCAACGCTTCCACGTGCCTACAACGTCTGAGAACCCTTCGGATCCTGCTTGTCGTTATATTCGCGACGACCGCTACTGTCTGGCCACGTCCTCAGGATCATCGAGATCCAGATCTAAATCGCTAGAGATGGTGAGACCAGATGTTTTCCATTGACATCTTCGATATAAGTCGACGTCTGAGCAGACATAAAGCTGCTGAATACGCTGATCTGACTGATGTACTGGGGTTTATCCGTTTCACTCATTTAGGTCACGCAAGAATAAACGACTGCCCAGGTATTTTGGTAACGATGGGATGGTATCGTCCCTTCCATTTGTGGTGATAGGTTAGTGACTCTCTCTCGGCTGGCAGATATGTGAGGTGTTGCATGTGGTGATTCTCGTTGCTTAGGTGGATGTACAGGAGAAGCAATCACAAGTAACAAAGTCCCGTTCATATTTCGCGTGCGTCCAGGGAGGTCGCCCCGAAAGTGAAGCGAGATAGTACCACTGCTGCATAGCTATGGACTGTTCCAGGTGTCAGACAATATAATAGACGTTTGCCCAAAGGTTTAAACTTTTACCCCAGCTCCAAACGTCCAAACGTCACCTCGCATCCACGCGTTCTGGTTGCCGCGGGAGCCACTAGCTTTATTGACATGGCTGGGGAGAGAAGAAAGTCTAGTGTTTACTGCGGCCGAACAGCTGGCCGATGGGATGGTGTGCAGTTCGAGAATGATCTGTCTGCAACGTGGCGACAGCGGTGAGGCTCGCGCGAGTGGATTCTTCTGCCTGTCATGGGTCCTCGTGCATGGGAAGCGCGCAGTGGTAGCAAATGGCGTGTCGCCGGCGGCATTGCCAGCGGATTCGAGAGCTTTGGAGGGACGAATAAGGGCTGCTGAGACACGCGGGAGGCGGTCCGATAGGTTTGGGAGGAGAAAGTGAAGGCTGGGGAGGTGGTCGATGCGAGGCGCGCGAAGGGCGAGAGGTGGCGAGCGAGCAGAGTGATTGCATGTAGTGTACGTGTATTGTTTGGACAACCAGTGTGCAGTAGTAGGTGAAGGAAGATATAGACAGTGGGTTGTTTACTTGCATAGATATTCATTCACACTCGCATCCTCCCCAGATCTTGCTCGAGCAGGTATGCGCTCGGCGACAAGGAGTCTGCCTGTTCACATCTCTCCTCTTCACGCCGGTACTTCCTTCGCGTGCGCTCCCCGTTGCTGTCCGAGCCGTGGAGGCCTGTGCCGTGCATTAAACCGCGCCAACTGGTACAAGCTGCTCAGAGCTGCCAAACACAAGAAAACAGAGGCAGCCCGCGCTGCGCAACCGCCCAGGCTGGCGCTCTCGCTACCGCCTATCTGAATCACCTCCCACTCCCTCCCTCCCGCCGAGTGTGAGACGTCGGCAGTGATCATATTCCTGCCGTGTCTGGAACACTGATACCACCAATTCTTTCGGCATCCATCAGCATTGCGACTTGAGAGCGTTTTTAATTTACCTTGCTTGAAGCGAGCCACCGGCAAGCACACACCTGCCAGCTCGTCTGAGCAACCATTACCAATTGCTATACCTTGAGAACAACTGTGTCCGCACACAAAAAACCCTCTCGGCATTATTCACATACCATACACACGCATCTGGACATATGCAGCTGCTACTCTCAAATTGTCGGTCGCGCAGAATACACACCTCGCACGACAAACGCCGCGCATAGTCCATCTTCGCACCTAGCAACAACCACACATTGACCTCACACCATGGAGGGTGAGGGGCCACCTCCTCCGCCGCCGCCTCACGGCCACAACCCCCGTCCGCCCGGCGGCGGCTTACCAGATGGAAACTACGACATCTTCATCATACCGCCTCACTCCGCCGGAGGAGGCTTCATCTACCTGCCCTCGCTGCAGCCACACCGCAATAGCTTCATAGCAGGAATATTCGTCGCCATGGCTGCCATGGGCATCTACGTCGTCGTCATGCCCGTACTACTGGCATGGATGACCGCTACAGTGGGAGGAAACGGGGCAGGGGTATTGATGCTGGTGGCAATCGTGGGACTGGCCGCGTGGGCAATTGGGAAGACGACGGCGGAGAATAGCGCAGGTAGCGGAGGTGCGAGTGCGGGTGGTGCGAGCGGAGCCCACAAGGCGGGCGCGGAAGGTAGGCAACAGTATAGATCGAATGGACCCGAGTCGCAACACTACACGCCGCCTCCACCTCCACCACCTCCACCACAAGAGGAAGAGTCTTCGCCTCCTCCTCCACCTAGGAGCGAGCCCGACCCACCGCCCAAACCTCAACCGTCAGCGGCGCAGACCGAATGGGAAAAGAGACGGCAGGAAACGAGGCGGAAAGAGGAGGAGCGCAAACGCTCAGAAGAGCTTAGGAAGAGGAGAGAAGCGGCGGCAGAGGCGCGAGAGCGAGTTGAGGCGGCGGCTAAAAAGGCCAGAGAGGAGGCAGAAGCTGCCGCGAAAAAGGCACAGGAAGAGGCCGAAGCGGCAGCGAGGGAAGCTGAGGCAGCAGCGAAAAAGGCAAAAGAGGAGGCCGACAGAGCTGCAAAGGCAAAGGCCGAAAAGGAAAAGTGGGAGCAAGCTCGCGCACGAGAGAAGGAACAGCGTGAGCGAGATGCTAGGGAGCGAATCGCGAAAGAAAAAGAGGCTCGCGAGAAAGAGGCACGTGAAAAGGAAGCCAAAGAGAAAGAAGCCAAAGCCGCTGCCGAAAAGGCAAAGGCAGCAGCAGAGAAGATCGCAGCCGAGAGACAGAAAGCTGCGAGAGAACGCATAGAACAACTACGCGCCGAGCGGACGAGAGCAGCTTCTGCCAGCGGCAAAACCAGCCCGACCAAGAACTACGTCCCGCCTACATCTCGCTCTGCGGTTGGAACAGAGGACGCCCACTCATACCGTCCCTACGACACACGCTCCTCACCAGCAGGCCGCGCCAAGTCGGCCTTCCACAGCTCCGCCAGCTCCATCTCAGGCTTGAGTGAAAGCAGCTACGCACCGAGCATAAGCACTGCCCGGACGACTCCACCACCCTCCCACCGCGGCCCCTACTCCACCATCGACCCCAACAAAATCCAAATCCGCGCCGTCTACCTCTTCTCCGACAACTTCCCCAACAAGCCCGTCGCCGAGCTGATCGCAAACCAAGGCTCCGTCACCGACGGCTTAATCCTAAACATCAAGACCGAAGGCCTCTTCATCGACGACGACGTGCGCGAAGTCCCGCAGCGAGAATGGGACGTCAAGGCGTGGACGGTGGCGTTGATGGAGCACGGCGCTTCGAAGGCGAAGGGTTTGCATGTTTTCAGGGCGACGCTGAGGGACACCGAGAATAAAAAGTATACTTTTGTGCTCGAGCCGAAGGAGGCGCATAAGGTTGCTAGTGGGATGCAGAGGATGAAGGATGGCAGTTTGACGAGGAAGGTGAATATTAAGGAGATTAAGGAGGGGGATATGAATAAGTTGCTCAACAGTCTGGGTTATTGATGCCGATGCTGGAAGAGGAGAGGAGTCTATTGGACAGGCTGGTTACTGGGGTTGTCCCTTTGGCTCTGAACAGGAAGGAGCGTTGCGTTTTTTGCTTTTTGTCTCTTTTTTGATACCACCACCACCCATTTCTCCCAGGATTGGGAACGACGACAGACCACCCACAAACACACCAAACACATACGCAACATCAAATGTTGTTGTTGTTGTACATTGCTGTACATAACCCATTAACGCATCCGCATGAAATGAGAGAACTTAGCATATGAAGAAACAATCACCACTTATTAAGACCCAACCACTCGAAATCATGATATTCCACAACCACAACCTGTACCAGTTGCAACGGAAAGCATAACAACAGCAATGATGCCATTCGTCAAGACTCCTGTTAACTATATGACCATGTGGGAAAGAGAGTTTCGCGTTCCATGGCTTAAGCTTTCCACGCGTTCCTGGATTTGTTCTACGAACCGACATCTCCTCACGTACCCCCGCACCAATGTTGCATTGGCTGGGCTGACGATGTACCGATGGTCGACGATGACGATGGCGGACGAGGGCTGAGGGCGGAAGTGCATTATTGGTTTTGGTTTCGGCATATAAGGTAGGTGGGTTTTTATTGTTGCGTTGCTCGTTTGGTCAGTGTCGTCCCGGCTGTGTTGGAAGAATCGGCTACTGCAATCGATCACCCACGGAAGTCTTTTTTGAAAGGAGAAAACGATACAATGTTGAGTCTACGCAATTTCGCGTTGGCTCTGCTACTAGCAACGAGTGCGACTGCTTTGCCGCAGCGAGACGATGGATTGCTGGCTTGTGGTGAGGCTTTTTACTCCGTCGACAAGGTGCGAATTGTGTTTTTTTCTTCATCCAAGGCATTGCAATGGATGCGGATGGGTATTGACCATACTTCTGTTTAGTACACTTGCTACGATGGTGACTTCCTGTGCCCGGTGCTCGATGGCGTGCCGACGCTGAGGTGTGGTCCGGACTGCTATTTGCCTGAGATGTACTCGTGCAGCGATGATGGGGAATTGATCTATCCCCCGAACGGTTCTGGTTCTGGCTCCGGATCTTCTGGAGGTGAAGCGAGTTCTACTGCTACGGCTACTGGAGCTACAGGGTCTGGATCGGCCCCATCGTCTTCTTCCACCAGTGAGGGCGCGGCCTGTGAGGAAACACCCACGACGCTTCATCTCAGCGATCCTCCTTACGAAAACTACTTTTATTCGGACTGTCATGGCGCCAATCAGATCGTTGTCACCAGCCCACTTTCCGATAGTAATCTGACCATCATTGGACCACGACTACTCGTTGCTTGGCCAGCAGGTAACTCCGGCACGGTCGCTTTCTTCGCTCCTCAGAACGGCGTCAATGGATCCCTAGGAATCGAGGTGGTGAACGGAACCTCAGACCAACCCCTCTCGCCCATTTATGACTCCAATGCCTCGACCTCTTCATCTGGCAATGCGAGAGTCGGAGTCTCAGCGTTGATCAGATTCAACTCTTCCGCCGTCCTCACGGTGCCGATTCTGGGCAGCATCCGCACGATCAGGGACTTTACCGAAGGCCCTTCGATTCTCATCCCAGAGATTCAAAATGCCACAAGCCTGCAGGTCGAAGATGGCACCAATGCGACTTTCTCGAGACTCTGGCTGGATAACGAGACCACGACGATAATGTCTTTCGGCCCAGCAGAGAGGAGCAACGGCGGTCTCAGCGTCGAGGATGGCCTTCTCAATATTGAAGCTGGGACGTACAGGTTCTCAGCTTCTTTCGACTACCCTCAGCTCGAGCAGTTGAGCGCTGTGGAAGTGCTGAACGAGGAATCTCAGGGCTTGATCACGCAGAATCCGGATCAAACGCAGTCGTTGTCTTTCCTTTCGTATTCTGAGAAATTGCTTGCTGGGGCGTGGCGGTTTCTGACGTACTTTGGCAGGTAAGTCTTCCGCACTACTGTTGGAACGGACCGAAAAGACGTGCCCGAACTAACACTGCTACACTATAGAGACAGTATGATCGCCTACCTCCTCCTCGAACCAGTCCTCTCAGAAGGCCCCGGCAGCGCCACCGAAGCCGTCATCAGCGCCGTCCTCGAACGCATCAACCGCACGGACGGCAGTGTCTGCCATGAAGAAACCATCGGCGACTACGCCACGTACCTCAATCAGCAGAAGAACGTTACCAGCATCGCGCCTCAGTACGATTACAAGATGATCGACACGGATTTCTTCTTGCCTGTTGTTATGAAGACGTATTTTGTTGATAGCGCTGTGGGCCGGAGTAGAATCGAGAGCTTCTTTGCGACTGAAGCGAGCGTTGATCCGGATAATGCTGGGTTGTCGTATGAGGATCTTGCGAGGATTAGTGCGGAGAAGATTGTTGATGTTACTGCGGCTTTTGCGCAGCCTGGTGGGCAGGTCAAGGAGAACCTCATTCGTTTGAAGGAGGGTGAGATCGTTGGCGAGTGGCGCGATAGGTAAGTGTGAAGACCCGAGATCACGATCACATTCGAAAGCATATGCTGACTGTCACAAGCACTTACGGCATCGGAGGCGGACGCATACCATACGACGTGAACGCAGCTCTCGTCCCAGCAGCTCTCCGCAGCATCGCAGCTCTCTCCGCCGCAGGCTTCTTCCCTGAGCATCCCGACTGGAACGAGACCGCCTCAGCCTACGCCCAAGTATGGGAAGACTCGACCCTCGAATTCTTCGCCGTGACAATCCCAGCGGACGAAGCACGCGATCTAGTTGAAACCTACACCGAAGCAGCCGGTTTCGGTTTCCCTTCGCACGTAGACAATATCACTTCAGATGTGGTGTACCACGGCCTAGCGCTGGACGGCAACAACGACCAGCCGATTGTCAAAGTGATGAACACGGACGATTGCTTCAGGACGTTTTTGCTTAATACTACGAATCAGACGCAGCTTACTGCTTTCCTCGATCAGACCGCTACCAACATCCTGCAACCTTACCCTGTCGGTCTGAGCACGCCTGTCGGAGCCATCGTGGCCAACCCTGCATATGGAGGTGATCCAGTCTACGCAGCGAATTTCTCGAACAACGCCTACCACGGAGTAAGTGCCTCCCCTTCATCGATCCCCCAAACACACGCCTTAGGAGCCACTAAGACTAACGCCCCAACCCCATCAAACAGACAGTAGTATGGTCCTGGCAATTAGCAATGACAGCCGCCGGCCTCCAACGCCAACTAGCCCGCTGCGACACCTCTTCCTCATCACCACCAGATTTCTGCTCTAACCCCAAGATCCATTCCAAAATCCTCGCAGCGTACAACCACCTCTGGGACACCCTCGAAGCCAACGCCGAGAACCTCAGCTCCGAAGTCTGGAGCTGGGTTTACACAGATGGAGATTTCCGGTTTACGCCGCTGGGCGCGCTGCCGCCGCCCGCGGGGCAAAATCCGACGGAGTCGAATGTGAGGCAGTTGTGGTCGTTGACATTTTTGGCGGTGGGGAGGGATGAGGAGCTCAAGTGAGGAGTCTGGCGGTTGGGGGTTAAATCGCATCTGGGTGGTTGTTGTTGGGTACAGATGGATGGTAGTCTTAATATTTATAGCCCGTTGAGATATCACTTGATTGTAACGCAAGTATATCAGTATGGCACGTACTGGCCCTAGATGTCTGCCGCTTTTCCAGCGCACGCTGTTCAGTGGTTAGCTGTAGGTAAGTTCACGATGAGGAGCTACAAGACCACGATGCCACACCATAACACGAGGGAAGATATGCGCAGCGTACGAAACGTAGGAACGGACCAAATGAGAACAAGGAAAGCTTTTGCATACCGCAACCTGATTTTCTACTTCTAATCTCATGCAAACAACCAAACACCAACACCAACATGAACGCACCCAATTCCACTCACAAAAAATCTCTTCAAGCCTAAGCCCACATAGCCTTGAACTTGACCGTGAACTCAGCATGCAGCAATTGCAGCGCCTTCAACACATTCTTGAGCCCCTCTTCCTTCTCCCACGCCGGGCCGTCGTCGTTGGCCTCAGCCTCAGCGAACCTGGCGGCGTCCGCAGCCTTCCTGGCACTGAGCTCCAGACCCGCCGTCTCCTCGTCAGCGAGCTCCTCCCAGCTGTCGGCAGCCTTGGCCTTCTTCGCAGAAGTCACAGGCTTGGGGCGCTCGGGCATGCCCGAGATGGCAGAGTCCGCGGCGCTGGTGGCGAACGAGCCGGCCTCGCTCTGGGAGTCTTCGGCGTCGGCGACGCGGGTGTCTTCGGCCTCTTCGGTGGCGTCCAGGTTGCCCATGACGTCCAGCATATCGACGTCGGTGCCCTCGCGGAGCTTCATGAAGTTGAGCAAGCTGGTGATGATGGTGGCAAGCGCGAGCGAGAAGTCGTTGAGCAGGAACCAGATATCGGCCTTTTGGATACCGTTGGCCTTCTCGAGCGTGTTCACGTCGCCGTGCTTGAAGAAGTCGAGCAGCCAGGCGTTTAGCGGGATCTGCATCTCGTCGGGGTAGATGTCGAGGTGGGGAATGACGGCTTCTTCGAGGAAAACGCCGTCGCGTGTGCTCTGGCAGAGGTCGTGGATAGTGCTGAAATCGTCACCTGCGCCGGAGAGAGCTTTGAAGGCGGAACGGATGCGAGGCGCAGGAAGCGACTCGATGCTTTCGTCGCTGGTGCTGTCCTCGCCGCCTGCGAGTACACCAGTGAGGGGCAGCTTGCGGTCATCGTGCTTCACGTGCTCGTTGACGAAGGTCTGGACGTAGGTCTTGAAGACGTCAAGAGTCTGCTTGTTGTGGTCGCGCAGAATCTGCGTGGCCTTCTCTGGCATAGGCGGCAAGAAGACCAGCGACGACGAAGGCTTGACTACCTTCTCGCGGAACTCCGGGTCGGCTTGACGGCAGGGGATACGGCTGAACAAGTGTGCCATGACCAACATCAGAGTCTCAACAGTGTCCTTCTCGCTCTTGTTAATGTTGGAGCAGAGCTCGTGGAAGTAGCCCTCCTTCAGCAATGCGTGGAAAGCAAAGGACGAGTTCTCGGTGAAGTAAAGGTGGCTGACCAAACCAGCAAAGTTCAAGGTGGCGCCATGTGCGTCGAGCAGCTGTTGTCTGCGCAGATATTCGATGGAGAAGCGGAGATGGTGCATGGTCTGATCCTTGAAAGAGGCGCCTCCAAGGTACAATCTCGGCTGCGACAGCAGACCGTTGATGGCGCTGACGGCATACTTGGCGTTCTTCGACTCGTGAAGCAGGGTGAACAAACGGAGCACAAGAGTAGTCGTGATGGGGAAGTGACCATTGAGGTCGGGCAAACGCGAGCTCAAGAGTCTGCACACCTTCTCGCGGGACAGACCTTGGAAGACAACATTACCAAGCAGATCGAAACCACGACGACCGGCACGACCAGCACACTGGCGGTAGTTGAGGGCAGTCAGGAAGACGGAGTCGCCAGAGAAGACGACAGTCTTACAAGGCATGTTGATACCCAAAGCAAGCGTACCAGTCGCAATGACGACGCGAAGGAAGCCCTTGCGGAAGAGAATCTCGCAGACTTGGCGGTACTTCCTGTTCATACCAGCGTGATGGACACCGACACCGCGAGCCAGGGCGTCGATGAGCCAGGGAGCGACGTTGCGGCGTCCCAGCTGCTTGACGTAAATCTCCATCTCGGAGCGCTGGACCTTGGCCAGATCGGCAAAGTGGTAGCCGGTCTGCGGCGCATTGGGGTCAAAGTTGTCCCACTCGCTGGCATCGGCACCACCAGCATCGCGTTGCTGGTCCAACTTCGAGCCAGGACCCTCTTCTCCATCATCGTCACCCTTGGACTTCTTGCTCGCCTTCGCCGATTTGAGGTTCTTGGCGTTCTTGAGTTGGAGCTTCTTCCACTGCTCCCACTGCTCAAGCTTCTTCGCCCACTTAGGCCCACTCTTGACTTGAGCCTCTTCAGCATCTGTGAGCTGCTTGACGATTGTAGTGCAGATCTTCTCACACATGTTACGGTCGTAGTTGAAGAGGATGGCAGGGAGAGCGTCTTGCTCGTGAAGACGGCACAGCATAGGCAAGGTCGACTTCAACACATCGTCCTCAACAGATATGATGTCGGAAGATGAGCCTTGCTCACTGGTGACCTGCAGCTCCGGCTGCTCGATGTTACGGAAGCCGCCCTCAAGCTCGTGAAGCACTTTGTCGTAAGGCGAAGCATCATCGGTAATCCACTCCTTAAGCAGATTCTTGAGCTCCGCCTCCCATGCAAGCACGTCTGCCTTGCGCATGAGTTTGGGTAGCGCCTTGGCAGGGTTGAGTTTCTCCGGCACCTTGTAGCCGTCAGTCTGGTGCTTGATCATGGCTTGCCATAGGAACAAACAATCCCTAGCCTCAAGTCCCAAGTCCTCGGGGATGGATCGCGACTTGTCAACAAGAGCAGCGACTGGGTGAATGTATCCGAATTCTTTGAGACCCTCGAGGCCAAGCGTGCCAAAGGCTGACTTCTCGGGAAGACCGCGGAAACCGAAGCGTTTCGGGGCGACATAGTAGTGCTTTCTCAGGTCAGAATATCTGTGAGGATGCTTGACCATCTCGAGCTTGTTGCCAATAGCCTCTTGGGTAGAAGTCAACCACTGAGCAAAGTCTTGCGGGTTGCCAACCGTGGCGGAGAGGGCGATGATAGGGCAAGGTGCCATCAAAAGCAATTGCTCCCAGACAACACCGTCTTCAGCCTGACCAATAGAGTGGACTTCATCGAAGATGATGCGCTTCACGCGCGGGCTCCAAGAGTTGGCAAAGGCAGGCGAAAGCAACAAGATCTGCAGGACGTGAGGTACAGTGACCAGGACCTGGCAACCCTGGGGGTTGTTGATTCTGTAATCACGAGTGTGAATAGCCCACACACTCTTACCACCGTACTTGTAAGACTTCGAGTAACGAGCTTGCACTTCGGCAGCGATCTGGTTCACAAGCGCCTTGGTCGGGGCAACGTAGACAAGCACGCCGTCATCGTCGGCATCGAGAATTTTGCGCATCGCGTAGAACGAGATGAATGTCTTACCCGCACTGGTGGGAGCCACGACGAACATGCTCTTGTTCGCATCGATGCCGTCAAGGACACGACGCTGCCAACCATCGGGTTGGAACTCGACACGGTTGTCGGGCTTGGAATCGAAGCTACGCTCGAGGTAAGGTCCACAGTGCATCAGCTGGAACTCCTTGGACTCCTCTTTGACAGCAATCGAGTCTGCCTTGGCTGGGAGAGCGAACTGGAAGACGAGCTTACGGTCCGGCAAGGAGGCTGCATCCGATGTCTCAGGGACCGGAGGCAGTTGCAGAGTCTTTACAGTAAGCTCAACGTTGGAGAGAATAGTCTTCGTCAGGCCGCTGCTCTTGAGAACTGCCGTCGCGGTGTCCCAAATGAGAGGCAGAACTTCAACCCGGCGATCTTGCTCTTTGCGACGGCAAGCATCGACCCAGTACTGAACCAGGCTGCTGACCATGTACAGGCGAACTTCTGCCTCAATAACCTCCCTCCATTCACGGCGGACAGTAAGCAGGTAATCCTTAGCTTTCTTGTACCTCATGCGAGAGTCTTTGTCCGCGTCGAAGTTTTTGCACACGGTTGCCCATGCTTGCACGATTTTTCCGCCAGCGCTCTCACCCTTCTTCGCCTGATCAGCAGCAATCTTGTCCATCATTGCTTGCTTGGCAGCGTTCTTCACGTTGTTCTTGCCACCGCCCTTTTTCGGTGCTGGCTTGCCCTTGGCCGCATTGCTGTCAGATTGGTCCGAATCCGCAGGGGACTGTACCGCAGACTTCTTGCCTCCAGCTTTACCCTTTGCAGGCGCCGCCTTGTCTGCGGCTGCAGACGCAGCTTCGTTCTTTGACTGGAGAGAAGAACCAACAATGATGGTCTCTGGCTCCAGGCTTCGGCCGGTGGCACCAGTCAAACTGGCTGAGTATCTGGCCATCTCAGCCATGAACATCTGGTTGCGCTTCTTGGCCCAGAATTCTTGTTTCGCGACAGCAGCTGAAGGCTCCTTCGGCTTCTGAATGATGGGCCTCTTCGAGTTGTGCCAGTGGGTCACCTCGCGGAAGATCTTGTGCGATGAGAAAGTCTGTTCAGCTCCAGCCATCTCATCGATATCCAAATGCACCGACTCCAAGTGTTTGTCAAAGACAGGGTTAGAGAAGGGAAGAACAGCAAGCTCAACAGGCTTTGGCTCCTCGGCCGCAGGCTTGTCTTCCACATCACTGCCTTCGGGCATCTTCTTAGGAAGAGGTTTGCCAATCAACGACTCGGCAGCCTTGAACACTTTGTTGAAGGTTTCCATGACCTCTCCACTAGGCGCGCTGGGCTGCTGTGCGATCTGGAGGAACAGACGTCCATCAACCACATCTGCAACATCGCAGCTGCCAGCGAACCCAGTGAGAGCGCTCCACTTCTCGCTTCGGAGGATAGAGGCGCCGTGCTTAGCAGCGTTCTGTAGGAACTCGACGGTCTCTTTGCTGCCCGTCTGATCTTCAAGCCGGCGAGATGCGAGCGGGAGGTGTGTGAGCAGAGCAGAGTGTAATAGCAACACACAGCATAGTTGTGCACATAGGGTGGCATCGATCGATGATGGTGGGTTGGACATCAAAGTGCTCACAACGGCAGCGATCAAGGCTTGACGCTCGGTCAAGCCAAGCGTCGGATCAGCAAGCTTTTCGACTTGTGCTGGTACGCTCGCATCATCACGAGTGGACGCCGATATCCACTGACTGGCGGGCGGCAGGTCTTTGAGTTGTGCGCGATTCCTAAGCTCCAGAACCATAGTCATGACCTTGGTGTCCAGCCATTCAAGACCGTTGACAAGAGCGACATTGTATCCGCGTGAGAGGAACGATAGCAGCATCCGTCTGAGAGGAAGTCTCTGAGCGTGTGATGCTTGGGTGTCGTGGCCAACGTGCTTTCCCTTTCGGTCAATGGCTGACGCACCATCGTGTGTCATCATGAAGTACAAGCTAGTGCGTTGTAGGTAGTCGAGGAAGTCTTGGCCCTCGTATGATTCGAAGACATTCACTTTGATGTCTGGGTGGGATGAGGCAAGGTTGGCTTGCAGGTGGCGAATGATCGCCTCACGGGCGAGCAGGTACTTTGAAGCATCCTTCTCATCGGCGCTCTCGGGTATGCAAAGCTTGCGGTTGCACTCGAAGAATGCGATGTGAAAGTTGCACTTGCGGACGGCAAGGTTGTGAAGGAAGTGTTCCACGTTGTATGCGGCGTGGAGCAGTTGGAAACCAGGGCTGAAGTCGAGATTCTCATCGTCGAAGCAGCGGAGGAGAAGCGAGTCGCCCTCGATCATGAACAGCTCGTTTCCAGCATAATCTCCGACCAGATCGACTCGCCTGGAGAGCAAGCGCTTGTAGGAGTGGAGAACCTTGTCCTCGTCGCTTGTTGCCCCAGGGTCCACATCGGAATCGACATCTGAGTCCTCGGTCTTGTCGTCGCTCACTGAGCTCTCCTCATCGCTGTCAGAAGATGCATCCGAGTCCCAGCTCTCCTGAACATCAGACTGAGGCGGAACGACTTTCTTGGGTGCGGTCTGCGCACTCATTTCGTTGAGTGGCGTGCGTTTGCTGCGTGTTCAACACACGATGGAAGGGAATCCGTGCGCTGAAATTCGTGACTTGAGTGTTTCCTAGTATTGCGGACCAAATAATGTCGTGAGTGAGTGGGGCTGATGTAATTCCCACGGTGTATGCAGATGTTGAATGGGTCTCGTCTCAGTCAATTGTTGCGTGTCTATTTGAGCGGCAAAGAGTTTGCCTGTCGAAGGGAGGCAAGAGGGCCGAATTCGAAGGCACATCAGTTCTCCACTAAAATAATGTCTACTCCGCTCTTTGTGCCCGCGTCAGGCTGACAATCAAATCAGACCTCTCTCGATCTCTCCTTTCACAAGCTCCTTGCTGCCTTCATTCAGACTTCATAGCAAGGAGGAGAAATCGTTGGATGCCAATACTCGACACCCTCGGCACCAAGAGGTTTGTGCCACCTAAGATCCTAGCTTGTGCGTCCATTGAAGGCGGCTATCATTTATCTCTTTGGCACACAAGTCTCCGTGCGACTCCAGATCGTCTGATATCACCCCGCCTCTGCTGTGCTGTGCTGCGTGTTTTGCTGCACGCCAACTTCTCATCACCTGCTGTGACCCTGCACGCACGCAGAATTGTGACCGAATTCCCTCACCGAATGTTCGGAGAACCAATGGGCTAAGAGTCCTGAACTATAACAGCATCCTTGTCTCACCACCTTTATATTTTTTCAAGCCTTGCTACACCCACACTTAACAGTGGCTCGAGTGGGTAGGATTGTCAGACAGCATTGTTACACACAAGTTCGTGTACCACATGGAACGCAGCGATACGAGCCATTGAACACCCCAAAGACCGCTCATTATCTCATACGCATGTGGACACCCGCCAACTCCCTATAACATTTAACGTTTCTTAATTCCTCACCACATACCCCCTCCCATCCTCCCCACTACCCTGCAACTCATGAACAGGAGAATACTCCAGCTGATGCGGTCTATGGTCAGCGTGCAACTCCCGTACCTCGCCGTTGCCACCAGTAGGCTTGTCGCTGCCATCATGCTGCGTGGTGGCCACGCCAGTCTTCTCCACCATCGAGCCATCTCGAGGAGCGGTATTCTTCACGAACCAGCCCCTCTGGATACCGAGCCAGATGATACCACCGAATGCCAGGAGTAAGACTACGATTGGCACTGCGACGGCGACGGCGAGGGTTGTGGTTGAGACTCCGCTGCTAGATTTTTCAGCTGTAGAGGCTGATGAGGTGCTTGAAGATGCTGCTGTGGAGGTTCCGGAGGTTTGCTCGCTATTTCCAGCTCTAGAAGCTGCTGAATTGGTCGGAGATGCTCCTGTGGCCGCGCCGGTGGTTTGCGCGCTGCCTTCGTTATCGCCCTGGCCATTCGATGTCCCGACAACTACCAACCGTCAGAACTCTCATCTCCGCATGTCCACAGCAATTGAAACTCACAGGTCTGACTCCTCGGCCCAGCAGCAGCCGCATCGCCCTCAGGACACTCCGCCCCAACAGCCAGCCCGCCATCATTCGGACTAATGATAGTGAAATACTCAGAGTACACCACATCCGTCCAAGCCTTCAGCGCAATCGAGTAATTGCACCCCGACGGCGCGCCGTAGCCGTATCCGAAGACGAGCGCGCTGTCGAACTCGTCGCCGCGCCATGTGTAGGAGCCGGTGTTTGGTGCGCTCGCTGTTAGAGCTGGTTCTTAGCAGGTCGTTCTCATGAAAGCGAAAAGCTCGGTGTGTAATGAGAGTGCTTGAGAAGACGAACCGTTGATTTGCGAGATTGTGGATAGAGGGGAGAGGTCGTTGCCTTGAACCAGAGATATTATGACGGGTTTGTCGGCGAGGGTGGACGGCACTGTCCATTTTATCGGGACTTCAACGCCGTCGGTCGTGTATTTATTTATGGTTACTGTGTCGCCGGCTTTTGGTGCTGTGACCTTGAACGCGTCGTCATTCTGGGCGAATGTCCCAACAAAATATGATAATAGGAAGGCAAGGGCGACGAGGAGAGACATGGTCACGGACTGGATCACTTCGACACGCGTGGAAAAAGGAACAAGGCGACTCGGGCCTTAATGCCTTCAAGCCTGCGGCTGTGCGGTATGCATCACACTAGACCTCGTGATCTGAAGCAGTGCACACCGGAACTGCGTTGGCGTGCCCAGCAATGGGCGTTTTTAGGGTTGATTCAGTAACGTGCAAGGCTGGCGCTGGCTGTGTTCATCTGATCTGATAGTCTCGAATCTGAGGCGCAGGCGCAGTAAGTTCAGCCATGACGCAGGTTGAAGCTGCGATACCACAATGGCAACAATGTATATCTCAATGCTGCGTGTACTGAAATTACGCCCTGTGAGATGGATGACATTGATTGCCGCTTAGGAGTCAGGTCCTGGATTTGGCGAACGCCCTACAGGCTACTCATGCCCAACCCCAGTCTAGCTTCCAAGGCGAAGCATCGTGCTTGCCAGATGCGGACAAGACAAGCGATTTTGATGGGCGGCTATTGAAATATTGGAATACCGACAGTCAGGTCCCCGGCTATCGCTATCTATCACATTTGAGGACAGCGCGGGATTTGACAATCGTAAAGGCAAATGTGGTTTTGTTGATAGGATCGAGTCCCCTGGGAACAGCCTGCAATAGCCACACCTTGCTGTTATCAATGTATAGTTACAGAGTAACATGAAATACTAACCCTATTTCGACCAGCAACTTAGGCATTTCCATCGTTCGTTCATCGACACAACATGCATCGCCCTCTCATCAAATACCATTGTGCTTGAGCACACCATCCATCTATAGCAACTTCTCAGGTCCAACAAGACAATCCTCGCATCAGTTCTTCGCCTTCTTCGGCCTCACCAACCACGCATACGCGCTCTTAGGCCGGCTCGCCCATTGCTCCGGAAGAGGCAGCGTAACATTCTTCTCAAAAACAAACCCATTCTTCTCATACAACCCCCTCCCATAAACCGAGCTCTCAACAATCGCATCAAACCCCAACTCATCAGCCTTCTCAACCCCCCACTTCACAAGCAACCCCCCGATCCCCATGCGCTGATACTTGGGATCAATGACGCAAATATCAAGATTAACCGCATTGCCATTAGTCCCCTTCAAGAACAGAATGCGATCGCGGTTGAACTCGGTCATGAGGTGCTGGCAGTAAGCTTTCTCCTCGTCGCTGTCCCAGAAGTCGCCTTCGGCTCGCGCGGGCGCTGGGAAGCGGTTGCGGAAGACGTTCCATTTGGCGAAGCCGGCGATTTCGCCCGTGTGCTCGTCGACGGCTTTGAGGTAAAGGGTGTTTGGGTCGGAGTTTTTGGTCTTGAGGAAGCGTTCGCCGCCGATGCGGCGGCCTTCGGGGGTGTTGTGGCGGGGGTACATGGCGTCCCAGAAGGGCTCGTTGTCTTTGAAGGCCAGGGAGGTGATTTCGAAGAGGCGAGGCATGTCTGCGTCTTCGGCCGGGACAGCGATGAATGCACTCATGTTGGACGCGATTTGTTGGGGGACAAAATGATTGAATTGGTTGATTGGTTGTGTTCTTTTGATTTGAAGTGAGTGATATGGAAGGTTATGCTTATCGTAGTCGACTAAGGCAAAGTAGCTTATGTGATTTTCGAGAAAGATGGGAAAGCGATTGGCAGCAGGACAGGAGGGTTAAGTGACATGTGCCATGTCACAACGTGGACATTTCCATTACGAGAGTGCCGGGTCATGCGGCGGCCGAAGGCAGTCAAGTGCTCGTCTCTTGGCCGGCGTCCGATGCAAGGCGCGGCCGGCTTAGCTGTCCTCTCCGAGTGTAAGCGCAAGACAGATGTGGAAGCAGCCGGTGTGAGGAGGATGCATGTGGAGTGGAGAGAGTCAGGGCAAGTCATCAATTTGCGGGCAGGTGTCGACGACAACTTCTCTGCCCCGCCCTGGCGAGCGATCAGCGACGAATTATTGAATACGCCATCAAATCTCAATCAATGCTCAATCAATAACAAAAACCAACAAAAACACCACCACCACCACCACCACAATGACAACCACCGCCGCCCCTCCGCCTCCTCCCTCCGGCCACCTCCCCCCCAAAACCACCGCTCCCCACGCCTCCGCCCTCCAACTCCTCTTCGAATCCTACCCAGCCTCAGCAACCTCCCCCCACCCCTCGCACCTCTACAACCTCGCGCTCCAAATCGCCCACAACCTCCGCCACCAGCACTCCTGGACCGACGTGCGCATCTACACCCACTCGCCCTCCACCTCAGATGCTTTCCCGCGCCCGCTGATCTCCGGCCTCCCGCCCGTACGCCTCTACGTGCACCCCGACGAGCAAATCGCGCTGTTGCAGAAGCAGAAAGATGCAGGCAAGACGGGCATGCCGGAGCTGCGCAGCGAGCGCGAGTGGGTGCTGCCGAGCCATTTGCGGGAGAAGTGGAGTTTGAAGCGCTTTGGGGAGGTTTTTGATGATGTTAGTATGGTGCCGGGGACGGGGAGTGGGAGGCTTTTGTTTGAGGAGGATAGGGAGGAGAGTGAGTTTGTGGAGGTGGAGGAGGAGAATGAGTGGAGGAAGACGAAGAGGTTGTTGCTTGCGACGCTGGATGATGATAGTACTGTGGTGTACTACATTGTTCATGATGGGATTGTGAAGCCGCGCCAGAATTGATCGTGGAAATTTAGCAATGGCAAGAAAGGAGATATGATACTGTGTGCACAAGCCTGCCACGACTCTATTTCGGGACCTGGGCTTGCGGAAAGCAGGAACCTCAAGGTTGGGAACAAGGAGGCAATGGCTGAGGAAGAGATCCGTGTGCGTCCTCGAGGCCGATGTCAACATGGAGGAATGACGAGGTCCTCACTTGTGGCGTACATTACCCGCCTGTGGACCACTGTAATGCACCTTCCCTTTGGCCCCGGGCGGTTGCTTTAGTCGGTATTTGATGTTGATACGGACAGCCGGATGCAGTACTCGTGCAGGCTTGAAGATCGCACAGGCGACGAATCATTCGGCCGATCAAGGACAATGAGTGCATCATCTTGCAGCCGGGCTCGACTCTGTGGTTACAACAATGCTGGCTTGATTGCGATTGCAGAACGCGACTGCTTGATGGTGCATTCTCGTTCATCCATGCACATTCCATGGCCACAACACAGCACGAAAGACATGATCAATGACATAGGAAGAAAGGCATGCCAAAAAGTTACATTGGTCGTTACACAATATGTACAATAGCTGTCGTCAAAGCGTTAGATCCGGGGTGTTGGGCATCAGAAGATGAAATAAATAAAAAGAAAAGATCCAAGAAAAACATTACAAACAAACACAAAAGGAAAAAGGCGCCAGAGATTTTTCGGTCGGTCAGAAAACAGATCCTCCTCCTATCCAATTTTTCCCGTTTCCCGGCTCTTTGGTTATTTCACCCCATCGTGTCCATCCCCCCTTGCCCATCATCCCCCATATCCATCGTCACAGGCGTAGGCGTCAATCCCGTCGGCGGCAACCCGCCGAAATCCGCAAACGCATTAGACCAGTCGAAACCGCCCGTCGACAGCAATGCGCTATCATCCGCCATAGTCGGCGGATCCATATTGAATGGCATGAACCACGCGGAGCTGGGATCGCCCCAGTAGCCGCCGTTGGAGTTTGCCATGGCGCTGAAACCGCCGGTGTAGTTGTTGCCGTTGTTGTCCATGCTGACGCCGCCGTCCATCATGGGGTTGAGGTTTGTGCCGCCGGGATTTTGGTCGCCGCCGGCGTAGGAGGAGAGGACCATGTGGCGGTCGAGCTGGGACATTATGCCGTGTTGTTGGTGCATGAGGAGGGGGTTTGGGGGTGATTGGAAGCCTGGGGGGAAGGCGGAGGAGTGTTGGCCGACGGGGTAGGGTTGGGAGAATTGTTGTTGTTGATTTAGGTTGTTGGTCGACAATTGCTGTTGCTGCTGCTGTTGCTGTTGCATTTGGTGTGAGTTTTGCTGTAATGATGGAGCGACTTGTTGCTGAGGCTGGAGCATTTGCTGGTGTTGACTTCCAGCCTTGTCGTCGCTTCCTTGCTGATTTGGTACCGCTGCTGATGCATTCTTGTTGTCTGACTTTGATTCCTGCTTCTTCCGTGACTTGCGGGCTTTCTGAGATGTTGGGTTCGCCATGGCTCGACTTGGCGGGCTCAATTTGGAGAAGAACTCTTCGACGGTTTGTAGGTCACTCTGCTGACCCAAGACCGCATCTGCGCCAGGGTCCTTCTTGACATCTGCCTGGGGCTCGTCGAAATCTGTGCCACTGACTCCATGAGGGTATCGATCGAACCAATCGCCATACTGGAAGATTCCCTCGCCTTCTTTCCCTGTCTTGCCCAGAGCGCCGGACTTCGCAGCGTCGGCGTGTTTGCGGTACAAGTCCCGTAGGTTCTCGGTGACGAAATGGAACATCCCCCAATGCTTCTTCATCTTCGTGAGGTATTTCACATTCCAGGCGAGGTTCTGCTTCGATGACGCCTCCAGCGCCGGGTTCTGAGAGAAGGCACCGTGGATGTGAACGGTGCTGGAGAAGAACGCAGCGTAGCCCGCGAATGGTGCCACGACAGTGTGGTCCATACCTTCGTGTACCAAAGCCGAGATTGTGTTGGCGGCTTCTAGAGCTTTGTTCGCTGCTTCTGTTATGAAAGGTTCTGGCATTTCTTTGGGAAAGTTCGCGGGCTGGCCCGGGGAGGGCAGAGCAAATCTATTCATGAATAATGTGATCTGGTAGTGGACGATGTGCATGAAGATGAATTGATTGGCGATTTTGTCGCTCGCATGACTTGCCAGGTTCTCCGGTGTGTGATGTAGAGCGGCAGGCAAAGTATCCTCCCACTTGTCTGTTGCTTTCTTGATTCGCTGGAAGGCCGAGTCGTCATCCCACATAGGCTTCTGGTCACGCTGCTTACCACCTAGGTTCATGTAGGCAATGAGCTCGCCCCAAATCCCAACAAGCCTGATTGTATAGGCGGCAACCCCCATGTTTTCAGTGGCAACCGCGACTTGCCCAGTCTCGGGGTCGACAGGATTTGGGACGTTCCCCTGCAGGTCTTCGGTCGGTCCAGTAATTTCCATGTTGTACAGCTTTTCTTTGATGGGCAATTGGGCACGAATGTATTCAGGACCAACGAACGTGGGTCTGTCAGTGCCAGAAGAGCTGAAACGATCAAGGAGGAAGCAAGACCACATTGTCCGCCTCCGGATCTCTCGATCGGTGAATGTGAGTTCGCTCTTCTCGTTCCCGGTAGATCGCTTGGGATCGTGGTCCAAGTCCTGGTGAAGTTGTAGGGCGTACGCCATGCGCTGTGCCATACCACCAAACATCCAGCTTCTTCCACCCTGACATGTACCGAATTCGTGTAGGCCCAGTATGAGATAGCAGATTAAGATTGTGATATTAGGTTGGTCGTAACGTCGAAGAGCAATCTCTCTTGCTGGTTTGGCCCATTGCTCGCCGCGTAGAAAGGCTGGCTCGGTGCGCACATGTGGGTGATTAGAGAACCTCGCAGACATTGCGCAGACTGACAACATCAGCACTGGAGGTACCTGATCTTGTGCCAACTTGCGCATAAAACTAGGCTTGTGTAAAAGGTGGTAGCTTTGACCATACACGTGGTCAAAGAAGACCTCGGAAAGATGCTGTTGTAAGTCTTTGGATGGTAATTGATCCGCGCCTTCTTTCAGAAGACTGTGTTCATCGGCATCGATGGCCATTGGCTCTGTCGTGGCCCCATCTATGGCCGCTTGCTTCTTGGGATCCGCGGCTTTCGTGTTGGCCCAATCATCTAGCTCTTCGTCGAATGCAAGTCCCGCGCCTCTCTTCTTCGCACCTGCACCAGATTTTGGCGGTGCTGGCGGTATCGCAGGCTTGACGTTGGATCTGCCTGTGCTGGCGACCACACCTTGCTCTTCTTTGGGAATGATGCGGATTACGCGATCTTCCATGCGCTTCAGGCGCTTATCCAACATTGCCATATAATCTGTGCGCGGTGCAGCTTTCCTCGTGGTGACCTTGTACACACACGGGATGCGAGATCGAAGGCAGTGTTTGCAGGCAGGCTTCTCGCCTGAGCATCTGATTTTTTTCCTCCGGCATGCGATGCATGCTAGCGGCAGTCTTTTCCTTTCCTTCCCTGCCTTTGTCTTCAATTCGCTCCAGGCTGGGATCGCCTGCGCATCGTCAAGTTTCACCCCTTCATCATCGCCCTGCGCTTGCTCGTTGAAAGTCTCGCCATTGTTGTGCGCTCCCGCATTGTCTCCAAATCCTTCGGCGGAGTAACTGCCTTGTCCTCTCTGGCTGGTGGTGTCTGAGCCATCAAAAGGACCGTTGCTACCCATGCTAAGTCGATGTCGGCTTCCCATTGTACCAGGTGATTGTAGATGTGGTGCGTTGTTGCCTGTACCAGTGGCAGGTGCGTTGTAAAGTCCAGCATCATATGCGCCGCCATAATTGTGCACTGGCAGGTTACTTCGGTGGTCCGGTAGAGTACTCGTCGTGAACCTATGCGCGTTGCCGCTCAACATGGAGTCGAGGCCTGGGCTGTTCGTGTTGCCAAAGTTGTATTCGCTTCCCGTCTGACTGCCTCCGCTATAGGTCGTTGGTGTGCCGCCCATCTGGCCAACGTTAAGCAGACTCGCACTGGGTGAATTACGTGTGTATTCAGAGCCCATGATTACTTATCCAGTGAGGGCCGGTCGACAGGCGCCGGGTCCAGTGTACACTCGTGCTTTTACAGAGCTGTCATGAATGGCAGTCCGCGCAGCGGCCGTCAGCTCCGAGGTCAAGCTACCTTTGTAACCAGTTGCTTCCGCGGTATGCTTGAGGATTGACTGAGGGTGAGCGTATGATGCAATACGCCGAAGATATCGTTCTCCAGCAGTCGCAATGGAGGAGCTGATGGTCGTGGCGAGGCAAGATGGCTCTATCGAAGGCTTTCTCCAATCACCAGACCAGGTCGAAGGTTCCGAGTCAGGTAGACTTCATCAGGCAGGGCTCTATTGCGGAGTCGTAGGATCTGGGCGGCTTGGGCCACGAGGCGTCGGGCTCATGGGCTTTCTGCTTTCTGATAGGAAGAAGTGCAAGTAGTAAAGCTTACAGTTTGCGTCTTGTGTGACGGAGCAGGTATCGCAACGGCGCGAACAGGTAGCGCAAGTGCGGAGGCGCATGCGCAACAGCGGCGTGGTCGTCGTAGTCGTCGTCAAGAAGCTCTGTGCGTCTGGCGGGTCCACTGGTTTCAGCGGAGGAAGCTGGCCTAGCGCAGCAGCTCTGCATGCATGGAACCACAGCGGAGTTAAAGTGACACTCTGGTAATGCTGGCTAATTGATTGCATTGCGTCAGGCGCTCGGGGTGCGTCCTCAGAGATGCATGACCCATTGGGGGTGAAGACTTGACATGCGTGAAACGGTGGTCCTGCCCTTACGCTCAGGATGTCGCACGCATACCGTCCTTCTGCACCAAGTCGAGACTGTTGCCAGTGGGCCAGCGAGACCAGCCGACAACAGCTGCCGGTCCACACATCATTTGATAGATCGCCGGATGGCTCCGCTCAAATGGCCCCAGCAAGGGCCAGGGCCAGAAGGTGCGGAGCTGCCATCGGCGCAGGATGCGCTTCGAGCGCTGCCATCACCGTGCTGACGGTTTGATCCGCTTATCCTTGTGTTTCAGGGTTGACGCCGATTCGCTACGGTCGCTGTCCGATTTTATGCTTACAAACGCCAGCTAATTTACTTCTGCCAAGTTGGACGATTCGCTCGTACTGTCGTATGCGCCTCCAGGCTGGCTGTACGAGGTAGCCTGTTGGGTGACCACAGCTGGTATTCAGTTCGATTTGGTCTTGAATATTCCGTGATACAAGCAAGTTGTCACGAGACAGACATTCGTCGTGTTTGGGGTTGTTGCCAAGTGTGGCCGTTGGTCTCAGGAAGGTCGAAATGGTCGCCATGACAGTCCTTGATTTTAAATGGCGTCGTCGATCCGAAAGATAGCATGTCGAGAATCGCCTGTGTAGGTCGGACAGCAAAAGGTGAGGTCTGCTTCACGTTATATAAAAACGGCAGGTGCGACAGCCGCGCCTCGTGTGACCCAGCTTTTAGGTAGCGAATGAATTCCGCTCCCAAGTGCCATTCGTACTGGTGCATGCATTTACTAAATCAGTCGATCGATTGTGGAATCGCTCCTTCGCTCGTCTTTGCATAGCGATTGAACTGCCGCTCGGAGACGTTTCGAATCGTGGGCTGGTCATGTCGGATACCTTAACAGATAAACTTTACGCGGCAGTCGCAACCGACCGATCAGCAAACGCTCTTGCGCTTGATCGTGGTGAAGATGCAGGTATTCAAGTGATTGTGATTACCGATGTAGGCATCCAGGACCTTACCTTAGTGTCTCGGTGGTGAGAAGATCTACTCACGCTTTGAAGTCGAGGATACCAGTAAACTACGTGTAGCGTTTGGGACGGATTGACATTGTTTCAATATCCGGTGGTTTGCAAATGTATTCAAGTACTCACATGGAGTATGATTGCTGTGTTGCACACCACACGTCATATTCAACTCCTCATACCCATGCCTCGTGGACATGTTTAATGTTTCGAGACACGAAACATGGGCGCATGCAACAACCTCAGAGTACTGACCCTGCGCCGCTACGAGTTTCTGGCTCAGAAGTCTACGATCGCTCTCCCAGATCCCAGGTCATGGACGACAGGCTGTCAAGACACATGTATCATTCCTGACTGTGGACGCAATGTAGCGGAATAGTGAGTGTCTGATTATTGACCAAGGTATGCTTACATTGTCTTAAGGATTCCAGAACAACAGTACCTCCCATCTGAACCTGGCCAACCAGCATATGCAGACTTCTGTGCAGCCATCGTATCGTTGTCCTTCACATTCACATTCTGTCGTAACATACATACATACACATAGAGCAACCCATCAATTCGGCGAACACGCATCCCCAGCACCACTTCTCGAGCAACCAGCCGGACACGGCGCACGCGAATCAAACTGCCAGTCAAACAGACCATCAGTCTCCGACCGCAACACATCAGTAAGGATCGCCGTGCTCGGCTCAACCATCCCACTCCTCTGAAACAATTCCCTACTGTTAATGCTCATCTGCGGCCACCCAGCCTCAATCAACGTCTCGCTACTCGTAGCGTACACATACTCCTTAAACCCTGCCCAGCGAATAGCGCTCGCGCACATGGGGCACGCCTCGGCAGTCGTGTAGAGGCTCAACTGCTTCCACGCCTTGCTGGTCTCTTCAGGTGAGAGCTTGTAAGGGCCATTGGGATCTCTCAGGACGGAAGTGCAGTTGTTGATGGCGGCGATTTCGCCGTGGAGCGTTGGGTTGCCGTCGTCGGCGATGGTGTTGGCGCCGATGCAGATGAGCTCTCCGGGGCTGCTGGAGGTGTGGTTGACGATGGCGGCGCCGAAGGCACTGAATGGACAGGGCGAGGCGAGCTCATGGAGGGCTTGGATTGCTACTCGCATCCATTGTTCTCGGATGGCGGTGGTTATAGATGTAGTGGGTTCCTCAGCGAGTATGGCTTGGTCGTGCTGGTGTTGGTGCTCGTGGCCATGGCTATGGGATGCCGCGAGGGATGCTGTGAGAGCCAGGAAGATGGATTGTACGAGCATATTGAGTTTGTGGAGTGCTAGAAAATATCATAAAAGTTAAATATGGTAGACACGTGCGCTTGTTTTGATATTCAGGTTACATGGACGATTTGGCCAGCGGTGAGACTGGTGACGTATGAGGTCGAAGGAAGAGCAAGAAAACTGGCTCCACTGCGCATGGCTGTGACCAAGTAATTTGACAATTTATGAACACAAAACTGGTGCTTTTCTGCAATGCTGCCCTCGCTAGCTCACGCGTACGCTTGTACACGTGGATGGGCACACGTACCAGTATACCAAGCCATAAGATGCGAGTGGGCTCTCCTATCACAAGGATATCTTCTTAACGGGCCTGTAACAAGGGAGCTCGATCGCAGCCCTAAGAAGGCAGGCCAATGCTGGCCAGGACCTCTCTCCGCCGCAAAACATTAACAAGTTTGAAGTAGGTGCTGTACATCTCAAACGATTGTGTATCACACGCCTTAGGACGAAGCGACGTCAGGCGTACGGCCTGCTGTCGGCATCCAGCACCACAAAGCTCGCCAACATCGCATCCTTTGGAGGGCAGAGATGAACAGACAATCTTGCGACTTAAGGAACACTCGCGACAACGTCCGAAAGGATGGCTGCAGTTGCAATCTACAGACCCGGCAAGCAGGATCCGAACTCCGGATTCCATTGGACAAAGCTGGCTAAGCTGGCCAGCTCCCATGCATGAACGTGGGACGAATTCTGCTGCCTGAGCTCTGGTGACAAGCGAGAAGCGTGGGATGTATGCGCGAGATGCGCGAGCGTAGGTAGATATCAGAGCGTGAGCTGCTCGCCACTTGCTCCGTTCAGCTGAATCGTCTCTTCACGTTTCATTTCACTTTTAGAAAAGATACTACATCATGTCCGCACCTGGGAATATAGGCAACTCCAATGGTGACAGCGCTGATTACTTCTCGCGACGTGTGTCTCGACACCACCCATGGACAGCGGATCTGGTCACTATCGACTCGTACGAGGAAGAGCCACAGGATGGCTCTGATGAAAGAGCGAGAAGATCTGCACCCTTGTCTCCAGTGCAAAGCGACCTCTTGACCCCAGCGACTTTATCGCCTCCAGTAGAAAGCACAGAGACATCGCCGCTACTTGACACCAACTCGTATGGTACTTCATACGCGAGCACATCCACGCCCATTGTATGCTGCAGACCAGGTGGACGACCAGCTGACATTCCACCACCACCCACCACTAACAACAACGCACACATATTCCCCAATGGCCCACCACAAGATATGGGCGACCAGCCTCTATGGTACCGAAGTTATGCTTTGCGGGAGTTCGAACGCAATAAGCCCTTCCCATCACGCCGTCCCGCCCAAAAGTGTGGATTCTGTGGGTCGAAACACCTTCACCGATGGCTGTTGGCGCTCGGCCTCCTGGCCATTCTATTCTTGGTGCAGTGCCTCATCCAAAGCGCCATGCACACCGAGCCAAGCACTCACGACTGGGACCCATTCGACCGTTCTCTCCCGTACTGGTCCAAGACCTTCACACACTCGTTCGACAAGGTGGAATCCTTCTCACTCGTGGATGAGATGAGGGCCAAGTTCCCTATCGATGGCATGGTGAAGATCGAGCCTGCACAGTCGGGCCAAGAGGCAGACATTGTTGCTACGATGGCCTACGGTTCATCAACGGAGTTCCACGTATCGTCCCCGAACTGGGAACTTACGGATTCTTCCATGCGACTGTTGCTCCCGACCTTCTCTGACACTCCCGACTTCGCCTCTCCACATTACGGACCACAGCTCAGAGTCGCCGTAACTCTCTACCTCAAAACCGCCATATCTTGGACATCCTTCAAAATAGACACCACCCACCTCGCAATCAAAAGCTCCACCCAACTCTTCTCCTCCTCCGACTCAACCCTCTCGCCCACCATCAACACCACCTCCTTCACAACCCACAGCACCCCAATCCACCTCCCCCGCTGGACCTCCCGCCACACCATCCTCAAAACCTCCTCCAGCCCCATCACTGGCTCCTTCACCCTCCTCGACCTCCTCGCCCTGACCTCCTCCTCCGGCTACATCCACGTCGGCATCGACAGCGGCGAAGCAGACTCTTCCAACCCGCAGCCCGCGAAACTCTCAATCTCCACTTCGTCCGGCGCCGTGAAAGTCGACAGCAGCTTGGCCAATGTGCACGACCGCGAGTACAAAACCGACGTCAGCACGCAGTCGGGCTCCATCACGGGGACGTTCCTGCTCGGCGCTTCGGCGCGTTTGGAGACTTCGTCTGCTAGCATGAACGCGGAGTTCACGCCGTTTGACTCGCAAGCCGCAAGCAAATTGGAAACTCGCAGCTCGAGCGGTTTCACGCGCGTGGAAGTGCTAAGTGCTTACAAGAACGGCGGCAAAGCGTTTAAGGGTCTGCGCAGCGAGCATGTTAGTGCTGGGTCTGGAGCGATTCAGGTGAGGTATCCAGGGGAGTGGGAGGGGAAGATCGATGCTGCCGTTGCGAGCGGGTCGATTAGTGTTAGGGGGGAGGGGGTGGTTGTTGATGAGGCGGGGCAGTATGGCGGTGGGCATGTGAGGGCGCACAAGGGGGAGGGGGAGTCGAGGATTGAGGCGAAGGCTGGGAGTGGGAGTGTGGGGGTCAGTATTGGGGATTCGTGAGAGGTGAGAGGAGGCGATGGGGTATAGGTCTGAAAGAGGACCATGTCTCCTTCCTCCTTGCGGCGAGTGCTTTGGTGGGAGAGGCCCACCCTGTTGATGATGGCCTCGAAGAAAAGGTCGTGTGTGTCTTCTGTTCCTGTCGGCTATTCTTTGTAAGAGCATCGTCATCAAACCTCACAATCGTTTTCCTTGCGCACCTAGCTAGCCAGCCATACATACACACAAGAGGCCAGGCAGGCAATCCGGTCCTGACTCCACGGCAGAAAGAAGAATAACGGATAGCGGCCATTCATCCACTGCTGCTCAAAATCAAAAGTCTTGAGATCATGGAAAACGCCAGATTCTTTCTCACAGCACCAGAAGCATTCTCGTCAAACTCTTGCCACCCCACGACCGAGCTGTGGACATGACTTCACTCTTGTAGCCCATGGACTATCTCATACGGTACAACCCGTCAAAATGCACATGGTGAGCGGCTCTGTGGTCTTGACTAGCCACACATGCCGCTGCGTTGAAGAGTCGTGGAAATGCTCCAATTGCCGTGCCGTCCCTCTTCGTCGATTACATGGTCGAGGAGACGAGCATAAAGGCTTCTAAAAACCCTTTAGGAAACTCGTGAGAGGGTCTCGGTGGCCAGTACCTACATATACTGTTGGGCACCTGCTGTGACAAGGAGCAGCACCTGAGAGTGGTGGAGATGTAACTGATGTCAAGTCGTACGTCGACGTAAGAAATGTAAAGTTGTACAGTAGAGACGGTCGGCGGGAGACCATTGGTAGAGAGGTCGACATTTGGTTTACTATAGGCATGCTGTCGATCTTGAGTTTGTGTTCGATTTCGTCATGTTGCAATTGTATCTGTATATACGAGGGACCTTACGAGTAACAAGATCTAGAATTTCGGTTGCCGGTGAACGTGATATCACAATCGTCAAGGATTCGTGGGCATGACATCGCCGCGATCGCTCTCGTCTCTTCATAAGGAAAACATGTGGTAGACGTCGGCGCCCTGCGGAACCAGAAGGAAGCCGGGAAGATAGGTGGGTAGCTTCCGGGCGTCTAGATTTATTGGAAATCACTGGCCATATAGGGTCTCCGCGACCATTGGTATGAATCTGTCATACCCATAGCAAAGAAAACAACATTTGAAGACGTGGCGTTTCTTCACAAGTCGAGCCAACAGAAAGCTTCGCAATAAGCGGAAGCCATGTTTTCCGGCCCAGAGACATGGGAAATTCCAACTACACACCGCATTGGCAAAGGTTAGCAACAAGATATCTATTTGCATTCAATTTTGTTTTGCTTTCAATCCGCACTGATCCCAAACCAAACCAAACCAAACCAAATCAAACCACCATCTACCTTTTCACTTTCCCCCCAGCAGCACCTTGACCCCCAAACCCAACCCCCAAGAGAAAGCACGACCGCATCGCAGCCCCAACATACACAAACCCAAGATTGCCCCAATACATACTATTCCACTCCCAAAACCTGTAGTAAACTTCCCACCCCATCACACCCCTCACGCTAGCCAAATGCCCGAAATCCGCCAGCAGCAGACCAAACAGAAACACTTTCCACACTCGCACATCGCTCGTGGCGCGGAGGACTAATGCTTCGTTTAAAGCGAAGACGAAGTAGAGGTTTGCGAGCTGATAAAGGACTGTTGATTCGCGAGGGGAGATGGCGGTGGTTACGGAGGGGAGGGTGAGGTGCATGTAGGCTTGCTGGTCGAGGGCGGCGTAGTAGGCTCCTACGGCGGTGGCGATGGGCTCGATGTAGAGGAAGAAGAGGCGGTAGAGCTGGGGGATGGTGGTGGGACTTGCACTTCCGGCTGCGCTTGCGCGGGAGGGTACCTTTACTGACGTGGGAGACCCTGCCATTGTTTGAGTGGCCGTTTGTAGAATGTTGTGGACTTGACTCTTGTGGTTATGGGGATCTGTGCAGAGGGAGAGGGCGTGCGCGCGCCGGAAAAGGAGTGTTTCGAGGTTCGCGATTTGGGTAGCCGAGGGGGTCTGGAATGCGCGGGTAGGTTACGGCTACGCTTTCTGCCTTTTCCGTGCAGGTTGCTTTGGGAGAAGTAATGAGAGACACAGTCAATGCGTTATGTGGCAGTGCTGTTGTAGTAAGGTAGTCAGCTGTGCATATCGAGCCTCAGTATCGGTGTGAAGTTGCGGTATGGGTGAAACGAGAAGTCTAGGGCGCCATGCCATGATTGTTAGGGCTCGAGTCGAGCACTGGAAAGCATGGATTGGGGATTCGCACGAGTAATGGCGTAGACCCCGGAGTGCTTGCCTAAGGGGATGCTAGCGGTGCAGCGTGGAGTCTTTCTCGGTAGAGGGTTGCCGTGCGTGCGGGCATGCGAAAGGGTGATGTGGTTTATTTGTGTGCTTGCGTTGCGTCAGACGAGATTAGGTGTGCGCTGGCAAGGTAGGTTGACAGGTCGCAGGTGATACAATGCATATTCTCTTGTTGAGAAGACCGACGACGAGGATGCTTGAGCTCTTCGAGTACAGCAGCACAGCTAGAAAGTCAGATGCCTGGGAGCGGCTTGCGTGCGGGGAGCCCTTTCATGATGCTGATGCTGATGATGATGATGATGATGATGATGATGCCAATATTCATGCGTATTGAAAAAAGCTACACATGTACTTATTACACGCATGTATGTATCATGTATGTATGCCACCACAGGGCTGTATGCAGTACTGTACATGCGAGTAGGCAAATGTACACCACCACCACACTGTCAGCGTCATACCAAAGCGCGGCCTAAGAGTCTCGACGGGGATAGCCTGCCTGCTCGATGGGTCGATGCCAGCACAGGCTATGAACACGAAGTGAGACTTTCCACGTGCCGTGGTGGCGATTGAAGCACAGGATGGACAAGGCGCTGAGACAAGGCGACTCGGACGAGTAAGGCGTGCAAAAACACGACCCAAACACACGGACGCCGCGCACCGAAGCTTCTCCCGTGCGGCGCGAAGAAGAAGGCAGCTCGGGCAGCAGACGGTGGCGATCTCACGATGCACTGCGACACACGCTACGCCAGGTTGGAGGGCAGGCAGCGTGGCGGCGAGAGGCCCGAGTTTCGCCAGCGAGCGGTAGAAGAAGTTTCTTTGATAGTCAGGGTGAGGAGAATAGGCGTAGTGAGAGTTGTGATGGGATTGTTAGTGGCAGGGCAAGTGTGCAGTAGCGGTGTTGGCAGCGACGGAGAAGCGTGGTGTTCAGCGCCTTGCAGTCTGGGTTCAACGACGGGGCCACGGAAACGGGTAGGATGAAGCTCGGAAGGATGCGCACGGGGGGGGGAAAGACTAGAGAGGGAGAGAGGCGATAAACAGGATAGGAAGTCGGACACTGGCCGGGCGGGATGGTCGCTCGAGCAGTGAGGATATGCACTTGCTACTGCAGCTAGCAAAGGTAGAACATAAGAAAAGAGCGGTACACCACGCCAGCGGTACACACTCCGCCCGGCAGACCGCAGTCGGCCGTGGGCAGAGGGCAGAGAAGAGGAAGAAGTCGGGCGATGCTCAGAAAAACGAGCCCTGTCTGTGTGTGAGCAAATGATGCACCAGTCCCACGGTACGTACTCTTAACTTACCGCGAGATCGCTGCAACACTCAACTCCCGCCGGCCAGCCCGACGAAGGTTTTTTGCCCAATCCTTGGGTTCGTGCAAGTCAGCTGCTAAGAATGGGAGAGCCCGTCATCGCACCGCTGTTGTCCTCTTGTCGTAAATATACTCTCCCTCTCCCAATCCAATCGCCCGCAAACAATTATTACCACCCTAGCCTTCCAATCGAAACTACTTGTCCTCCCGTCCACCCTCCCCTGTCATATAAGTAAAAGCTCGCTGCACTACCCCGTTGTTTCCGCCGCGCCACGCCAATCCAACGCCTGTTCCATCTCATCCGCTTCAGCGATCAGCACGCGTTTGCACCAGTCCACTCCTTCATTTCCCACCGCCCTGCCACACGGCCTGCGACACTATTCATTACCACCACCACCACCGCCGAAACACCCTCACCGCGCCAACCACCTGCGCCGACACTCTCGCTGTTGTGTACACATACACACTCCCACCTGACGACCACACTCTCTGCACCACCACCGCCACTCGACCTGCAGCCCAACACCCCTGCACGCCTCCAATCGCTGCGTGCGTACGTACCGAGCCTTCGTGCATCGCATTGCATCGCACCCGCATCACCACTGCCAGCGAGCGCCCTCGCCTCACACCTATTCTCGGCCTGCATTCACTCGCAGACCGCAACGCTCCTTCCTCGAATCCCTCGGACTAGCTTCTTACGGATCTGACACATTCGCTGCTCTCACCGTATACACACCCGATCCACTCATTCACTGCTGCCAGACGCTGCACCTGCCCACTGGAAATATTACACGCCCGCTCTAATAAATCATATCCCGGATCCTTCACTATCATGAACTACGAATACTCCGGATCTTCATTCCTGGCTCGCCCTCCTATGCCCGACCAGCGCCCGCACACCGTGCACTCTTCCACCACACCATTCAACTCCTGCCACATCAAGGAAGAGGAGGAGGAGCACATGCAAGGCCTCGACTTCGGTAGCGCAATTCCCAGGAGGGCATCTCTGTCCCGTGACGACACCGCTGCTGACATGTCAATGCCTTTCAGCAAGACCCATGTGCCGAGCATGAGTTGGTCCGACTCGCCTGCACAAGAACAATCATCAAATCTGCGTGATCCACACTTCCCGACCGAAGATTCTCGACTACAATTTTGGAAGAGCCAAAGGTCAAGGAGGAGGCAATTTGTTCGCCCTATCGGACACTCATCAGCAAGTTCGGTGAGCAGTCTTGGCCGCACATCAAGCTTTCTGTCACAAGTTTCATCGGGTTCTTCCTCTGGCTCAACATCCACCGCCGCAGCTATCCCAACACCCGAAGAGTCTCCCCGCAAGAGCTCGCTCAGCCGTAGACTCAGCCGATCTGTCAAGAAGATGCACGATTTCGGAACTAACATCACAAGCGGTCCCGCCCTCAGGATCAGGAAGTCAAGCTCTGCCGAGATTGTGAAGCCTACCTTTGTCGATGGCCTGCTTCCTTCATTGACTTCCCCAACCAAGAGGAACGGTAAGCACGGCGACGACAGGCCCAAGAAGTCGCGTACCGCTGCTTTGTCTGGCGCCGAGCGAAAAGACACACCCGCGCCTCCTTTCGGTCAAGCGCCTCGCTCTGCACCGTGGCCAGTGGGCGGCGAGAGCGCGAGGCAGTCTGCTGCGCTTTTCAACACTCCATCCTTCGAATTCGAGACCAATGCCGAAGACAAGCAGGATGATTCATTCACACAGCGCGCACGACTAGGCTCCATTTCAAGCGCGGCAGACAGCGGAGCAGACCTCTCTACATACGCCCGTTATGATTCACCTCAGAGGGATTGCGACGGCGATGTTGAGATGGCTGCTACTGTTCACCCGCCTCAAGACGGAAAGGTCGACTTCGTTTCTGGCTCTCTCCCTGAAGAGCTCAGTCTCGCCGTCTTCAAGCTGCTGGATGGCCCAACTCTCGCCGCTGCCTCACAAGTCAGCCGCCCATGGAACAACATCATTAAGGATGACTCTGTCTGGCGCGTCGCGTTCTTCAGACGCTGGGGACGTGAGGTCCACACATCGCCTGCACCAATTCAAGTCGGTGGCCCTGGTACCGGACTACCAAACACTCCCAAGCAAGAGTGGAAGAAGATGTACCGCGCTCGCACCCTCCTCGAGAGGCAATGGCGCATGGGCCCTGAGCGCTCTGGCAAGGCGACATACCTTTCCGGTCACACTGACAGCGTCTACTGCGTGCAATTCGATGAGGAGAAGATCATCACTGGCTCGCGCGACAGGACCATTCGTGTCTGGGACATCAACACCATGCAGTGCATCAAGGTCATTGGCGGCCCCAACGTGAAACCAGTACCTGGACCTAAGCCGCTCCGCACCGTCGACTACCCTTCCTTCCACAGCGCAGTCGCTAGTGTCAACGGTACTGTCTATGGCAACAGCATCTACCACGTTCCAGAGTACTGGCACGACGCAAGCATTCTCTGCCTTCAATACGACGAGAACATTCTCGTGACAGGCTCCTCCGACTCCGACCTCATCGTATGGGATATCAAGACCTACGAGCCCATCCGTCGCCTGAAGGCCCACACCGGTGGTGTTCTTGATGTTGCCCTTGATGCAAAGCACATTGTGTCTTGCAGCAAGGACAGCAAGATCTACGTCTGGGACCGCGAGACTTTCGAGATCAAGGGTACTCTTGAGGGACACCGTGGCCCTGTCAACGCAGTTCAGCTCCGTGGCAAGTTCTTGGTCAGTGCTAGTGGCGATGGCATCGCGCGCCTATGGAACATCGAAGAGAACAAGCTCGTCAAGGAGTTCACCGCCAAGGAGCGTGGACTCGCTGCTGTTGAGTTCTCGGAAGACATGAAATACGTTCTTGCTGGTGGCAACGATCACATTACTTACAAGTTCGAGACCGAGACTGGTCGCGAGGTTGCTCAGTTCACCGGCCACACTCAGCTCGTGCGCTCCCTCTGGCTCGACAGCGCCAACAATCGCGTCGTCTCCGGCTCGTACGATTTGGACCTCCGCGTCTACGACTTCGAGACCGGCAACGAGATCTGGCGCGCCGAAGACTGGACCACCAGCTGGATGCTCGCTGCCAAGTCAGACTACCGCCGCATCGTGGCTACCAGCCAAGATGGCAGAGTCCTCGTCATCGACTTCGGCCTGCGCAAAGAGCTCGACAATGATGGTACACCCATCGAAGGCGTCGACCTTTTGCGCGAGATCCCGCTCGAAAACACCAACGCTATCATCTTCCGCAACCCGTTCGAGGAGTCTTACTAGATGTGGATCTGCCTCTTACGCGTGTCTCGACCCTGGCGGCCGCCGCCAATCACAAGAACAACAACATCAGCATCCGCGCACACCAGCCACGGCCTACCCTCTTTCTGTAATCTCTACTAAAGCGAGCGTCTCTTCTAATGTTTTGGTGGAGTGTTCAAGGCGTAATACTTCAGAGCACAGCAGTCTCTTTTTTTTTTGCTTTTTGTTTTCCTTTGCATTTGGGGTCTCTCTTTCCTTAGTTTTGGAGCATTTTGGTATGGTGGGAAGGAGGAACAAAAAAGGAAAACTGCCCACGGGCTGGTTCGGTCAACTATACAAACCACTACTATCCTTATTATATAATGCCCCGGGGTGTTTAGCCTTGCGGCGACCTTCGTTTTCGAAACAAACAATGAACATGTTTTATCATCACTTGTTGTTTCACATGATCTGTCTTATTTCACTCAAGTGTTTACGCAGTGGTGATTTTATATGTGCTGATCTGGTTCGCGAGAAGCGGTTCCGTCGTTGATTCATCTAGATTTATCGATTCGAAAGGAAGTTCTCCATCTTGCATACATTGTGTGTCGTTGAAATTGAGTGTGTGGTGTTTGTTGGATTACCTTGCCACCGATTGCGATTGGATTGCATTTACTGTGGAGATTTCCTTGCTTTGAGTTCGACACGCAACATCTTTAGCTTTTATCATAGCATTTCGTTGTCATTACCTGGCAGTCGGTAAGCCATAGGCGTTCAATGCGATTGTGCTTTTGTCATGCGGTATAGATTTCATGTTGGAGGTGAAGGTAGGGTGGGCTTGCTTGCTTGCTTGTGTTGTACCTACATTAGCCCTTCTATCTCTTATGCAGAGGCTCTTCGATGTCTTTTCGACGACTGTCCCGGCTCTGTCGCCAATTCGCCAACTGTCCGCTGCCCTTCGCATTGTGGTACTGCGAATCTCGTACTGTCGGGCAAGATTACCACTGCGGATTCTCGCCCTGAACTCTGCACGGTGGTGGAACGCATGTCAACAGCGCCGCCACGCCATACAATCTTCACCTCGAACCCGCCCCTGCACCGCACGCCCTCGAGACACCCTCCACAATCTAGCCATGACTGCGGACAAGCAGGGAGGATCCTAATCACTCGCCTTTTTCGTTTTCTCCCGACTTCGTTCAGCACTGCTTCCGTCCTACCAGACTCAGACTCAAGCTCAGGCTCAGTCTCATGGCTCTGCAAAAGCATCTCCAAAACCCCCGCGCACGCCCCAAAATTCCCATCAATCTGCATCGGCGGATGATTGGAAAAGAGGTTGGGCAGCGTGCTCCGCTCCACCATCTCTCCCAAATGCCTCGCGCACTCCTCCCCATCGCCCAAGCGAGCGTAGAGACATATTAACCACGCACGCGACCACCCCGTGTGCGCGCCGCTGCCGTCTGCCAGCCTGTTCTGTAGCGTTTTGCGGCAAGCGGAGGCGAGCTCGGGTGTTTGAGCAGGTGTGATGGTCGTTCCGGGGTAGAGCGGGAAGAGGTGCGAGAAGTGTCTGTGGGAGGGCTCGGGTTCGGGGTAGGGGTGTTGCCACTCGAGGAGGTGGTTTTGTCGGGGGTGGATTTTGAGGGGTGGGAGGCGAGGGAGGGTTTTTTGGATTTCGGCGCGGAGGGAGGTTTGCTCTGATGTGATGGGTGTGCGGGTGTCTGTAAGAGAGAGGTAGGCGTGGAAGAGCGACTGGATGATTTGGATGTCTATTGTTGAACCTTCGCAGAGGGTTCCTTTGATTTGGGTGCCGAAGGTGGTGGTGGTGTAGTAGCTGTTTTCTGGGCTGAGGCTGGGGGATGTTGTGAGGTGATGTTCGTTGGGGTCTGTTGAGGCTGGGATGAGGAAGTCGAGGAGGAAGGACACGGCGCCTTCTACCACGGGCAACATCTTCTCGAGGAACGGCTCGCCGTCTAAAAAGTCCTGCTCCCCATTGAACTCATACCGTTCAAACACGTACAAACACAACCAAGCACCCCCCAGCGGCCACAACGCACTCGGCATCCACCGATCGACGGGATCCGTATCGGCCCAGAGATCGGTGTTGTGATGTGCACACCACGCTCCGGGTCTTGTACAGCCGTAAATCTCCCTCGCGGTCTTTTGGCCTCGTTTGGACATTCGGAGGAGGAGGTGGAAGAGCGGGTCTGAGCATTCTGAGTTGTTCCAGATGTGGCTGGGCCAGTAGTTCATTTGGGTGTTGATGTTGATGGTGAATCTGCAGCCCCAGGGGGGAGAGAAGGAGGGGTTCCAGATCCCTTGGAGGTTGGAGGGGAGGGATTTGGAGGTGCTGTGGGTTAGGGGGCGGCTGGAGGAGAGGAGGAGGTATTTTCCGTGGTTGTTGTAGAGTTCGATTAGGCGTGCGTCTATGGAGTTGTTGTGAGAGGCTGTGCCATTGCGGTCCAGATCACCAACTCTGTCCGGAGTGTTGAACGTCAATCGCGAACGTGACATGAGTTTGTAATGGCTGGCTATGTGTGTTGTCCAGATGTGACTTTGTCCTGCCTGCAAGACGTTGTCAATGTCTGATACGGCTGTTGCGACTGGATCGGTGTGTCGAAACGTTGTCTGCGCCGCGATGATTAAGAACGTCTCTTTGGCATCCACAACAATACTGCCACCGATGATCTCGGACGAACCATTGGAATCACATTGTGCAGCGAGTGCGCAACAAGACTTGATACCGTCTGCGCCTCCGGAGCTTGACTGCATGACAAGTTTGTCTTCAATCTTCTCTATTGTGTCGCAGAACTCATTGGTGTCCCACTCATTCTCGCTACGACGAGATAGGCGGACAATGAATCTTGACTTATGGCTCGACCATATTCGTACGATCATAACGTCATGCTCATAGCTTGCAATCAGCTCTCGGCACCACTGTACTCCGTCCCGTTCAAATGTCGTCGATGAAACGCCACCGAGAAGATCGAGAGAACGCTGGTAGCAGGTGACAGGTAGCTCATCATTCCCAAACAGGATGTCAACCGTACCAAGCGGTTCATAATGTCTCTGGGAACTTGGTGTAGGGATGAACGCCAAGTTAACAAGCTCCTCAGCACGCTCATGCTCGCCTTCTCGGATAAGTCGACGGAGCTCGGGCAGATATTGGCAAGTCTGGTTCGGCGTTCGTTCTTGTCTTCCACCCGAGTAGACTGAGTCTTCGTTTAGTTGAATCAATTCTCTCGCTGGGCGGCCATAGACCATGGCACCGAGTCGGCCATTTCCGATTGGCAAGGCTTCGTTCCATGTTTTGGCAGGACTTGAGTAGGAAAGTATTGATGTGTGGGCCTGGTCGATCATAATGACATAGTCGCGCGTACTGTACTCTCAGGACAACACATCCGGGACAGTAACGGCAAAACAAATTTGTCCTGGACTAGAGCAGTCGAGAGCAATGACATTGAAGAGAGGTGACATAGCCTCGATTCGGTAATGCCGACAGCACGCAGCCGCGGCAGCCATCTTCGTACGTGGCCAAACATCCGCACATGATAGATAGTCCAATCTATCTTGCCGTAGGATGATATCCGTGTCACGTTATCAGGATTCCGTGTCCAGATCGTGGATCAAGAAGGCGAAGTTGACAAAGTCGAGCGGAAAACGCACCCAAAGCTGATTGGAGGAAGTTGACTCGTGCACCATCGCTCCAAAGTGCACGCGCTTCACGTCGCCTCCTCTTCTTCCTGCTTCCTACTTGCATGCCAGCCCTAAATATCCACCAAATATCGCGACGAGCTTGCCGGACACTTGTAGGGCAGTGTGTTCTCTGGAGATCAGCTGTCTCCTCACTTGCTCGGCTGCCGGGCCGTACAAACGAGCATGTCCATCGGCTAGATCGTTGATGGCGGATCGACTGCCATGTCTGGGCCATTTTCGACCACGATTGAGAATGTTTAAAATCAGGATGGAGTTATGTGCAGTCGGCATGCTTTTGTCAGCCAGTGGCGTGGTCACATGGCCACCACACAAGCTTATCGCTTCGATCTCGCTTACTGGATGGCTACTCACAACAGCCAGCACCGCAAAGTGAGCAGGCAGTAGACTGTCATCGGCTAATATGGGTATTGTATCCCCATGGGGGGTTGCATGCATGTGCAGATGGCTAGGCCAAATCCTTCGCCCACTGCTGTTGTGCCGCAACGCTTTGTATAGGCGATGTGGCGTTTGATGGACATACTGGAAAATTGGTCCAATTGACCTTGTGGTCCAATACCCTTGCCCTCGAGGTATATGAAGACCTTAGTCTTCCAGCTCGCAGGCCGAAGACTTTTAACAGAAAGCACTTCGTTTCATTTGAGCGGCCATGGACACTACTAACGATGTGGCACGCGCCCATTCGACGTCCAGCGAGGTTGACGAGAAACACAAAGTAGACGTGCACGATGAAGAAATCGCTGTGGCGCGACTTACGGAAGAGGACCTCTACCGACTCTCACAAGAGAGCCTCTCATTCAAAGGGAAGGCTGCTTTCAGGATCACGCTCATTATGATTGTCATGGGCTGCAACCAGGCTGGTAAGCCCATTCTACTATTTACCAAGCCATGGCTGTACCAGTATCATGGCTAATGCGTGTGGCAGGCTACGGTGTTGACTGGGCTGTCATCTCTGGTATCAATGCTTTCGAGCAGTGGCACGACTATTTCGGGTTTGGCACCTCTGGAAGTACTTTCGGCATCATCACCGCGCTCATGACCATCGGTAACTTCTGCGGGTCATACTTCCTGGCATTGCAGGATGTCTACGGTCGACGCGCTGTCAACTTCGCAGGGAACGCGATAGTCATCGTTGCAGGCTTGATGCAAGGCCTTTCGACAAACCTTGGCGTCTTCATGGCTGGACGATTCTTGCTAGGCTTTGGATCGGCCCTGATGAGCAGCTCGCAGTATATGGCTGAGATAGCTCCGCTGCACATGCGTGGAAGACTTGTCGGCATCTTTGGCGCCTGCTTCCAGATCGGCTCAGTGGTTTTCTTAGCGGTCATGTACGCTTTCCAAGGCATTCAGAGTGTGAGTATCAGCAAATTTTGAGGAACACATGCGGAAGCTGACTTGCTTCCTCAAACAGAACTGGTCGTGGCGGATCCCTTTGATACTGGAGTGCCTGTTCCCTACAATTGTATGCATCACTATCTTCTGGTGGTGCCCGGAATCTCCGCGTTACCTCATCCAGAAGAACAAGCATGAGAAAGCCCGGAGTGTCATCGCGAAATACATGACGAACTCCGGCGACATCAACCAGCCGATAGTCAACATCATGGTCACTCAAATCGAAGAGTCCATCGAGAATGACAAAGCCGACCGATTCCGCAAATTCTGGGACTACCGCGTCTTCTTCACCAAAGCCGTGCGCTACAGGTTCCTCGTCTTGATCTTGTACTCCGTCTTCCAGTCTTGGAACGGTGGCGGCATCGTAGGGACCTTCCTCGTCCCTGCTCTGGAGACCATGGGTATCACGGACACGAAACAACAGCTAGGCATCAACATCGGCACGACAGGCACCTACTTCGTCTTCACGCTCTTCGGATCTTACATCATTGACAAGTTCAAGCGCAGGACTCTGATTTTCGCAGGTCTCATCTCGGTTATCGTCATGCAGACTCTCAGCACGATCACAGGATGGCGATACACCGTCGCTCCGAACGATGCTCTCTCGGCCGTGTCAGTCCTTTGGGTATTCCTCTTCCAAGTCTTGTCGTCGACGTTCATTGCCACAATGCACAATTTGTATCCCGTGGAGGTTCTGTCTCTGACTCTTCGGGCTCGAGGCATGGGTCTGTACGGCATGATTCAAGGGGCCGCAGGTACTGTGCAGAACTACGGAATCTCGGTCGGTATTAACAAGCTTGGCTACAAGATCTGGGTTGTCTACATTGTCTACAATTGCTTGCAGCTTGTCGCTGCTTATTTCCTGTTCCCTGAGACGGTAAGTTCAAACAGCTGCAAATATTTCCTGCTCTATCATCGCTAATTAAAGGTAGTTCGGCCTCTCCCTCGAGGAAATTGATACAGTCTTTGAGACTAATGGTGGTCATCCTGTCAAGATGAGCAAGAATATTCAGAAGATCAAGAAAGACCAGGGACAGGGACTGTTCGGTCCATCGAATGCGGCCCAAGAAAGACACGAGTGACAGGTCGACCGTTAGATAAAGGCAATGCCTGGCGTTGACTAGCGAAGAACTATAGTGTCAGTAACCAAACAAAGCTCCATTCAAATTGAGTTCCACTCAACGATTGCGTGTCTCGCACGAGTAGAAACCTACACAGTTGTACAAATGGATTTTAGCCGGTGTCTAGAAGTCCGTTTGCATGTCTATCTTTTTCGGGAGAGATGCGTCCGAACGGAACAACTTTAACATTGAGCCGAGAGGTGGAACAATGTATCATGATTGCAGCATACCTGCATACGCTAAGCTGGATCTCATGTTGCATTGCATCAGTGCCTCGAACTACCACAATCACAAAGCTTCGTCTGGGGTCTTTTATGCAATCATGGCTCACTGCCTACTTCGTATGCCTACAGAGATCAGAGATATTCTGCCAACATGACCGTCGCTCCCGCCCTACAAGATCTCAAGGGCAGTCTACGACCCGACTTCCACTGGGGCTTCGCTACAGCAGCCGCACAAGTCGAAGGCGCCGTCAAAGACGGCAAAGGCGAATCCATATGGGACACTTTCGCCAAAATACCCGGAAAGGTCAAAGATGGCAGCGATCCCTCACAAGCCGTACGATCCTACGACTTCTACAAACAAGACGTCCAGCTATTGAAATCTCTCGGCGTCACAGCCTATCGCTTCAGTCTAAGCTGGTCGCGTATAATCCCCCTCGGCGGCAAAGACGATCCGATCAACGAGCAAGGTATCGCCTTCTACTCCAACCTCATCGATGAGTTGCTAGCCAACAATATCACACCATTCGTCACCCTCTTCCACTGGGACACTCCGCAAGCTCTCGAAGACCGATATCTCGGCATGCTAGACTGCGAGAAGTACACTCCAGACTTCCTGCGCTACGCACGCTTGTGCTTCGAACGCTTCGGCGACAGAGTCAAACACTGGATCACTTACAACGAGCCAGGAGTCTACTCTCTCGCTGGCTACACCGGCCCTCACGCCCCAGCCCGCAGTTCTGATCGTTCAAAACACGAATACGGAGACGAAAGTACCGAGCCCTTCATCGTGGGGCACACAGAGATCCTCTCGCATGCCCATGCCGTCAAGCTCTACCGCGAAGAATTCAAACCTATCCAAAAAGGCGAGATTGGAATCACCCTTCATGGTAACTGGTCCGAACCTTTCGATGCGGCCTCACAGCTCGACCAAGCGGCCGCCGAGCGTGCGCGCGAGTTCGAGATCGCATGGTTCGCGGATCCGATTTACGGAACGGGCGACTACCCAGCTTCGATGCGCGCACAACTAGGCGATCGCCTGCCGGTCTTTAGCGAAGCTGAGAAACAGCTTGTGCTCGGTAGTTCTGACTTCTACGGCATGAATAGCTACACGACTTTCTACGTCCAGCACCGCGATGAACCAGCAGAGCTCAACGACCATTCCGGCAACATCATGAAGACAACCGTTAACAGCGAAGGGAAATCTCGAGGCCCAGAGGCGCCGACGTATTGGCTCGCGACGTGTCCTGAAGGATTCAGGAGGCTGCTGTCGTGGATCTATAAGAGGTATCAGATGCCGATATATATCACTGAGAACGGCACGACGGCTCCCGACGAGGATATGGCGGCGCCGCCTTCGAAAGAGGTCCTGGATGATAGGCACCGAATTGAGTTCTTCAATGGGTATCTTGAGAGCGTTGCACGGGCGGTGAAGGAAGATGGCGTTGATGTCAGGAGCTATTTTGCTTGGACGTTCACTGATAATTGGTATGTTGTGTAAAGACCGAAGTCTATGTCTAATTCCGTATGCTGACTATGAGTTGTAGGGAGTGGGCAGCCGGTTTCACAGATCGCTTCGGTTGTGTGTGGGTTGATTTCGAGAGCGAGGAGAAGACTCGATATCCAAAGGAGAGTGCACATCTTCTTGGGCGAGTATTTGGACATCTGATCTCGGAACAGGAAGATTGCAAGTAGGTCCAGTGCATGCATACCGTTTTGCCTCCCTCTATGCTATCATCATTAGACGTAGGCGTCCAAAGGTGATCAATATCTCATGGGGACACCGCAGGGATATATAGTTGTGCATCTGCTTTTTGGTACGATCACCGAAAACTTATGTAGAGTAGTCAGTGCGAATGCAGACATATATGGTCTTACTGTTGCATGGATCGAATGCTAGGTCGACGATGCTGCGATTGTGTGCATAGGCGTGAGCTAGTCGCCTGTCTGCCGGTGTCAATCAACTTACACATTTGCCTGGTCCTAATCCGTGAAACCAGTGCAGGATTTCAGCACGAAACGATACAAACAGTTCGAGACATGACTAGCCACTCTCGATAAACGCAAACCCACCACGTGTCTACGGCTCGGATCCCACCGCAATCACAGCCACTAAGAGTCAGTAGCATTTCTCCTGAATCTGCAATTCCATATCCTTGCGTACGAATTCCCACGGTTGACCAGAAACAAGACGCTTCGTAAGCTAAACCTCTAGCTAGCCAGATACATGATAGTCGGTATCTGACGCCTGAGCGCGTGTTCACGAAGCCGTGGCGGTACATACGTACGCTGTACATATCCCCTCACGTGAGCTCCCAGGCTGCGTTTCAGTAGGAGGGGGAGACAACAAGGAGGCCTGTCACCCTTCCTCGTTATTACCCCATTATTTATACGAGAGACACTTTTTTACGTACGATGGTCAAAAGGTTACAGGCACTGTAGTGGGTACTTCGGTACCTCCTAGGCTATGTCATGTCCATACGACCCTGAAAGATTTACCATGGGAATCCGGACCGTTTGGAACAAAAAAAAAGGCGACCAAGGGTCGTACTTTGATATATCATTTGTGAAACTGCTTTTCTATTTTGCGATGGCCATTGGCTTGGGATACGAAGTGTTTCTTCACTCGTTGCTTCAGGCGAGGTCACGCAGTCCAAGGCACGCTTGCTTGCCCTGTCTGCTCCTCCCCCGAGGAACAGTTGGTACCAAGAAATAAAAATGGATTTGTTATCGAGTCCGAAGGATTTCGATGATGATCTCGGCCCCCAGTCGAGCGTTGCCTTCCCGTTTTGGCTGGAGCAGGGAAAGGAGCACCCGCCAAAAGCCTCCTCGCCGCAACTCAGCTTTGCCCGGCCGTCTTGCCCTCTATCCTTGCCCTGGAGTTTGACCACACTGCCGAATGCAACGTGTGAGTGAGTAAATTGAGAGCGTGAGCCGCCCGCGATCGGCACAGCCGTGCGTGCTGCCGTGCTACCGAGCAGATATGTCGATCCCCGATGGTGGGAGATGGAGAAATCGCGCCAGAGCCACAGAAGCTGTGCCTAAAAGGGCCGTAGTGCGCGCGTGCCCGCAGAGGAGATGAGGGGATGCGAAGGTCGAGGCGTTTGTGGGCGGTGCTCTTCGCGAGGGAAGTGGGACTCGCTACTGACGCTGTGTTTGAGAGAGCAGGGTGGGAGGTTTCTCCGCTCAGTTGGTTAGTGCGCTCTGGTGAGTCGTGACGATGACGGTATTATTATTTGAGGGAGTAAAAAAAAAGGCCCGAGGGCCAGCAATAATCCAGGAATAATAATGATGATAGATATCGTCAATTGCCGGGCGTAGCACGTTATCTCGCGCGCACGCGCTGGCCTCTGCTGCGTCCGCGCGCTTACGGTGGCTGATAAATTGCGTTATCGGCTTGGTGAATGGTGTCCTGTCCCGTCGCTGTTCCTATCGCTCTCGGCTCGATAGCGAGAAGGAGACAGGCGAAGGCGTATCGCCAATCCATTGACCATTCGGTTCTCGGCCACGCAGGGCGCCTCTCTGGTACTGGCTAGAACGCTAGCGAGGTGGGCGGCGCAAGTGAGAAGCAGGAACGAGGCACCATGAGCCTTGAAGAGCAGCAGGGTCTAGAGATAGGCAAGGGTGTGTTATGTGATAGGGGACTACAGACTACTGGCAACTTTTTTTTTATGGGAGTGAATGTGTTACAGAGCAGGGCAAAGGCCTAGAACCGCGCATTCGCAACAGAGGCAAGATCGGCGAGGCTGTACTACTGTATCTGAGCTGATCAACAAGGCGAGCAGCAGATCAGAAGATAGACGAAGAGGAGGAAGGGCGAGTGATTTGCAGGTTCGCAGCACGCAAGCGAGGCATACCGAGACGCTGGCTCAGTGCGCCGCCGATCGCACGAACGTGCCATCATCGTCACGACAAAGAAGAAGCGCGCAATGTGTCCTTCTCGTCGCGGAGTTGGATGGAATGATAGTACATAACAAGTATCGTCACATTCGCCTACGAACAGCACTATGCGGATACTATTAATGTTCGGAGGGTTGGTTCATGCGCGGCATCGCGGGTACAGAACGCCACACACAGGCCCATGCGCGTGGCCAGTGGACGATAACCAAGGCTCGATGTCTGATTAGGTCTAGAGCGGGTGGACGTGTGGAGTCAAGTGACTCTCGAGAGCTGGGGAACATGATCAATGATGGCGGCGGGCGTCCCGATAATACGTTGCCATACTGCGAGTGCTGGTGGTGGTTTTGTTTGGGAGAAGAGTATCAGTGGTGTGTGTGAAGAGAAGAATACCGCGGTGCTGGCTGGCAGTTCCTCGCAAGTCACCAGTAGAACAAAGCACACCAGAAAACACTCACGATAAAATAATACACTCGCCCTCTCTCTCCGCACCGCAGTGACCGACCCCCCTGCCTCCACCATCATCGTTGTTATTAAGTGATTGGCCCGAACTTGGAACCCCCCACTCCGGCAACAGCACTGGAAACACAGCTACCCTTGAGAGCGCCGCTCCCTTGTTCTCGTGCGTGCCGGCAAACAATCATTTGTTGTTGCCAGATATTCGTCTTCCTTGGTCTTCAACCTCCAATTGTTGTCTGCTATTCACATTCGCACTCCCACTCGATCACCCACCCTCTTCGATCCCTCTGACCACTCACGATCCTCGTATCCGCCCCTGCTCCAAGACACCTGTCTCTCGCATAACCCGTCAGCTGAGTGGCACTTTCCGGCGATCTCGGCCTGCCTCGAGGCTGTGCAAGCGTTCCGAGGCTCTCTCTGGGAAACATTTCCAACAATTCCACAACAACAAAGAATCTCCTGCCCAAAGGTCAGCCGGCACGTCACACAACCACCGGTCCATTGACCACTGCACACAACCACCCTCACAATCACAAACATGACTGCCTCAAAAGTATGTCGATCCCCACCGCCCATCACGCCATGTTGGCAGCCTGCTTGCTTGCTTATCCGTCTGCCAACCTACCTGTACCTGCATTTCTAATCGCGCCTCTCAATAGGAAATGTCTCGTCCAGCTTCACAACACCGACTCTCCGTCAGCTCCACCCCATCCAGCCTGCCCGCTCGTCAACCCTACAGTCGCACACACTCCACCCCGCTCGGCGCCGGCCGAATCAGCAGGAGAAAGAGCTCGTCCTTCGCGCCTGGCAACGCTGCTGCGATAGAGGCCGCGGTTGAGAACGGTGTTGCGGACGGCTCCGTCTCGATCAACCGCCGCAACTCCAAGGCCACTCTCAACATCCTCAGCGAGAGCGAGCAGACACCCATGCCAAGTAGCCTGCCTCAACAGGCCTCCTTGCCTGGTCGCAGCGGCAGCCTTGCGAATGTGCTTACAGACGGCCCTTCGCTATCCTCCTTCCCAGCCGTTGACAAGTCAAAAGCGAAACGGAGGGCTAGCGATGGCACCGCCCTTACGAAGAAGGAAAAGGCAGCTACCGGCGAGCTGAAGTGCGAACATTGCGGCAAGGCGTATAAACATGGCAGCTGTCTCAACAAGCATTTGTAAGTTGCGCGCAATTAATTATTATGATGCGCGAATTTAGGGCTGACGATCGGCGCTCAGGTGGGAACACACGCCGCAGTGGCAGTACACCTCCAAGCTGCTGATCTCAAAACACCAGCAGGTGCAGTTGCTCGAAGCTGCATCAGTCTTGGTGGCCATGAACGCAGACGGCACTCCTGCTCACGACAGCGACTCATCATCCCCAGCGGCTTCCGGCTCCTCCGACCTTCGCGACGACGACCCCTCCTCAGCGGAGACGTCGCCGCCTCCACAAAGCGAGCACGCTTATCGCGAACCAAACACCAAGCGATACAGCAACTCCAGCAGTGCATACTCCAGGTCTTACCAATCTGCATTCTCGGACAGTGCGCCCAGCGCATCTGGATTTGGAAGTCACTATCGCCAGTGGAGCGCATCCAGCCGTCCTGGCACTGCCAACACCAGTATCGCTGAGAGTTATCCCGAAGAAGACCCGGCCGATCTGGCTGCTGCAGTCGGTCTGCTCAGCTGCTCATACGGCACGCCCAAGAGTGCTCCCACGGCATTGGCCGCCGATATCCCTCCTGTCCCACCACTCCCGGCGAAATACCAGGGTGCGTCGGTTCCTGGTCTGCCAGCCCGCATGCCATACAAAGACCACCAGGATGACGTAGATATGGATGATGATATGTCCGATGAAGATGCTCACTCCTCATCTCGTCACCAACACGACGATGACGACGGCATCTTCGGCCAGATGGACGCTTAGCACCGTGCACACCAACCTCACAAGTCACCAGCAAGACTTGATCATGTGGATGCCTTTACACGACTTTATTACTTACGCAAGCGAAAATCATCGAACCCCAGCAACGATTTGCCTACCCAAGAACAAAAGAGCGTCACTCTTAAGGCTTGGCAAATTTACGAGACTATGGATATTACTTTTTTACAATCTTCTACCAGGACCCGATTTTTGCATATCTTGAAGAAAGCATGGGAACAGTACGCCAAGCAGGAAAAAAACGAAAAACAGTCATATCATATCGCAATGTTCATCGAATCCCACCGGGTTTGCTCCGCTACGCAAATGCATCAGCACCGATGAGTTCGCTTCGCACACATGCTCTCGTTGTTCCCTGGTTGAAACCAGGCATGACGTGAGCTGCGACCGCAAACGAGGTTAAAGCTGATCGAACGCGCTTTGAATTTCACGGAAACAGCGTCGAGCACCGGTTTCCATCATTGGGTGAATGGAAAGGAATTTGGCATGAAGGCTTACCAGCGCCTGATTTATGGAGGAAGGGGCGCAACGTTTTCTTGGTCTTGATCCTTGGTTGTTGCTCACAACTTTGCATGTCGTTTTTGTGTCTGAATATGGCTGGTCTACGACATTCAGCCTGGACAGGCATCACCTCTTTGCTTTGTTGGCTTTGCTTTTCTGTACCTTCATTGTCGGTTTTCCTTTTTTTTGTTTTTTGTGGTTTTTATGCGATAACATCATCATGTAGCCCGAATTTTGAATCTTTTGTGAAACTTCTACTTAAGCTGTCGTGTCTTCTTCCTCCTTTTTTTCTTGCTGGTCCCTCAAAATGCTTACGCATTTATGGCCTTGGGCCGTCGGGGACTCGCATTACTTTGTCAAGCCACACGCGAGTATGCGGTCTTAGGCCCCAAACAGTCTGCAAATGTTCGTTCTGTAGCTTTTCGTTGGCAAACTATTGACGGAGCGCACAGACATTAGATGGTGTGAGCGCGCCCATTGAGACACTGGCAATGATTGTACCGGTCTGCGTAGCTTTTGGTTGCTGATGCTAACGTTGTAGGAGCAAGGGCCTACCGAAGTGAGCATGCGTTAATAGTTGGTTGATGAGCTGATACCAGGCAAAGAATAGCTATCTTTAAGGTACTTACTTACACCAACCAATAAGGCACAAGCACAGAAACGAAAATGGCTGCCATCTATAAATTGAACAAAGGCCGTTGCGGGCCTCTGATTGGCTGGAACCCTTGTCCTGCTCTGACGACGTGTGCGTTGCACAAATTGATTGCACCTCAGCCTCACTTTAGCACAGGGGCGGAAAGGTGAGGGGATCGCATTTTCTTTCCGCAGAGTGTTACTATGGTATATTGACTGTAATGGGAAACGACGCTTCATTTGCTAGAACCCACACCGGTAAGGTACCTTTTCATGAACTGAAGCAGTCTTGGGGGCTATTCTCGCTGGCGTCCCTATCTAGTTTTCAGCTGCATGCACATATACACGCCATGCTACTATCGCACACAGGGCGTCGATCCATACAACCTTGATCCCTGACCTGGATGGCGAGACCTTCAAGCCTTGTTGTTCAGCTCAGGTGTGGCAGTGTCGCTTGCTTGTGAGTCTTGATCTACTGCGGCTTCGCTACCAAGTTGTTCCTTGGTTTGGTTTCTAGTCCACCTTCGCTTTGTTTTAGCTTCGATCGTTATGGCGCTCGTTTGTTTAGGAATTCCAGCACGCTCGCTTGTGCTCCTGGTGTTGTTGAGCTGCACATTCGCTTCTGCGTCTTCGACGCAAAATGAGACTGTCTCTAGAGCGTCATATCTGAACACGACGGCCGCGAATGGACTAAGTACTTCGGACTCGTCGAGCGATGTCAGCAGTACATTGTCTATCGCAACTGACAATGACGTCTCTTCAACTAGCACGTATGGCCTGGGAGATTTCATTGCCTCTGGTATGGGCTTGTCCGCCGAGAGTGACACCTCAAGCGGCAACGTTGGCGAGGAACCTACAGACAAGCCTTCGGTGACTGGAACAGGCTCTTCGTATACATCCCAAGAGCTTAATACCAGTCTCTCCAGGGACAAAGGCGATGAGTCTATCACACCCACGACACGTGCGAGCCAGGGCCTGGATTTGGTGTCGACCAACCTCACGCTTGGAGCGAATATTGGGACAGCCGTTAGCCCAAAGCCTACAAACGCTACTGCAACCGAGACTGGTTACATCCCAGACAACCCCAATACCATACCTCCCGACCCACCAATTCTATACAATCAGTCGTTCACACTATCTGGTGATTGCTGGAACCAGTGGAGTCAGTTCTGGAGCGCCAGCAGCTTGGTCGCAGAGTACGAGTTCTACAAACATGAATACACGACGACTTTCACGACGACTGAATCGAGCATGTGGATGGTGACCTCTACATTCCTGTCTTTCTACACAACCACTGTCCGCGGCGGCCAGTTTCCTCTCACTACATACAGCACCCTCGCACCGGTGACAGACTTCGACTGGTTCGGAACCCCGACAACGACTTGGACGACCACGCAGACAACGTACGACCTTACTCAAATGGACGTAAGACCCAACGCATCCTTACCAGTTCCCTCTTGCGTCCTGCCGACACTCGTTTCACAATGTCAGAGTAGCTGGGACCGCTACATAAAGCATAAGACTGCACGTGAAGATCTACCTTTCGATCCTGCTGGACCTACTGGCTGCGATGCGTTCGCAACCACCACGATCCCTATCAGTTGCAAAGGTCCGATCTCAACATGGGCCTCGGTGAGAAGTTCATACTTTGCCAACGAGCCTCAACTGCCAGATTGCTCTCAAGCGAAAGTGCCGGATGACTATTGCAGCAGTACGAGATCGCAATACATTTTCAAGGCGGAAGGGAAGTCTAGCCAGTTGGATGGCGTGCCTGTGATACACTGGACCGAGACTACCATTGACGGTACCGAGACCAGAGTCCCGACCTGGCCACCGAACACCACCATAGGCGGACCCGGTTGCACTCTGGGTTGTGGAAGTTGTGCCATGCAGGGCGGGACGGTCGAGCTCATCTACTGGCCTCCTGCCACGATGACCGGTAACGTGAGCATACATAGGCCAGTGACAGCTGAGGCACTGGGGACTACGTTCACCTCGCCAACGGTAAAGCATCTCACATCGTTGTTATAAAGCACTCGCCCGACTAACACGCAACTCTCCAGGTCTACGTGTCTTTCGACTACCTATGGGCCCGCAACAGCTGCAGCCGCTTCGGCACCACAATCTCAAACACCATCGTAGCCATCACAAACACCGAAGCTATGTCCTCGCTATGGGGCTTCGGCTGGCCTAACGGACAGCAATACACCGACTCATTCAATTTCACAGACTTGTATGTCACACCAGTCCCCGACTCGATATACGAAATGCAACCACGATGTGCAGCATCCATGGCCAGAGCCAAGGGTGGTCGCTATCGTCCAGTTCCTTCTGATTATGCTGGGTGCGCGCGCACGGCGCCGTACGAGCCGATCATTGTGATTCCTCTGGAAGTTAGGTCGCTTGATCCGGCTTGGGCGATGTGTAATGGAGGGATCAGAGGCGTTTATGACCCACCGTGTAAGATGATCTGCCGCATGCTTGACATGATCTTGTGACTGACGTAATATAGTGGCTCTCACGCCACGCAGCGCAATCGTCGTTCCCACCAAACCAGCCGGAAGTGATCCCACGACCGCAGCAGCGCCCGCACCAACACCAACATCAGATGCTGCTCCTGAAACGGCACCAGCGACAACCTCCAAAGCTCGACCGCCAACTGCAGCGCCCGTGCAACATACTGAGCCCAAAGATCCACCTGCGCCTGCAGAGGATCCTGCTACCAAGACTTCTCAAGGCTCAGCTGGCAACGCGAACAATCAATGGCCACTTCCACCCATTACCGCCGAGGCTCCTACGACGACGAACGCGCTGTCTGTGTTGCTTTCGGCGATGTCCTCAAAAGCTCAGGCCGATGCTGCGGCTCACAGCGCAGCTAGTTCTGGTGACCCGAGTGACGGAAAACAGCAGGCCGGTACCCAACCATCTGATTCATCTGGTGCTCAATCCGGGTCAAATGATCCAGGCGAAGCTGGACAAGGAGGAGGGAGCCAAGATGGAGGCTCACAACCTGATGATCCCTCTGGGTCGAGCGATCAAGGTGGAGCTGGACATCAAGAAGGAACCCACGATGGAGCATCACAGCAATCTGGACACGACAGTTCAAACGCCGGGATCCACCCAGAAGATAGTGTTCACTCCGATGATCCCAGCGCCACCGTCAATCCTGGGACTCCTGCAAACGGTGGTCAAGCGACAGTCACATGGCAACATGACGGCCATGCTTTCACAGCCGTATCAAGCAACGGAGCCGTCATCGTACAAGGCAACGGTGCCAAGTCTACACTGGCAGCTGGCGCCATAGGGATTTTTGAGGGACAAGTCATCGAAGTTCCTCCGGTGGTAGACGCTGTCGTGATTAATGGAGCTGCAGCCTCCTTCACGTCCCCAGCTGGGTCCGGAAACAATCGGGGCAACAACAATGATCCACCAACCGCAACCTTCACCGAATCTGGTCAAACATTCACAGTGGCGGTGCGCGGAAGTTCTTTCGTACTCGAAGCCGCGGGTGGTACCACTACGATGGCGTACGGAGCGCAAGGGACTTTCGCAGGACAGTTGGTATCAATGTCTTCTTCTCCGGGCGCCAGTGTGATTATAGTCAACGGCAAGCCTTTCACGTTTCCGGCTGGGTCTGTGAGTGACCAGGGTAACAATAATAATCCACCGACTGCGACCTTCACCGAATCTGGTCGAACATTCACAGTGGCGATGCACGGAAGTTCTTTCGTACTCGAAGCCGCGGGTAGTACTACTGCGATGGCATATGGAGCGCAAGGAACTTTCGCAGGACAGTTGGTTTCAATACCTTCAATACCTTCTTCAGAACCCAACGTCGTCAAAGTCAACGGCAAGTCCCACACGCTGCAAGGCGATGGAGATGAGGGCGACGGCAAGGCAGCAGCACCTCACACCCAACTAGCTGCGGTGATCGCCGAAGATGGCAAGACTTACACGGCGATCTTACAGGGAGCGTCGACGGTCGTCTTGGAAGCTGCCAGTACCACCCTGACCATGTCACCCGGCGCGGTCGTCACTTTGGACGGCGAGAGTTTCAGCGTACCAAAAACTGGCGGTATTCTCGTACACGATGGCACCACAATCACCCTGACACCAACCGCACTATCGGCCGAACCCTCGTATACCGCGGCCGTGACTGGAAACCCTCTCTCGGCGCTCGACGTCGGAAATTCGATCGTTGTTGTAGCAGGCGGCAGCACCATCACCCTAGCCGACGGCGCTCAGACGACAATTGGGAAAGACACCATCAGTGCTGCATCGACGGGAGGAGCAGTTGTCGTGAATGGTAGCTCCACGCTGGTCGCAAGTACTCGCACGAATGTTGTGGGTTCCTCTACGAATGGCGATGGTGGAGTGGAATCGACTGCTGAGGCAGGAACGGATTCAGAGGGCGCTGCGTCCAAGGACCGATCGCTGGGGTGGACGACCATTTGGCTTTTGCTTGTCACTGGAAGGTGGATTGTTGTTGTGTGGCTATGATGGCATTAGCGAGCACTTTTATGTAATGACCTTGTCGCGATATGATTGTTTTACGATTGATGAATGGATACACTGATATTGACTTTTCGAATCACTATCGATGAATCCGACTTTCCCAGCAGCCAACGCACTACAATCTTCACAGTATACATACTCCATCGCCGATCTCATGCTAAGCACCGAAACGAGGCCTATGCCCAAACACTAACCCCTCCCCTTCCATCAGCAACAGCAACAACCCGACTCCTAATCTCCAGCGGACTCCCCTCAAACACCACCCACTCCTCCTCCCCATCCTGCTTCACATCCTCCAAACCCAGCAAATCATAAACACCCTCCGTAACAAGTTCCAGCGCCTCTTTCTCCCCAATCTTGCCGCCACTGTTCGCGTGCGCAATACCAGCGAAAAGGTACAAATCGCGCGTCTGCCAGTCTTCAGCCGTTCCCAGAGCAAACTGCACGCCTTCTGAGTGAAGGACGTCGATTGCGGTGCCATTGGTTAGGGGAGCGCCTGTCAAGCTGCGACGCTGGTCCCATGATTCGCCGTATGGGAAGGGAGGGGCGAGGACGACGCCTACTTTAGCGGCGGCGAGTTCGGAGGCGAGGAGGTGGGCTTCTGCTGCGCCTAGGATGATGAGGCGGAGGGCAGTGTCAGATTTGGTGTTGGAGGCTTTGATGCGTGCGTCGATTGTGGATTTAAGACGCAGGAGGGAAGCGATGGTGTCTGCCTTGTGTACGGTGATGACTAGAGGCAACTTGCCCTGGACGACGCGACGCAGGGACTGTGATTCCTGGCTTTCGGTGGTGGAAGTCTCGTTCGAAGCGAGGGCTTTCAGGAGTTTTGCCTCCAGGGCGTTGACCATACTAGAGATTGAAGGGGTACTGCCTCTCCTCGCATCGAGGGTGACAGTGTAGTGGAGGGCAACTTCCTCTTTGAAGATAGCATGCTTCTCGAGACCGTGCTTTGCGTTCACTCGGAAGCCAACTGAGATGCCCTTGTGTCCGCCTTCGTCGTATGCGGGTGCCGAGATGGCTCGTGTTACACCGTGAGCGAAGGCCGCTTGCAGAGACTTGCTGTCAAGGGAGAGACCGTCGATGGCGGAGCTGAAGCTCTCACCATTGTTGCCACCGTCATTTGTGACTTCTTCGGCAGAGATCTCCTGGATGCCAAGGTAGCTGCCGAAAGCAGTAGCTGGTGGAGCGAAGTGCCCGTTGTTGAGATGAATCGTCTTCGCATCCGAGAGTGTGCTGATGACAGACTCGCATGTACCAATGCATTCGATCTTGCTGTCTTTGACAACAACACTCAAAGATTCAACGGCGTTTGTTCGCTCCAGCCCAGGGATCAGCACTCGCGAGACACCAGTGAACACCACATTCCGATGTTCAACAGCGTCGGTCGAAGGCTCTAAGGCATCTTCGAGATTGATAGGCTTCGCATCCGGCTTCTTGAGCTCCACAGGCTCCTTGAACTGCGGTGTACCATCAATCCAAACTTGCACAGGCGTGGCGCCCACTGATAGAGGATCGGAATCCCACAGAGCAAGATCAGCATCGAAGCTCTCTTTGACTTTGCCTATTCTCTCGCCAAGGCCGAGCAGTTCAGCAGAAGCGCTAGTGACACCGGCGAGAGCGACATGATAGGGCAGTCCGTACTTGTAAGCTTTGGCAGCTTCGAAGAGAACGTGTTGAGCGTTGATCACAGGGTTATCAGAAACGTAGACGGGAGTAATACCGTTCTCGTGCAGAATCTTGCCAGCCTGTTCGCTGCCGACATAAGACTCCACCTTGTAGTACATGTTGTCCGCAAACAGCGCAGCAGCAGGCGGCCGGCCACCATAGTTTCTCTTCAAGATCTCCGGGACGAGATACGTCTGATGCGCGTGATGGAAGGCCCGAACAGGGAACTGAAACTCATTCGTGTGCCTGATAAAAGCCTCGAGATCCGGAACAGTGTAGCAGTGCGTGTTGACATGCACATGTCCTCTCAGCACAGCAGCCAGACTCTCCCACTTGAGTTCCTTCGGCAAGTAAGTCTGCATGTTCGCAAAACCAACCTGGTCAGCGGCAGCACACCAGTCGTCCTGAGATTGCACCAGAGCCTTAGCCTGCGAGAAAGCATTCCTGAACTCCCACGCCTCACCCATGCGAGATACAGGGCCGAAGTCTCTGCCGACGACTCCGTAGACGTTTTTGGCGTTCTCGCCGCAAGCCATCTTCATGTAGCGCCAGTTGTGCTCTGGGTCTGCGAGCATGTCTTCTACGCTCAGCTCTAGACGACCATCTGCGTAGCCTACAGCGTGTTTGATCACGAAAGCTTCGCCTCCGATGTTGTTACCGCTGCCGGGTAAGATGAGAGAAGTCGTGACGCCACCCGACTTGATGACTTGGATCTGCGGGTCCAGAGGGTTGATAGCATCGATCGACCGGACGTACGGCGTAGTGTCGGAGCTCATCTCATTGGTATCGTCGCCACCGCGAGTAGCGGGAAGAGGCGAGTCTCCCGCGTGCGAGTGCATGTCGACGATGCCAGCAGTAAGCAGCTTGCCACTGCCATCGTGCACAACAACGCCTTCGGGCAATTCATGGTCTTCAATACCCTTGCCCACGCGCGTAATAAGGCCACTCTCAAGCAGCACATCGCCATGCTGCCAAACATACTCGCCATCGACAGGCTCGCCAGTCCAGAAAGTCGTGTTGCGGATCAGAGTCGCATTGCCACCGTTCCAGCGGGCATTACGCGAGCGCGGACCACTCGGATCGCTGGGTGTGGAGCGTAATTTGGAGCATTCCGCGTGGTCAGTCTCCAGTCGCTCGTAGGAGAGGAGCTGATACGTGCTGCTGTCGACGCGTGTTGGTTTGGGGTTGAAGTGCAGATACATAGCGTACGTCACGAGCGCGAGCACGATGCCTCTGAAGATGTTACGACGGCGCTGCTTCTGACGGCGACTGTGCGTGGTTTGATCATCGTACGGCGTGTAATGGGGGAGGTCTTCTTTGTCCATTGTTGCGAGGTTCGTGTTCGTTCAGCGCGCAAGCACGGCTGGGAGATTGATGGCTTTGATCAAGCCTGTTGCATGCAAGTTTGAGGTGTTTTACCCACTAGACTTCGTTGCTTTTCAGTCCAGACGTTGCATGTACATGTACATCAAGAACAGGACAAGAAACGAAGTTAAAACTGGCACGAAAGGGCGAACAGAGAATGGCTTGCGCGTGGATAAGACATATTGACGTGATGCTTGTATCCATCGCGCTACACCGCTTGGGGAAGGTACGTGCAAGGGTACAGCTCTTGCGAACGAGTCTGTGCATTGTTGTATCACCCTCGATGCTGATGTCGCCAGGCATGGCCATCTGAGAGTGGGTGTCTGCCATCGAGATACACCTGTGCGATGTGGATAGTCCAGCGGTACCCGTACGGCTGCCTTCAGGTATAGACGCGAAAGAATCCAGCAGCCAGCGAGACATGAGCTCCCACATCAAGTCATCATCACAAGAGCCCAAATGCACGAACTTCACAACAGTGGAACCAACGAAACCGAAAGTCTTTCCAGAAAAACACAACAAGAGTGGATATTGCCCCAAGTCTATACACATGTATTCATCATTACCACCACCAATCCAGTCCAATATCCTACAAATGCCCCAATACTTTTGATGAGTCGAGATTCTAAAAACAAAACTCTACAACCACCCGCTAAATGCCGCGTAAAAGTGAGCAGGAGAGACCCCAAGCGCCCTGCCAGGTATATCCATCCAGCCTGCCTTGCTTTTTCTCGTTCCGGCGAACAACATGCTTACAGTACACATTTACAAAAAGACGCCAAAGCCCCTTCCAACATCATCCCATTTTTTGAGACCGTTCGCGCGATGGCCCTTCCCATCCTTCGATTTTTACAACATCTTTCTCGCTTCTAACTTCTATTCGCAGACTTCATTGGCCGATTAAGCCTTCTGTTGCCTCTTCTTAGGGTTGGTAGTCTTCTTCTTAGGCGTCTGCTTGGTGGAGCTCTCGCCGTTGATGTACTTCAAAAGCTCATCAACGCTCTTCTGGTCATTGCGGCCAGTAGCCTGCTGGAGAGCCTCAGGCATGGCGCGAGTGCTCTGTCCGTTAGGGGGCTGGGGCATAACAGTCCTGGGCGCGCCAGGGCGACCGTTGTTGCGGAGGAGCATCTTGCGGTTGGTGAGGAGCTGCTGGGCCTGCTTGGCCTGGCTGACGGCGGAGTGGGTGAGAGTCTCGAGCCAGGTCTCGGCTTCTTTGGTGTTCTGGTTGTCGGCGCCGAGCTCGGCCTTGAAGATGTTGTAGGACTCGCGCATCTTGGTGACGGCGGTCTTGCTGTCGTGGTCGAGGGCGTGGGCCTGGGCGAGCTGGAACAGAAGGGTGGCGGTGTTGATGCTCTGCTTGCCGGCGACCTCTTCGCAGATGGCGAGGGAGGCCTCGAACCAGAGGCGGGAGTCGTGGAAGTGCTTGAGGGTCTGCAGCATGACGGCGGCGTTGTTGATGGTGGTCATCGAGTCGGGGTGCTTGATGCCGTAGACGACCTTCCACAGGTCGAGAGCGTGGCGGACAAGGGCCAGAGCATTCCTGGTGTTGCCAGTGGCGTGCTCGAAGAGGGAGAGGTTGAGGTAGGCGAGGATAGTCTCGGTAGAATCAACACCGAGAGTGCGCTCAGAGACGATAACAGCCTTCTTGGCAAGCTCAACGGCACCGGCCTTCTCGTCCAAGCTGTAGTAGATGGTCGAGAGAGCGTAGTAGACGCGGGCGACCTCAGGGTGGAGGATGCCGTAGATCTGCTCGTGCAAGCTCAAGCTCTCGAGGAGAAGCTCCTGGCCAAGTTCCTTCTGGTCTTGCTGGATGCTCATGCGGCCAGCGTCAAGAGCCTCCTCAGCAAGGATGCTGCGGGGAGAGGCCTCCTTGATGATGGGGACGGTGTTGAAGACGTTCTCGGGGTGGAAAGTCACAGCTGGCGCAGCGGGTGCGGCCTGGACCTGGCGAGCAGGCGAGTGGTCTGCGTTCCTCTTCTTGTTCTTCTTCTTGTTGCCACCCTCCTTGGTGCCGTTGGTCTGGGGAACCTTGAGCGAATCAGAGGAAGACTTCTCCTTAAGATCAGCCTGCTCGGTCGCAGCACTCTTGGTGAAGGCGTAGTCCTTAGCCTCGAGCTGGAAACCGAGCTTGAGGGAGACTTCACGGAGCATCTGCAGATGCTTGTCTGAGTGGACAATATCGCCCTCGATGTTGTGCCTGTAGCGGAGAGCGACCTGGCGCACGATCTCGTCCTTCAAAGTCTGAGGAGTAATCTTCTCAACGCTGAAGTCGGTCTCGGGGTAGATTGCCTTGAGGCTCTGGTCGAACTCCGATTGGGGCTCAGCGTTGTACTCAGCGCCAAGGAGACAGTTGAGCAGGTGGGCGATTGCGCTCTGCGAGAAGGCAGGAGGCAGGTCGCGGAGCTGCTTGTTGGCAACGTGCTTGAAGGCTCTGCTGACCATTTCCTGCTCGCAGATCTGCTTGAGCGCCTTCATCCTGTTGTCCTCCTTCTCGCCAGCGAGGCGAGCGAGCTCACCAAGGTAGCGCACGTTGATACCGCGCTTGTGCAGGGAGCTGGTAAGACTGGCACCGTCCATGGGGAAGCCAGTCTCGCCCTCCTGAAGATCGCGCAGGAAGCGAGGGATGACATCGGACCTGAGGTACTCGCAGACTGTGCGAACGTCGGCCTCGTCCTCCTGGTAGCTGGCCTTCTCCTCATCGCTCTGGGGAATCTGGCCAGAGAAGACATCGGGGTTGAGCGTGAAAGTGAATCCAGAAACATCAACAGTCTCCTGCTGCTTGGGTTGCTCCTCGCCGTCCTTGGTTTCGCCATCCTTGGTCTCGCTATCCTTCTTCTCCTCGTCCTTCTTCTCGGCACCCTCCTCGACCTTCTTCGCCTCACGCTTCTCCTCCAACTGCTTGGCAATGTACTCCCTAAGCTTGGTGATGCGGTAGGAGTCGACCAACTCAGGACGGAGGACAGTCATGCGGTGAGGGTAGCGCTTGTCCTCAGTCTGGCCATCGCCACGGTGCTGCTCGAGCCAGGCAATGTCGAGAGGAGTAACACGGTACAGATCCAGGACGTACTTCCTGCCATCAGTGCCGAGCAGACCCTTGGTCTCAACGGAGGCCTCGAGATCGTGCTTCTTGCCCTCCTTGTCCCAGACAGCGTGCTTCTTGACACGCATGTTCTTGCTCAGCTCGGCGAACGGCTTGATGAATCCGTCGTGCTCAGCAATGACGTCCTTGCCCTCAACTCCGCCGTAATCGATCTGATTCTCACCAGGCTCGCGCTGCTTGAAGATACCAGGAACAATGCTCTGTCCAACGACACGCTTGCCGAGGTAGTCAACAACAACGGTACCAGGGGTGCAAAGACCATCGATATCCATCTGGTTGACGTTCTTCACACCCTGCACGTCTTTGCCAACAGCCACGCGAGCGGCCTCGTCACCACCATCGCTAGTGAAGGTGCCAGCACCATCAGCTCCGAATGAGTAGAAGACGTTGTTGTAGACGTAGATCTGGGCGTCGCGCTCCTCGGTAGGGTTCAGGGGCTGAACCTCACCGCGTGCAACCAAGCAGGCGCCACGGACGGCCGCCTCGTTGTACTCAGCGAAAAGCTTGCTGGTCAATCTCTCCCTGAACACGCGATCCTGAACCGTCTCTTTGGGCAATTCGCGGGTAGATTGGAACTCCTCGTTCCAATCGCGAAGAGTCTCCATGTTGTCGGCGCCAGAAAGAAGGAGGGGCTCCTGGGAGCGGGCCAGATCCGGCTGGTGCTGCTGAATGGAGGAAGGCTTGACGAGCCAGGGTGCTGCAGGGATGCTGTTGGAGAGCTGGTAGGAAGCGAGAGGGTCGCGCTGGCCGTTGTACTCCTGGAGGCTTGAGAAGGCGGCATCAAAGGATGGAGAGATCTTGCCGATCAAGGCAATGAGCGAGTGCGCGGAGAATGGCTTGGGTGCAGTCCTAGGTGCAGGGTCGAACTTCTGGTTGGTGGAACGGTTCACGTAGAATCCAGAAACGTGAGAAGTGATGGGGAACTGCTCGCCCTCGTTGGTGGTGACGTTAAGGTAAAGCAGGTGGCCGCGGTTTCGGAGGTCGTAGGGAGGCGGGTTCCATTGCGAAAGTGACAGGCTCTTGATAGTCTTGGGCGCGGCGTCTCTGAGCTTTGCGAGCATAGCGGAGATGGGACCAGGTGCGGTAAGGTCGTATCCGGTGACCGGGTTGGTCTCCTCCTTTTGGTCCTTGCTGTCGGTGATTTCCACACCATCGCACAAGCTGGTGCCAGCATCAATGCCCAACACGAGATCCGTCCTGTCACCAGCCGCGCCAATCAATTCCCTCACGCGAACAATGTGCATGCGCGCCTGCGCCTCGGTATAGGGGTCCTCGACCAAAGTGCAGACTGGGTCCTCCATAATATCGGGCACCTCTGACAACTCGACGAAGTCATTGATGCGCTTGCCCTTGTGCTCGAGGTGGAAGCAAGAGTACTGGAAAGTGTGGGGCTGGTCGACGATGGATTGCCGGATGTCCTGGACCTGCTCTTGTGTCGAGACCATCAATTGTGTCTCACCGGGAGTGTGCGGGAGCTTAATGGTCAGTTGGAAGACGCTCTCGGGGCCTTGAGGCACCTCCTCGGTCTCGCCTTCGGCTGCGGCAACAGTGCCATCTTCTACGTTGCCGTTGGTCGCGTGCTCGGGGTTGTTGGTGGGCTCGTTGGCTGGGCGGAAGTCAGCGTCTGGTTCCATTATGAAAAGTGATGATATGAAAGGAGATGTATTCAAGTGACATCTCCTATTGCCATAATCGACAAGTACTTACACTTAACGGAAACGTCATTGCTGGCGGCCATGATGAAGACGTGTGATGGATTCTATTGGCCAGACAGCTGCAATGAAGAGTGTTTCGGCGCAATAAAGAGAGGCAGATGGAAGGAGCGCGTAAAGTGGAAATGAATAATATACAAGCGGGGTTGTAATGTACAGGGAGGTGATGGAGGAGAAGGAGTCAGTGTTGTCTGGCAGGAGACGATCGACGTACAAAATCGAATAGACTTCCTACCGCCAGCAGTGCATTGACCGGGGAAATGTGAAAGTCTCCATGACACGCCCGACGTTTCCCGATGCAGGGCGCGAGCACTTCCGGGTAGGCGGAGGCGACGACGTGCATAAATGATTGATGCATATTGATGGGAGATGTGTTGTTCGATTGATTATTGATGGTGATAATTGATTAACGTGTAGGTGTACTTCCATCAAAGTTATACCACACCCAGCCGCCAGGTACACGGCAGTCGCCAGATCACTCCCGAATGGATTTGTTTCGATGCTAACCTGCTCAGCCACCCGGCCAAGAGTGCGGGTAGAGGGTCCATCGAGCTCCTTTCACAACATCCAAGTTGATTGTTGCGGCCAGCTTCTTCCATAACAATTTTTATATTCCATTTTTGTACCAACGGGGTTTCTTTTTCTTGTCACCGGGCCTGGTCGCTGGGAGTGGGAGGACTACAAGCACGGCAACAATCGCGCGGAAAGCGCTTGTTATGAATTGATACAATACTCCACAGCTCAATATCTGCCCTGCCCATTGGAGCAATGCCTCCCCTTCGTTCATTGTCCCTATTTTCCACCGCCGCAAAGCAGAGGCTGGCGACTCAGCAAAACTCGCATCTGGTAAAATGCGCTTTTCAATCGCCATGCGCTGCGGGCATCCGTGATGGTCTTACTGGACTTTCGCAAAAGCGCTTTGCCTCTGTGCAACAACCCCCAGGACCAAACCTACCTGGACCACCGGACGATCCAAATGAGGACGATTCTCAGAGATCGCGAGGCAGCGAAGAAGGTTCATGGCGTTCAACAGCCCACAAGATGGCCGAGTCTGCCTTGACCACCGCAGCATCAGTCGCTATCCTCGGCATGGTTGGCTACGGTTACACACGCTACTACAAGTACATGGTCCTGGAGAAAATGGAAGGCGCCTTCCGACCTGGTGATCCCGTCCTCGACCTGGCCGCTGCTAAGAAACAGGGCTCTGCTACTGGATTTGCCTACCTCGATGCTGAAGACAGAGACAGAGACCACTGGGTCCTCCGCGAGGAACAGGGTCTCATCGATGACATCGTCCACGGAAGGCTGAAAGGCCAGTACCACCTGCTCGTCGGCGAAAAGGGCACCGGCAAATCCAGCATGCTGATCGACGCCATGGCCAAAATCGATGGCGAAGGCGTAGCAATGTTCGAAGCCCACGCCGACCCAGAAATCTTCCGCATCCGTCTCGGAAAAGCTCTCGATTTTGAATTCCACGAAGACAACATCGGCTCTCTATTCTCCATCCGCGGCCCCCGCGACGCAAGCGCCCTCCTCGACATCGAGCGCGCCTTCAACAAAATGGAGAAAATCGCCCTCCGCCGCCGCGAAACCGTCGGCCGCCCGCTGATCCTCATCGTCAACTCAATGCACCTGCTCCGCGGCAACGAGCAAGGCCAAGACCTCCTCGAGCTCTTGCAGCAGCGCTCCGAGCAATGGGCCGCCAGCAACCTTGTCACAGTGGTCTTCAACAGCGACGACTACTGGGTGTATGAACGCCTGAAGCGCTACGCCACCCGCATGCACGTCATCCCCATCATGGACCTCAACAAGGCCAGCGCCATGCAAGCCCTGAAGAACTACCGCGTGCGCTACCGCAACGACGACCCCTCCGACTCCATCCTCGAGCAAGTCTACGACCGCGTCGGCGGCCGCATCAGCTACCTGTCCCGCGTAGCAAAATCCCGCGACATGCTCGACACCTGCGACGAAATCTGCCGGCTGGAGAAAACCTGGTTCCTGAACCAGTGCTGGATCCTCGGCGACGAAATGGACGACGACGTCATGGACCAGCAGAAATACGCTTCTGCCGCCATGGTCCTGGCGAAAGCGCTCGTCGACCGCGAGAAAGAAATGGAGGAAGTCTACCACCCAGACCACGGCCACATCCTGCCGCAAATCCCCCTGCACGAAGCCCGCTACATCATGACGCGCGCGGATTTCATCCAGGAGTACGACGCGATCAACATCTTCACCATCGACAGCAAAGCGCGCGTGAGAGCCGATTCGGTGCCGATGATGAATGCTTTCCGCGAGATCTGCGCGCAAGAAGGGTTCGAGGAGCACCTTGAAGCTACGCTGGATCGGATCGGGGATATTGAGAGTTTGGCTAGGACGAGGGAGATTACGATCAAGGATTTGTGGCATGGGGGGAAGTTTTTGCTTAAGACGAAGGATACGAAGGGGAATGCGACGGGGAGTGTGGAAGTTGCTGTTGCGGGTGAGGAGGAGGGTGGGAAGGGCGATCAATGGGCTACGAATATGTGAGGGAGAATTGGAAGGGAAATGTTATGTTATTAACCTGAGATCGAAACGGGACTCGCCACGTTTGTATTGTATGTTGCCCGCTTTGTTTCCTTTAATTAGAATTGACGTGAAGTGAAACCGTGCATACGTGTAACTTGTGGTTCAGCATGCAATCAGCACCGAGGATCATTGTGAACAGTACAGCATAAAGTACATCATACTCCTACACTCTTCTAACGCTAAACACCTTCTTTTACGTCGCCCTACCCAATAAGAAAAAAATATCCTTATAACAACCATACTCAATCATCCCACTCCTCATTCAACTCATCAATCAACCTATTCTCTGCATCACTGCTATCCCCCCTCGCCCTCCTCCCCCCATTCCCACCCGAACCCCCAAACCCACCGTTAACCCGACTATACCCTCTCCTCGAAGGCAAGCAGCGCGCACACGACGAAGTGAGAATCACGAAAACATCCTATCAAAACGCAACCATGTCAGCGCGCGCTCTCCTCAAAAAAGTTGAAAGAAAAAACTCTCAGAAAGGGCGATTCAAACAGCGCAGGAGAAACGGTACCTTTAAGAACCCCCCAATGCCCGCCCATAGCGCGTAGTTGGGCAATTGCCGCCACCCGCGCTGCTGCAGCACCATGCGGCTGTACACGCAGCCGCCGACGATGTACACGGCGAAAGTGATGATCGCGATCACGCCGAAGACGCCGCCCGGGCTGAGGGTTTGTTTCGCGACTTCGATGCCGCCGCAGGCGGCCGACGAGCGCGCTTCGAAGAAGTAGGTGCATTCGTCTGTGTCGGCGCCGACGAAGTTGAGGGTTAGCTGCGGGGACATGGGGTCGCGGTCGCAGAGCATGGAGATGATGGTGCTTTTGCGGCGGGTGGTGGAGTGTTTGGGCTTTTTGTCCTCGTCGTCCTTGTCTTTCTTGTCGTCATCTTTGCCTTTCTTCTTGTCGTCCTTGTCATCGTCGTCGTCGTCGATAATCTCCCTCTCGCCAAGCAAATCCACACTCCTCCTGCTCTTGCTCTCGCCACCACAAGGCGAACCCCCCGTGTAATTCAACACCAACTTCCTCCCCCTCAAAACAGGCTCATGATTCTCCCTCCCCAAACTAAACACCCTCCCCTCCCCATCCTTATAATAAGCGCTCACATTCTTCAAATCCCCCTTCTCTATCCCCTCAGCCTTCTCCAGCGTCTCAATCACCGGCCCGCAGAAGTTGAGAGTGAAATTGTACCCGTAGTCGTAGCCCGTGGTGTTCCAGCTGGTTTCGCGCGGGTGCTTGGACTTGGACTCTGCGGGCGGGAGGATGTGCAGCGGGTTGAGGTCGAAGAAGGCGCCGCTGGTGGGCGAACGGATGGTGCAGGGCACGCGGGGGGTGTCGGTTGATTTTGCTGGTGCTGGGAGGGCGTGCGGGTCGGCGGATGTGAGGGAGAGGTAGAGCGCGAGGGAGTAGTAGAGGAGCTGCATTGTTGCTGCTGTTTCGCGGATGCGCGGATAGGGTTGGAGGGATGCGCGCCGGGCGCTGGGTTGGTATCAATGGCGTGGGATGTAGGTAGTGTTGCTGTCTGGATGCAGGCGATGTATGTGAAGACGTTAGGCCCGTTGGCGCAACGATGTGTAGTGTTCCTTAGTTGACGATGGCGTGGCGGCGCTAGGCAGCTGTAACAAGGTTCAAGACAAGTTGTCAGCCCGGGAGAACAGAGGAGGCAACGTTTTGGCTGTGAGAAGGATGCGAGCAAGCGAGCGTTCCTGGCCGCCAAGGGCTGCGTCCATGTCGGCTATCAAGATGCATGTCATTTGATGTATTCATTTAACAGAGTCTTTAACAATAATTGTGCTGAGTGGAATGAGAATATATAAGGTATATAGCGTAACAGCGTATACAATTCAAAAAGAGCCCGCGAACCACAACCTACACTCCGGGCATGCCAATGGCCTGCCTTACCAACGGCACTGCACGGGGCAAGAAGTAGATCGCGTACAAGGCCGTGGATGCCACGATCAGTCCAGTAAACTTCTCGAACCAAGTGTGGAAGTATGCTGCCGTCATGAGCAGCATCCACCAGTTCATCGCGGCCACTGCCAACGCAAGCTTTACTCCCAATCCAAGGCGCTTCGGTACTTCAATGTTGCCCTTGGATCCCTGTCTGTCCGCTTCTGTCTCTGTGCTAGCACTGCGTACCAGTCCGTCCTTAGTAATGCGTCGAGCCTCGCGCAAACCAGTCCATCTGGCGACCACAGGCAACAACTCCATCCACAGCATACCACTTCCGAGCACAAGTAGGAACACGTGTCCACTGATGTCGTGACCGCCCAACCACCTGCCACCAGCTGCCTTGCAAGCCGCGTTGGAAAGCGCTTCTCTCAGGTCGCTCATCTCAGCCTTCTTTGCCTCCGCGAGGGCAGAATCGGAAAGCATGATCGCGCATTGTCCTCCAGTGAGTCTGAAGCCGCGGTCGATCAAGGCGGGTCCAAAGAACCACTGTGTAGTGCCGTACCAGATAAGCGTGACGCACGCATAGCGAGCAATCGCCTGCGCCCTGCGCTTCGTGAGCTGCAGGCTAGGACCCAGGCTCTTGTGGCTTGCGGTAAAGAGGAAGAAGGCCGCGGTAATCCAGATCCAACCAATCTTAACAAAGTACACGTTGAAGATGTTTGTTTTCTTCGCGAAGTAGCTGGGCGCGTTGTCTGGCGCATAGCTCTGGAGCGCCGCGATGTAAGGAGTGACATTGTCGTTGACGGTCAGGGTGCTGAAGAGCGAGCCGAGAATTAAAGTGCCCGGGTAGAGGGAGAGCAGGATTGCCTCGAGAGGCGTGGGTAGCCATGGCGAAGAGGCGGGAGCGTCTATGTGCGTCATGCTGGAAGATGGTCGGTCTGTGGAAGCGTTTGCTGCGGCAGGTATGGGCACTTCCACCGATGTCTTGGTTCGTCTGGTCGCCATCAAAGAGGCGGCGAGGTGTTTGATGTAATGATGGAGCGGTTTAGGATGGCTGTAGGTGAAGAGTGAACAGACGAAAGGAAAGCTGGCCGGAGGAGTTGTTGTTTTGGCGGCAGGCTGCTAGAACGTGAAGGACATTCTTTCGCGGGCGAGATCACAATGACGTAGGGGGATATGTGTGCCTTGAGTGGTCGATCAGATGTTGGAGAGCCAGTGAGCGATGGCGATGTTGGTCGGAGACTAACGGCTGGCTTCCCGCTTTGTGTAACTGTACGCTCAGACAGTGCCAGATGAGGAAAGGAAGACGCAGCTCGATCTGACTCAAGAAGACATAAAATATCACAATACATCATCTTCTCGGCACCATCACCGAATACCACATTCAGACACCGACGAATCGACGAGAACAGCATAAGAAGAGACATCATCTGCAAACCATCAATTCCCATACAAGGCCACCTCAGCACAAAATCCGTCACTTCACATCCACAGCTTCACGTGCTTGTCGACAAACTTTGAAATTGTCTGCACAACCTGTGCCTCCAACAACCGAATCAAATCACCTCACAACCATGGCTCGCGGCCCCCGAGAACCGCCCACCCGGGCAACCCAAGTCTCCAAAAAGATGTCCTGGCTTCTCCGCCACGGTGCCGAAGAAGAAGGCCTTCAATTCCTCGAAGGTGGCTTCCTCAACCTCTCGGACGTCCTCGCCAATCGCAAGTTCAAATCCATGAAGGTCACGTTCGCCGAAGTCAAAGAAGTCGTCGCTGCGGATGAGAAGCAGCGCTACACTATGCTGCCCAAAGCCGACGCGGACGCCACTTCTGACAAGCCTGCGGACTTCCTCATCAGAGCTAACCAGGGTCACTCGGTCAAGATGGAGTCGGAGGGCCTACTCAAGCCTGTGACGAAGGATGATATGCCTGCTTCGGCCGTACATGGCACGACTCACTCGGCTTGGGGACTGATTGTGGCCTCTGGTGGCTTGAAGCCGATGGGTCGGAATCACGTGCACTTTGCTTCTGGGCTGCCTGCGGGTTTCAAGTCGGTAGTAGAGGACGGTGAGAGTGCTGGAGATGCAGCGCCGGTGATTTCGGGCATGCGCAAAACTTCGACGATTCTGATCTTCCTTGACTTGGCTAAGGCTCTTGATGCGGGTCTTGTATTTGGAATGAGCGACAATGGTGTCGTACTCACCGAAGGCAACAAAGATGGCCTTGTGCCTTTGGAGTTCTTCCAGCGAGTCGAGGACCGCACGGGATTGGGAGTGCTGGTGCAAGATGGAAAGATTGTAAAAGAAGCTCCTGAGAGTTGGGCTAAAGGAAAAGGCAGGGCATGAACAAGCCTGGACAGACTGACCTACATCAAATCTATGGAACACGAGCACCCGATCTGATGACATAACGACCACAATCAATACATAGCCTGGCCACCTGTTGCGCTAATCGTTTGCCCCGTCATCCATCCAGCGTCAGCCCTGCACAACCAGGCCACAACATCAGCAAACTCCTCCGGCGTCCCAATCCTGTTCTGCAACGGCGTGCTGGCGCAAATACTCTCAATGATCCCTGGGATCTTCGTCTCAGTCTCACGCAGCAATTCGCTTTCAATAGCTCCTGGCGTGACACAGTTGACCGTGGTGCCGTCTCCGCCCAGCTCAAGCGCCAGGTGGCGTGTCACAGCTTCCAGACCAGCTTTGCTTGCGGCATAGACCGTCAGACCACGGAAAGACTGTCTTGCAGCGAGCGAACTGATGTTGATGATGCGAGCGGGTTTGGCAAGATATGGTGCCGCAGCTTGGATCATGAGTAGTGGGCCTTGCAAGTTTGTCGAAATGATGGAGGAGAAGTGGTCGGCTGTGATACCGCCGAGTGCAGCGGGCGGTGCGATGCCGGCGTTGTTGATGAGGATGTCTATGACCAGTGAAGAAGGCTCGCGCCAGGCTTTGAGCTTTTCGATGATTTCGTTCGGTCCAGTCGGCGAGGCGATGTCGACGCGGATCTTCAAGACTGAAGGTGCATGTGGTAGGGAGCGGATGCGAGAGGCGAGCTCTTCTGCTTGGGTGTCGCTCGATTCGCTCAGATGGTGGATTATTATCTATATATTTATGAGACTTCCATCCACTTGCCATTCGTCCGACCAAGATAACAAATCACTTACATCTGCCCCCTCCGTCGCAAGTTTCCACGCAATCGCCGCACCAATCCCACGAGCAGACCCCGTAACAAGCGCGGTCTTGCTTTGCAGAGGCAAACTTGTGTTCACGGTCGCCATATTGCTCAATGTCAGAGAGTATGCAAAGTTTCGCTTTAAGTTCTGGTATGCTTGTGTATGTAAGTGAAGGCGGGCTATAAGACAGCCGTGTTAAGCTCCAGACTAGGTAGATACAACCCTCAGCTACTGCAGGTACAAGTTTTTGCTTCCCTCTCATTTTTCTGCCACGTCAGCAAGACCTCGTGACAGGCCTTCAAACGCATCGGAGGTCTCATGTGGGCTCATGCATACGTGCCCCGCCATTTTCGCTGGAGACTAGGCTAGCGATGTTCGGCAAGGATGTTGTTCGTCTTTCGAGTAAGCTGTGGTGGGCGGCATTTGTACATATTCGTCCGACTACTGTATTTCGGATGACTTCACGTCGACATACAGCTGAAATATCACGATCACGTAATATACGGAGCTGCAGCAATAACCATCCCGCTCGAAAACCACATCACACCCACAACCTTACCACTTCATAATCATCAAAAATGTCCTCAGATCCAGCAACAACAGCACCACCATCAACATCCCCTTCCGCAACCCCGTCCTCCACAACCGCCGTCTCCACCACCACAACCCACCCCTCAACCTCCCCAACACCAACCCCAAACCAAGATCCCTCACAATCAAAAGCCCAATCCGAAGCCCGCGCTGCCGTCCTCGCCTCCCTCTCCTCCGCCAGCACAGCCTACTCCTCCGCCCTGCAATCCCGGGCCACCGACCTGCACGCCAACGCCGCCGCTCTCGACGCCCAACAAGCGCAACTCGCCAAAGCGAGCAAAGGCCTCGCGGGCGAAAGCCGGAAACTCGAGATGGAAGTTGATAAGGCGCTGAAGGGGATGCGGGAGTTTGGGGATGTGCAGAATTGGGCGGAGATGTTGGAGAGGGATTTTATGGTGCTGGAGGAGACGATGAGGTTGGTGGAGGGGGAAGGGGAGGTGGAGAGGGAGAGTGGGGGGAGTACGTGGCGGTGATTTTGGGGTGGGAGATTTTTTGTTTTGGGTATGGATGGTTTTCCAAGGGATATGAGGTTGATTGGTTTTTAATGACTGACATGTGGTTTTTATTTGAAACATGCCTGAAGGGCCCTTGCTCAATGCTTTAATGAGTTAATGATACAGTATTACCTAATCCTGGTGGCTGTGCTGTTGTCTGATCCTGGAGGTCATTATCGAGTATCGTAAATTCGTGCCTCCGCATCACCTAGTATTCATGATCCATGACGCCGTCTTCGTCCCATGCCAGTCTTCCTCTCCTCGCTTGCCCTCTAACCCAAAATGAATTGTAGGTAGAGTAGTCTCGTCGGCCAGACAGACCGAGTTGGCTCGCCACATTAACATAGCCTTCTGCATTCTTCGAAGCGCCTCTTGCAATTTCTGGGAGGTTGGCTTCGTCGTCCTGCCAGGGTGATCTGCAGAACGGACAGGTGATGGTCTGTCCACGTTTTGTTGCCGCCCACTGAGCGAAACAATCTTTGTGGATGTTGTTGCCACACGCAGCTTTGCAGTATACGATGGTTTCAGAACTGCCAGGCTCGAAGTCGTTGCAGCAGATAGGACACTCGCCCTCCACAGGCTTGCGGTTGCCATCCTGGGCATCATTGCTGGCTGTCTCGGAGGGCAGCGGTGGCGCGTTCGCAAAGATATCTCTGAGCTCAGAAGAGGTGAATGCAAGCTGATACTCCAACTCGGGAGGTGCTCGTAAGACACGACTTAGAACGTAGACAACATGTTTGCACTGGTTGCCCTTCCTCGCGTGCGGGCAGTCGCAAGTTGGCACCTTGTCAATGCAAATCGTGTAGACGTTACCAGTCGTGCCGGCGAGTGAGATGGTCTCAGAAGGGTGCTCGGGATTGTCATTTGAGCGCTGACGGTTCAAAGCGAACATACGTTGGGTCAGGGCGCGGTTGCAAATTTCTTGATAGGCACTGGGGGCGTGGGCACGCCACCTGCGCAAACGTTTCTCGCCGTCTTGCTTTGCCTTCTTCTTCTTTGGCTTCTCTCCAGTGTCTTCAGCGACATGTGATGGTGCCATTTTGTCTGCATTTTCAAATCGCCCTTTCCCAGAATGATTTGCTATGCTCTTCGGCTCCTCGGTGTGAGAGGCGGTGCTTTTGGTCGCACGACGATTTGATTTCACAGGTCTAATACCGTTCCTCTCGTCGGATTCTGTATCACTGAGGTTGTACGCTCGCGTGCGTTTCGGGGTAGCTGATGACCGTTGACGCTTCGGCGGTGGCGAATCGCCAGTCAGGTCAATTACTGCCACGTCCGCCCCTTCAGCTCTTCGCTTCCTCTCCAAGGACACAGCTGCGCTAGCAGCACTGCTGTGAGCATATTGATACGACGGCTGGTGAGGGAATAAAGGTGCATTGAGGTCCCTGCGATAGTCCAAAGAGACGTAGCCGTGTGAGCCGTGATGGCCGTTTAATAGTGCCGAAGGAATAAGGCCGCTCTGAGGGTATGTAGAGTATTGGCTTGCGCTCCTCTCGCCCTGCGAGCCAGACGCATACTGTTGATAGGTATCTTGCACGCCCATCCTGCAGACTCTGCTATAGTTGCTCGTTTGCTCGGTGTCAATGGTTGTTGGTTGTGTTTGTGTCGACGCGAAACACGTGTGAGGCGCATGCGCTATTTTGGTTTTCGTGCCGCCCGCGGACTCGGGCCAAACACGACGATGACGCGCGGAGAGCTGACTGAGGGACTGAAGCTGGAGCCTCCGATCAACTCCTGACAGCCAATTTTTCTCGTGTCTCGATTAGATGACGATAATCCCTCCTGCCTGGGCTCTCACTCGTTACACTGCCATCATCAAGTGCGTTTTCATGTCGCATGTATAATTCATCCATGTCCGGCCGCTATGGCATGAACTACTGCTTTATCTTCATTACACTATTTTGGCATCTCTCGGCATGCGTTGCCCAGGATCTGTCTCCACCGCAAGAAGCCGTCTTCCAGCCGCGATATGATCCTGCCCTTGACAAGGGTTCGCGTGGCTCTTATCCAGTACGGGAGTTCTATTCGACCAAAATCAAGATACCGAACGTGAACTTCCTGAAATGGACGCCTGAGTGTGCTACCAGAAATGACTTCTACTTCATCACCCCGAAAGGATGGAAGGTTCCGAATCCGGGACCAATGATTCTCGACCATCGAGGTGACCTCGTCTGGTTCGAGCATTTCGATAATGAGTTCGGCGGCAACGCCTACGACTTGATGGTCCAAGAATATCTGGGAGAGAAATTCTTGACCTTTTGGTTGGGAGATGACCGAGTTCGTGGTCATGGAGCTGGACATTTCCATATGGTGAGTCCCTTCATTGGGTTTTATGCTCTGGAGATCAGCTTCAACTTCCCGGCTCGTCCATCTGTATGCACCACTAACACGCGCCAGATCAACCCTGCGTACGACACCATCCATCAAATAGGTGCTGGCAACAATCGCTCCGCAGATCTGCATGAGTTCCGTCTCACACCTCAAGGTACTGCACTGATCGTCGTGTTTGAGGCAACACCTTTCGATGTTCGACCAGCTGGTCGAGTCTATGGTGGTCTCTGGGACCAGTATATGTGGGACTGTCTTATCCAAGAAGTCGATATCAAGACCAAGGATGTCATTTTTGAGTGGCGGGCTTCCGATTACCTTAACATCAAGGATAGCTACAACACCATTGTAGATCGAAGCGAAGGAACTCCCGGAAATCCCTATGATGCGTTCCATTTCAACTCTGTGGACAAGGACGAGCTGGGCAATTATCTTGTCAGCGCCCGCTACACACACGCCATTTACTACATCTCCGGCACGACGAATCAAATCATCTGGACACTGGGTGGCAAAAACAACACCTTTATGGATATCTCACCAGTATCGCCGCTCAATTTTGCTTGGCAGCACGATGCTCACTTCGTAGATGTCAATGCCTTCCCGGAGACTTACGTGCCTCCTCCAGCAGAGGAAGGGTCAACTACCAGATTGCTTTCACTTTTCGACAACGCTGCCGAAGACTGGAACTACAATCAAGGCCCATCAAATGCCCGCGGCCTGCTCCTTGAGATCACTTACCCGACAACACCACCTGCAGGGCCACATGATCCGAAGCCCGTCCGCGACCGGGATGAGATCGATCGAATGTTCAAAGAATCTCAGAAATCTAAGACGATGAGCGGCACCGACGCGTACAAGGTCGCAGATATCAATGGCACGGACCCGTCCTACACCGTCCGCCTCGTGCAGCAGTATGCAGATGATCACACCTGGCGCGCCTCGTCACAAGGATCTATGCAGATTGTGCCCACTGAGACAGGCAAGGATCCGCACATACTCCTCGGCCACGGCATCAACGCTGTTATCGCGGAATACAGTAGCAACGGTACCTTGCTCTGCGACATGCATTTTGCAGCTCAAAGCAGCTGGGAGAAAGGCGACGTCCAAAGCTACCGTGCCCTAAAATTCTCCGACTGGGTTGGACGACCACACGTCCCGCCAGACATTGCCGTCGTTGGCCAGTATGCCTACGCCAGCTGGAACGGCGCCACTGGAGTCGACGAATGGCTTCTGCAAACCTGGGAAGGTGGCGAAAACGACCACTGGGTCGCTGCTGGTCTCACCAAGAAGACAGGTTTCGAAACCAAACTTGAGATCCCTAGCGATCGACGCAAGTCGAAATTCCTCCGCGTCACTGCCATCGATGCCAATGGGCAAGCTTGCGAGCACGGCGTGAGCGATGCGCTGGAGAGAGGTTATATTTACGGTCGGAAGAAGCGATCTGGTAGACTCACGTGGCGGCAGACGCTTCTTTATTCTGTTGGTGGGCTCGTTGGGTTTGTGGTCTCTTTACGTCTGCTTCGGCGGTGCTACGCCAGGTATCAGAGGCGCAGGAGCGCGAAGTGGAGATTGACTTAAGTGGAAGCGTGTTTGGGCACCATATATACATCTACAGCACATAATTTACAGTCTTGTACATACGATGTTCACAGCCAGCTAGCGGTGGTTTAACAAACGCCGTGGTATGACCATCGTCCAACAACAGTCTTGCCGTGGCTGTTCCGATCCTAGATCTTCTTCAAGATTTGCCACCAACCATCACCAAAGCTCAGATCAATATACTGAATAGGAAGACATCGATGTCAAGGATGATCAATAGATATCCGTACAGGACCGCGGAATAGCAGGGCAAAGCGGGGAAACCCAAGACAAAGACAGCAACTCGTGGCTCCAGCTGCCTTGTAGATCGCCATCTTCACGACCCCTCGTCTACCGTGTTATCCTCCTCGTCTCTCTATCCTGGCCCTGCATTTGCATGCGCGGGCTCGCGGCTGAGGGACAGGAGCTCTGGATTTTTTGGATGAGGATGTTGGACTGCCCCTCCGATGGCTACCGGCAATAAGCGTCATGATAGAAACTCATACTGGCTATGCCTTGATCACAATAAAGGGCTCTTCGTCTAGTAGATATAAACATCCCTCGTCTTCCTTCCCAGAATTTCTGACGTAGCTCTCTTCATTCAGTCTTCCACAATGCCCAAACGCAAGAGCACAACAACAGAGGTCGAAGAACCTGTCGCGTCCACCCAGTATGGCAGAAACATGACCAATGGTCTCCTCAAGAGGGAACACAAGCCCACAGCGCCGTCAGGCAGAAACGCCAGCCAGGACGATATCCAGCTGGTTTTGCAGAGCTTCCGAATCCTGGTAGCGGATCTCTGCGAACAGTTCAACATGGGTCACCCAGGATCTGCTATTGGCATGGCAGCTCTAGGTGTGGCACTTTGGAAGTACACCATGAAATACGCGCCGCACCAGCCGACATGGTTCAACCGAGATCGATTTCTCCTGTCAAACGGCCATGCCTGTCTGTTCCAGTACTGCAATCATTATCTTGCTGGCTATAAGGCGATGACTTGGGAACAGCTGCTTTCCTACCACTCCGAGAGGCCAGATTCGCTGTGCCCTGGTCATCCTGAGATTGAGCATGAGGGTATCGAGCTTACTACTGGTCCGCTCGGACAAGGCATTGCAAATGCGGTTGGCCTCGCAATGGCTTCGAAACACCTGGCGGCGACTTACAACCGACCAGGCTATGAGGTTGTCAGCAACCACATCTGGGTGACTGTTGGCGATGCCTGCCTGCAAGAGGGCGTTGGCTGTGAGGCATTTTCTTATGCAGGCCACCTGAAATTGACCAATATGACCGTATGTGCACAACGAATCGGAACGATTGGAGAGCTCTACTGACCAAGAATAGGTAATCTACGATAACAACCAGATCACCTGCGACGGAAGCGTCGATCTGACCAACACAGAGGACGTGAACAAGAAGATGGAAGCATGCGGCTGGGAGATCATCGACGTTCAAGACGGCATAAACGACGTGGAAGCCATCGTGGCCGCCATGGTAGAGGGTCGCGACCCAAATCGGACAAAGCCACTCTTCATCAATGTCCGCAGCATCATAGGCGTCGGTAGTGCCAGAGCTGGTCAGGCGGCCTCACACGGCGCTCCCCTCGGCACCGACAACGTCGCCGAAATGAAGAGAGCGTATGGCTGGGATACATCGAAGAAGTACCACATCCCCGAGGAAGTGAAAGACTTCTACGCGGATATCCCAGCACGAGGTGAGCAGTGGGTCTCAGAATGGAACATTCTTGTAGACCGGTACAAGCAGGCGCATCCAGAGCTCGGTGCAGAGTTCCAGGCCCGAGTTGAGGGTAGGATTCCTGCCGACTGGACCAAGCTCATCCCGAAGAGTTTCCCTACGGATGACACGCCGACACGAAAGAGCAACAATTTGGTCATGAAGGAGGTTATTGAGCAGGTCAATACGTTCATGGTTGGTACTGCGGATTTGACGCCGTCGGTCAATCTCACGTACAAGGACTATGAGATCTTCAATCCGCCTGATCTTGTGCCGATCAGTAAGTTAAATCATAAGGCAAATTCGAAATGGATCGATCACTAATAATGTCTCTCAGGTGGTGCACGAGGCAGTTACAAAGGCCGCTACATCCATTATGGTATTCGCGAACATGCAATGGCAGCTATCGCCAATGGTCTCGCCGCATACTCACCAGGAACGATCATTCCCATCACTTCATCGTTCTTCATGTTCTACTTATACGCTGCCCCTGCAGTCAGGATGGGCGCTTTGCAAAAGATCCCAGTCATTCACGTCGCCACACACGACTCGATCGGTGCCGGTGAAGACGGTCCCACCCACCAGCCCGTAGAGCTCGCAGCACTCTACAGAGCAATGCCCAACATGCACTACATCCGCCCAGCCGACAGCGAAGAAGTCGCCGGAGCCTGGGAAGCCGCTGTCAACTACAAACAAGGCCCGAGCATGATCTCTGTCAGCCGGCACGGTCTCCCCCAATCAGGCTTGACCAAGCGCGAAGGCGTCAAGAAAGGCGCGTACGTGGCCAAGGAAGAGCAAGACGCAGAAGTCACACTGATCTCGGTCGGCGCCGAACTACACTTCGCTATCAAGGTCGCTGAGCAGCTGCCTGTCAAGGCTCGCGTTGTGAGCTTCCCTTCGCATGCGCTGTTCCGCCAGCAGAGCAAGGAATATCAACGCTCGGTGCTCCGACGCAATGAGAACATTCCTAGTGTCGTTATAGAGCCTTACTGTGTGAACGGCTGGGAGCGCTATGCGGATGCCGGCATCAATCTAAATCGCTTCGGACACAGCTTGCCTGGAAAGTACATCTACGATTATTTCGGTTTTAATATCGAAAACATGACAACAAAGACCAAGAAGTTTGTGGATGATTGGAAGAATGGTACTATTGAACGAGGTGAATTCGCAGATCTGTTGAGTTGAGTATCGCTATTGAAAATATACATGTATGTCAGTCTTATTGCTTCACTGCCAGTTCTTCACTCATATCATCACACCTCCCCATAGAACGGTTGTTGCAATATATCTAACCTAAAACTCACAGTGGGAGCGCTACGCAGACGCCGGCCTAAACATGACCACCTTTGGGGTGCGAGTAAGCTCTGAGTGATGGTGGTCGCTCCTTCCTCTAGACTCTTGACATCGCACACCGGTCCCCGCGCCTTCCACGCCTGCTATGGCTATAGCTGCCTGGCGCCATAGCCATGATGGACATTTCGTCCCTCAACGAGGTCCTCTTTACCCTCGACACGCCCTCCCCTCGACTCGTCGCACCTATACACTACAGAGTGCCTCACTGAGATCAGTCTCATGCCCGTTAGCGAGCTATCATCGTCTTCATTTACAGACCGAACCGTCAGTCACAAGCCGCCATTTAAGGGCCAGTTCCGGGACGCCGTCACTCTTTAGCAATAGCATTGCTAGAGGTCGTTGCGTCGCTGCTCTGGACATGCGTGTCTGGAGCACCTGCTTTAGCGCACTTCAATGCTGTCTTCGCCATGGTCCTAGATAGCTTGGACGTTGTCGAAGAGTACTTGCAGACCGCTGCTCTCGAGTACGCGCCTGGTCTTTTGGACGTCCTCGATGCCGCATCTCCTCCGCCGATCTCGTTTTTCAAAACTCTACCACTCATCACCGTCGGCTTTTCTTGGGCCGTGTACGCTCTAACGCTTGAGAAACCTGGTTGTCGTCCCAGAATCTACGTCGGAAAGAGCACGCACTCGCGTGGTGCTACAACGCGTATGGCCGATTACGACAGCAAGAGATCTCTCCCTAAGTACATCCAGGAGTCAGTCGATAACGGCTTCACGATCACACACAAGGGCTATTTAAGCATCAAGCGTAATCCTGCTCCTTCTGAGTTCCCATTCGTCGAGGCGATCATCCTTGGACTCGAAGCTACCTTTGCCTTCTTCTTCTGGGCTATGCACTCTAGAGTTCAAGACTACAACATGTCTCACGCCCGTGGTTGGAACCTCGACACTTACGAGTATGACGGAGACTGCAGCCACAATCCGATGATGGAGGGCCTTGTCTGGACCGAGCTCACTCCCGAGCAAGCAACTACATTGGCCGCCAAGTCCAAGCAAAAGAAGAGGGATGAAGGGACCCGCGCGAAGGCTAAGGCTAAGCGTTCTAAGAGGTTCCACTGCAAGACCTGCAATCGGCCATTCAGCACTCGTAACAAGCTCGAAGACCACAACGCCACCCCCTACCACAAGAACAGACTCAACGGTCCGAAAATCCCCAAGACTCCACAGGACAGATACCAAGCCAAGTGCGTGCGCACCAAGAAGCACTACTGCGCTCTGTGCAATTACCCTGCTCCCACCATTACCGCGCTGCAGAGACACTACGGAACCGACAAGCACAAGTTCGCTGTCGTCGCTGCGCAGAAAGCCGCCGCAGAGGCTGCCTTGAGCTCTTAGCTCTGCCTGCCTCCACCATCACTCAAACCATGTTGCTTTTTCTCTTCTAATGTTGCTGGCGAAATTTCCTTCACTCTAATATCTTTAACATTTGCTGATGTGTACGTTAAAACGTATTTAGCTTGCGCACTCTGCGTGGAATGAAGCTGCTGCGCTACTTCAACCTAATCACAAAACTCCTGACACCCTCTTCATCCCCATCAAGCTTGTCACACTAAGCTGCAACCTTGTCCTGGTCTTTGCCAAACTTCGGCAAGTACGCGGGCATGGGACTTTCGGGTGGCGTCAACAGGGCCTGTGGCGGACAGAAGCTGTCGTAGTGGCATGAGAACAGGATTGCGGCCGCTTTGCTGTCACCTGGAGGTGTGAGGCGATCGCCCGGTGGCAAAAGAGAGCGTAGCCGACTGTTGATACTGTGGTCGGCATCCTGAGTGTTCCAACCATCCGCGCTGGTAGTGATGGAAACGGAAGCGCGCAACTTGGCGACAAGCTCGGTCTCAGCGCGGGCTTTGTAGGCTTCGATGTTGTCGAACTCGGGAGTCTCCTCTTCGTCTGGCTGAGCCATGATGCGGCGGTGGAGAGCGAAGCGCAGAGGGGTGCAGGCCGGTTTGGCCTTGCGGACGAAGTCGGAGCGGCGGCTGTGGTAGCGCACAGAGCGTGGCGACCAGAAGTCTTTGCTCATCTCCGCGAGTTCGTTTGCCCTCGCCAGAGCGAGTGCAGATGGAGAGAGGTCGGCGTTGCGCTTCCACATGCCTTTGCGTGGAACGCCGTCTTTGAGCATCATCGAGACGTGGGTCTGGATGTGGTCGCCGAGCACATCGCCGGAGCCAGGGAAGACGAAATCGACGAGTCCGATTTGGCGAGCTTGCAGTGGGCTCACAGGGAGCATGGCACTGAGGAGTTTCTTGGCTTTGGCCTCGCCGCAGCGGGCGTAGTACGATAGGGTGTGGTACTCAGAGCCGTACAGCCCGATTCCTCGGTAGGCGGGATTGAGGACGACGTCGGAACCGGCAATGACAAAGTCGCAGGCAGTGGCCAGGGCCACGCCACCGGCGGCTGCATTTCCTCTGAGAGCCGCGATGGTGCTGATGTTGCGAGATGGGAACTCTTGCAGGATGTAGTGCACCACGTCGTCGATGCGGTTGATGTTGAGCCAAGACTCCTGGGCAGGATCAGATGCGGCCTCGATGACATTGAGAGCGATGCCGTTGCTGAAGTACGAACCGCCCATCAGAACAAGCGCGCGGATAGATCGGTTGGAAGCTGCCTTCTTGAGGATGAAGTCCATGGCCTCGATCAATTTCGAGCACTGTTCCGTGCTCATGGCGCCGTTGTAGAATTCAAAGTACAAGTAGGCGGTGGTGTTGGCATTTTCGTCGACCTCAAAGTCCACCCATACCTCTTGCAGAGTCTCGCCATCCATAAGAGAGAAGTCTCCGGGGCAAGGCATCTTGAGGCTGCTGGCTGATGCCGCGTTCAAAACACCCAGCTGCATCAATCCGAGTACAGCAGGAACCTTGGGCCAGAGTGCCTTGTCGTTCTTTGTCTTTGGTCGACGCACGTGCGTGATCCACACTCCCTTGTCGTCAGCTGTCTCAATGCAGACAGCGCCGTCACGGACAGCCAGGATCCTAGTCTTGCTGTTTTCCAAGCACATGGATTCAACGTCGCCAAGAGTATCGTCGATGGCGCCGCCATACAGGTACAAGTTGGGTCCAAAAACGTTGCTGCAGACACCAGGCTGCGAGTCGGCGCACCTGATGCGACGAGATATGAGTTGAGCTGTGTGGCGAGTGACGTCGAAAGAAGCGTACGATGCCTTGAAGAGCGGTCTGGAGTGTGTTGGTCCGCTTTGGAAAGGCGAGTTATCTGAGACCGAGAGCCTTGCGTATTGCGGGTTCGCCACGAGCCTCGCGCTACAAGGTCCGTCGCTGGCTCTTCGCTGCGTGTTCGTGGAGGACGCGCTCTCGATGCGCTGAACAGCCGCCATGGTCGCGATGATAGCCGCTCGAGTGACGTTGCCACGGTACAGAGAGGACTTGGTGAGGCTAGGCTCGTCGATATCCTCGATCGGGAACTGCTGGAACGCCCACACGGGCCCAGCATCAAATTTCTCATCAGCTTGGAGCACAGTAACACCCCAGTGGGATCGACCTTCGAAGTGCTTTCCTCGGTCCATTTGTTCCAGTAGTTCAGCGGGATCCTCGACGGATCCGTCATCGCCGAAAAGCAGCCAGTCGAGGGAGCTGGGACCGGCATCGCCAGGTGGGCCAGGGTGGATGATCAAGCAGCAAATGTTCTCGTAGATGGCCTTCGGAACAAAGGTGGTCAGGAACGGACAGATAACTAGGTCGGGCTTGCTCAGAGCGACTGCCTCAAGCATGTTCTCGTCGGAGAGCGCATACTCGATGGTCACCTTATGCGACTGGGACAGAGCCAGGTAGAGGCGCTGGGAGAGCGAGTTGTGCGCTGTGCAGAGGAAGAGAATCTTCATCTTGGACAGTAGTTGTAGTTGTAGTTGGGTTGAGTGCTGGTGAAGTGATACTGCTGTGTACAAAGATGTGATCGATCGACGGACAGCGAGGGTGGTATATATACTCGAGCAAGGTCACCGTGGCTTGTGGGAGATAAATGCCGCTTGTTTGTACGGGACCTCACATGCGTGCGATGCCGGAGAACGGCGGGATGCACATGTCTCTGAAAATGAATAGGAAAGACAAGGTGCGGCTGCCACGCGGAAACAACGCATCGTCGATCTGGCTGAAGCACATGCGCGGGCTCAAGCCAACATGCAAAGAACACTTATCGAAGAAGCCACCGGGGCCTTTCCCTAGGCATGCGCCGTGAGTTGAGCGAGAGAGGCGCTTGGTCAATGACTGACTCGGACAGCATCAAAGTCATCACACGCGAGCACGTGGACGCCTCCCAATTGAGGCTTCGCTCGCTTTGGAAAAGGTGGTCGCCTCGATGGCTAGCTCATGTCAGCGTTGGGGTACAAGCCGTTCGAAAGAGTCAGGAGAGCGCCCGCCATGTCCACTGCAGATGCTCTGCAATTTACGAGATCTGTCAGAACGACGGCTTGTCGTTGATCCAGCCGCTGACGATTTCCATGGTCATATTTGACAGAGCGGTCAGATTGGCAGTGGTTAATGTCGATACGAATCGCGCAGTACTTGCATCCGCTGGCCGGCAAGCGGCGACCACCTAGTTGTGCAATGTCCGAACGCATGACCAGTGCTGAAACAGGTCGCCTCTCGGGATGATAGCATTGCCGTAAAGCCCATACGATCAATTAAGGGGGGATACATGAGCCTGTTTGCGATGTATCACAGAAGTAATATCCACCAGTGCTGTCGTACCAGACCTAGATTCTTGGGGAGTCAATTAGCCGATTGGACCTGGTTGCATCGATATCTCGCTGTTGCGCAGTCATCAGAGCCATTGCTTGGACAGCCATATTGGTATGGAGTACCTGTACGTGGTGTGCTTGGCTTTACTTGTTGTTATCGGCATGTATATCCCGAGCATGCGATGGAATCTACAAGTCAGTACAGACGACTTGGGCATCTTATTGCAGTCAGTCCAAGCTTCCATGCTTCCAGAACGAAGTGAAGTGCATATTGAGGCTTCGCTAAAATTGCTCGAGCGGAGGCAACAGCTGCCAGGATTCGGCACCTACATTCTCCTGGATAGCCTTCAAATCAAGCGATCGTTGGACATGCTCCTCGACTGTCGCAGCAATTCGTGAGCTTGCCGATGGTCCACGAGGTGCGCTACGGCCGCGCCGTATCCAAACAAAGGACAAAGAGAATTTCAATGTGGTGGCATTAGTACGCTTGTGGGTACATGTCGTGGAACGAGAACATGGCGACATTTCAGGAGCAACGTGGTCGCCGAGGCGAAAGTGGCGTCTCGCTCGGCTTCGAGAAAACTCGTGGAATGCTCGAATATGACTGAACATGTCTCAGTATACGGCGTAGGAGGATGCTGAAAGGGGCGAAGATGTGAAGTCGTTCTCGCGTAAAAACCCCAGAGAGCGCAGGTCAGATTACATACCCCGAAGGTCCTGATGGTGGCGACAAGCCGTCCAGAGCACGACGGACGCACTCGATGGCCACTGACTAAGAGCTTCGTGGAACGGGATCCTCGATCGAGTCGCCTGGTCCAGTGGTCTATGAAAATGCTCACAGCTCTGATTCTCGAAGGCGACGTGGTTCTTTCGGTGGCGATAGGGCGGACACGCGAGAAAAGCCTTCGGCGCATAATGTGGGGACCGCTGCAAGGCATCTACCATCTCCTAGCTTAGCCAGACGTGTTCGCATATGCACATTGCATCTCCCAGGCAATCAAGCGAGTTGGTGTCTGCGTTGTATGTTTTGTCGCGTCAGGCGAGGTTGACGTCTCCCCCCTGTTGGCAAATTCGACCACCTGCAGCTCTGCTGTCTCTCACGTGGTGGCGCTCCTCAAGCGAACTTGAAGTAAATGCACGACTCGAGTCATCTAACTAACAGCACAATTGTCATCGGGCCCTGCGCCCGAGCATCGCCAGTATTGTCCATTAATCAAACGCTCGATTGCCTCTGCTTCTTCCTCCTTATCTCGTGTCGAACCATGGCGAACGCATCAGGCCATGCCGAACCTCGGAGGCAACACACACAACGCACTCGTATCTTTCTTCCAATCAAGAGAACACAGCATTTTGCTGAGCACAATGTCGTCTTAATGACGAGGGGTTGTATGAATCGAGCCAAGGGATGTATTGTTGGAAGGGCACAAAGCCGTTTCGTTGATGTAGGAAGACTGCTGCTCTGAACAACAACGTCGGTCAGATGAATACTAGTGCTGAGTCGAAACCATCTTACAGACTTGAACTGCTAGGAAGTTCGTTCGAATCACCTAGAAACGTGAGATATGCTGCTTCGAACTCGTGGAATGCTTCGGCGTTGCATTAAAATATATACTCATGTATCGATGTTCTGTTCCCATCATCATCGTCATCTAAGATCTATCGCGTTCGGAAATGCCACTCGCTCGCTCGCTCGCTCAAGAACCAAAAAATCATCAACCAAAAAAGAAATCACAACCCTCTACCGTACCTCCTCGGCAACCCCACCCTTCTTATCAACAGAAGTCCTACTCCCATTAACACTCTCCGTAAAAACATCCACCTTCGTCGCAGCGAACTCCCTCGCACTAATGCCGCGCTCGAACAACAAATCCAGCTCCGCAAAAGTCCTCCCCCTCGGCTCCGGCAGTCTAAAATAAGTATAAACTACACAAAGAGCACAAATCCCCGCCCAGAAGAACCCAGCGTAATTCCCCCAATTCCACGCGCTGGGGTTGAGCATATACGGCGTGAGAACGCTGTTAGCAATACCGACGATGTTGTAAGCGTTGCGGCCGAGAACCACAGTTTTGATCTGCAAGCGCCGGGTCGAGAGTTCGGCGACGAGGGAGTAGCAGACTGTGCCGACTGTTAATTGGTAGACAAGGGCCCAGACGATCATCATGCTGCCGGTGGCGAGGGCGGAGGCGTCGCGGTGCGCGGACGGGACGAGGCCGAGGAAGCCCATGATGAAGAGCATGATACACAGGCCGCAGAGGCCGTAGAGGTACAGGGTTCGGCGGCCGAGGCCGACGGTCATGAGGAACCAGGCGCCGAAGACGCCGATCATGTTGATGGCGTACTGGCCCATGGCGAAGGAGTAGGAGGATTTCTCGTCGAGGCCGGCTTGTTGCAGGAAGTAGGTTGAGTAGTTGCTGAAACTGTTGCCGCTTAGGTTTTGCATCGCCCAGGTCATGCAGACGATTTCGGTGCGGCGGAGGTTGACGCCTTTGAAGCAATCGAGGTAGGAGGCGCCGCTGGTGATTTTCTCTTCTAGGCTTGTTGTGTGGACCATCATGGAGATGGTTTCGTCGGCGTCGAAACCGGTGTCGCGATCGAGGCTGGTCAAGCGTAGGAGGGACTTTTTGGCATCCGCGATTCTTCCTTTGCGAACGAGCCACCAGGGTGATTCGGGAGCAAATGCAATTCCGATGAAGAGAGGCACCGGCCACATCCACTGAAGAGCAAAAGGAATCCTGTATGCCCAGTGATCGTCACGGTCCAACATCGCTCTGATCACACCAATGGCGATCAATTGACCAAGACCCCAGCAGAAGTTAACGTAGGTGGTGAGGTACCCACGAAGAGCGACGGGGCATCTATGAAGAAGTCAGTATGGCTTTGCCTCAGGCTACTATCATGACACCATGCACTTACACTTCAGAAGCATACGTAACAGTCAGCGTCTGGAACACTCCCCACGGAATACCACAAAGAATCTCCGCCACAAGCAACGTCTGCACATTCTGCGCCGTGAAGAAAATCGCCGTGAACCCAGTAATCAACACCAAGCAGCCAAGCACAGTGTACCTGTACCCGATCCGCTCAGACACAATACCGTTGATGAACAATCCAATGATCTCTCCAACGTTCGCTCCGTTGGAAAGACCAGCCTGCCACGCCGCAGGGATCTGCCAAGTGCCGTCCGGTTGCTGAACACCGAATTTCTGGTTGAAAGCCTGGAAGCCGTAGAGGTTGTTGATGAGCGCGATATCGAAGCCCTCCATGACAATCAGCGTTGATATCAGGACTGACCAGCCGATGGCTTTGGGGTACAGTCTGATGCCTTGCATGAGCGTCATGTTTTGCTCCTTCTCGGTGGCGTTTTTGGCGTTGAGCATGGTCTCGGCTTTTGTGTTGTTGGACTCGAGATCCTCGCCAGTTGACGTCCGTGTCGAGCCGGCATGGTCTTCGATGTCGACGTGAGGAACGTCCTGTTTAGGGGCGAAGTGGTCCGCCATGGTGTGGTACTATTCACCAACCAGCACGTGACTTCAGAGAGAGCAAGTCTTGCCAAGACACGCTAGTGACAGGTCCAGATCCGCAATGATGGGCCTCGAAGACGAGGAGAAGGTGGATTAGACGAGAGAGTGCGGAGAGAGTGATATGGCAGTGGTTTTCTCGACATGAAGCGGCGACTCAAAGTCTTTTGAGCGCGGCGGCGAGCATGGCATCAGGAAACGGTGGGGTGGACCATCCGGCGGTAGCGTGAAGATGGAAGAACATGGCTGCGAGATTGCTAGCAGCTATCTAGCCGTGCTGGAGGCCACTCAGTCCCGGAAGCTACCACGACCGCACTAACCCATGGGGAGTAGAATGCCTTGGAAGATCGGACAGGCCACTGCGTATCGATCGGAATCCGATGCTGGATAAGGCCTCTCGGTCGTGGTATATGGGCGATTGTTGTAGTAGGAGCAGATTGCGGAGAAACCCTGGACGAAGACACGTGCATGGACCACAAGAGCTCCGCCCAACGTCTTCTAGTCTCGTTAGCTCTCTCGATCTTCCGTAGAATTGTTTCCCTCGAAGGCTTGTGGCCCTCGCTTGGAGCGTACAAACTTTAAAGTGGACAAAGGGAGATACGTTTTTCCGAGCCCGAGGGTTTGGGGATGGACAGTGCGTGTAGGCCCTTGGGTGGGACATGCCAGTGATGAGACGATTATAAAGTGGCCAAACCCTCGGTGGAACGGACTCGAATGTTCCAAATAGCCTAAAAGTCTTGCAGAATAAAATCATAGTGTTCCAAGCACGTTGTCGTCCAAGAATGATAATAGGGATGAGCTCCGGCAACAAAACTGGCGAAGTATACCGACATTGAAACACATGACAAGTGAGAATGACGGTGACAATGGGATTGAGTCCAGAAAATCCGCTGGTCCAAAACAGCGGGACAGCAATTCGTATTGCAATAGGGTCAAACTATATGCCCTATATCTGCCTCCAAGCAGGCGAAGTCAAAACTGCCAATTCAAATCTTCCGCCTCTTCTTCTTCCCTTCATCCTCGCCTCCCTCATCGTTCGTCACCACACTCGTATCCCTCTCCGCGCCTCTCCATTCTCGAATCCTTGCCTCGACATCTTCGAACATCTCACGCGTGTCGGCCACCATGCCATCTTCACCGGGGTTGAACATGACCGCATTTGCAAGCATGTGGAACACTTCTCGTTCCAGCTGTGCACCGTTGACGATAGCTTTCGGTGGCATCAGGTCAGCCGATCGCTCGAGCTCGACGGTAGTGCTACTGCTGTCGACGAGTCCGCGAGCGGGAGTGCCGGTGGGCGAGTGTGGCTCCTCTGCATTGCTCGTCGCGGTAGCGGCATTCACAGCGCGGGTGCCGGCCGTGATAGCAGCGCGAATAGACTTGAGGTCGCGAGGTCTACGAATGATCTCGCTATAGCCGCCGGCATCCTTGTCCCGTACAGGTTGTTGGAAGCGAGAGCCGTGTTTATGACTGCCGATGTCGTTCATGATGGTCGAAGCCATCTTGCCGAAGTTGCGTGTGGCAGTAATCGTAATCTTGCGAGGAGTAGGCTCCGGAGTGGGCTCATCGTCCTCCTCAACCGACTGTCGACGCTTCCTCTTGGGGAATGATTGATTTTGAGTGATCGTGCCGCGACGGGTGCGTTTCGTATGACCGGTAACAGACAGGCGATCAGAGTCATCCACATCGTGGAGCGTGTCCGCCGGTGTCGATGGCTCATTCTTGATGCGACGTCGGCTCGTAGGTCGGTCTTCAGACGCAGGGACGGAACTAACGGACTGACTCCTAGTCGCCCGTAGGGATCCCTCGAGTACTGATGAACCAACGCTACTTTCTCGTGCTTGCCTATTGCTTTTGCGTACACCCCTCTTGGTATGTGTAGGGGCTGGCTCTTTGAGTTCAGGAACATCCCGCATGGGACGACTCGGACGCACAGGCGAGGGCGCGCGTGGTTTGGGCGGACTGAGAGGCTCAATCTCCCTATCAGGTCGTTTGGGCGAGCCTGGGGTCTGGAACGAAGGAGCCTGAGGTTTCCTCTCGCTTTTCCACAGCCTTTGACGGTTTGGCTGTGGCGTGCTGAGCTTCGACAGAATATCATTCATTAAGACAGGATTCTGAGGCTGTGGTAAACGAGGCGCACTGGCCGGCGCCACTGGCTGCTGGTATGGGTTGTATTGCTGTCTCGCACCATATGGAGGAGTCTGCTGGCCTCGCGGTGCCTGTTGTTGCGCGATAGCGTGCTGGTGAGGTGTTTTGGCAGGGTCCTGTGGGGCCACCTGGAAGGGCGGCAACATGTAGCCGCCTCCTCGAGAAGGCTGTGCCGGGTACATATGTGCTGGATGCCCTTGAGGAGGGTTTTGGTAGGGAGTCCGGCCGCCTTGGAACTGATGTCCATAGAAGACTTGTGCTGGAGGGACTTGATGTGGCGGCGCATATGGCCTTTGCTGGCGGTCCGCTGTAGGAGTCGCCACCCCTGGCTGGAAACGTTGCCCTGGCGAATAGGGTGCTTGTTGCTGGGGATATTGCTGGTGCTGTGGTGTCATATTTGGAGGTGGAACGTGGTGCATGCTTGGCGAGCCAGGAAGAGGTCCAGCCTGTGGTGGCATGTTCATACCAGGAGGTGGAGGCAGCACTGGTCTAGGCGAAGAAGACGCTCTATTCGCAGCACTAGGGATACGAGGACTACTCATAGCACTAGAGTTCTGACGAGAGTGATGTGCTGGATATGGCGGGTGCCCTGGAGGTGGCGAGGGCTGCACGCCATGATTCGCATGATATTTGGGTGGGATTCCAAAACGAGGGGACTGAGGTGCCATCTCTGATAGTGGAGGCAATGCAGTATTTGAAGATGCACGGCGATGACCCGCATGGTCGTCCTGTGGTTCCGGTCCATGGTTCATAACGGCGTCAATCTTGGCCTGTGAGTAGCGCTTTGGTTGAGGTTGCGATGGTGTTGGCGCATTAGATACAGTGGGCGGTCGAGGCGAGCTGGGACTGTTGTTGGCAGGAGTCTGAGACTGAGCAGGGTCGCGGTTGTTGACGGCATCCTGGGTGGCAGCCACAGAGGGTGCATTGGGGCTCGCCGGCTTGCTCGCGACAACATCCTCTGCAGTCTTTGCAGCCAATGCAGCATCCCGATCGCGCTCGAGCAGCCTGATCTCCGTGACTGCATTCTCACGATATCGTGCGTATAGGCGCATCACCAATTGAGGGATGAGATGCGCATGCTGGGCAGCATCGCGCACGGTCGGCAAGGTCGGGCTCGAGACCTTGCGTTTGCGCGAGCCGGGAGAAGTATCGCCGTTGGTCGTCGCATGGTCTCCATTGCTTTGCGGGGTATTGTTCAGATCGCGCTTGACTTCTTCCTTCAACAGGCCCAGGTACAAGTCCTTCAAGGCATCGGGATCCAGGCGGGCAGGGTCGTAGGACTTGTCCTTGGTCACGAGCGGGATTCCCTGCAGGTCGCGCGATATTTTCTGGAAGCTCAGCGAGTCGAAGCCATCCGCACGCAGAGCCTGGAAGAGCAGCAACGACTCAAGCGGCGTGTAGGCAGTGGGAAGTGTTGGGCTCATATGAATGCGGGCGGTTGGCGTGGGCGTATGTGGCCGGCGTTGGCGTTCGGGCGCAAGACGACGGCGGCAGCGAGAGGGCGGAGGAGGCGTGAGGGTTGAGGCACGCTGCTCATCGCGCGCGCGTGGGAGAGCAGATGGAGGGAACTATTGAAGCATGTAGAGGAGTCTCGATGGGCCAGGCGGAATTATTTGATGGGTTCGATGGGTGGTGCCGCGTCGGTCAGTGAGGTGTTGCTGAGCGTCGCTTCGTCGTCCTTCGCTTTGGTGTTCGCAAGAACGCGCCTTGAATTCTTGAACTCCTGTACCACCCTAACCCTAGACTGGCACTCATGAGAGACGGGATGACATCGATGTTTCGGGGCATCACAAAAATTGCATGTATACATGTAACTTACATCAAATGTACACACATGTATACCTGCGTTTACCCTGCAAGGCATCAACAGCCATGTCAAGATCGCAATCGCTTCATCATGATACCGTGTCAGTACAGGAAAACCTCCGTGACTGAACAAGGATGCACGCACTAGGTCTCAGTGGGCTTGTCACGAACGACTGGAGCCAGACGAGCACACAGACGTGCGCATACCTATATACCTCGACATTGGAGTGTGAGCTCCTCAAATAAGATCAGAAGGATTCCTACAATATAGCTCAACCTACTGAATTGGATATATCTATCAGGTAAGGAAAGTAACCTTCAAGTTGCCATATGATCTTGCCTCATCTATTCCTTGCATTCGGATGATGCACAGAATCCAAGTCGACGCAGTTGCTATCTCGCAAGAACCAAAGGGAATCGTTCGAAAAGGGTCAAACATACTTCCCGTTCACTGCGAATATACTCTGTACCATGGAGGCCGTGGTCAAACTCTCGCCCACCACTTCTATAAACGCACAACAACATCTGACATGCATTCCAACAATTGCAATTGCGATCAGCTAAAGGCTATAAGGGTTAGGGCCACAACGGTTCTTTTACGAGAAATCTAAATCGGGAGCCCAAACGACGTAGGAGGCGGCACTCCAGTCTCCTGCTCGCTGCAGGGTCACAAGCTCGGGCAACGGATAGCTGTATCAGCACATGCAAGTAATGCCAAATCCATGATTCACATGTGCCCTGAAGGTACATGTGCTGCAATTCACCGCTCGCCTGATCACAAGCAGCACGAGCAACACTCTCCTGTCGTCCCGAGCGCTGCACTAGAAGAGCCGTCTGCCGTCTGCTCAAACAGTTTCACTTGATCTGATCTTGCCTCGTGCGTCGTTTGCCTTTGCATTCCCTCAATCCTTGACGTGGGGCTCTCTCTCCTTGCTTGATATTACCCACCGTGCCCTTTCTCCTTAACGGGCGGCGGCATCTGACAAAGGGTCTCTCATCTGACTACTCTGCTCCTCTCGTATCATCTGCGACTACTCTGCGACTGGCGCATTCATCTCCCTTTCTGCTTCATACTCTACTTGCCAGCATTTACCCAGCATCATCTCTTGCTTTGCCTCCATCGTAGCTCCCACGACGACTCTTGCCAACGCGAAGAAACCCTTCATACCTCTTAACTGCTCTCTTCATCCACAAACCGCAATCATGTCAATCAACCGACGCCCCGAATCGTACGCATCGCAATGCTCCGAAACGCTCTGCCAAAGCAATGGCTAATCGATCCCCAGCTCCATCGCCCAGAGCTTCGCCGCAGACCTAGATAGCATGTTCGGTCTGTCCACCGGCGAGGTGCCCGTGCGATCAGAAGCGACAGAATCCACAACCAGCAGCAGCACTCGCCCCGAAGACATCGAACAAGCTCTGAACCAGAAGTGCGCAAACCCGCTCCTCTCCTTTCCAAGCTACACCAGTCTCAGAAGCTCTGTAAGCTAACCACAACCTCCCCCCAACAGGAAACAAACCCTCAGCTCCAAAGCCGCCGAACTCGAAGACCTCGAAGCCCGCATCAAAGCCACCGAAGAACGCCTAGCCAAATCCCGCAACGCCTCGCCCGCGCGCGCAAACCTGCCCCAAGGTCTAGCGCAAGCGCAAGCAAACGTTGGAGCTCCCTTCCAGCAGCAGCAGTCACCCACAGCCCAGAGTACCGGCCATGGCCACCCCCTCGCACAGCAACCCAGCTACCCCCCCGACAGGCCCGCGACCCAGAGGGAGAACACACAGGCGCTGATGTCCGGCATGCCGGGATACATGCCTCCGCCCACGCCGGCACAGGAGTACGCGAGGGAGGAGTATGTGGTTGTGAATGGCGGTACTAGCAGTGGGTATGGACGGGCGGGGAGGTGAGCGTGGGCTTGCTTCTGGGATAGAGCACTGGATGGAACTGGTATTGGGAAAAATTTGAAGATTGCCGTTTATGCATTTGGCGATCGGGGAATAGGATATATTTTATCTTTGGGATAACAACAACAACATGGAAGCGCGCGACCAAAGGCTGCTGCTGCTGCGAATGCAAGAACCGCATGATGGACTTCAGCTTCGTTTCTTGAGGCGTAAAATTGCAATTTTCTTTTGAAAGAGCATTCGATAAATTGCTTGCAGCTGGGCCACCCTAGCGGCTCGCAGGACACGACGAATTACTGCTTTAGCTACATACTACTTTTATCCTTGCTGCACCGGAGCATTGAAATGAGCTCCAAATAACCTAAATGTAGAGATCCAGCCTCGTATCGAAGGCCCACCCAGAAACGCCGCGCTTAAAGAACAGAAAGACCACTCTAACAACAAGATTCGGAAAAAAGAAAACCTCAAGAACCATCCAGATCAATCAACCCAACTTAGGCCCAGCCTGATCCAATCCCTCAAGCCCCTGCATCGGATCCGCAGCCTTCCCATCCTCCTCCACAGCCATCCTATCCTCTTCGCTGACGTTGTGCTTGGCTGCGTAGTCTTCCTGCAATAGTAAAGCGTGGTCAGTACACGTAAGAAGTAGAAAAGTAGAATCGTTCCATCAAAACGCCCACGCCACGCCGCCACTAGCCACAAACTTGAACTTACCTGCTCCCAAATCGCAGTCTTGCTACCGAGCTTCTCGCCCGCTGCTTTCTGCGGTTTGGCCTGGTTGACTTTGATCACGCGGCCGTAGAGCTCGGACTGGTCCATGTTGTCGATGGCTTCGAGGGCGTCGCTGGCGAGGGCGAATTCGATGTAGCCGAAGCCGCGGTGGGGGTCTTGGGAGGATTTTCTGGGCGGAATGTCAGTATTGTATTGGTAGTACGTGTATGGTTTCTGTGTCTATTGATTCTGATTTCTTTTTGGAATGTTCGGATAAACTTACAGCTCGGGTTTGGGCAATGTGACATCTGCGATTTCGCCAAATGGGATGAACGCATCGTGGAGGGTTTCGGCGGTGACTTGGCTGTCGAGGCCGCCGACGAAGATTGTTGCTTTTTCGCGGGATTGGTCGGACATTTTTCTCTTTTTGGATTGTTCTAATGCTGGCGTAGTTCGCGTCTTCGATGGTGGTTGCAAAAAGTGGAATCTTGATATCACGTGCAAGCCAACCTCCCCTCGTTTCCCTTGAAGCAAAGCAAGTGCCAAGCAGCGAATGATGTTACGTAGCTCCATTTGGGGGAAGGGACAACGGACTGGAACAGCTCAGACAGGAGCCTCCTGAAACAGCGCCAATATACAACTCGGACTCTAGTCAACATCCGCATTTTCCCCTTTCTGCTGCAATTCACACCTTTACTTAATTTGCTCACGCCTTTTGTTCTCGCCTTGCGCATGCCCTCGCCCTAGACCGGCTGTTATCTCTCCGACCACCTCTCCCCAAACAATAGCAGCCCAACGATGGTCCGCTTAAGGGAGATCTCACGGACGGCCGTCTTCGCATGGTCGCCCGGCTCTGGCGCGCCATTGATCGTCACAGGCACTCGCACTGGCGCCCTCGACGATGACTTCTCTAGCGAGACCAAGCTGGAGCTCTGGGACCTTGGTCTGAACCGCCTGGACGCTGACGCCGAGCTTGAGCCTATTGGCAGTATCACCACCGATTCCGGCTTCAACGACATCGCCTGGAGCGAGCCCACTGACGAGTACCCACTCGGAGCTATCGCAGGTGCCCTGGAGAATGGCTCGGTCGATGTGTGGGACGCCGAGAAGCTGCGCTCGGGAGCCAGCGACGCGTTGGTCTCGAGGACATCGAAGCACACCGGTGCCGTCAAGGCGCTGCAGTGGAACTCTTACCGCCACAACCTCCTTGCGTCGGCGGGCGCCAAAGGCGAGATCTTTATTTACGACTTGAACAACATGGCCAACCCGTACCGACTGGGTGGCACAGCCGCAAGAGCAGACGATATTGAGTGCTTGGACTGGAACAAGCAAGAGAAGACGGCGCACATTCTGGCTACAGGCAGCAGCGGAGGCTTTGTGACTGTGTGGGACGTGAAGCAGAAGAAGGACATTCTCACTTTGAACAACCAGGGCCGCAAGGCGGTGAGCGCAGTTGCTTGGGATCCCGAGGAGTCCACCAAGCTTGCCACTGCCACTCCCAGCGATCAGGAGCCTGCGATCTACCTCTGGAGTCTGCGTAACAGCAGCACGCCTGAGAAGACTCTCCAGGGCCACGAGCTGGGCGTGCTTGGCCTTAACTGGTGCAGACAAGACCCAGAGCTTCTGCTCTCCTGCGGAAAAGACAACAGGACAATTTGCTGGAACTCAAGAACTGGCGAGAGGTACGGCGATTTTGCCGCAGGCTCAAACTGGGCTTTCCAGACTCGTTGGAACCCTCACAACCCCAGCATTGTTGCGAGTGCCTCTTTTGACGGCAAGATTTTGATTGCATCCACACAAAGCACCAACTCCAAGCCTGAAGACCAGGCCGCTGCCAATCAAGCGCTGGACGACTCGGATTTCTTTGCGAAGGCGCAGACACAGCCGCAGGGCATCACTTTCTCTATTCCTAGAGCGCCCAAATACCTTGCGAGACCCTCCAGTGTGTCGTTCGGCTTTGGCGGCAAGCTCGTCAGGCTCAGCACTGATGCGTCTAAGAAGAGCAAAGTCAGCATTGAGAGCTTCGCTGTGGAGGCTGGAATTGGTGAGAGCACAACACAGTTCGAGGAGAAGCTAGCATCTGGCGACTTGAGCGGTATTTGCGAGTCAAAGATTCAAGATGCCAAGACGGACGAGGAGAAGGCAGACTGGCAGGTCATTGAGACCCTGAACACTGGCAAGTCGCGTAAGAAGCTGCGAGAGTATCTTGGTTTCAGTGACGAGGCCGACGATGAGCTTGCAAAGGAGACTGAGAAGCTTGGAATCAACGGTGATGCGGATAAGCCTGTTACCAACGGCGAGAAGGACGACGACGACTTCTTTGGCAGCGCTGGCGACAGCGACAACTTCCTCCAAGACCTTGCCGCTGCCAAGGGTACCAAGACCAACAACCCCTTCTCAATTCACACTGGCGAGGAGTCTACAGCCGACAAGGGAATTACCAAGGCACTCATGCTTGGCCAGTTCGACGCTGCCCTGGACATCTGTCTCAAGGAGGACCGCATGTCTGATGCTTTCATGATTGCCGTCTGCGGAGGCCAAGCTTGCATCGACAAGGCGCAGAGCGCATACTTGAAGAAGCAGGCCAAGGGTCCCAACTACCTTCGTCTTCTCGCTAGCATTGTTGGCAAGAACCTTTGGGATGTTGTCCACAACGCCGACCTGAAGGATTGGAAGGATGTCATGGCAACTTTGTGCACCTACGCCGACAACACAGAGTTCTCTGATCTTTGTGAAGCCCTCGGTGACCGTCTTGAAGAGGCCTACCAGCAGGGCGGAGACGCCAAGACTCTGCGCCGCGATGCCTCATTCTGCTACCTGGCTGGTTCCAAGCTCGAGAAGGTTGTCATCAACTGGGTTCAGGAACTTCAGGAACAGGAGAAGTCTGCCCTCGAGGCTTCGGAGAGCGAGAACGACTTCGCTGTCCACGCGAAGGCACTTCAGGCATTCATCGAGAAGGTCTCTGTCTTCAGGCAGGTCGCCAACTTCGAGGATGGTGATAAGTCGGCTACCGCGGACTGGAAGCTTGCACCGCTGTACAAGCTCTACGTTGAGTACGCTGATATTCTGGCTGCCCACGGACAACTGACCAGCGCGGAGAAGTATATCAGCCTTCTTCCTGCCCAGTTTGAGGGCGCCGACAGTGCGCAGACTCGCCTGAAGCAAGCTACGAAGAAGGCCACCGCTCCTGCTGCTACTGCTGCCACTAGACAGCCTGGAACGCCTCAGCGTGCTGTTCCTGGTGCCCGTCCGGCTCCTGTAGCATCGATATACCAGCCCGCAGCTCCCTTGATCAACCAAGCTACGAACCCTACGCCCATGGGCACCCAATCGCCGTATGCACCTCCGGGTGCGCCAGCTGCGGCAGCTCCCCGCGGCCAATACGCACCACCTGCAACCAACTTCACATCTACTGGTTTCCAGCCTCTCAATGCAGCACCTTCGCCGTATGGTCAACCTACTCCTTACGGCGGGGGATACCAGCCTCCTCAGCAATCGGCGCCTCTACCGCCTCCTCCTCGTGCTGGCACAGTTTCTCCTTCAGCATCAACAGGTCCTCCATCGTCCGCTGCTAAACCTATGGTCAACTGGAACGATATGCCCGACAACTTCCTCAAGACTCGTGAGCCCACGTCTCGTCGGGGTACACCCTCACAGCAACCCATTGCCTCGCCGTTCCCGAACGCCTCGCAATCTATGATGTCGCCTCCTCCTCCCGGTGTCTCGCACTTCAACAAGCCTACGCCGCCTCTCCCTCCACCCCCAAAGGCTGGTGAGACCCCGAGAGTCTTGTCGCCTCCCGTCCAGGCTCCATTCCAAAGACCCACCTCAGCGGCCGCCAATGCATACGCACCACCACCATCTGCCGCCAACTCCACGTTGCCCACACCTAGCGGTCCTCCAATTCAGCGTGGTGCATCGCCTTTCCAACCGCCACCTTCAACTTCTACTGCGGCGCCGTCAAAGCGATACGCACCGGCACCAGGCTCAGCACCTTCCCCAGCTCCCAACATGCAGCCGCCGCGTCAAGTCGCTCCTAACCCTTACGCTGCTCCGGGCGGACCAAGCCCTTATGCGCCTCAAGGCCAATCTCAAACTCCTTATGGCCAGCCGCCGCCTCCTAGTGCGGGCGCTGGACCACCTCCGCAGAGGACAGGTCCCCCGCCTCAAGGACCTCCCCGTAGCGCGCAGCAAACACCAGTGGGCCCGCCTCCCCAGGGACCTCCCCGTGGTGGTCCACCTCCGACTGCGCAGGCGCCGCCGCCTCAGGCCCAGCCAACTCCCCCACCTCCTCGCTCTTCCACCCCGGCCGCGAAGTCGAAGCACCCTCGTGGCGACCGATCACACGTCCCGGCCAACGCTCAGCCTATCATCGATCTGCTCTCGCCCGAAGTCGCCCGCATCAAGGCCGTGGCACCACAAGCCTTCAAGCCGCAGGTCGACGACATGGACAAGCGCATCAACATCTTGTTCGACCACCTCAACAACGAGGAGCTGTTGAAGCCCGACACTGTCGGCCAGATGGTCGAGATCAGCCGTGCCGTGGCGAGCAAGGAGTGGGATCGCGCGCAGGCTTTGTTCACGGAGATGCAGAGCGCTAAGCTTGATACTGAGGGTACCCTTTGGATGGTAAGTTGAAGGTTCTTTGGTTGTCTGAGTTATCTCTGGATCTGATTGCTAATTGTTTGATTACAGGTCGGTGTCAAGCGTCTTATTGCTATTGGTAGAGCTACGAAGGCCTAGAGAGAAACGACTAGGTAATGCGAATCAATGCAACGATATAGAGTTCACTTGTGCAAAATCTCTCGCAGAAATTCATGGATCACTGAAAACCCAGGATCGATTCGAGCTACATCCACGCATGCACCGTTTGATTTACACTCTTCCAGTTGACGACGTAATACCTCCATCAACGACTATCGCTTGCCCTGTGATGTATCTCGCCTCTTCCGAAACAAGAAACACTGCAGCATTGGCAACATCCCATGCATCGCCCATGCGTCCCATCGGCACCTGAGCATCCCGTGTCGCTTTGAAAGCATCATAATCCCCATCCGCGTACCGCGAAGCCATCTGAACCGTATACGGCGTCTCCATCAACCCAGGAACAACAGCATTCATCCGCACTCCCCTCCCCGCGTATATCACCGCCGTCGCTGATGTAAACTGCAGCAGAGCAGCTTTCGCCACATTATACGCGATCTGGTCTTTACCGATATACCGCAGACCCGCAATACTCCCAACGCTCACAATCACCCCAGACCCCTGCGCTTCCATAACCGGCAACACACAGTGACAAGCCAAATAGAAACTCTTCAAATTAATTTCCATTTGCGCATCCCACGTTGCTTCGCTCATACTCGCAGGACACCCCGGCTCCGACCGCCCAACGTTGTTGACCAAAATGTCGATACGTCCGTATTTCGCCATGCACGCTTCGACCAGCGCTGCCACGGATGAGGAGGATGTGGCGTCTGTTGCTACGACGTCGCATGTCCCGCCGGCGGCGCGGATGAGGTCACGGGTTGTTTCTGCCGAGGCGAGACTGCGGTTGCCGCCGAAGATTTTGGCGCCGCGCGAGGCGAGTTGGAAGGCTGTTGCTGCGCCTATGCCCCAGGTTGGGGATGGGGATGGGGATGGTTGGTGTTGTTGGCCGAGGCCGATTATGAGGGCGATTTTGTCGGTGAGGTCTAGCATTTTTTTGGGACGGGTTTGGTTATGGTTTCGACGTGTTGTTTGTTCATGCATACTCAGGTCTATGTATGTCTTATATCTCTCTGGGTTGACTTGGGATGGTGGGCAAAGACGACGGAGATCGTGGAAAGCGGAATTTACGTGTGCGGCTTCTCCGAAGCATGGGCGGCGGTCATGATGAATTACCATTGACCTTCGTTATAAGTGAGATCGTTCTCCTTGGGGCCGAAGTAGAAGGACTGACAAATGGTAGACAACAATACATCAGCATAATGGCCAACTTGCAGGACTACGATCTCAACCATCCTATCGATTCAAAACAAACCGGCCTAAGAAGAGGACTGACCTCCTACGGCGATGCTCTTTTCTCTCTTTTCTTACGAAAAGTGTTCATCAAAGCCGCCGGCTACAGCGAAGACGCTCTTTCAAGACCTATAGTCGGCATCATCAACACAAACTCTGGCTTCAACCCATGCCACGCCCAAGTCCCCCAGCTCGTCGAGGCCGTGAAGCGAGGCGTCCATCTCGCCGGAGGCCTCGCCATCGAGTTCCCAACTATCAGCCTCCATGAGTCTTTCTCTGCGCCTACGAGCATGTTTCTCCGGAACTTGATGTCCATGGACACTGAGGAGATGATCAAGGCCCAGCCCGTGGACGTTTGTGTAATGATTGGCGGATGCGATAAGACTGTGCCTGCACAGCTCATGGGAGGCATATCTGCCAACAAGCCGGTGTTGCCGCTGGTAGTGGGTCCGATGATGCCGGGCTCGTTTAAGGGCACTCGCATTGGTGCTTGTACCGATTGTAGGAATAATTGGGCTTCTTATCGGGCTGGGGAGATGGATATTGAGGATATTGCGGATATCAATTATGAGCTGGCTCATACGGTAAGTGCACCGATACGCTTTGGGAGGTATTGTTGTTGACATCTTATCTAGGCTGGTACTTGTGGTGTTATGGGAACTGCGAGTACTATGGCGTGTATCACTGCCGCTCTGGGTCTCATGCCTTTCGAGGGCGCATCAGCTCCTGCCGTGTCATCGGCGAGAATCCGCGTGGCTGAACAAACTGGTAACGCAGCGGTCAAGGTGGCTTCAGACGAATCACTCAGACCACAGAGTCTGTTGACTCGTGAGTCTTTCATCAACGCCATTACGGTGTTGCAAGCCATTGGAGGCTCTACGAACGCGATCGTACACCTGATGGCTATCATTAACCGGCATCCAAAGCTCGCTGGCTCGATGAAGCTCCAAACAGTCGACGAGATTGGCAAGAAAACACCTTTGTTGGTCGACCTGAAACCAAGTGGTGATAATTATATGACCGACTTTCACAACGCCGGCGGCATGCTGGCGTTGCTGCACACTCTACGCCCGCTCTTGTATCTGGACGCAAAAACCATCACCGGCGAGACGCTTGGTCAACGGCTCGGTGCGCATCCGTTCAAGACATTCCCATACTCGACATCTCTTATTCGACCACTCGACAATCCGCTGTACGATAACTCAGCTCTGGTCGTCCTCTACGGCAACCTTGCCCCAGGAGGAGCGATACTCAAAGCTGCAGCGTCAAAAGACCGACGCCTGCTCGAATTTTCTGGTCGTGCAGTCGTCTTCCATAACACTGCAGACCTGGCTATGCGCATCGACAGGGACGATCTCGAAGTCGACAAAGATTCTGTCCTCGTGCTCAAGAGCACAGGTCCAATCGGGAACCCCGGCATGCCGGAGTCTGGCGTGATACCCATCCCGAGGAAATTAGCTGATGTCAAAGACATGCTGCGTCTGTCAGATGGACGGATGTCAGGTACTGCTGGTGGAACTATTGTATTGCACATCTCCCCCGAGTCTGGAATGGTGGATTCGCCGTTCGGAATCTTGCGTGACGGCGATGTCATTGAATGTAGCGTGGCGGCCCGTCGCCTTCACGTTCAATTGACCACTGCTGAGATCCAGGAGCGAATACAGGAGCGTCGAGCGGTGCTTGCGAAGGAGAAGCAAGTTGTTGAGGGTCGACGGATTCTGGGAGTTAAGCGAAGGGGTTATCGCGGGCTGTATGAAGGGACTGTTAATCAGGCTGAGTATGGGGCGGACTTTGAGTTCCTTACAGCGAATGGAAGTCTTGGTTAGTTGTAGATATGCTCATCATCATGTTCCGATTCGCTAGGATCCTTTGCCGAGAACCCATCTTATGTTTCGCTTCAGGGTTATTTTATGTCGTCTGTCATCGATGCTGCACATACTTTCTCTTATTTTCAGCAACAAACTCGATGATTCAAAGGCAATATCACTCATAGATGTTGGTTAACCAGTGCTGTCTTAGCTTTTGCATCTGATAACGTGCTCGTCAGCTGCCAGCATAGGAAAGATACGGAGATTCCGAAGCAAGCGATTTAAGTGGGGAATGTCTTCTCGGCAGCTCCGTTCCGCCCTTCGGATCTCCGAACGACTCAACTCTTCTCGAGGCTTACATACCTGTAGGATAAAAGAGTACTGCTTTGGAAAACAATTTGGCATTTTCAGACAAAAACCATCCTCTATCTCACTGTCGCAACGGTCCATCGATTTCGACAAGGAATAGCCTGTTCAAAAACCTTTCATTCTATCACCGCAAACATCAGTCACAACCCCAAAGGTCATGGCTGCTCCTCAAGAGGAAGTCCCCCAACGCAAAGGCCGAATCTCGCCGTCGAGCGCACGAGATTTTGCTGCCGCAGTCCTGACTGGCAATGGCTTATCGATAGAAGATGCGACCACGGTCGCTGACTGCTTGATTGCCGCTGATCTACGTGGCGTCGACACTCACGGCATCAATCGCCTTCCATCCTACATGACTCGCGCCCGAGAAGGAATAACTGATCCCAAAGCGCAGCCTGAGGTCACTGAACTCACTCCAGTCGTTGCTCAAGTCGATGGCAAGAATGCTTTCGGAGCCATTCCTTCGAAGCTGGGCATGGCCAAAGCTATCAAGATGGCCAGCACGTTCGGAATTGGTATGGTGTCCATCAAACACTCGAATCACTTCGGCATGGCCGCATGGCTCTGCCAGCAAGCTATAGACGCCAACATGCTGAGCTTGGTGTTCACCAACTCATCACCAGCTCTGCCAGCCTGGGGCGGCCGATCTAAGCTGCTTGGCGTCTCGCCTATCGCGTGCGGCGCTCCAGGAGAGCATCCATTTATCCTGGATATGGCGCCGTCGGTTGCAGCGCGAGGCAAGATTTACAAAGCGAAGAGACGGGGCGAGAAGATCCCGACGGATTGGGCACTCGACGGCGAGGGACGCTTTACCGACGACCCCGCCGCTGCTCTGGAAGGTGTTATGCTTCCCATGGGTGGTCCGAAGGGCTCTGCACTCGCCGTCATGATGGACGTCTTCTCTGGAGTTTTGTCTGGATCTGCATTTGCGGGCCACGTCACCGGACCTTACGACTTCTCCAAGCCTGCGGATGTAGGTCATTTCCTGATAGCGATCAAGCCCGACTTGTTTGTCAGCGCAGCAGAGTTCCGCGAGCGTTTGGAGTACCTGTACCAGCGTGTCACCAGCTCCGAGAAGATGGAGGGTGTCGATAGGATTTACTTCCCTGGAGAGATTGAGCAGCTGAACCAGGCGGATCGTGAGGCCAACGGTATTCCGTTCGTGCAGGCTGAGATTGATGCCTTGAACGATGAGGCTCGAGCTGTTGGTGCTCCTCCTTTATCGGTAGATTTGTGGGAGGAGTGAGATGGCGTTGGCTATATGCCTTAGCTGATAACATAGCTACACCATAGCATGATGTATGTTTTGAGCATTTTCTAAGATCTGGCACCACCAAAGATCGTCAATGTAGCCCTACTGAGAGCCACTCATGTGCATTACTCCAAGTATTATCAAATCAACAACTTCAAGAGGCTATTGTTTATCGCTCTGTATAGTATATTGCAGCAACTCTATACAATCTCTCCATAATCCGTCGTCAATCCGTTGACTTTATCGCGGCCTTCGCAAGGAACTCGCACATATGTTCATCCTCAGGTACAACCTCGAAATCGAATCGAACAAGGTCCTCTTTGTAAGGAAAAAAAAGTTTTGAAGTCACTCTGTTATTGCAGTCAGACAATGATGCCATGTCTTCAAGAGGAACAGCAGGCCGACTTACTCATGGTGCTCTTTGGAGGCCTGATAAGCAGCTAAAGCTTCGCGATCATGGTGATAGCTCAACAAAGCATATTGGAAGCCTTTGCTGCGCTCGATCGGGTCGGTGATTGAAGGACCTCCGACAAGAAGGCGGTTGTCTTTTACACATGACAGGTCTTTGAGCTTCTTGAGACTGCTCACGAACAAGTCCTTGTGCGCTTGCGAGACTTCGGATCGGAACTTGAAGAGAACTATCTTTGCGTCAGTTGCCAATATTAGCCACAGATGAGCATTGTAGTACACACCTATATGAACGATGGTCATTGTTGCGTCTTGACGAGTCAGATGTGATCGAAGAGGTGTAGTAAGAAGTGGTTATGCAATTTCTAATCAAGGTATGTATTGGTGGAACGTCTGATTGCTGCCCAGGAGGCGTGTATTAAAACCTTATAGGGTTCGGATAACACCTGTTTGCTGCTCTTTGGAACGAGAAGAAATAGCGAAGGCCGAAACGGAACATCCGCATACGCTCCGGAGAGCAATAGGGCCAGTAAATCTTCGTACGTTCACATGGCTGTCAGTACTGATCTCGACCAACGTGAAAGCTGAGATAGATGAGTCTGCATTCGAAACAACCGTCTCTATACATGTGGTCTGTTATATTCTGATACTGTCATATGAGTAACCGAAGGATGAATGCAGTCATTGTATTCAAACATTTGACAACTCAGCATCGTGGACGCTTGGCAGGCGAATAATTTAAGTACAGTTTCCGCTCCGCTCCGTCTTCGCAAACTCCGTCAATCATTTACGATGGCGGACCTTACACCCACAACATCTCGGCGACGACAGGTACGACGTCTACGTATTGCTTGCAAGAGATGTCGTCAGCGTAAAACTCGCTGCGATGCGGCGACTCGGTGCAGTGCTTGCGTGAAAACCGACACAGAGTGCATCTACGAAGACGATCTCCCAGCATTGAGGCGTACACAGCTGCATCATCATTCGCCTTCGCCATCTCTACCGCCGAGAGCCATCGGTGGAAGCAGAGCCGATGCTGATGATAGAAACTCCAATGATGTGACCAATGCCAACGATGTCAACGATGTTGCAATCAACCACGCCAACGTCCAATCCTTCATGTCGGCGGACAATGCAGCCATGCAGAGTGAGAACAATACAAGTGGCCCAAGACCTCCGTTGCTCGAACAAAATCTTTCTCATCAGGTCGGCTTGGTATCACTCTCTGCTGGGGGCGATCCGAGATATATTGGCTCTTCGGGCGGTTACTTCTTCACACAGTTGCTCGGTTCTACTAATCCAGGCCATGGCAGCGGAACGACAGCTCGCACAGTACAGTCACATGGCGACCGCCAACAAGAACGCGATATCGCTATCAAGGCTTTTCAAAACATTCCCGTTGGCCTGCCTTCAACAGAATCACTGACAAAGCAGCTGTCCGAAGCGTATTTCGACACAATACATCTGCAATATCCATTCCTCCACAAGCCTAGTCACGAGAGGCTTATCCGAGAGACCTTCAAGCCCGACGCACAAGACGAGATGGCTAGCTTCCAAGTCACGATGGTTCTTTCCATCTCAGCTCTCATTCTCTCTCGTCGGTCGCACGTCGAGCTTCCGTCAGCAGGATGGTGCGCCGCTGCCGTGAAAAAGTTCTCGAGCCTTCATGTCGAAAGCTCAATGCGAGGGTTGCAGTGTCTCCTACTCCTGATGGTCTATGCCATGCACAGTCCTTCTTCTCACTTCAACGCCTGGTCCATCAATTACCAATGTATAGCCATGGTCATTGACCTCGGTTTGCAAAGAGAACCGTCCAGAGCGATTTCGTTATCTCTTCTGCAAAGAGAGATGCGGACAAGGATATTCTGGGTTGTGTACTCACTTGACCGGAAGCTAGGTACTATGATGGGCCGACCAATCGGACTTCGCGACGAAGCCTGTGACCTTCGGGTATGTGCTCACTTGTGCGATGTTGAATACGCCCATTCGCTAACCGTGTCATGAAGATGCCGACTCAAGTCAGCGATGAATGTCTTGAACAAGGCATTGCTGCTTCGAACCACGCAGAGCAGGCAGGTCACATGGCTTATGGTGTCCATTTCTTCAAGCTTGCCAGAATGAATTCCGAGATGAAGTATGTCTTGCACAGTGTCAATCGAGAAACACCTTCTTACGCATATCCTGTCATCCCTGACATTCTACAATGGCAAAATGCCATGAAGTCTCAGCTGGATGAATGGTATGCCAGCATACCTTCAAGCTCGACCGTGCGCTCCGACTATGGCGAACTGCTATGCAAGACTCAGTACCACACGATGAAGATGATGCTCTTCCTTCCGACACCAGGCATCCCTCAACCCCGCCCGGAGTCTCTGCGATACTGCTATGAAAGCTCCATAAATGCCATCAAGCTGTTTAGGGACCTCTACTCCCGGGACATGCTCGTCTACAACTGGGGAACATGTCATGCTGTCATCTTGCATGCATTCTGCCTGATCTACTGTGTTTCAACGGTTTCGCAACTCCGGGCGGAGACCTCTACAGATACCCTGCTCACTAGTATTCGAGCCGCCTCAGACATCCTTAGTGCTACAGGCGAGTACTGGGCTGGAGCGAAGAGATCACGAGATCTTCTCAACGAACTCGCGAGTAGGGCGCTTTTGCATGATTCGAACAGAACGGTGACAGCACACCAAGATGCGCCATTCTCTGCTCAATCAATGCCGCCTATGGTTCATGATGATACCTCCAACCTGAACACGAACAATGATATATCCTTCTCCGCGCCAACTTACGAGATGCCACATTACAACGGAACTGGAACAGACCAAGGAGACACTAACCAAGGAATTCAATGGGATCAACAAGATCTGTCGTTCTTGTTTGACGGCTTCCCGTATGGTACCAACTCAGATGGCCAGGATTTTGACATGGGGTGCCTCTTCGTCGATGCTGTCAATCTCTCTGGGAACAGTGGCGAGTCCTCTGATCTGAGATTTACCTTTTGAAGCAGAAATTGAGCACCGATCTTTCGGGCAGGAGTCAAGTTGCAGGAACCAAGATTATAATTCGGATGGACTGTTGTACTTCATGTTCCGGTGAACGATTTGAGATGCTACAACGTCATGCGCTCGAAGGATTCTTAGTGGAGCTGGGCGGGGTTGGAGTCTTTGCCACTCCGGCCAAGGGCCGAGCATGACATGTAAGGTTACGCAGTATCGTTTACAAGTACACGCCAAACCCCCAGTACTTGGTTCCTTGATCACTAAAGGCAAACCATTTGTTGGAATTGCGCAAAATCGTCGTTGTATTGGTGAAGCCCGACTTCTGTATCAAGTGTTATTGACAATGGCCACAACAACGTCTCATGTGCGAGTACAAGGACAATACTTGTGGAAAGATGATGAACGGGTGAGGGAGTGCGCAGAATCTTGGTCTCAGTATGTGTACTGACGCTGTGCAAGTTCTTCGTGAAAGGCGTCGTGTATCAAGCGAACCACAGCGACGACTTCTCTCCTGGTGGACGGGATCTTATATCGGACGATCATTTGGCGCAGCTGCAGCATGATGTGCAACTCTTCCAAGAACTGGACATAAACACTCTTCTTATCTGTAAGTCCACATGGCTTTTTGACCCCCACATGCGCTGATTTATGAGACACCATCGACCCTACAAAACCCCATGCTAGGGCTATGAAGCTGCTTGAGCAGGCCGGGATCCATGTTTTCATTGTCAGTGTTACTGATTCTTAACCTCTGGCCTCAATTTGACTAATGTCGTAATAAATGCTCCAGACTCTTGCGACTGTGAAGCACTGTATTCACAGGCATAATCCCTACGGGACGTACACTGAAGACCTTCTCGCTGCCTTCTTCCAAACGATCGACGCGATGGACAGCTTTCCCAATGTTCTGGGAGTACTTATTACAGAGCACCTAATCAACAACTTGGACTCAGAGAGATGCGCCCCGGTCATTAAAGCAGTTGTCCGAGACTTGAAGCAGTACATGGCCTTGAAGCATCGACTTTGTGGACAACGTCCTCTGCCTGTGGGATTTGGTGGCGGCTCTTACAAGTACGATAGGAAGATCGTGGACTACATTACGGCCGGTGACAGAGACAGCTGCGTTGACTTTTGGACGGTTTGTTCTTGTCATGGCCGCATCTAAAAATTGACTGACCACGCGACAGTGTACTGGCTTTCAACTAGCCGGAAAATCAGATGCAGATATGAGAGGTCGTGATGATCTGGTACGCAAGTCGATACTGCTCATGTAATTTCACCACTGACTTACATGCGACAGATTGAGAAGTACAACGGCATCAACGTTCCGATCGTCATTTCCGAGTACGGTGCCGGTGACACCACGAAGTCGCCTCGCACGTTCGCCGAAACTCCAACACTATACTCGCCGGAAATGACCGATGTTTTCTCTGGTGGCTGTGTTTACCAGTTCTGGCAAGCTTCCAATTGTTACGGCCTCGCACAATTTGAACCTAACACCGTCACTTACGATCGACGGAATACGCCTAAAGCAGGTAGAGTTGCAGAAAAGCGCGAAAGTGACCGTGGGACCTTACTGTTGTTCGAGGATTTCATGAACTACAAAGCGCAGCTCGCTACTCTTCCACAGATGCCGACCGGTGTGAATGAGCGTTCGAATGAGCAGCAGAACATGGTGGAAGCTCAGAGTGCGACATCTTGGAAGTTCGAGATTGAGGGTTTAGTGCCTGGAAGCTGCGTGGACTGGTTGGAAATTGAGGAAGGGTTGAAATCTCAGGTGTAAAATCAAGTATTATCGCATTACAAGGGTGTTCAAGAACTCAAAGAAATACATAAAAAATCACCTTCTTGTGTAGCCGTCTTCTCAGTATACGGGCTCTTGCTCCCAGATTGGTACCCTGCGTAGGTCACCCTCATCTTCGTGCCTCCAATCGATCTTTCCCTTCTCGTTGAACCAAGCCTCCTCATCCGTGATGTTCAGCAGGTCTTTTCCGACCGTCTGCTTCGAAGCAGCAACCTCCCGTCTCGACAAGCCATACTTGTCTCTTGGGATCCAAACGATCGGGCAGTCAGTGATAATAGCAGGGTGTACGTATGCTTCGTCGTGCTCTTCTTGCGTGTAAGGGTGGACTGGAGAGCCCAGAGTCGACCAGACAGTCTGGATGGTTTGGTTGGCGGCGGTAGTTGGAGCAAAGAAGGCTTTGATGCGCTGCCCAAGCGGCAATTTCTCCTTTTGCACATAGGGTTGAGTTTGAGCGGTTGCTTCGGTCGGGTGCTCGCTGTAAGGTGACTGGGCCTTGGAGTGGTCATCCTCGCTAAGCGCTCTCGCTTTCTCGACATCGTCTGATCCGCGTGCATCGCCGTACTGGGCACCAGTACCCTGGAAAGGCTGGCTTGAAGCAGCTCCGCTTGCGAACTCCTCGTCGAGCTTCTTGACCTTGCGTTTCAGCCAGATGTGCCACAGGATGGTCGCAACAAGGAACACAACCATCAAGACCAAAGGCCCGATGGACATCGTGGTATCGCCAATCCCGATACCGAACAAGCCGATGAGACACAGCTCAGAAAGGTAGAGGCCTGTTGTGAGTTGGAACAAGGCCCGACCATAGGATTCGCCGCGTGTCGACACATCGGTTCCAAGAGTGAAAATCGAGCTGTAGCGGAAGGAGAGGTACAGTAGGAAAAAGCCGACTGTCGCGAAGCCTAGCACCAATGGCGCGATTGAGGAGTATGCGAGGGCTTTTAAAGTCAGCTTACGATCAGATGTTACACGGCGATATCTTCTTACCGATCACTCCCAAGTTCGTGAACTTTGGATAGAGGGATCCCCAGCCAAGGCCACCCAATTTGACGTAGCGGTTATACATCTTGCGAGGCGTCTTGTCCAGAATCCCGCCAAGGACCAAGAAGAACAGAAGTGGCGCTATCTGCAGCAACTGCATTGCTGCGTTCATAAGACCGAAGAGGATGAAGTAAGAAATGTAGAAGTTGGAAGCCTTGGGCAGGTTCTCGGCCAGTAGCGATACGGCGCTTGTGGGATCAGATACAATCTGCGAGGCCACACTTGCAGCACCACTGGCGAACGTGGTAACGAGGAAGACTTGAATGACCTGGAAGGGGAAGTACCTGCATAAGTGTTAGTTCGAGATAGATATTTCACTGCTTAGTTATGCCGTCGGATGTGACTATGAGGGATACTGACCAGCCTTGTACCTTCATTTGAACCCGGCTCTCGGTCGGCTCAAACATCCTAGCTAGTATACCGCATACGATAGGTACCAGAGCCATCAGTACAGCGAGTAGGCTTAAGTCTGTCATCAGCTTTCATTCCCATGCAATATGCGCAAATAAGAACTTACACCACAGGCAAGAGACCGGTGACAACTCCCAGGATGACTGGTGGGATAGAGTCAATGAAGCTTAGGAAGGAAACATTCTCCGTTAGGTACTGGTGACGTTAGTCATTGCTCTCAAGCATGGAAAAATGGTCACATACGTTGATGTTGCTGATAGCACCAATGACTGCGACGGGAATTGTCCAAAAGATGCACAACCACCACACGAAGGCAGTGGCAAGGATGCTCAGAATCCGTGTCTTCGCGGCGGTTTTGATAGTGTTCTTCCAGATCTGGTTATGCAACATTAGTACAACCCATGTTTAAAAAATGATGGCCAAACTTACGACATTGTCTGGGTGAGTTCCGAGCTCGGCAGGTGTCATCTTGATTTTGTTCTTCACGCCAGTTTTCCGGAAGACGGCGTAGGCGGCCTGGACGCTTTCGAATTCGACGAAGCAAGCGCCTTGCGGTTTGGATCGATCGTTACGTGTGGCGTGTTGTTTCGTTGAGACGTCCGGGATCAGGCGCTTCAATTCGTCGCGAGACCACTCGATTGTGTCGACTTTCTTGCCAAAGGGAAGAAATTTCAACACCTTCAGACGATGTGTCGGGCGGTCCTTCTTATTGTCCTCGAAATTAGGTTGTTCTCCATTTGCGCCAGGTGTGATGCCACTGGGTTTATTCTTTTTCTCGTTCTTCAACTGTCTCTTCACGAAGTTTTGGAGGAACTTGGTCTCTCCAACCTCGAGCTTGTCCGCGGCCTTGTCTCTATCATCCACTTCCTCGGCAAGCTCTTCAGGCACGTTGACAAGCCAAACAGCTCGAACGCCGGCGTATTCCCTCCTGATGTGTTCTTCGTTGCGGGCTTCTTCCGGGACATTGGTGAACAAGACTGTCCTTGTGGATATACGGCTCGATTCGAATGGTGACGCGAAGTATTGTTGACGGAGTTTGGTCAAGTAAATGGTCTCACGCGTGATCATGAATAAGACCCACGACAAGAATGCCCACGCGACGAGTGCCTGGGCATAGTACCGATTTCCTGGGGTGATATTGCTGAAACTGAGGATGTCCAGGCCGCTTTGTCCGCCACCGCCAGTAGCGTTGACCGGGAAAAGAACAGGCCAAGTTATGAGGCAGCCGACAAAGCACATCAAGGCCAGCATCTTGAACAGGCGAAGCCATAAATAGTTGTCGATCGACGAGTGGCCAAGAACGTAGTCATCGCTAAGGCCAGAGTACTCCTTGAGCCATCCAAACAACCCAGGTGTACGTTTGGGTGACAATTGTGGCTTGCGCAGAGCTGCCAAGTAAGATCGAGGTTGATAGACTCTATCAATGCGACGTGAAAAGATCAGGAAGAGGATAAACACGACTAGAGAGATGAGGAAGACTGGCGCCAAAGTCGACACCATTCCACTCAAAGAGTTGCTTCCCCCACCGCGATTGCTTCCCGACTTGGGCCGTTGTCAGTTCATGCGATGATTGCTTTCGCAAGACTTTGTTACTTACTTGCTGCTGCCGTGCCACGAGATGGGGCATGGCCATACCGAGTTTTGACTCCATGTTGACTTTTCGTTCGATGTGTACCAAACAGAACAGGAAGTGGCACAGTCAAAGTATTACAGATGTACAGCCACGAGATGACAAGGCGGCGCTTCCAACTATGGCGCGGTCCACGGGACTCGACCATGATCCTTTGCGAATGGTCACCAACGGCGCCTCGAAGTCAATCCCAGCCATGCCAGCTTATGGGACATGCCATTCGTCGTCATGTCCGAGGTGAGCTGCCCCGCGGTACCCCGTGAAACTCAAACTCGGACGCGTACATGGAGGGTTGACAAGAAAGGAGAAGAGTTGCAGTTGGTTTTCGAGTACGAGTATAAGCGGTCGCGCTTCCAGCGAAGAAGTATCTTGTCATTGGCAGGCGCAGCTATAGTGATGTCGGCGTAAGTTGATCTCGAAATCACAGGCTTCCGGACTGCGTGATCGCCGCCCAAAGAGCCTCAATGGCAAGCCACATCATGTGAGCATCTAGGTTCGGTTGCATGGCCACCTAGACAACAAGCGAGGCTTTGTTGCGCAACTGGCGACCGCGTGGCAATCTCTCGTTTCCTCTGACCCGACAACTTGACATCCTGAGAGATTAGTGTATCAACAAACAACTTGAAAACAGAAGACCATTTCAACGGTGGCATTTCCTCTCATCGCGCCCATGACTTTTAGGCGCACCCCTACACGGTCATCGCAATCTCACAAGATCGGGGAAATTGCTTGTCACCGGCCACGCACGGGGCTTAATCGGGTTCCGTGCCCTACGGAGAATGTTCAATGAACACGAGCTGTCACGAGCCACGATCAATACGCTCTCTTTTCATGGCTCTACATCATCAATATGTAGCATTTATCGTGCGTTTGGTTTGCCAGAGGCGAGAGCGCTTGGTAAGATCATCCACATACTGCAGATGGTGCGCTGCTGTCGGTAAACTTTCTTCAAGTATGAGGAGACACTTAATCGGGCTTCATTCGTGTATACTTGAATAGCTAGATTCACGGCATCGCAACTGCATGATATGACGTTACCTGAATCAATGCCGCAATCGTGTAACCCAGACAAGGGAAGGATGATGTGCTGCCAGGATCAAAAGCCTTGGCTCCAAGTTAGACTTTCGGCACACACGCCACCTACGTGACAGCGATTCACATTTGAACGAAGGAATCGAGTAGTTCCTCCAAACATCGAAGTTCTCATGGTCAAGCTGTCGCTACGTCAGCCTCAGATTTTGGTGGCTGGCAATTGACATCGTGGCATCTCACCAGGATCGTTCCTCAAGGATCTGCGAACTATCGACCGATTCAGGTGCCGCTATGTCGGCAGCACCCAAGGAGCGATCACCAGGTTCGGCTGTGTTATACAGCTTACATGCATTGCCTAGCTGCTTTTTTCCCTCATGTAAATGATGTTGAGGCGTTCAGATCTCGATCATCTTTCCGTCAGAGAGGATTGAAAAGGAAACACAAAAAAATCTACATCCAAACACATCTGAACCTCGCCGGAACCACAACATATTGCTTGCAGTACAAATCTACTACCAGGAATCATGGCCGATCAAACGGATAACCCAAACAGTCCATCTTCGTTGACAGAATCACTCTCTTCGCCAGACCATGACATGCGGTCGACCGCACCAGCCTTTCACAGGAAAGATAGCTGCACTCATGTGTTTCCTTCAAGGCGAACATCTACAAATTTTACGGCATCGAGAGAAATTGTCAGCACTAGTCGTGGTGGACACAAGCGAGCTGATTCAGACATGAAGGCACGATTCCTCGCGACACCTTTTGAAGACATCAATAAGTTGTTCAACGGGCTTGATTGGGTCTTGGAAGTGGCTTCGCAGTCTGACAAGTCTAAGTGAACGCCATACCTCGAACGTCCAGCTCAAACACACGCGCTGCTTGGGAAGGACTCGATAACCAGCATGGCGCATCATACGTTGCAAGCTGGACTGTACAACTGGTTCAAATTCTACTTGAAAGGATTCGAACTAAATACCTCAGCGCCCAGCTGAGAAACATGCCCAGTCAACGTCGATTTCCGCGGCTGGAGAACAACGCCAATGATACAACCTCGACCATGCTTCAACCTGCGCGCTACGATTTGGCGAAAGTCCTGGTTGTATAATGCCACGGCCAACGGCACGACCTCATCAGGATGCAAGTGAAGGCCACTGCGCTCGAATACCTTGAGACTTGCGGCTGCCATAGCCTCATCGTCGACATCGAATACTCCGGCCAAACCGCCAGACGACGTGAAGACAGACCAGGGCACGTCGCCGATCGGAATTTCCAAGTCTTTCCAGTATTCGGAGGTGCTTTGTTGCGGCATCTGTGTCTCCTCACGTCTGAGACTGGCAGCATGCTCCCAGAAACCAGAGGATGGTGCTGCTCCGAAGACTTGTGTGTGCTTCCCAGTAAAGGCCATGCAAACTCCACTGAGCGTGCATCCATTTCCAATGTCAGCGATGACGGCGTCAAGTCGGGGTGCATTGCCACCCAGCAAGTCAGGTCCTAAAGAGGCAGCTGCAGTCATCTCCTGCTCCAGCTGCAGCCCTATGGTACCGTTCCCATGCACTACTTCCGCGTGGTGATGTAGCGGGAATGGTACCGGCCCCTCTCGCGTGACTGCTGGCCCCCTCTGGCCATCGATATGCATCTCTTCGACCGCGAGGACCACTCTGCTCACCCGTCTTCCGGGGCCCGCAATAGTGTCGGTATTGGAGAGATTTTCGGCATTGGAGATATCCCCGATGTACGTTGGGATACCATACGCACTTGCCGCAATCGCGATGTCTTCTGCGTGGGGGCCTGCCAATGAGTCAGCAGTGAGCCCTCACGTGCTGATAGCCTATAATGCACATACTGCGCTCCTGAGCCACTACGCCACAATTCTTCAACTGCTCGAGACCATGGCGCTCAATCAAACACTCCAAACCATTAATCGCCCCACGAAGATAGGGCTGCTCTTCGGATCGGACAAACATCCGCACGCCCGGCAACCCGATTTCATCTTCATTCAATATGAAGACTTTACTGGCGCTGCCAGGATCTGGAGGCTCACTCAGATCAGACAAAAGCCTGGATCTTGGGTAGGCCAGTGTCGGATCGATGTTTGTATGGTCATTGGATGGGAATTTGGGGTGTCTCCTAATTCTAGAGTGGGCTGCTTGAACCAACTCGCTCATGGCGAACGTCGAGTCTCCATGCACTTGGAACTGGTGATGTCCGTTCCTTGTCTCGCTTGCTTTCGCTCGTCGGCATTTTCGGCCAGTGTGTCTTGGCAATAGGATCTGCCATTATGACCGAAGAATGACGCAAGCACTCGACATTCATTCTATCAAACAAAGCAGCAAGGTAATCCTCAAAAAACAACAGTACTTTCAATCATTGAACAAGTGTATCCTATTGATATGCCTGACCCTTGGCCAGAATGCGGCCCGAGAATAATTACAATGCTGCATCCACATGAACGTTGCGATCCGCTTCCAATTGGCCAGTGTTAAAGAGATCGACCGATCCCGCCTGCCTTTCGGAATCGGAGGTACCTCCGATTCGACGAGGTCCATACCTTACTCTGTAGTTCACCACTTTTCGATGTGATCACGCCTATCATTCCCGTATATATAGTCACTTACAAGCCCGTTTGCTGTGTTATTACACCTTTTGTATGATTTGTTGAACACGAAAGCCTTGACAGTTACTTTGAGATTGGGAATGAGCCTCAATACAGCAGATAGTCACTTATGAATTGTAGTCATCATCTGTAATCGTTCAAGTGCTGTGATGTAAGTCGATCTATTGAATTGAGACAGCAGAACCTGTTTCAGCTCCATCCTGAGGCATCATCGGTTCCTCTGGCTTCAGATTCGCCAAACAAGGCGCACGGAACAGCTCGCCACTGTATGCGCCTCTAGCAGTGCCCACTGCGATCACAATCCATAAGATAACGACAGCGCCGCCAAATATGGTACCAAGCACACGGAAGAACAGTGACGGTAGCTCGTTGCCAATGAGGATCGTGCTACAAGCATAGACGCCTAGTGGGAATGTGAAGCCCCACCATCCCATATTGAATGGCACGCCTTGGTCTTTTGCGGTCTTCCAGAGAGCTGCGAGGGCGAAGCTGAACCATAGTAATCCCCAGCCCCACATGATGAGCGCAGCAAAGAAGCCGAGAATGTATGCAATCCGACCTGCTAAGGGATCCAGTGTCGCTGTCCTTGGGAACACTTCTGCAGCCCTCTTCCCAAGATTGAGTATCGTGAAGCCGCCGAAGCCGAGAGGCCCAAGAGGGAGAAACGCGCTCACTATGACTTCTCGCGGTGGCATCTTGTGTAGTGCGAGTCGTTGATAGTATATCACCAAGATTGTGAAAGCCATTGGAGTCGCCATACCCCATAGTACATAAGAAGTGATGATCACACCCAATGCAAGCTGTGTTTCGGGCATGACAGCTGCTACCTCTGAGCCCGCGCCAGCTGCCACAATTGTTGCAGCGATCGGCAATAATTGGGCTGCAGTGATGCTGTCAAGAGAGCGTTGGTATGATGCTGACATCAGCAGTATCCCCAGACTCACTGTCACCGTCACGGCGACGATACAGTCAGCCACCCACATCGCAAAGACGAGGTATGCAGCCCACTCGCCCCAAGCTGGCACGCAGACGTGGACCCACATCTCGATGAGCGTAGCAAATCCCATGGGCACCGTGCCGAGGAACAGGGAGTTGTTCGGATCTTCGATCATTACCGTCCAGATCTCAGGCCATATAGTGTAGCGGAGTACTGACATTCCGAGAGCCAGCGAGAACAACAGCGTGTTCAAGGCGAAGAAGATGACACTCATCCAGTACAGCCAGCGAGCATCCCATGGGATGATAGAAAAGATAACTGCAACGACTCCGGTGCCCATCGTTGTTGCAAACCCTATATGACAGTGTTAATGTCGTTGCAGCGCGGGGTGGCGAATCATGTGGGCGACCAGCCCTATCGAGAGACTCACACGAGGGCGAAAAGTTCCTGACAACACGTCGCCATCCTTGATCGTTCTTGGTTGGTACCTGCGTGACAACTGGGACCGGCTCAGAAGCCGCACTTGATGTTGGGCTATCTGCTTTGGTTTCGGTGCCAATGTCCACTTGTTGGTCGGGTATGCGACCTGACACAGCAGGGGCACTGACGGCTGGATTGTCCATGACTATCCTTTGGTATCAAGGCAGTAGGTATGACGAGCCACCGGGATGGCTCAGTGAGGTCTTCCTCGAGAAAAACCTATTGCAGTGAATGGATGGTATCTTGACTTGACCAAAAGACTGCTCTGTCTACACTGCATTAGGGCGGGGAAGACCGGCAATGAGCGGGATCGCTCAAAGGACCGCCAGACATTTAGTCAGCTCAAGACGTGGAGTGATATTCTCGACGACCTTGTGGTATTGAGAAAAAGATATTCTAAACGTCCCCAAGGAAAAGATGGACGTCAGAGAGCATCACACGTATGCTATGCATGTGGAATCGTAGAGCATGCTCGAAAGGCACATTTGTTTGTAGGGACCAACAGGGTAAGGGTTGAAAACTGTTAAGTTGTATGTAGCCGTTTAGCCGTTCGACAACGTGAACAACACGAAAATTTGAATGCAAATTGCAATGCTGTCGAATGAGAGTAGATAGGGGTTCAAAGACAAGAGGTCCCTACCGCTACCCGAAAGGGGTTGACTGCCTTGGACAAATCGTTTACGCGGCCGATAACAATCAAACGCTGGTAGGTTCAAAACTTATGAACGACTTGGAAAGTTGACGGACTAATGGACATCGTATTCGTAGCCGGTCGCTCGGAGAGCCCGGAAATTGCTGGCGCAAGGAAGCTTCGGCTCTAGATTACGCCGTGTTACAGATTCGATTATATTAGGTTGGCTCTTCTTCAGGTCAACATTCAAGCCTCGTCACACACAACATAATTGTTGTTATTGACACGCCCATGCTTGCAACAGGCCTTGACGCCACCAGCGAGCAACTTATCTTCACATGTATGCGAGCAGAGCATATGGCATTGCAGCAACTGAAGAGCTCGCGACATTGACTTGACCCCTGCAGGATAACACGCCATCGCACGAGCCTGACAAGGCAACCCAATAGCGTAACAACCCGGAGCCTGTAGGAACGAGTGCCTTCCTCGCGTCTTCACGCCTCGCCTCATCGTCAAATACAAATCGTGAAGACAAAATACACTAACAACTGTGATCGGCCGGGCGCCGTTGAAACCAGGCGAAGCTTGTGCCTGCTTTGACTCAAGAGATCGACATTACAGTCTTGCCGAACGGCTGCCCTGGGCTGCCCATCGAGCCCATTAGCCCGTTCCTGACCATAAACGTCAGTAGCAATGGCCAGATTCTCCAATACCTTCCACGACGGTTTCAATGGTTCCGTTTTGCGCGAACTCTCCATTCCAAATCGTTTGATAGGCTCGTCAAGGGTCTTCATTTGGGTAATAACTTTCAATGATGCAGGCCGCTGAGAGTATACCAATGACTTGTTTCCCTTCTGCTTTGCGTTGTACTTTTCCCCTGCAACGTAACCACAGTGTGTTCCCTTTGTCGTGTCTCAGGAACTAAAAGCAGCTTCTTCCACAATGCTTCTTTCGACCATCAGCCTTCTCGCCGGCAGTGTCGTCGCCGGCGCTGTCCTCCCTGATATTGAGCGCCGCCAATCATTCGGTTTCGGCTTCGGCCTCGACCTCCCATTCAGATCCTCGTCAAGTCAGATCATAAGCAAATCTGGCTTCAACCAAGGGTTCCAACACACGTCGACTGGCGGCAATGCAACATGCGTTTCCGGATACGTTCCGGTCACTGCTTCAACAGAAAACAACAACAAGCTTGACATTTCCCTGCCAAGGAACCAGTCGCAAGTCACGGAATTCTTCCTGGAGGAGTACTCTGTTGGCTCGACCTTGGCTCAAGATGTCAACAAAGGAAAGGCGACGGTGTCGGGCACCTGGAACATCTACGCTACTTTATGCACGCCCATACAGAATGTGAAGCCTAAGGGTGTGCAGCTACTTACACACGGCGTCGGAGTAAGTTGATCTCGTCTGAGATAAAGAAGGCCCGAAAGAGTAGTGCTAACGTTAGACAGTTCTCAGGATCGTACTGGGACTTTGCTCCAGGTTACAGCTACGTCGACGTCGCCGCCAAATACGGCTACGCGTCCTTCTTCTACGACCGCCTAGGCGTGGGCAATTCCGACAAGCCGGACCCAATTCAAACCATCCAAGCTCCTCTCGAAGTCGAGATCGCTCGCGTTTTGGCCACATCTCTTCGCAACGGCCAGTTCAGCGACAACAAGTTCCAGAAAGTCGCCGGTGGCGGCCACTCCTTCGGCAGCATCATCACCAACGCCATCACAAAGCAATACCCCGACGTGTTCGACGCCGCCATCCTCACAGGCTTCTCCACCGACCTCTCTGCCCAGCCTCTATTCCTTCAAGCCCTGAACCTCGCACTCGCGAACAAGAACCAGCCCCTACGATTCGGCGGCTTGAACAACGGCTTCCTCGTGTCTAGCACGGCCATCTCCAACCAAATCGGCTTCTTCAAAGCTCCCGGTTTCTCACCCACGATCCTCGATCTGGCAGAAGCGACCAAAGGCTCTGTCACCTACGGCGAGCTCAACAGCCTCGGAGGCCTCGGCGGCCTGTCATCAGCCTACACCAAGCCCGTCGTCGTCGCCGACGGCGCAAACGACCTGCCCTTCTGCGGAGGCAACTGTTCGTTCCCTGTAGACCAAGCCGCGAAGGTGCACCCATCGTACTACCCCAATGTTGCGGACGCGGACTTTGGCTCGTATCTTGCGCCGATTGCGGGACATGGGTTGAATCTCCATTACTCTGCTGCTGGAGCGTTCGAGTATATTCAGAAGTTTTTGGTTGATCGCGGACTATAGGAGGTGTTAAAGCGGGTTCGAATATAGATGACTTTTTCGTAGTGTTTTGTATGAACATTTTCTTGGTTATGATGTTTTAGTATCTCCACTTGTGCATTGTGCGCCAGCTGCTGGCTGCTGTGTAGAGTCCCAGCGGTGGAAGGTTTCGTTCTTCAAGCTATGGCCTCAGTGCTGACAGAATCATGCCTCGATCAATTCAGCGACACGCTGTAATTGTAACAGACTTGTGCGAAGCTATTGCCTGTCGTTAGAAGCCGAAGTGGATGGGTACATTTGCAGAAGCTTGCAAACGACGATCTCAGTCACTAGCACTAGGTATGGGCCTCGTAAAGTCCTCGCCTACCACGAAGGATTCCAACATGCCTCGAACCGAGCTGAAATCACCAAGAGTACCACCCATGCTAGTTTGATGATCGAAGGAGCTCAGCCGCACCGGCCCTACACAAATACGCTGCCGCCTAGCAGGAACACGCAACTCACGACAACACATCACTTCACAACCATGGACACTCTTGAGCGCAAACAAGTTGCCGTCGAGGCGAACCTGAACTACACATACTACGTCTCCCAGCCAATAGGCGACAAGCCAACCCTACTTCTACTCCACGGTTGCCCAGACACAGCTTCACTATGGTCAGACCTCATAACTACTCACCTCGTACCCGCCGGCTACGGAATCGTTGCGCCTGACCTTATCGGCTATGGCGACACCGACAAACCTGCATCTCTAGAACTCTACAGTCTGGCCTTAGTCAGCAGCCAAGTGCTCTCGATTCTAGACCACGAGAACTTTCGCACAGTCGTGGTGGTCGGTCACGATTTCGGCGCCGCACTGGCAAGCAAATTGTACTCCTACCATCCGTCGCGCGTAGCAGGCCTGATCACGCTCGGCACGGCTTTCATCCCGCCGTCGCCGTATCCTTTTGACTTCCAGCAGGTCAAGGCGATGCTGGAGCAGTACCAAGGCTATTGCTCCATCTGGTACTTCCCACTCTTCACTTCCGACGAAGGCGCGTCGGTCATTGACTCGCAACTCGATCGGATGTTCATGTTGCTGCATGGCGGAGGGCAGAGGATGAAAGACGTGCTGTGCACTGAAGGCGGCATCGAGAGATGGCTCGCCGGTACGGACGAGGTCGAGGTACTACCGTATGCTCGAGAGCCGGGTTTCCGCGAGTCGTGGATTGGGCGGTTGAAGAAGGATGGTTGGACAGCGCCGTTAAAATGGTACAAGGCTACTGTTGCCAACTTGAGCCTCGATGAGGATAATGCAGCTCTGGCTGCCGGGCGGCATGTTGTCAAGGTGCCGTATCTCTTCCTAGGCGCGACGGAAGACCCATTGGCGCCGACCGCGGCGGTTCAAGGACTACAGGCGCAAGGTCTGTTGGAGGATCTCACGGTGAAGGAGGTGGGAGCTGGGCATTGGTGCATGTTGGAGAAGCCGCAGGAGGTGGGAGAAGCTGTTGTTGCTTGGTTGGGCGATGTTTTTAAATCTTGATTGAGGATACTGGCAAAACAAGGAAATCAGGAAGACAAGACGTGTAGCTGTTCCAGTCAAGAAAGAATTACCTCCAAGGTATTGATCAGCTTTCCAACGTTCATGTTTCGGCGAAATAGCCGCCATCGTCATCGTATACGTATTTATGAGCATTCTCACGTTTATATCAGCATGGCCAGGGCCGAACCTTCCACCTGGGCATTCCATGGCCATTCCAGACCGTCCTCATGATCGACTGAAGGGGTCTCTTTTCGCCGATTGTGCCAGTGATTGAGAGCACGATGTTTGAAATCTCGCTACTACGAGAAGGGCTGTCAAGCTGTCTTATCTCAAAGAACTGCAACGGCGTGACTACAGTGACAGCAAATGTGATCATTGTGATGCTAGCTGAGCACCGAAACAGGAGACCATTTTCGATCTAACGGCGGCGAATGGAATAGCGCAGGAATGCCTCCGCAGCGCACAGTACAACTTGGCTGGCAGGATGCAGACTCGAATTCTACACAGCCTTGAAAAACCGAAAGTCCTAATTCAGAACAGCGAGTGCGTCGAACACCAAATTGCCACACGAGCACTGCACTACCTTGCACAGCCCGAGTGTGATTGTCATGATATGTCGAGTGACCAAGGACCAAAGCCGAATACCGCCTTAGCAATTTGGTCCGGCTTCCGAGCCTTTTCAGATCCATCGCGCCGCCAAGTGGATGCTAAACTTGCACCGACCATCATAAGGCTATGCAAGGCTGAATGGACCCAGGCAGACGAATTGTAAACGGTTGCAAGAGTCAAGTGTTCATGCATCATGTGGTCAACTATCACCGAATCCGCGGACATGCTGTCATGCATGGCCAATGGCACCCGAATCTTCACCTCTCGCTCCTTGGTGGACCGGTCATTACCAGGCAAGGCTGCATCCTTTGGGCAGTGCATTCGATGGAGAGAGGAGTGTGTTGCCTGCCGAAGGATGTGTATGGACTCTTCAAAACCGTGGGCTGAAGGCCGACCTTAAACTACTACATCGCATACGTTCAGTTCTGGAGGCAACTTCCGCATGAGATGTCTCTATCAGCGCCTAGTGTGCAAGCTTTGAGCAGCTCGAAGTTTCTCTCTGTCAACCATGCATTCTCGCGATGGGCCAAGAAATGCACGTTGCTCATTCTTCTGCTGGTCGCGTGCTTGTTGACAGCCCAAATTTTGGTATGTTTGGCTCACTTTCCAATTTCGTGGTCTATCATACTCTCTGGCTGACCATTAAGATTCTTCGAGAACCGGCTTTGCGGGCCTTGAATCGGAAGTCTCTTGCAAGTAGGCATCATTCTGAAGGAGTACCGGCGGGACATAGGAGGCTCGCCATCATCCTGCCTGCTCAAAGTCCCAGTTTCAACTTGTGCAAAGTTGTTGCCAGCGCCATTGCATTAGGCTACCCTGCTCCTGTAATAGTGAACTGGGCTCCGGAACAAGAGGCAGACACAATTAATGAATCAACAAGATCACACCTAATCAAGATCTCGGGCGTGCTCGATTTTTTGGAATGGGTCACGAGCGACGATGCACACGGGGCGTCAAAGCTTGACGAAGACGACCTGGTCCTGATGCTAGATGCCTACGACGTCTGGTTACAACTGCCTCCCGACGTGCTTTTGCGACGTTACTTCGCAGCAAACCAAAGAGCAGATGATGCTCTTGCGGTCAAGCATGGCCATCTTGCCGATGATGACTTGCCGCGACAAACCATCATGGCCTCTGCTCAGAAGCGTTGCTATGCTCCCAACAGCGAAGCGACCGACCTCCACTGTGGAGAGCTTCCGGAAAGCACCCTACCTGCGAACGTCTTTGGCTTCTTGACGGATTCTACATTCTTCAACTACCAGTACGCGCGGCCAAGATATTTGAACAGTGGCAGTTTCATGGGGCCAGCTGGTGACTTGCGGAGGTACTTCCAGCGCGTTAACGATCGGATGGAGGAATACCTAGCGCAGTCACCGACCAGCGAACAGCTCTCTGGAGATCAGGGGACTTTTGCCGAAATCTTTGGCGAACAAGAGGTATGGCGGAACGGTCTCCTCGCCAAGGGTGCGGCCGAACGTACCCAGAGACAGCAATATTCGGCAAACGAGCTAGAATATCACGTCGGTCTCGACTACCTGCAAGAACTCTTTTACCCAACCTGCTACTCCGAACATAGTGGATCATTCCTCCGCTTGCAGGACTTTGAATCTGTTCGACGCGAGTCGAAAAAGGCAGGCGTCTCACCGCCTCGGATACAAAAGCTACCCATCGACGTAGCATCTGCATCTGGCCCACTGGCACGGCTTAAAGGTAGCCTCGTTCAACCGCAGACCTGGGACTCTGTTCCTCTCTATGTCGACCTCTGGACGACTTCCATTCCCGTCGCTGTGCACCACAACGCATGGCGCGATGGACTGAAAGGCCGACTGGAGACGTGGTGGGATCGGACATGGTACTTTCCATACCTGCGAGAATTGCTTGGTCGACACATGGCATCCAACAGGACTTCTGCCGGATCGATTGCTGAAATCGGAGCATCCGGTGTCAACAACACCTTGACCTTATGGCCATACCAGGTACAGGCAGAGACATATGCTGCGATGCTGATTGGAAAGAACGAGACTGGTGTGCAGAGGCTAGAGCCGGCCGATTGGGATACAGTCTGTGAGAGCAGGGATACTTTCATCGAGTCGGGGCAACACTGGTATAATGAAGTGCTTCGCGACGGGAAGGGCGGGCTAACATAACCCTCGTAATACCTCTCATGAAGAAAAACAGCGCGAACATTATCATTGTGATCGCTGTACACACGGGATCGGCTGTTTGTTGAGTTTATTGCCGTTGGCGTGATATGGGTCTGAGATGTTGGACTCCAACACGACATCGAACTTCAAAGAACATGCCCAAAATTGAATAATTACTATAGCAGTCGCTCTTTTAAACGCATTGTGTTTTATACCCAATGCCTGTGGTTTTCTGATTCGCCACAGTGCCTCACGGCTCTCATAGCCGTGTTCCCCTCCTCCGTGGGCGGGGTATATGATCAAACCAAGAACACCCACTCACCATGATCGCGAACATATCAATCTAGTTTGCGAAAACTCACATTGACTCAATCACTAGACTATCTCACCATGGCATCTAAAACACTAGCAGACCTCAAGAACAAGGACCTCCTCCGGACGAAAGGATACATCGACCATGTCTGGGTCGACGCTGCCAGCGGTGCTACCTTCGATGTCATCAACCCAGCTACTCTCGACAAATTAGTCGAAGTCCCCGAGATGGGCGCGGAAGACGTCGATAAGGCCGTCGAAGCGGCGACCATCGCTTTCCAGACGTACAAGAAGACGAGCGCAAGGCAGCGTGCTCGATGGCTGCGAAAATGGAGCGATCTGTGCCACGACAACGTAGACGACCTGGCGCTCATATTGACCCTCGAGAACGGCAAAACGTTGACCGAAGCCAAGGGAGAGGTCGCATATGCGGCTTCGTTCTTGGAATGGTTTGCGGGCGAGGCGGAGAGGGTTCATGGTGAAACTGTGCCAACTGCGAATCTCGGCCAGCGCATAGTCACGATCAAGCAGCCGCTGGGTGTGGCAGCTTGTCTGACTCCATGGAATTTCCCATATGCCAGTTAGTCTTACTGCTTGAATGGCATCTTTCGTGGCTAACACTCTCCCAGTGCTTGCACGAAAAGCAGGCGCAGCGTTGGCAGCCGGCTGCACGACAGTCTGGAAACCCGCTGGCGAGACACCACTCAGCGCACTCGCCTACGCTTCGCTGGCGGAGCAAGCCGGCTTCCCAAAGGGCACGATCAACGTCGTCCTCACTCTCGAAAAGGTCGCAGAAGTTGGCGAAGCTCTGTGCAAATCCAAAAGCGTTCGAAAACTAAGTTTCACCGGATCGACTCGCGTTGGCAAATTGCTCGCTCGGCAGTGCTCCAACAACCTGACGAAGCTCTCTCTTGAGCTAGGTGGCAACAGTCCTTTCATTGTATTCGACGATGCTAAGATCGAGACCGCTGTGGAGGCGTGTATTCTTGCCAAATTTCGTAACTCTGGACAGACCTGCGTCACGGCGAACCGGATCTTCGTTCAGGATGGCATTTATGACCAGTTCGCAGAAGCTCTTGCCGAAAAGGTCAAGACATTGAAAGTGGGCAGTGGACTTACCGATGGGGTGTTCATTGGGCCGCTGACCCATGAACGCGCGGTGGAGAAGGCTTTGAGCCACATCGAGGGTGGGCAACACTTCTGTTCTGTTAAAGCTATAACTTCTGCTGACATGCCTTCATAGATGCAAAATCTCACGGAGCGTCTCTTATACTCGGCGGAAAATCCTACCAGCCGGACAACCTCAACGGGTACTTCCTGCAGCCGACGATACTCTCCAACATGGCTAAGGAGTCCTTGACAACACGCGAGGAGGTCTTCGCGCCAGTGGTGGCACTGTACCGCTTCAAGACTGAAGAAGAAGTTATTGAGATCGCTAACGATTGCGATGTTGGTCTGGGTAGCTTCATCATCACTGACAACATCTCACGCAGCTGGCGGGTGGCGGAAGCCCTGGAAGTCGGGATGGTCGGAGTCAACCTGGGATTACTGTCGGCTTGCGAGAGTCCCTTCGGAGGTGAGTCGTGAGAATGGATGAGTGATGATATTTGATAGTGCTGACAATTTCATACAGGTGTCAAGGAGTCTGGATATGGACGAGAAGGCGGAACACAGGGAATCGAGGAGTATCTCTCAGTCAAGAGTATCCTGATCAACGTTGCAGCTTAGAGCACATCGGTGGTAGACGTTCTTTTGCGTTATTAGCAGCTCAATTGTACCATGTAGCATGATTTAGATGTGAGCTATCACTCATAGTACAAAAGGGAATGACAGTGACAATATCTAGTCGCTACTGGCATAATGTCACTGTGCGCCACCAAGGTAATCCCAAGCTGTCAATGTGTGCACTCTGATAGTGTCCAGAAACTCGTCAACGCTGACTTTCTCATCTCGCTCCGCCATACCACGAGGATGCGGACCATAGGCATAAGCAGGGATCCCGTGCGACCGGAAATGCTTGCAGTCTGTTGCACCAAGCGAACAAAGGGCCAATGGTAGCTCTCCTCTCAACGCTCTTGCATTGTTCTGCAGCAACCCGACCATTTCGTGCTTTGGGTCGCTGTAGGCAGCCTCATGTGAGTGGTTCTCACGGATGGAGTAGGAGACGCCTTCGAAGTGCCGAACGACATCTTTGATATACTCACGAACAGCTTCTGTCTCGACTCCGATGGGAACCCGTATATCGGCGGTGAACGTACACTCAGAGGGTACCATGTTGATACTGGTACCTCCCTGGATGGTACCAATATTGACGGTCGGGAAGAGCATGGAGTTTGAGGCGCCCGGCCACATTATGTCGTCCGCCAGTCTACGCACATCTGGATGCTGCATGTGCTTCCTGATAGTTTCGTCCATGCCCAAGTCACGCTTTTCCAGAGCCACTAAATTTTCGACGAGGCGTGATGCTATGCGAATTGCGCCCTCACTGCGATGTGTGTATGCTCCATGGGCTCCGGGCGCAGTCACCTTGAAGTCAAGTCGTAATGTGCCCTTCTCGCCGAAACGAACACTCTCCAGGCTGCTCGGCTCTGCTACGAGGACGCAGTCCCCCTTCCAATCTTCAGCTCCATCGTCCTCGAGTAGATACCTGGTACCCCAGCGACCTCCGGCTTCTTCGTCCGAGACGACTTCGAGCGTACACCTCCCAGAGATGTGCGCGCGCAACTTGTGGAGGTAGCTAAACGCTATGATAGAAGCAGCAGTTCCGGCTTTCATGTCGACACCTGAGCGACCATACACATACCCATCCTCGACATCGCCAGAGTATGGGTCTCGCTCCCAATCACTGGCATCGCTGACAGGGAACTGATCAATGTGGCCATTAAGGACTAGTCTTCGGCTGGGGTCCCTCCCATGATGATCTGCCAGGCCATGCAGAACGCTCACCAAGTTCGGAGATTCGGGTTTGGGGGCGATCAGCTTGGTAATGATCCCACCAAGGTCCAAGTATTTGCTGATGACATTGATCGCGTCTGCCGTGTCACCAGGCGGGGTTGGTGAAGGAGTGCGTATCAAGGCTTGGAGGAAAGAGATATGCTTCGCCGTGTCTGCGTTGATGAGAGCTAGAAGTTCTTCTTTTCCAAAGCGAGTCGGTGACATGGTTGTAGAGTCTGGTAGTATGACTTGAGTCTGGTCTGCTTCGTGGTCACACTGCTGCGTCATGTATTTCTCCGCCTGTATCAAGAGGATGATTGGATGATGGGGAGAGTAGTGATGGAAATACCGCACTGCAGATGACCGCTTTTTCGACAAGATGCTTTAGACAAGATTACTCCACAAAGTCATCTAAGATACTAGGCTGCACTTTTCGTTTCTTTACATAGTCTTGCAGCTGGAGATACAACTCCGTATCTCATACGGTGTTCGGGTGGGAATTGCGGTGTTCAAGCCGAATGACTGGATAGGTTCTCACATAAGCGGAGACAGAGTGGAGAGTGTTTATAAAAAGACTCTAGTTCATCCATAGCTGTCTAGTCCAGGATTCCAGGCAACATCTCGTTTTGCAGGAGGGTACAGTTATTGTTTATAGTCATGGCCTTCACATGTGCACGTGCAATGAGATTTTATGGCCACATCCATTTTTTGACCCATGGTCTCGGTCGGCCGTGATGCTTTGTAGATTGAATCACAACGAGGCTCAGTCGGCATACCGCACTTCAAGCTGTGCCGCAATACAATGCGGAATCCGCCTCTATCATCCACTTAGTAAGGCGTGCTACAGCGGTGTGACCGTCATGGCACCCAAAACCCGCAAGGTCATACCCGGTCTTCCTTCACCTCCACTGCTTAAGCCTTTTCTAGGTCTGCAAGCCATTTCGATTCGCTCGCAGCTTCAAGAATCTTCCTTGATGGAGAGCCCAAGCTGTTGCTTGGCCATACCATAGCTGGTAGCCACTGCCTCACTCGCATAGACCCTCATGTCAGCCTCATACTTTGCCGTTACACCATCAATATTGCCATCAGAGTCAGCCAATAATTTACCTAATAGAGCAGAGTCTCTCAAAGCGGTGTTCGCGCCCAATGCAGCTGTTTAAGTTAGAGATGTCACAAGAACGATTCAATTTGGAAAGTACTCACCAGCAGGCGTCATGCTGTGAACGGCGTCTCCAATGACAGTTACACGCGGCTCATTCTGCCATTGCGGCACACCAGACGGCGTGGAGCATGTGATTTTCCAGAACGCCGCCTCAGAATCCACCATCCGATCGAACAATGGTTTCAGGCGTGGGTGCCAGTTCGCAGCTAGAGATTTTGCAACATCCGCAGCTTGAGATCCCAGAATGGTAACGTCGTCGTTTGGGATGTTGATCACTCCAGGTTGTGCCACCATTGTCCATCCGAATGTAGCATCCGGGTCATTTCCAGCTTCCGGTCGAACGTTCGTAATGAGTGTCACTTTGCCGTTCGGTCTCGAGGTGTCCGCAATCATCCAAACACCTTCGCCAAGTCCATCAAATGCCGAGACTGGCGCTTGACCATGTACGATCCTGGCGCCGGTATCGTAGACTTTCAACTTGCCCTTCGAAAGTTGCGCACCAACGCCAGAGCCTATGCCGTCGCCGCCGATGAGCATCTCACCTTCAACAGATTTAGATCCGTCGGCAAATACAGCGTGAACACCCGTGGGAGTGAGCTCATACCCAGAGACGCGCCGACCCCAGTGCACCGAAGACTCGCATCCGATCATGAAGTGCTGCCTCATGGCACCCCTGCTAATACCAACAATCTTCCCATCGCGCGACTGCAGACCTTGCGGCGGACCACTCGCGATTCCCGAGCTTTTGGCGCCGACCTCAGGTTTCGGCGGAGCCTGTGCTGGCTCAGCACCCGTAACAGCGTCCAAAGAAGTCTGTCCGCCACCTCCAGTCTTGCCGCACTCATCCCAGAATTTCGCGAAGTCGTCTTTGCTCAGCACCGACTCAATCGAGTCAAGCCCTTGGGACGAAAGGCGCAGCCTGTAGCCTTGTGCGCGAAACGAGAGGCTGGCATCTTTTTCGTAAATGGCGAACGGGATGGCTGCTCGACGCAAGGCCTGACCGAGGAGCAGGGAAGCTAGGCCTCCTCCTGCGATTAAGATTGGTTTGCGGGTAGGTTGTGCCATGGCCTTTTATGATGTGTCTCGGCGGAGTCGAAGCTGTGGCTTGCATTTGCGTATAATCTTCCCCTGTGGGATAGCAACGCTGGGCCACAGGCGTTCATATACAAGAGCGTCACGATCCGATACGGCGTTTGGTAATGATTACTGGAGCTTGCTCGCATTACGACATGATGCATTGGATGCTGGGGATTTTCTCGGTAGCCGGCCTTCGGACAATCACGCTGGCCGTCGGACTTCATAGGGCTGAGACCGGGCAAGAACGTTAAAAGGCCGACGCGCGAGGAGCTTACAGAACCAAACAGCCAGGTTTACGGCGGTCAGTATTCTTATTCTATCATCATCCTGCCTGGCGAAGAGAGGTGCTTCATCGCCGTCGAGATGGTGCAATTACGAAAGCGTCGGCCAGAGCATTGACACAAAGCCTGTCGCGAAGAAAGCCAGCGTCAAGGACAGGGATACAAATCACTAACTTTTTCAGCACTCTTCATGGCAGCGAGCGAGCATGGCATGGCCTCAATTCGGCCTTGCAAACTTCAAAGCCAGCGATTCGCTGACAATGTCATGGATTGGGCTCCTGTATGTGGCAGTCTATGGTTTTCGGATCAGCTGAACGCAGCGCCCACGCCTGTCTCGTTGGGCCTTTGATGAGTCGGAGAATGCTGAGCATGACTCCAATGGCTCCAGGTACACATACCGGGAGACGGAGCGCGACGACTATCTCCGCCGTATGATATTTAGTATGGGCCGGGGTTCTCCGCAACAGAGGCATGAAGAATGACCCTCTGCCTTTGAGAGTCGTGCTGTGAGCTTGGAAACGAGGCTTCTGCCAAGTGGCAGGGTAGAGATGCATCGCGGACTGTATAGTCGTTCCGATTTGCCGCAGATACACCCGATCACGCCCGCGAGAATGTCCAGCAAAGCTGTGTGTGCCGTGTAAATTCATCGAAGGAGTAAGAAATTCAGCTCTATTAATTGTTGTGACTGACACTCCTAACGTAGTTCAGATCCTCCTGTCCCAAACCCCGAGGTACAACAGGCCGGAAGTCCTCATGCTGGTATTCGACCGTGTTTCCAAAAGTCGTCTCGACGAGTACACCATTGTTTCCTGCGACAGTGTCATGACGCGAAGGCGCCTGGGGTCGTTGGATGATGAACTCCTCACTGTCCGACCTCCGCTGGCTGGGATTGCTGCTGCATTCGCTTGTGTGGTCCGTCATCTCAATGGCCACGCCTGACTTGTCCCGGTACGCGGCATTTCCCTGGCGCTCGGGGTCGTAGGAGCGATCATGCGCGGACGAAGAAGACAGTGTCCAGCCCTTGGGCGTGCGTCTGCTTCCGAAGGTGGCAGAAGCATCGGGAGTCTTTGAGCGATCGGTCGTCATGGCGCCGCGCCTCCAGAAGGATCGGCGGAGCATGGGTCGGAGGATGGGGATGTTCACAGCGATGATTCCAGCAAGCGTTTCGCGCACACCCCAGCGGTTGATGTTTACTGCACTTGGCGAGGCCTGTAGCGACATCACAACGCGGACAACCGCAGCGGCGATGACGAATACACCTGGGAAGAGAAGCAGGCTCAGACTGAATTTCCTTCCTCGGCTGACTTCCAAATTCCATAACATGGGGATTGGTGTGATAAGAATCGCAATATCAGTAATAATATTTAGCGGGGCGGTTGCGTAGAGGATCTGCGGTTTGAACTGGTCCCAGGTCAGTAAGTTACAGCGATCCATCAGCTTTTCCGATACTCACAGTGCATTTTAATCCAGGATCAGGCATGACCTGCCAATTCTTCTGAATTGGGAAACAGCCGCAGCTTATAGTCAAGAAGACCGCAATGTAAGAGAGCACGATTACGACGCTCAACCATCGGACGTAGGTCTGCATGCTCAAGCCAGAGGTCAACCGACCGAAAAAGAACAGCATGCAGCATTTTAAGGCCCAAATGAGTAAGGTGTAGCTGTACCATGCCAACAACTCTAGCTTGCTGCCAATGACAATATTATGAACCTCTTGAGGGGTCATTGCTTTGAGCTGCTCTTGCGAAAAGTCGACATTGGTGCCCAGGAAATACGTTCGGTCGACCGTGACGGCATCGCCAATGTAACAAAGGAGAACCAGAACTGTGATATAATCATCGCCGCAGAAGTTTCGGAAGCCCACTGTTCGAGCGCGAACAGCAAGACGAGTCAAGAGGACAGCAGCGCCTAGAGTCGACACTGTCAGCGATGGTTATGAGTGGGCGATGTAACTTTTGACTGACCGACAGCAAAGAGTCCCCAGACCTCTTTTATAAGGCTTGGATCATTGTACGCTGCGACCATGGTGATTCAGGCCTTCAGTGCACTGCCAAAGTATGAGATCGAGACATCCTAGCATATTAGTAGAAGACCATGCAAACCTATGAGAGCACGGACGATCTTCATGGTTCCCACCAGAATCCGCAGACCAGGAACCTGGAAGGAATGCATGATTCGGGAGTTGACACACGGGAAGTGGACCGTATGACAAGCAAGCAATTGTTCGCCGCGTATCGTCTTTTTTGGATTAACCCCCGACTTCTCAAGCACGTGGCGAAACGGCATGAGCCGCGGGGACAAATCTTCACAGCCTTGCGGGACAAAGTCTGAACTCAAACTTTCTCAGTGGCGTGAGTTCCACAGAAGGAAACACGAGTGTTTCTTTCAGCAGTCGTTAAACCCGTCCTCGCCGTCAAAGTGAGGCATTCACGGTTTGCAAGCTCATATCAAGGCTCACAGGCTTAAGCGTTCTCTTTACCAGGTCACCAAGGGAGAATTAATCAATAACACGCGGATGAACTTCCACAAGCTTCATAGCGTCTTGCATGAAGCTTGCGAGGCTTGCCATTTCCCGGATGATCTCCTTCGCCGGAGTCAGGCCTTCAATATGGCGAGTCATTTCATGATCTGGAATGCCCTATCTGAAACGGTTACGTCCCACAAAAGTGCACACTGAAGTTTTGCTTTCGCTCACGTCACCCGTGCCAGCCCTTACAGACGGCTGAAGTAGTGCCTATAGTGACAGATCATCTTTTTTCTAGAACAAAACATCGTGTAGCTTACAGCGCTTTGTGTCATTGTCGACGGGATCTTCAGACAGACGCGTCCAGCTCTCCTTGCTGAATCGTGTTCCTCACGGGGAAATGATTAGACTTCCCAGCAGCCGAGGAATCACTCCAAACTACCTTTATCTGGTCTGTCGTCAAACCAAAGACTTCGGCTCTTTGGGTACGTATCTCGCTTACGACTCGCAGATCGACGAGCATGGCTACAAAATCGTTGTGAGCGACGTGGGGGCTCGAGGGGCCTTCACCCTCAGAGGCGCATCGGTTCTTACCATAAAGGGGCAAAGCATTGTCGAACAAGATCTAAATATGTGGAGAATTCGACCTCGGCCGGCGGTGGTGTAGTCGGTGCTGAATCTGCTTATACAGCCCCCTTGGCAGTATCTCCACAGCGGATGGCGAATTGACGATCCGAACAATCTGCGAAGTGGGTCGCCATACCAGTCTCAGATAATGGTCTCTGTCAGTATGCTGACAAAACCCGACTGCCTCGCCCGGTCTTTCACAAACCACATCGCCCGAGAACGATAGATCTTAGCCAGCCGATCGTTCACAAGTGCGATTGGCCTCTTGTAATTGCGCGCGAATCATACCTTTCTAGCACAACGAGATATCGCTGTTCGTCAATTTCATCACTGAACCATGGCAATGATATGATAACGAGCGTATAGTACCTCCTCGTTCCTAGGAGGTAGTTGATGGCGCTTCTGTGTGGGGACGTATGGCATTTCCACTATTCTTTCGGGCAATAGATTTGTGAACGCCACTCAAATTTGCATAGATTGCTGGCCCCTTGATTCTTGTATTTAGTGTACGGTCCGCGGACTCCGGATCGTGCCTCGCGTGCATACCGTACAGTATGCCCGTATCAGATGAAATCTATTTTCGACTTCCCGACATGAAGAGATCGATTGCAATTGAAGTTCCATTGTAGGCATCTTCCCACGTCATCTTGATGTTCAAGGTCACCTGCTGCCTCATGCCTGGTAAGACAAAGCGGGGTCGTCGTTGCTGCCTGGATCGCGGTTTACGCGTCGTGCATGTAAACACATATCGCATGGAAAGAACGCATATATACCATGAAAGGCTTCTCAAATGAACACTGACGATTGATCGCCAATCCCACCAAGTATTCAGCTCCTCTTCCCAGACTCTGCTATTCCGAAAGAAGTCGCCTAAACCTTCCCCGTCTATCAAAGACCTCCTCCGCGATGGCAGCCAATGCCTCCGAGCAAACCAAGCTCCACATAACCTGCCACTGCAAAGCCGTCCGCATCACCTTCCCACCCCTCCGCGAACCCGCCAACGAATGCCTCTGCTCCATCTGTCGTCGCTACGGCGCCCTCTGGGCTTACTAAAAACCAGATGAAGTCCAAGTTGAAGGGGAAACAGAAGCGTACGTGTGGGGCAAGAAGACGCTGGCCTACAATCGTTGCAAGCACTGCGGGTGCATGACACACTATAGCGTTGTGAAGCCAGAAGAGACGGAACCGCGGGTTGTTGTCAATTGCCGGATGATGGAGAGGAAGGAGTATGATCGGCTTGAGAGCGAGCAGTCTGATGGAGATTGAGAAAGGAGAGCGATGAGCATGAGCATGAGGGAAGCTTGTGCGGCTGTTTCACACGAGCTACGAGACGTTTTTTTTTATATGGGATGGTGCTGTAAATGGCAGGATTGCAAGAAGAGACAGTATCGAATCCTGCGTTCCACGTTGGGCCAACACTCACACTCAATGTTAAGAACGACCACTGAAGTAATGCAGCGTTTTGATGCTTCAAACGAAAAGCACATTGTCTTGGTTTTGACCTCACTGCATGTCTACAGACTCCGCTAGCTCAATCATGTCTCGTCCGGGTCAATCAATCTTGCGAACCTGCCCTCAGCCACTGGTTTTCACCTCTCCGATCAAGGTCCTACGCATCGACACACTCACACGCGCGACCCAGAAGCTGCCTCGTCTGAACCTCTCAAACTCGACACTCCCGCTTGCATGTGCTTCTGCTCTCCTTCTTCCAAAACGCCAATCGCCGACTGCGCGGGCTTGTAAGGCCCAGCATCGCCGAACCGCGCGGCTCCTGTGCCAGTATAGCCAGGCCGCTTGAAGCCACGAGCAAGCTGGCGTTCGTACGAAACCTGGCGAAGACGTGCGGTCTCGGCAGGGGTCAGGTGGAGCTAAAGAGGGAGTAGAGTCAGCTTCAACATACTGAGAACTCGTTGCTGTCTCAATTTGAGACGGGCTAACTTACGTAAACTTCAATCACAATGGCGTGAATCCAAAGCGCCAACCATCCGGCTGTTCCGAAGGAGATTCCCAATGCTGCTGCAATCTCAAGCGGATTCTCACTCTCGAAATCCGGACTGACAACTACCCGTTGATCGACGTTGGAGCCGTCGTAGTAAGTGCTGCAGCCTGGGTACATGGCCATGGTCCCGTCTTCACCAAGGACAGAGTCGATCTGGACGCAGGGGTAAGTTGCGGCGAGAGATTTGTAGCCACTGATGATAGCGGCGGAGGAGAACATGATGAGACGAAGAGTGACGATGATTGAGAACTGGAGACAAGTGTCAGCTGCCTAGTGTGTATCCCTAAAAATCTTAGCATGTGCTCACATATGCCCAAGCACGCATCATCCAGGCCCGATGTTGATCGATCTGAAGCAACTTGATGTTGATGTAAGCTAATGCGAGCGACACAGTGGTAGAAATAACCAGAACGCCGACCAAGACTCTCGTGGTGAAGTCGCCTCCAAACGCATGCGGAAGGACGATGATAGCACCGGCGTTGGCAACCAACGACAGAAGCACGACAGCATAGCCGTTGAGACGGTGGAAGAGCATAGCCTTGTGTCTGATCACCGGGGTGAACTGCAAGACTACCAAGCATGCTGCCGGAAGAATCGTATACAGGTGCAACATCATGCCGATCTTGAAAGGATTCTGGAGATACCAGTAGCATTCTCCTGGCGAAGCACCGGTGGAGCCACGATTGTTGGGGTTGCAGAAGACGCCGTAGTAGGACATGTATTGGAGGCGGGCCAGGGTGAAGCCAAAGAGGTACCTGGAAGGTTTAGTACAGTATGGCGGCATGGGAAGTCTGTAGAGCAGAATGACACTGACCCCATGGTGATGAACCAGAAAACGAAGTTGTAGCCTTTAGCGAAGCCGAGAGGGTTGTACAGTCGCCGCATGACAGCAACGAAGCCATTGGCTGGAACAGTAGTTGGCTTGACCATGATGTCTCGTGGATCGGACTCGTTGACGACCACTAGATGAGATGCGAACTGTACAACTTGAATGCTTGACAGGTCGTGGAATAGAAGGTCAGCACCGTAGAAGCCACAGAAAGAGTGTCAATGATTAGCAGAAATGCAAGGAATACATTAACATAAGCTGCCATACTTATACTCACGCTCTTGTAAGCGATTTTTGCACAGCTTGTTGGCCATCGCTTGGTATTCGCATAGCCAAGCTCTAGGCAATCGTGTTGTCGATGGTATTTCCGCGATCCTGCAGCAGGGAGCAACTGGCGCAGCGAACCCACAACTGTAAACGGTCCACTAATGAGACTTTGATTAATATGCTAAAGGAACAAATATGTGGTATCACAATGCAAAGTCGCAGAATGCGCCCCAATACGGACTGGTGCTGCTGGAAATTGAGTGGAGACTGGAATCCTTCAAGCGGATCTCAAGATGTACTTCGTGCTATTGGACCATCTTGACGCTGACTAACAACACAATCTGCATGTTCGATGATTGCGGCTGAATGCCATGGCATTGTCGACAGAGTCTGCGCAATGTAGGCGTCATGCCATGCCATGCACAAACTCCACAACCAGCTATAGACATGCCACGACGCTTCCTGCTGACATACTCCTGAGACCACACCATGGTTGGCGTCCGCAGCTCGCGTGGCTGCAAGGCGTGCAGGAGAAAGAAACGAGGATGTGACTTATCGCGGCCAACTTGTGGCAAATGCCAAAAGATAGGCGCAAAGTGTGCCTACGAGGACCGATCATACACCTTTGTGGCTCCCCAAGAGCGTGCCACTCGAACATACTCACCAGCTACCGTCAGTCGACCCTCATTCCTGCTCACGGACCGAAGGCAGCAGCTTGAAACTACCTTCTGGGAAGCCTACTTACCAAATAGCGAATCGCCGAACGACACAGTCTTTACGCATACCGTTATCGCCACATGGATACCCACAGTCCGCTACCTCGCTACCATAGACCGCACTACACGTCTCGCCCTTGACAGCTGCATCCTCATGGCTCTCGGCCGTATGCAAGGCAATCTCGACTCCATCCAGCACGGCGTAGCTATGTACTGCCAAGCGCTGACAGAGACTAACCGCGCTCTGCAGCTTTCTGCGACCGCGCAGACGGATGCCATGCTAGCCACGTGTGCGCTCCTCGCCATGTGCGAGAAGTATCGGCCGCACTGTGGGCCCGACGTCTCGTCTCAGGCTACTGATTATCAAAGCCATGTCGAGGGCACGGCACGACTGCTGGAGCTGAGAGGATGTCAGAAGCATATTTCAGAGCATGGCTTTGCGCTCTTTGCCCATGCCCGACCAAGTATTGCCCTCACTGGGATCACGAGGCGTCAGAAGGTATTGCTGGACTCTCAAAGTTGGCGACAAGTTCCTTGGAGCGCACCGAACCGGCATCGTACCCTCAAGGACAAGCTGGTCGATGCCACGTTGGCTGTTGCTAGCGCGTTGGAGCAGCTGGACCAGTATCACGAGCATCCCGGGATAAATCATCAGCGTTTTGACGAAGTTGTGAAGGCTTGCGCCACACCTGTCCAGTGGCTCAGGGCATGGGAGATCGAGGCTCTGCGGCTCCACTCTGATGGCCCTTCAAATCTCGCCGACGTCTGCGCAAAGCGTGGTTTTGGATTCTATCACCTGGCCATGCAGTTCTGGGCTGTGTCTCTCCTTCTCTCTGCCCGTTGCAGACCATTCATCGATCATCTTATAGAACAATGCGATGATGGCGCCGGGCTCTCGCCTGCTTTAAAAGCTTTAGCCGCCCTGGTACAAAGCCCGCAAGCATGCGCCATCAACATTGCCACTCACGCCTATCACTACTTTGCTCCTACCACCGGTCTTGTAGGTCCACAACATGCAACTTTCCCACTCGGAGCCGCGCTGCACTTCTTCGCTGCAACAGGTCAGAGAGCGAGTACCTCGGACGACAATGAAGCCATCGCTACCACTGCTGGTGGCGGGACCGACCCCAGCACAGCTCTCGTAATAAAGCGCTTACAAGAACTATTTCGCACCGTTGAGCGGGCCAAGTCGACAGGCGAGTTCCTCCGGAGCATGGCACCTGATCCTGCTCCGGCGGAGTTGAAGGGCGATACCAATGAAGCTGGACAGCATGAGAAGATGGCAAAGGAGTGGTTCAAGTTGTGATTGCTGAAACGATGACCGAATTGCAAGGTTTTTTGTGGTATGGTACTGCTTGTTTCGTTTAAGGTATCAAATCTTGGACTCGATTCTCTTCGCCCATCGCCATTTTGGTTACCGCTCTGCGTGCATGCCACTCGCAGATCATAATCACTGCGACATTTGCAGCGCATTAGATTCCTGAAGTCAGTAGCTCTACGCAAACACGTTCCCGTCCGTGACCTCTCCATACGCTGGAGCCTCGTAGTCCCCATGACAGGCGAACTCGAAGTTTGCCTTATCCAAAGCGTCAGCCTGCGCCTCCAGGAAAGCACCCAGCTCGCACCACCCATCACTGCGTTCGCCACAACCCGCAAAGCTCTTCCCAAGCGGAATCGTGCGCTGGTTGAGCAAGAACTGCACATACTGCGTCTTATCGCCCTTATCTTCGTATGCGCTAGCGTCCCTGCACTGCGTATTGCGTTCGCTCTTCAATGGCTTGGGGCTGTCAATAAGGCGGATGTCGAGCACACATGCGAAAGGCTCCATATGTGACACGACGAAGGTGCGGTTCTCTGAGGCTGGCTTGTCGGACGGAATGAACTCTGCGAACTGTGTAAGACCGAAAGCGGTCAGCACTGCGGCGATGTTGGTATCGTGGCTGAAGTCGAGATTGAGGACTTGACTGGTAGGGAAAGTCGATTCCATGCTTGCGAGTGTCACTGCGGAGTATATTGTCAGCTAATAGTTCTCTGCGGGAGTGTTGTTCCTTCAGTGGTAGTAAGGAACACACCATTGACAGCCGCCGTGGCTTCGGTGACGAGATGGTGGTTCAACCTCGCAAGCACCTCCGCCACATATCCAACACCCACAGCTCGGCCAGTCGGAGATGAGAAGCCAAATTGGCCCTGGAACTGGATGTCGTCGGTCTGCTCGAAGCCAAGCCACTCCTGGTATGTAAACAGAGCACAGAAGCTGCTGTATCCTAGAGCGACCGTCTCGTACGCACACAGCTGTTGCGCTTCGAACGCATACTCGGCCGTCCAGTTGAAGCCAGTGCTGATCTTGTTCAACCGAGCCGCTGCGTCCTCGAGATAGATACCAACCCACTGCTTCGTGGCATTGGTGCCGGCGCTCGAGTGGTAGTCATTGAGGTTCTGGAACGAGGGTCAGATTGGTCGATGAGGCTCAAGGCGGAGGTACACTTACCGGGCAAGTAGCACCAGCATTGAGAGAGCTGTTGAAACCTTCACCTTCGATTTGGAGCTCGAGTGAGGCATTTCGCGGCCATTCGAGACCAAAGAAGCCAGCAAGGAAGTTCTGCTCATGCGTTCAGTCTGGGTTCCCTACAAGAAGAAGTCCAACAAGAACTACTCACCTCAGCAGAAACAGTCATCCGATCCTGTGTCGTGGAGCGAGCAATGATCTTGGAGCTGTTGCTCGCATCGTAGAGATGACCATACTCCACGTTGTGACGAACACCGTTGTCGTATAGCATCTGGCGGCCGAAGGAAGTCAAGATCTGCTCTCCTAGCTTGTAGGTCCAATCATTCAAGAACGAAAGCTTCTCACTGAACTTCGCCGCGCCGCTCGCATTCGTCAATGCCTCTGTAAGATCGAAAGGTCCCGTAGGATAGCGAGCTCCGTGGCGGTGAAGCATGTTCAACCACACAATCTCTGCACCCTCTGGCAAAGGATATTCTTCGACACCAAAACCTGGACCAGCAAAGTATGGGCTGAGCTTGCCCATGTGCTCGAAGATGTTATCATTGTCTTCGTTGCCTGCGATGGGCTCTTGTGTTTCGATCGGAGATGGAGGTATGTACGAGACTGAAGCAAAGGGCGCTGGGTTTGTCTGAGCTAGGAAAGGCTCTGCACCAGTGGGTGTAGGACCAGCGAAGAGCTCGGGTTTCGTCTGGAAGTACTGTGGGACTTCCGTGGATTCTGTTGCTGATGCAGTCGAAGCTACGGAGGTATCCTGTCGAATGTGGACAGCAGCAGCGGCGGCTTGCCGAAGCAGAATGCTCAGGGTGACTGTTGATACAAGCAGCATCGTAGAATGAAGGGTAGCGAGATTGGATTAGGCAGTCGAGCACCGAGCATGCAAGCGCTGCCTCACCTTATATTCTACCATCGGCTACTCACCACGCCTCTCCCAAGCCAGTGGTCGCCGAGACTTGCCGTGAGAGCAAGCTCATACCTTGATGGAGTCGCACCCATGCAGGATGAGGATGTAACATCTTTGACCGATACCGCTACGATCGCTGTGACCATGTGCTGAGAGGGAAATATGTCGCGTGCTCGATTGCCCGCTGCGGGGGAGTACGCCCGCCACGTGCGACATTAGCAAACCTTACACATCCTTCAATCGCCTATGTGGAGACATGCTCTCCGCCTTACGAGATGTCGTGGCTCAAGAGTGGTTGGAAGGACTTTGCAGGTGCATGAACAAGCGAAACTATGCAACATCAAGCCAGCACAAGCATGCCGGTCTCCGGATGCCAAGTGGCCTCCCCATGGGCCATCGCGGAGGTTACCGTAGCAGATTGCTGATGGCGATGCCGTGAAAGAAAACGCTCGTCTGTAGTGTGGGAGACACCGGCATTTCGGTACTCAAGTCTATTGGCCGTAGACGTGACTGACAGACATCCAATAGACGAAGGGACTATTGTAGTGGCGCCTGACGTGGGTCGCCGACGCCAAAGCATACAGCTGCAAGGAAGTATGTAGCCTATTTCGTTACAATCCCAGATCAGTCCAATCAATCATCCATGTGGAGTAAATATCGCCTGGTGCACTCAACGTGGACCAAAATCGAGACATGAGCTGAAGTCGGTGGGCAGAAACAAGTGAGTGGCACGTGACTGTAAAGCATCAGAGAAACGGCGGCGTGCGGAGGGGGCCCATCAGCTTCAATGTTGGTGCGATACATCGATTCTTATCACAAGTATACCTTATGCTCTTTAAGGCTGGATCTATGCATCATGATCGCTGTTCAAAAGAAATTGTGCCCATACTCGCCAGGCTATCGTCGCGCTCAAAACGTAAGCAGTCGTACGCTCACCTCGCCGAGTAGTCCACGGACCAAAATGGTGCCCCGGTACAGCCGCAATGGACATGGTGAACATTTAATGCGATGGTCTTGTGCTCTGTAGGTAGACTTGTTGCAAATTGTTCAATGGGGCGTCTTCGCTAACGCAGTGCCTCACTATTCAGCTTGTGGGGCTGAGTGCATGCAGCAGAGAGGCAGTGCATTTCGGACTGTGAGTATTTTACTATCTTCACCCTGTTTCGTTCAAGTCCACCAGACTGGCTGCACCAGACTTCTTCATGGAGGCCGTAGCTGCAGTAGGCGTGGCAGCTGCCGCCGTACAATTCTTCGAGGTCGCCGCAAAAGCGCTCAAGACGTGCTCCGAGATACGGCAAAGTGTCAGAGGCGAGAGCAAGTCCAACGAAGACCTAGGCAAATACATTCAAGAGCTGGAGCGGATCCGATCGTCGCTGAAAGCTCCACTATCTGGAACCGACCCACAAACAAATGTTGTCGCAGACATCCGCCAGGAGTGTGGCGATATTGCAAAAGAGATCCTTCTCCGGCTTGAGAAAGCGCAACAGCATGGCCGAAAAGGCTGGCGAAAATCCATGCAGGCCACGTTTCGCACGATGGCCGACTCTAAGAACATAAAGGACCTGGAGCGTCGATACGAAGTATGTCAGCGGAAGTTCCAAGAAGCTTTGAGCGTTGAGATGCGCAATGCTATAGCGAGCGTTTTGAAAGGAGAGGGCAAGACGAGCGACACCTTGCTCAACATTGTCATGCCCAGAATGCACACTCAATTCGACCAAGTCCAAACTTCGCTCGCGCACCAGGCTTTCCTGGACAGCTTGTTCTTCCCAGACATGTTTGCTCGACATCGTAACATCGAGCCTCCTTCGGAAGGTACTTATGAGTGGATATTCGACCAGGACACAGCGCAAGATGAAGGAATGCGAGCGAAACTGGGCAAATTCAAGCACTGGCTGAGCAACGACGAGCCCTACTTCTGGGTCAACGGCAAAGCGGGATCGGGCAAGTCAAGTTTGATGGCATTCATCGAAAGCGACGAGCGCACGAAAGGCTCACTTGGGCTCTGGGCTGGATCACGCGAACTATACATCTTCAGCTTTTTCTTCTGGCGACCAGGCTCCGACTTGCAAAAAAGCATCACGGGGTTGCTGCAGTCTTTACTCTATCAACTTGTGAAGAGGAAGCCGGCTGCTATGGATGGCGTTGTATCCCCTGGCCAGACCTCACTGCATTCTGTATGGACCGAGACCACGCTAATGCGTACCATAGTGCATGCCTTGTCTCTTTATGACCAAGATCGCTTATTCATTCTCATTGACGGCCTTGATGAATTCGAGGGCCAGTACATGAGACTGCTCGATACTCTGTTCAAGTTAAAATCTGGGTCGAATATCAAGTTTTGCTTCTCAAGTAGACCTGAGACTGCTCTGGTCAAAAGGCTGGCCTCGTTTCCGTCGATCCGCTTACAAGACGTAAATTTCCGCGACATCGATACATTCGTGAAGCAAACTCTGGAGCCCTATAAAGGTCTGGACACGACAAACGACGATATTGCCTTGACGATCGGGTCCCAGTCCGAAGGGATTTTCCTATGGGCCGTCCTTGTCTGTAAATCACTAGTATCTGGCTATGAGGCTGGAGACGACAAAGACACCCTGCAGCGACGTCTAGAAGCTACCCCAAAAGGACTAGAGCCACTTTTCTCCCACATGTTCTCGAACATAGAGGATGTGCATCGGGAGTCATTGTCTGTGTACTTCAGCCTGCTCAAGTGGGATGTGACTTCTGTCGCACTTGTCACCGTGCTTCTCCATAGCAAGCCATTCGAGACACTGCAGCAGTACGCAGACGAGTGCCGCTTGATGAAGCATCGCATCGTGTCACAGAGCAAAGGGCTGATAGAAATCGGTGACCACGACTGGCAGCGAGACCACCCCAACGAATTAAGGTGGGCTCTTGTTCATCCATCAACAGGGCAGAGCCGCACAGACTCCGTGCGCGCATCTGAGTGTTCGGATCTAGCACGATATCACAGTATCACGTTACAATGGGTCCACCGTTCCGCCTACGATTGTATCATGAACAGCCCATCTCACGACCTCGCGACATCATTGCAACCCGAGAACGAGCTGGCTTTGGCGCGCAGGACACTGGCCGCTGTGTTGTGGCTTTCGAAACATATTCCTCACATCGTTCTTACACCGCAGGCAAGCCTCCACACCAGAGTCATCGGCTATACAGGTGCGATGGGGCGCCTTCTGAAGATCCCCGGCATTGACCTAAACCATGAAGTCGATCAAGCCCTCGACGAGCTATACGATGCGCTTCTATTGTCACTGTACACAGAAGACGAAACATCCTTGCGCCCAACGTTATCAGAACGTCTGAAGTACAGCACGAGCGTGAAGCGCGACACCTCCATACCACTCTTGAACTTCTGGGCCGGTGTGGCTAAATTCCCGGACCTCGACAGGTACCTTCTTCCTCGGTTTGAACGCCTGGAGCACAACGCCTGTGCGCTTGAATCGCTGGGCCATATTCTCTACAAGATTGCCCACAGGCCATGGCAAGAGCTGCCGGTTGTGTTCCACAAGACCGTCCAAGCCCTCATCGCCATCGGGCATGCTCAAAGAAACCCGCGAGCATCAGCATTCGCCATGGGTTCCTCAGGCTTACTCGCCAACCACACAGGAAAAGTCTTCTATCACATAATGTCGTTCTCCGGCAGCGATGTAGGAGAGGAGCACATCTACATGATCGGAAGCGTCTTCTTGGCTATACTCGGCGCATCACAGCAAGCCCGAGACAGCACTCAAGACCTGTGGCAGGCCTTCACCACGCAACTCTTCGAAGTCTCCGACGCCTGGGACGTCCATCTCGGCTCTGCAACAGAGCGCGAGCCCGGGTTCTTGTCGCCCTTACAGCTGCAAATCCCTCAGACACACTCCCACATCAAAAAAAATTCCCACCCAGCTTCGCTCACCCTAAGATGGCCACGGCGGACGTTGCGGCTGCTCTGTCTTGAGCACAAGCAGCTGAAATCCGGCCCAATAGTCAGGACGGTCCCGTTCAAAGTCACTGCGTCCTTCGACATCAGCGAGCAGTGCTCCCAGGCTATAGGCGACCTTGTCGTAGACGATCTCTCTCCGTTCGGAGCCTTCGGGGAATCCATGGGCCAAGAACGATGCCTGCAGCTCATACTGAACGACATCTGGGAAGATTCGAATCAGCAACTTGACGCGTGGCAACGCCTGTATGTGCGGGCATATGTGAGAAAGTCGTTCAGACATCTCTGGGTCCGGAGGGCTGAGGAATGAGCTCAGTGGGTTTGCGCTTGTCCGAAGACGGGTTCGCATGTTCATCCTCGCGCACACTCTTAATCCTGACCAGTGGTCGTAGTCGGCGTTTCCCGCTATGTCTTTCCTAAATAGTCAAGCATGGCACTTTGCCTACAAGGTTAGCTATAGTCCTACATCTCCGTATCATACTAGTATCAACCAGCTCAAGAGCAATAGACAGAAGCCCGCCTCAGGCTTATTGTTCCATAGGCATGAGTCCTCCAAACCCATCATAGCTTTCCTCAGAATCAAGTTCCCCGTACACATTCACTGTAGCACCCACCTCATGATTGAACCGATCCACTCACTAGTCGATATCGACCAGCGACCATCGAGATGCACCTCCATCCATCTAGCAGAACTCCATTTCCTCCTTTCCTTCCCTACCTTACTCACTCCTCTCGAAGACAAGCGCCCCGAACTCGCTCCTAGTAGTCGTCGAAGATGGGCATTCCTTCAGACAACAAGGATCTGAAGATCTCATATGCCGTCAGACCCAGGCACCAACAACGCTCATTGGCCTCATTACTCCAAGTTTCAACCCAATATCATCAAGACTACGCCCACATCAACACCCATCACCAACAGCACAACACATCAAACACATCATGAAAAATCAACGGCATGACATATCATAGCATGAGCATAGCATACAAAACCCCTCTCAAAAAAAAGTTGATGATGATGCGCTTTTTTCTTCTCCATTTCCCGTTCCCACCCCGCCACCTCCATCTCCGTTTCACTCGCACTAAGTCTGTCTCCCACGCCCTCGCTCTCCGTCTCTCTCTCTCACACTCGCCTGACCCCTCCAACTTTTGTATCAAATGCTAGCAGTTGCTCCGCTCCCGCCTCCGCTGCCCTTTTTTGTTTTCCCCCTTTTCGCCATTGGAAAGCAAAACCCCAGACCGGACAGGAACTTTGAGAAAGACAGAAAGGAAAATGGGAAAGATTTTGCACAAGAGCGTTGTTCAGACAATACGAGAAGAGAGGTAAAGATAAAAGGTAGTGGTATGGGCATACTCTGACAAAAGGCTTCTTTTTGAGTAGAGTCGGTACTTGGGTAGTATCATCCAGCTTATGGGTGGCCAGCCGGCTTGTCACCAGCTCCGTCTTCCTCTTGCACAGGCGAAGGTCCGCGGACAGTTCCGCTTCGGCGAGGGGTCATGGTACTTGGAGATTCGGCGCCGTCGCCTGTGGTTCCTGGGCCGAGAGCTGTAGACATTGTGAGGCCGGGGACGGCGGTGTATGGGCTGCCGCTCATTGACTGGAGGACTGCTTGCTGCTCTTTGATGGCGGCTTGCGCGGCCGCTCTCTGTCTGCGGTGAGCGGCGCGGTCGTCCTCGTCGCTGCTGGGTGGAGTTTCATCGTCGCCGCCATCGGTCTGTGTCCGCTGGCGTGCGGCGCTGGAATCCATGCTCTCGCGACGCAGCCTCTCGGCCTTGTCCTTCAGCACTTTCGCCTCCTCTGCGGCGCGCTGTGCACGGACTTGCTTGCGCCACATGGCAGCATAGCGGCCGCGCAAGGCTAGCAGCTCCAAGTGGGTTCCGCGTTCCGCGACACGGCCTTCATGGAGGACGAGGATCTGATCGCACATGGTGATGGTGCTGAGACGATGGGCAATGACCAGCATGGTGCGGCCGCGAGCGAGCGTCTGCAGAGCCTCCTGGATGTGCTCCTCGGTCTCGGTATCGAGAGCCGCTGTCGCTTCATCCAAGAGAATGATACGCGGGTCCTTGATAATTGTGCGGGCAATGGCAACACGCTGCTTCTCGCCACCGGACAGTCGCAGACCACGCTCTCCAACCTTGGTTTCGTAGCCATCCGGGAAGGAAAGAATCTTGTCGTGAATGCTGGCAGCTCTGCAAGCAGCATATACGTCTTCGTCGGTGGCGTCCTGGCGGGCGTACTTCAAGTTGTACATCAGACTTTCGTTAAAAAGTACAGTATCTTGCGGGACCACGCCAATGTGGCGGCGCAGGCTGTCGATAGTGACGCTCTCGGTGTCGTGTTGATCCACCTGGATCGTTCCAGATTGGGGGTTGTAGAAACGGAACAGCAGTCTGAAGACTGTCGACTTGCCACCTCCGGATTCACCCACGAGAGCGGTCGTTGTACCGGGCTTACAGCGGAAGCTCAGTCCTTGCAAAGCAGGCTTGCGCGTGTCGTATGTAAAGTGCACGTCGTTGTAGCGGATTTCACCCTCGCATGACGGCATTTCGATGGCATCAGGCTTGTCGATGACTGTTGGCTGTTCCTTAAACAGCTCGAGCATACGCTCTGAATTGATCATGTTGTTCTGGATCATTCGGTAGAATGTACCGAAGAAGTTCAAAGGACCCTGGAGCTGGGTCATGTAGGTTAGAAGCATGACAAACTTGCCAACCTGCATTTGCCCATCGGTGACTTGATACGCAGCGATAAAGCATGCAATAATCAGGCCAGCCATGAAGACTAAGTTCTGAATAGTGTTCATCAGGGCCAACGAGAAAGTCACCAGATATTCGGCTTTCTGGTATTTCTCAACCGCTTGTCTATAGCGATTGAACTCGTATTCCTCTGCGTTGAAATACTTGACAGTCTCGTAAGACATCATTGAATCGTTCTTCACAGCATCCTCCTCACGACTGGCATTTGTCGCTTGTCGGCGAATGTCGGCGCGCCAAGATGCCATGCGGATTGTAATGTAGATGTACCAGAAAGTGACGACCGCGATTACCAGAGCGTAGTAGGCGTCAAAGGCGACCAGAAAGTAGACGATGGCCACACCGAGGTCGACCAACATGGGAAGGACATTGAACGTAATGGACTCCAAGAATGTGTTGAGCGAGGCACCCTTGCCGAGAGCTGAAAGGACCTCGCCCGTCTTCTTCCCGAGGTGGAACTCCAAGCTGAGGTTGTGTACGTGCTCGAAAGCTGCAACAGACAATTCGCGGTAGGAATACTGCTCGATCGGGATCCAGAGGATCTGCCTCGCGGCGCCCAAGAGACCATTGGAGCCTTGGAATAAGCGAAACACGATGTACAGGGTAATGGGTTTCCAGGGCATCTTCATAGGGCCGTCTTCGCCTTCAACAAGCGCATTCGTGATGCGACCAGCAAATACAGGGACAAGCAGCTGAATACCGCGCTGTACGATGACAATCAGGATAGCCAGTACGAAGTAGATCTTGAGTTTCGTGTCCTTGTGCGGCCAGATGTATGGAACGAAGATGCCATATGCGCGAAGATATTCCCACCAGCTACGAGCAGGAGCTTGCGTGGGCTTCTCCCATCCGGCTGGTGCTGGTTTTGCTGGTTTCGTTTTGCCATTCGCGGTGCCGTTCGTACTGCCGTAGCCATTCGCATGCTCGGGAGTGTCGCCATTTTCGGTATTCGAACTGCCTAGTAGGGACTCGCGTTCGGATTCTTGTGCTGCGTCTGACTTCTTCTTGGAGGCTCCTTGAAGGTATACAAAGAGGCAGTAGAATGCCACCAAGGCAATCAAGAGAATTACTCGGACGAGATCCAGTGTGACTTCCGTGATTTCCCATTCAGTCATATCTTTCCGGAGACGACCACCACGAGGGTCTCCGACTTTAGGTTCGCGGTGTTCGGTGGTGTAGACGCCGAAGGAGGCGCCCAACAGTGTAATCTCCAGGAGAGAGGCAACGGCCCACGAAGTCAGATGTGCGGCGGTAGGAGATGGTTTGGTGTCGATTAGTGTAATTTGTTGGAGGGCGTAGACCATGAAGGAGCCGATGAGGTAGATCTGACTAGTCAGCATGAGTAGCAGATGTTGGGAGTGCAAAATGTCTTACCGTAGGTGCCTGGCCGCACCACCATCGTTGCTCTCTCTCCAGAAGAGCATGGAAAATGACCAGGGCGACATTGCCAGTGATGCTCAAAAGCACACCGGACTGTAATGAGAGGAAGAGCAATTTCCGTGGTCTGCTGAAATCTAGGGCGTTTGCTTCGGACTTGTCCTTCTGACTCTTTCTAGGCAAGGGCTTTCCCCCAGGCCCAAGCTGGTCTGATTGCGGCGTGTCGTCATTATCATTACGGGCGGTCACTACGCTTCGGACGGTGAAGGCAGTGAGGAATATTATGAGCAGAGCAATGGGATAAGCGATCTGCAGGTAGGTGAGGAGACCCTGGGCTCGGGGATCCGAGACCCAGGGAAGCGAGGGCGCTGATGGGCGAGTGGTCGTGGTGAGGGAGGGGTCCATATTAGGATGGAGGTGTCGTTCCAGTAGTCCAGATAAGCCCAGTAGCGACTGTGCGACAGAAGGTCGAAGAGGCGGAAGAAGTTTAAGAAAGAGATGCGGAAGCGGCTGTCACCATTGTGTCTCGCAATGACGCAGGTAATGGGCGGTGTTTGGCGAAGGCCGCGGGGTGGTGGTGGTGATGGCGGTGCTGAAGTGTTTGTGTGGCGGCGAGGGCAGTGGTGGAGGGGAAGAAAAGAGATGAGAGAGAGAGGGAGGTGGTGGTGGTGGTGGTGAATGACGACGAGGAGGGTTTGTGTCGAGAGAGTAAGTCTTGTAGCAAGTAGCATGTGCAGCGTGCAGTGTTCGAAGGTAGCTTAGCTTAGTCGAAGAACAGACACCAGACGAACCCTAGTCTCTCTCTAGTGGTGCCTCTGTGCCTCTGTGCCTCTCACACTCTGCGCGCCTCCGGGAGCACTTCGCCCGGCGGATGGTGATTCGCGCGGGGAAGAGCAAGGGCAAGGGCAAGCAGAGATGTGGGTGAGTGTGTGAGGGAGCGAATGTGAGTGTGAGTGTGGCGCGCACGGCAGATGGGTAGACGAGCGAGACAGGACAGCGATTGAAAGAATGTTACGGTGTAGGGCGAATGTGCTGGACGATATGTACGTACATCCTTCTATATGCGTGCCTCCCATGTCTCACGTGCAGCGTGCAGCAAGGGCATGCGCGCGCGGCTGTCCATCTCCCGCGTGAATATCTTATTGTTTGTTGCAATTGTGAATCCATATACTAATGACAGATGCATCATTCACACCTCCAGTACTGTCACTGTCACTGCCAGAGTCAGCCAGCCATCATCTTCGCCTCCCGTATCATCACTAGCGAAGAGCAGCACGTCCCTTTCTTCCACCACCTCGTCCAAGCCACTTCACGTGCGCGCTCGGTACCACGGATGAGGTCGAACTAGCAGTCCACGCCTGTCCGCAATCGCCCTGGTCTGTCATCAGATCCAGCATCGCCATCACCACTGACACCACCACCGCAACAGTGCACACCACCAAGCTCCACCACCACCGCCAACGGGCCATCTCTTCACATCGCCCGCTGCCCCGTCATAGTGCCCGGCACGCAGGTACCGTGCTACCACCGTCTGACATCTCTGCGATCTGCCATCAGCAACACCGCTACACTGTTTGCCTGATGACGCCAACGACATGGACATACATATTACATATGCACAATCCATCGGCCTATACATTAGTACCCACCAACACCCATGTCCGTTCCTGCAGCACGCCACACATCCAGACACGCCCATGCATACAACCCAGTTGCTCTCTGTCTTCCACTGCACTGCATGACTCTCGCCCGCGACTTCTGACCTTCCCGATCGCCGCGGCTTCATCCGAACACTTTGTCTCGCTGCTAACTCGCGCTAGTCACGCGCAGGGAAAAAACCACTCTCGCGCCAGTCTTGTCCAGAACGCCGCCGCTCCACTTCTTTCATCCAGATCCGCGCGTCACGCACGCCCCCTTATACTTCCGCCTCGCTCGCCTTAATCGTGCTTTGCAAATCGCGCCGTGCGTCCATCGTTGCCTGTGGAGGTCCGTCACGCTGCTGTGCTTGGTCTTGCGAGTCTTGGTGTTCGCCTTCGCCGCACCACCGCTGACTTGGTGTTTAGTCCGACACTTTCGCCACGGGTCACAGCCCCAAATGTCTCGCGTGGCAACCTCTACAGACATCTGACCTGAAGATTCGCCCACTACTACCAAACCGCCACCCCGGATCAGTGGAGAACACGAAGTGTGGAACGTCAGCCTGTTCGCGTGTTCCGCATGTTCCATCGCCACTCCAAGGCAACCAACGTCTGTCGCGTTCGCTGACGCTGACTTGATTCCGGGATACGGCGGCATTCAATGTGGCCTTGTCAAAACGCCCTCCGATTCAAGCTGATACTGAATGTGGCAAGAATTGTAATCACTGTTTGAAGAGGCTTGTACCATTCGCTGAATCAAAGCATACAGTAGGTTCAAGGTCATTTTCCTACGTAAATGTAACCGATAATGAGAGCCAAGAATAAATAAATCATGTCCATCAGTCGCGCCTTTTCCGAGACATTTTGACTCGCAGACTTGAGGTGTCAATCTATTTTTCGCATTCCACCGGCATCATCCACGCCTTCAAGAAGCGAGGCGTCACCACTCTTTTCCGAATACAGCTCCTCCATCCGGAGAATCAAATCGGCATGATTCACACTGCGCGGCTTCACCTGGAAAGGGAACTTGCCCGGGTACGTCAAGACACCAGGTCCTGGCTTCACATCAACTTCCATTTCTTTCCCATTTCCATCCACAGCTTTGCCGATGCTAAAAACGGTCAACGTCTGCGCGATATTCAGGTACAGACTGGCATCCGCGAAGTATCGTCCCGGACATCTCCGACGCCCGTAGCCAAAGGTCTCACTATCGGGATCAGGCTCATTGCGCGGTGGAAGGAAACGCTCTGGTTCGAAGGACTCTGGATCAGAGTATACTGATGGATCATGCAGGAACCACCAAACGGCAGGCAAAAGGTAAGCGCCTTTGGGAATGCGCATGCCTTCGTGGTAGAATGTTTCTGTAGCCGTATGAGGAAAGCCCATCGGCGCCATTGGCCACCAGCGCGTGGTTTCTTTGATGACTGCGTTGATGTATGGCAGCTTCTCGCGGTCGCTGAAGGTAGGCAGGCGGTCTCTCCCAACCACGCGATCGATTTCTTCTTGGGCCTTGCGCTGCACCTCAGGGAATCTCACCATAGCCAAAGCAAACGCCGTCAACGTAATCACAGTGGTATCCGACGCTGCGCCAAACAGGCTGGCCGCCGACCAGATAACAGCCTCTTCATCTCCAGCACTCAGCCCTTCATTTTCCCGCTCAAGCTGCTCGACTAGTTTTGAGACGTATGACGGCCCATGCTCGCCAGCAGCCATTTGGCGCTGCACGAATTTGTACGGCACATACGCCGACGCTTCGACGACTTTGCGATACCGTTGCGCCGTTTTCTGGAAACCAGCGCCAGGAAACCAGTCTGGAAGATATCGCAGCGCGGGCACGATATCGACGGCCCAACCCATGGGCACAGCGGCGAGCGAGAAATTCGAAATCGTGCGATTGATGATGTCGACGAGCACGTCTTCTGAGCCTTCGTTGATTCTGTAGCCGTAGGCCATCTTCAGGACGGTGGCGCCGGCGGTGCTTTCAAAGTAGATTCAGCTCACATCACTTACATCGGACGGTGAAAAAAGGTGAAATACTCACGTCCCAAACCCCTCCAGCAGTTTCTCCGGCTCCCTCAACGTCCTCACAAGCTGCCTCCCCACCTCGCTTTCCTGCGCACCCCAGAACTGCTTCGCAGCCACCACGGTTCCCAGCTCTCGATGCAAGAATTTACGCGACTGTTTGAACGCTGCGGTATAACTCTGGCAGAGCACAATACGCCTATACCCGCACAACTCATTCGCCATCACCATCCCAGGCCTTCCCGCCGTCTTCGCAGCTTCTTTTTCCAGAAGCTCATGCGCGAGAGTCCTGGAGTGGATGATGATAAGTGTAGTGCCTAGGACGCTGACGGCGCTGAGGGGGCCGTGGGTGTCTTTGTGCTTGAGCCAGTGGAGGTATTCGGGCGTGCCATTGTTGGGTGGGAAGTCTGCGATATTGCCTAGGAGGGGGAGAGGAGTGGGGCCTGGGATGCGGGAAGGGTCGTGTCGGGTCGAGCGGTAGTGGTAGGTAAAGTAGAGGATTGAAAGGGTGGTGGCGAGGAGGAGGGATAGTGTTGCTAGGGCCATTTCTTTTACGGGTCTTGGTTCATGTGCTGATGTTCTAGAGCTGTAGTCTTTTAGCGTGCGAGATTGTGACAGGCAAGCATATATCAATAGTTCACAATCCAGCGTTTTATTCAAGAATAACGAATCACGAATCACCAAAAGACAATACAAAGTCTTCCAGCTGAGTGAGCACATGGGAGGAGGGGAAATCGTACAACACTGCCGAGATAGCTAGATCCTCCAGCTCTTCGTGTTTAGGTGGTGGTGTACGGCTGAGGGCGCGAAGGATTCCTTTTACGTATGGTGAAGCTTGGCCTTCGGGTTAGTTGTGTAACCAGTGGGACAGCTTTGCATAAGGTAGCTGGCATTGTGTTTGCGAATTTGACGGTGTAGGGATGGTGATACTGGTCTCGCTTGAGGGCAATGGATGAATAAACCGAGTACAACGACAGAGGGCTACAAAATTGGTTGCCGTCCAATGCTCAGTTACTTGCAGCTTGGGAAGTCATGGGCAGCTTGCAGACTTGTCATGGATAGATGTTCGACACTGGACAATCGGGTTGAGACATTATACATCAGTCTTTTCTCCATGGCAAGAAAGGTTCGCTCCATGTTGTGTTGTATCTCAACAGCATGGGAGGGAGACTGCGGACTACCTCGTATTCAGACTAGAGTGCAAAGACTGCCGCACATCGTACTAAGAGAGACGTCCGTTTGCTTAAAACGACGCCGCCATTTTTGAACGAATCGCGGCTTCGAAGTATTTCGTAAAACATAGCACAAAACTCCACCTAACCAAAAGATCATACTGAGCACTTATCCCTGGCTAGGCCATCCAAGCCAACATGTCGACAACTCAATCACGAAGCCTGAGACGCAACGTGTGGCACGATCGTTCCGGTATTATTCCCACCATGGCTCTCCCAAAAGACAACCGATACAACGTGGATACAACCGTCCACCACCTGCCCCTGTAACACCAATGCGTCGTCTGCAAACCCCAGCAAAAAATCACAGTCTGCAGCGGCTGCCGCGTAGCATACTACTGCGGCTCCGCGCATCAAAAACAGGGCTGGGCCAAGCACAAACCGTTCTGCAAAGCCGTCCGTGTTAGCATGGGGCATGTCGCCGAGCTCACGGCGGACGTCAAACGCGACATTGAAGCCTCGGGAAGCAATTACGAAGCGTACTTCAGGTCATGTCCCCCAACCGCAGATTCGTTCCTACAGTGCAAATCGATTCTCGCTATGAATTACGTCAAAATGGGCACCTTGGCCGGCGTGCTGGAGGGTCTAAGACACTGCTTGGAGGTCGACAAACTATGCGTGAGTGCGAACGTGAAGGACGTCAGGCAGAAGACGAGCGATTATATCCCAGGCTTGCTTCTTCGTCTCGGCTGGGATCAGGAATGCTATGAACATCTCAAGGACAAGTGCAATGGAAAACTGGAAGCAATCTACCGCTGCGACATCCACACCGGCATCCCCGTCCGGCCAGCAAACCCGGAAAACTTGAGCCTCGCGCATGCCTCGATGCTTTGCATCTTGAAGCTACGCATCATCCAGGACCTGCACAACCTCCACCAAGCCGACATCGCGCTGGGCAACAAACTGCCCGCCGAGCTCTTCAAAAAGGTCCGCTCCTACCTCATCAGCGAAGCAATGAGGACGCAACCTGATATCATGGAAGCCATCGAGAAACGCATACCGCTCGCGGACGTCGTAAAGATTTTCTGCTGGGACGTCAGAAATCTCAGCTACTACATTGACGCGCTGGACATGGACTACTGGGATGCGCTGCAGTATCCCGAAGAGTACATGAAGCTGCAGCCGATGCACGATTCGGAATTGCCGATTGCTGGGGCGCTGGGGCAGACATTTGATGCCTGGGCGGAAACCCCTGGTTCGTTTGCCTTGTTTTATGCAGTTTGCGCGGCGCACGGCAAGGATATCGGGTTGAGAGAATGTTTCAGGGCGTAACGATGCTGTTTTCTGGGGCGATATTCATGATACATGTTCACGAATTTGCTCGTTTGCGGTTGTCCCGTTGGCGATATCATGTAGAATGTATTGGGTGCGTACTAGCCTGGCAAATCGGTCGCCGCTCGCCAGAGCTGGGGATAATTCGCCACGTAACGCGTTGTGTCATTGGAATACATTAGTGGCGGATTGCTAGCTCAGATCTGTTGAATTGCTCGTTGAAGTAACGACCTGATCTGCCCTAGCCGCAGTGCGGCCTTCTTCGAAAGCTGTACCCGAAGCCATGAGGTTCTGTACACCCCCATGTCCTTCCTCTAACCTGTCCTGAACTCCTGCATTTCTTCAGACTGCCGCACCTCAATGGACTATCATGGAACCATTATCCGCGTTGTCCTCGTCGATGTGCGTACCGCCATGTTCAAGCGCAGCGGAACTGCGACCAGCCGCACCAAGTGTAGCAGAGGACGACATCGGTACTTCTGTAGAAGGTGACTGGATTGGTGGCATTGACAGACGGACAGTCTTCTTCCATTTCGGCTCGTTCACCGGGGTGCGATTGTCTTGTGGCACAACAATGTCCAAATGCACGGGGTTCTGTTCACCCCCATGCCCTTCTCCCAGCCTGTCTCGCGGTTCATGAGTTTGCGGCATCTGATCGGCCATCATGAATTCATGCTCTTCGTTATCCTCGTCGAGAGGCGTACCGCGCTATTCAAGCGCGACCGGTCCGACAGTGGCCGCGCCAAGCGTGGTTGGCGCCATCGGTATGTCTACAAGAGGCGATCGGGCTTGCGGTGTTGCCACGCGAACAATCTTCTTCTTCTTCCTGGGTCTCTTCGCTGAGGTGGGACCATCTTGCGCAACAGGACCATCCACGCCATGATTCTTGCTCGTCGAAAAGTTGCTCTTTGGCAAAGACTCCCGCCAGCCCGGTCTTCCCCAAAGACGCTGTGGCACATCCAATGGCGCCATTTGTCCAGAACCAGACTTCTCATGCTCCATCACGGGATTCATGCTCGCGCCCTGTATGATCTCTCGCATCCCGTAGTCGTCTTCCAGATGACTGACGTGGTGCTCGAGATTAGTCATACGCTTCGCTCGCTCGTGCATCTTCTCCTCGATCGTGCCGGCCAATACTAGCGTTTCCACGAAGACCTTTCGGGTCTGGCCAATCCTGTGCGCACGTTTGATCGCTTGCGCCTCAATGTCAGGTCGACACACAGGGTTGACGAAGTAGATTCTCGAAGCAGAGCAGATGTTCAAACCATGTGCTGCCTGTTTGACATCCATCAGGAGCACACGATCTTGTGGATCCTCATTGAAGCGCACCACGTAGTCAGATTTGAGAGCAGCAACAAGCGACTTGGCGTAGATCTCGTGCTTGATGTGGAGTAGCTCGAGCATCTGTGCGATGTAGTACGCAATGTTGTCGCCCTCGTAGAAGACCAAGATCTTTTCATCTTGGTAGTATTTCAGGATCTGCGAAGTGAGATAGCTGAGTTTTGCGGATGTAGTGCCAGTGAGATAGCCTTTGGAGAATGGTGAGTCTTCCGAGAGCTCGCTGCGCTCAACATCACTCCATCTTCGTTTATTGGAAGTGCTGGCGCTTGGTCGAATTTCAACCTCATCCTCTCCAGTTTCGGAGTCATCTGTAGCCTTTTGCTTCCCCTTATTCGAATTAATGGCTTTCGGAGACTTCTTCGCACTTCTCGTTGTCGCCTTGTCTCTCCGGCCGGATGACGAACTCCGTCTCTTCAAGTAAGGTTCGCCGCTCAGAGCTATGCCAGCTTTGGATAAAGTGGGCTTCGTGTCCTTTCTGGCCACTTGATCTTCTCGACGCCCCTCTTCCGCGCGCTTCAGAGCTCGAATACCCAAGCCGGCGAGACCTTCGCCGGGGTGTTCAAGACCGACACGCTCATTCACGTGCTTCTGAGCTTCTAGTAGTTGCGAGATACCGGTGAGTAGTGGAGACACATTACCACCGAATGCCCAAAAGCTGGCAGTCTCTTCCGGCCAATCCTCAACGAACAGACCAAGTTCATGGGATTGACTCAAAGCGTGCCATCCAGCAGACGAAAGTATCGAATCCGAGGCCTGCAGAGTGTCGGTAAGAAGCCAACGGTCTTCTTCTGAGCAGTGGGCATCTGCCTTTGCCAGATATCCCCTACTGTTCTTCTGACTGGCTCTCACGTCTTCTTCGCTGAACCCTGTCCAGAAAAATGCGCTTTGCCGCAGGTTACTTATCAACTGGTACCGCGCTTGGGCGGAATTCTTGTGAAACAGATAGTCGGCATCCGTACGCTCGGAGGTAACTGCGTTGGCAGTAAGGACGATGGCGAACATATTGGCGGTCAGTTTATCATAGAATGAAGGCTGGAGTCGGACGATTTCGTGGCTGAGGGCAGGGAGATCTATGTCCTGTTCGACATCCTCAGGTTGCGTCTTGATCACCATCGCTTCGAGTGTCCGGCGAAATCCTGCGGAGAAACCAGAGTATGTACGCTTTCGATGGCACTCATGTCGATAGATGTGTTCATCCCAGACTGCAGGTCTCTCCCCGAAATCTTCAGCGGCCCATGGCCGGATGCGAAGAAAGTTGCTTGCAAGAAGTCCGAGACTCTTGATCGCACCATTCGTGTCCGCCTTAGGGTCGAACTGTCTCCGGCGATTTAACACATTATCGCGGGAGTCGACCTCCCCTGACTGCGAAATGTTCTGGGCAACAGACATATCGGCCTCCACTCCAAGTAGGTCCTTAGCAGGCGTGCCGCTGATAACCCATCGGTGGTCCGCAGTGATCAGTCTTTTTGCCACTGACACGGCCGTAGTGTTAGAAGACGAGAAGAAATGGCCTTCATCGATGATGAGGCGTTTGAAGTGCAAGTGCTTCAATGGCGATTCGTACAGGTCATCCGTCTTGACACAATGGCAATCCACAGTCCTCGTTGCTCCAATATACGGACAAATGCAAGATGGAGGTCTAGAGACCATGCGGCGACCTCGATCATCTGCTCCGTCTTTGACTTCCATCTCAAATCGGCTTCTGCTGAACAGGACAACGTCGTAGCTGCGGAGCTCGCTCGGTGCTGGTAGCACTTCTTTCGGCTCTTCCATGAGAAGTATGCGGAGCACGCCCTCATTCACATGCTTTTGTATCTCGGAATGCCATTGTTTACAAAGATTTCGAGGAACAACCAGAATGGTAGTTGCTGCTAGCGTTTTCTTGAGCGCAATTGGGATCACAGTCTTGCGGTTCCAACGGACCGGCTCCACAGGAATCTCATAGGTCGGCGGTTGCTTCTCAAGCTTGCTCGTACAGCTGCTCATGTCGTCTTGCGAAGAATGCTTTATGCGTTCGAACTCGATCTTCCATGGTACTGACATGCGATTGATAGCAGAAACCGCCATATCTGCCAGTGAGGCGGTCGTCTCCCGCACGGGAGGCATTCCATAAGCTGCTGGGACTTTTGGGAGATGGTGTCGGGTTGCCAAAATTAGGGACAAACACATAAGAGTTTTACCGAGTCCCATCGTCTCCGCAAGAATGCCGCCGCGGGTTGCTTCGTAGTAGCGGGGGTGTCGATTGAACAATGAGTCCCGTGGACCGTAGTAGAACGGCGAGCCGTCCGGCGCGGTACGAGGCTCCAGCCTGGGGTCCAGCATTAAAGTCGACACAGACTCACGTTGAAGCATCAAAGCTGCCGAGCGACGTTGGTACGGGTAGAGCGGTGTCTTGAGGCCGATCAGACCAGAAGTGGGATTTGGATCGAGTATGTCCTCGACCGCTTCTCGTGCGTACCTTTCCTTGACTTTCATTGCGTCCGGGCGCGGCGATGGCAGCTTGTTGAACATATAGAACAAGGAGCCTTCGTCTCGAGAAGCCCATGGATCGAAGTTTACTTCAGCGCCGCTGATGTGGCGACCGGCCCAAGTTTCACTGCTGACGTCCACCTTTGCCACGAGGTTCTCCAGCGCCGCCAACAGTTTCCTGTTATCGCGGTCGATATAGCGCAGCCCGACGTCACCAGGCAGAATGTATATCCTGTAAATGATAAAAGCATGGTTCAGAGCGCTGCGACGCTTCTGTACGCGGATCCAGCCAGCGTTGCTCAATTTAGAAAGGCTTACTTCCAATGAGATATCGAAGTGATCCGCATCTTGCCATTCAGTCTTGTCGTGGTGTTCACCGAATGCCGCAATATCATCCGCAGTCTCTTCGTGAACCAGGCAGCCTAAGGGCAGGAAGTTGGACAGGTCAGACAAGAATACAGTCGCTTCTTGTGACAGGCTCGAGTGGGAACGTGGTCGATTTTGCAAAACTATGCCGGACACGGTAGAAGAAGTTTGTGAAGATTGTGACTCGCTGGCGGGAGTGTTCACGCCGTCGGTTGTTGAGTGATGGGACGTTGGCGTAGAGGCTGACGAAGCTAAAGCCTCGTTCGCCATCATAGTGGCTGCTTGTAACATATAGAGATGGTTAACCTCACTCCAGTATGGTGGTAACGCTCAGCTTTCCCTCATGTGTATCCTCAGGTTGAAAAGCATCGTAACCAGGCAACAAGAGTGGCGCGATGTGAGGTGGCGGTAGTGGCGGTAGCGGGTTGGAACGTTACTCGAGGTGAAAATGTTATGTGAAGCAGATAGAATACAGTCGTCCAGATCAACTCCAGACAATATTGATGCACTAATACGAGGGTAGCAGCCGTGCGTGAGATGGATCATTTGTTATCAGCTCTTGAACCCCGACTTCAATTGCGGGATCAAAAGAGTGAAGGAAGCCTGCCGCTCCCCGATTTGGGTTGGACGGGGCGGCTCCGATCTGGCTGTGCTCAGCAGTACGCAGATCATGCTGCGATTTGCGTGTGAATGTGACCAGAATCTCATTGGCAAGTGCTTTCTTCGCAAGAACATGATGATGGCGATATGAGCACTGCTGGAAATCCACAAACCCGGATCACATTGATTTCTCGGTGGCACGCAACGAATGAGGGACGAATGGACCTGACAGTACTAACACAAGAATTGTACAAACGGGTGTAGGATTTGAGCTTGACAGCATAGTTCGATGCTCTACAAAATGTCTCGCATCATCCTGCACATGGCCCGACAATCTTGGAATCCAGATAGAAGAATTGAATGGGGTATCTACATGTTACAAAATGATCTTCAAAATGCCCGAGGTCTCGATTTCACTCAAGCACCTTTACTGCCCAGATCCTGCTCCTTCACGAATTGACTGTACCTACCCTTCCGCTGTAGCAATTCTGAGTGCGTACCACTCTCAACCACTTGACCCGCCTGCAACACGAAAATCTTATCCGCTTTCTGAATCGTGCTAAGGCGGTGTGCCACAGAGATCGTCGTCCTGCCTTCAGCAGCTTTGTCCAAAGCTTGCTGAACTAGGTACTCGGACTCCGAATCCAGCGCACTCGTTGCTTCGTCCAGCAGAAGGATCTTGGGATTGCGGAGTAATGTCCTGGCGATAGCGATTCTTTGCCGCTGGCCTCCGGAGAGCTGGACGCCTTTGTTGCCGAGAGCTGTGTTGTAGCCTTCCGGAAGCGATGAGATCAGGCTGTCGATGTTTGCGTCCTGACAGGCTTTGTTGATGCGTTCCTCTGAGACTTCTTCGTGCAGTGGTAGGCCCATCAGGAGGTTTTCGCGGATCGTGCCGGAGAAAAGCACGGGTTCTTGGGCGACTACCGATAGTTGTGTGCGCAGAGTGTGTGCATCCAGGTCTTCGAGATTGGTTCCGTCCACGGTGATTGATCCCGACGTAGGGTGGTAGAGCCTTGAGGCCAGGCTGATGACGGTCGACTTGCCGCAACCGGAGTGTCCAACGAGAGCGACGAAACTACCTGCTGGTATGTCGAGGTCCAGACCATCAAGGACAATAGCAGATCGTCCAGGATATGAGAAATGCACGTTCTTCAACTGTATGTGGCCTTGTAATGTGGTACCGTCGCCGGCCGGTTTTGAGTTGTTGTCTTCAGTGGAAATCGTGCTCAGTAGTTTGAGCAATCTCTCGCCAGCAATTCTGGTCTTCGTTATGTCTGGTCCGAAGCCAAAGAAGTTTGCAGCACTTTGTGCTCCAAATATAACCGCGGCCAAACAGATGAAGAATTGCTGCGGTCCATACTCGCCCGATCCGATCAGTTTGCCACCGTACCAGAACACCAGAGCAAAAATCAGGAATTGCGAAGCCTGCGACATGGCGAAGAACAGGGATGACAGCATGACCCACTTCACACTCTTGCGCTCGGCGTCAATCAGTTGATCGTGATAGGCCTGCCAAACAGTCTTCTCTTTCGACAGCGAAGCGACCGTCCTGATACCAGCAATATACTCCGAAGCAGAAGCCGCAGATTCCTCGAACGTCTTCTTCGCCATGACTTGGAATTTGGCAAGGAGTGCCACTCTGACAAAGCCACTGACTAGAATGACAGGGACCACTGAAATACAAACCAACGCCAGCTTCCAGCCAATGGCGAGAGCCAAGATCATGCCGCCAAACAGCGTGAAAGCGCCATCGATCAGCGTGCCGAGAGTCGCACCAGAAATGGCAGCCGCATTATCCGGTTCGGTTGAGAGCATTGAGGTCAGCGCACCAGCAGAATGAGCAGGAGTGTCAAACCACTCCGCTTCCTGTTTAAGGGCGAAGTCGAAGATTGTGGTTCGTAGCCTTGCCGTGAGTTTTGCAGAAGCAATGGCAAAGACATAACTCCTACCAGCAAGCGCGAAAAATGCCGCGAAACCCACGAGCAGGTACATCGCCGCCCAGAAGTTGACTTTCAGAGCCATTAGGTCCGGTGCCACGATTGCAAAGATGGACTTGGCGAACAGGACTGCACCGACGGGTTGGACCATGCCTGAGATGATGGAGAGAGCGCATCCGATCAATAAGAGCCATTTCTCCTGTCGATTATAGTGGTACAAGAACTTGATGACATCCCACCAAGAGTACTGTCTCTCGGAGCTGGCACCTTCCGCTGGGTGTCCGCCTTTTTCGACATCAGCCGCTGAGCGACTCGTGCCGACTCGCTGTAAGATTGAAGGCTTGTTGCTGCGAGTCTTGGTAAGGGAGATGGTCTTAGAAAGCTCGTTCTCAAGGGCCTCTTCGTCCACGAGAGCAGTCTTTTCAGAATCTCTCACTGGCTCATCTTCTCCAGTCTCTTTGGACAAAGCTTGCGCGTCCACTAGCTTCTTGTAAGTACCATCGAGAGCAAGCAATTCACTGTGGGTCCCTTGTTCGCAGACTTTTCCGGCAATGATGACAGCAATGGAGTCCGCGTCGCGAATTGTCGACAAGCGATGAGCAATCATGATTGTGGTTCGGTGGCGGCTGGCCTCCTGGATAGCAGCTTGCACATACCGCTCGCTCTCAGTGTCAAGTGCCGAAGTCGCCTCGTCGAACAGTAGGATCTTCGGATCGGAGACGAGAGCGCGTGCTATAGCGATACGTTGCCGTTGACCACCAGAGAGGAGGACACCACGCTCGCCGACAGCAGTGTCATAACCTTGCGGGAGTTTGGATACGAAGTCGTGCGCGTACGCTTGCTTGGCTGCTTGTACCACGGCATCAGTGATTTGCTGCTCGGTAAAGTTCTTTCGCTGAGCATCCGGAAGGCCGAAGGCGATGTTGTCGCGCAGGCTCAGGTCAAACAGTATTGGCTCCTGGCTTACGACCGAGATCTGGCGTCTCAAACTGCTGATATTGTAGTCCGTGATACTCACGCCGTCGATTGTGATCGAACCCTCGACTATGTTGTAGAAGCGTTGGAGTAGGCCTACGACGGTGGATTTGCCGCCTCCACTAGGACCAACAAGAGCGGTCGTCTTGCCGGCCGAGATCTGAAGGTTGTAATCGGAGAGAGCGTTCGTTGTCACTCTTGATGGGTAGACGTGTCGTACTCCTTTGAACTCGATCTCGCCGTTAATGTGGCTGGCATCCAGGCCGTCGTCGCTAGAGGAGTCTATGGGTGAGACTCTATCAATCGTCCGGAAGATGGTGGCTGCAGATGTTGCGCCAGCGTTGAATGCAGCAAAGTTCGGAGCCTGCAGATTGAATTGCAGAAGTCAGCAAAGTGTCTCACGCTCTTATCAGTTACTTCCGTTAGCCACGTACCATCATTGCCACTGAGAAAGATCCAGTCATGATCGCCAGCAGGGTGATAATGATCTTCGAAATATCGATATTGTCAAACCTCGAACCCTGCCAAAACGCCAAACCGTACATCAAATTGATGATGCACATCATAATCGCAAGCATCAAACCAGCATAAGTTTTTGACTTGCCGCTCCAGTGCTGCACAACACGAGTGTGGGTGGCGTAGCGATCCTTCATCCGCTCTTGCATATTCAGTGCAAGTACTGTTTTAATGGCGCTGAAAGCCTCATCCACCACCGTGGCAGCCTCCGTGGCAGCTTCTCCGGCCTTTTTTCCGCTACTTGTCATGGGCACAGAGACAATCCCTCCCAATAGCATGATCGCAAGTAAAGCCGAGGAGAGTATCAACGCCAGTGCCCAGTATTGTATGAATCCCACGATGAAGGCGCCAATGAACGTTGATAGCGTTGTCAATGTAATGCCGACCTTCTCGGAGATGGCTTCTTGAATGGCATTCATATCCGCAGTGATGTGGGAGGTCATCTTGCCAGCTCCAAAGCTGTCGAAAAAGCCGATGTTTTGCTTCATAAGAGCACGCAGATATTCCTCTCGGACTTTGCGAGCGATTCGTCGGCCAGTCTGTTGCCATCCTACAGTGGCGATCCACTCAAGAAAGAATGAAGCAATTGCCAAGTACACGAGATACAGTATACGCTGGTTGCTTGCACTGTTGCCACCGACTGCCTCGCCAATTGACGCGGAGGAGAAGCTCGACAGGTCGCCAACCAGTTGGCCGAAGACGATGATCATGAGAGGAGCAATGATTCCTGCGGCGATTGAGCAGACGGCGCTGACCGCCATCATAGCAAATTCGAGAGCGCTGGCATATCGGTACACCGCGAATATCGTAGCCTTTGCGTCGTTAGTGTAGCCTGTTTGGTCCTTGAGGATTTTCGTCTGGGCTTCGGATAAGCCGGCTTTGGCGAAGTCATCTTCTGAAGGTTCGCTGGACGCGTTTGAGTCTGCTCCACTGCGTTTCTCGCTGTCTTTGTCAACATCGCCATCTTTCTTCTTGGTTCGTTTGAATAGGCCCATCTCGCGTTTGATGGCTGTTTGTGTGATGGCGGGTTCAGATGTGGCGCGTGGTATGAGAAGAGACCACTCGTTAAAGGCGCGATGGGGGTTTAAGAGAAGGTCCTACTGCTGGTGCCTAAGGTACCTAATAAAAGTGAGGCGTTCAAGGCAACTACGTGGCGCGTGGTGAGGTCTATATGAAAGGCATGGAATGATGGTAGCCTGGAGTGTACGTGACACTTGCCAAGGGCGGGTGTTGAGGCATCCGTACACTTGTACAGATAGCTCACTATGAGCGAGTGCGAGACGAAAGCGAAGCGAGCCAGGCAAAGCCAGGGCAGTTCAGCTCAGCCGTCCGGTGAAAATCGACCGGCGAGGGCAAGCGCTTTCGCCTAATTGGGTGACTTGTTGCGCTCGCACGTACCTTTGTGCAATGCCCTTGGCGGCAGCTCATCAAAACACACGGCTGGTGACCATTGATGATAACTATGATTCATCGTTATCTTACGAAAGCGACATTGATGCGACGATGGTTCCCTCTTTCGTTTCTAAAATTGGGTGAAAACAGTGTCATTGATAATCATCAATTACTGGTGATGATTACGAGTATGCGAGCAGGAAATATCCGACTTCGACGCTCCGTCTATTTCAAGCCACAATATAACCCCTCAACACGGTAAATGCTCCCCCTTGCGTTAATCATCAGTGAGCCACGCGTACGCATGCTTAGTCTTCTCAGTCGAAGTTGCTAGAGCTATAATTGATCCATTAATTGAGATTCTTGAGCCTCATCTGCAGTTTTCGCGTTTACACGCCAACCCCAACCCTTACCCTTCAAAGCGATCTGTTCTGTTTCTGTTTCTGAGTCGTTAAAAGTCTGTATGTACGTGCAGCACATGTGTGTACTCAACAACAGCAAATCGTTCGTTCAGGGAAGCAATGTGTTTTACATGGTGCCCCCTTTGATAGCATGCCTCCTGTTCAGAAAAGTCGATAGTAGTAAGTTACGCTGTGATCTGAGCATGTAGACTTGCGTGTAAGAGCAGAGCAGTAAAGCTCGATTTCTAGGGCCGAGTCGAGGGCCTCGGAACAAGAAGATGAGAAGAGACACATTGCGTTCTATTCGGGAACATTGAAGACAGAATTCCAGATCATGACTCCCTGAGGAGGACTCGACAAACTCGACAGGCTCGGTTGTGTACTCAATGTCATGTTCCTCGGCTACGCATGTATAAGCACTCTAGGTATTATAACGTGGGTGATCTGATAGTGAAGACGGAATGATTCTCGTTTGTCCATCACACCTCACTTTTGCGCTCAAAGGTAATTTTCAGCTATATTAGACTGAATAATCTGGTCGCATCATCCAATGACACGCGCGTATGGTCTAGTGGTTTATGATTGCCGCCTTCCATCTTACAGATCAGCGGCAGAGCGGAGTTCGATTCTCCGTGCGCGCATCAGGAACCCATCTGATCAGTTCAGACCTCATACTTTTGCACGATTTTGCACTCGAGACGGCTTGACGGGTTACGAGATATCAATTAGGCGAAAGACGAGTGTCACAGACCTTGCGGCATAGCCTTGATACGTCGCGTTAAGGGGCTGTTCCATGTGCATTCGTACAGGCGGATGCCGTAACGTTGGATATTTCGAACGCAACATCTGCACAATCGACAACAGAGTAAACTAGTGTTTTGCACAACAACAAGGTAGATGGAATGCACACAATGTATCTCCGACACAGGCAAAGTTCATCGTTCTGTACGATCTCCCATAAGCATGGAGTGTAAGAAGTAACCAATGGACTCGAGACATCACATAATCCACCTAGAGAGAGGTGCAAGAACGATTAAGAGGAAGTCTTATTTGCGTTGAATGGACTGTCGACACTGCCTTAGATAGTATACCTAAATCCCTCCAACCCTTCAATAACAATGACCCCCTCATCTGCACGTTTATTCTGTATCCTCAGCACCAGCATTGAACCAATCGCCAGCAAAACCGCAATCGCGTTGGCGACCATCACTGCAACAAGTCCGGGGATGTAGTCGGGGGCATCCTAAAATCAACCATCAGCCTTCTCCATCACACATCCTAATGACCAAGGAACAGAAACTTACCTGCTGCCGGAACACAAGCGACGAATAAATGCCACCAACACCACTAACACTAATCATGACAGCCGTCGCAATAGCTCGCTTGCCATCGCCTCGTAAGTTGTTAGCCATCCACGACATGGAAGTCACCACCAAACCTATGGCACCTGCATAGCCTAAGAATGTTCCGATGTATCGCGGCACTGGAGAGTTGAGGAAACCAGTCATGCACAAGCCGATAATACCGAATAGTCCTTGGCACATGACCGGCAGACCGCGCACGCGGTACTTGTCGGCGAGCCATGACACGGTCATTACCACAATAACGGCGAAGCAAGGCGGGAAAGCCGACAGGACAAACGACAACTCAAGAGAGTAGCCCAAGCCCTGGCGAAGGATAAGGGGAAGGAAGAATGCGAAAGCGTAGACGCCGCTGAGATTTCAGTCAGCCACATCGACAGGAATACTCGATACGCATGCATACCTGGCACCCGCAAAATACATCATGCTGAAAGACCAAATCTTCCAGTCCATCATAGTGCGGAGTATGACCGCCGCGTTGATCTTCGCATGCTCATCCTCGGTACCTCGATCCTGAATCAGTCGAGCTTGCACGAAAGCTCGCTCCTCCTCAGTTAAAAATTTATTCGACTTCGATCCCGGGAAATCGACAACGACAAAGTAAGCAGCGATAGCGGCAAGCATGGTAATGGCCCCTTCGATAATGAAGATCCATCGCCAGCCCGAATACGAGCTGACACGCGAGATCTGGACCAAGCCGAGAGCGAAAATGTTTGCGAAACCAGAGATCGCTGTGGCGGCGGTGAAGAAAGCTGATATCCTCTTCTGCAATTCGTAGCGTTTGTACCAAGACGCGATGAGGTATATGCAGCCGGGATAGTAGCCCTGTATCGTCTGGTCAGCACAACACGAGAGCCGCATATGTGACTGGCAGACTTACCGCTTCGAGCACTCCAAGAAACGCCCGCATGATCGCCAATGCCTCCCACGTATTGACGAAGCCAATGCCCAAGCTCAAAGCCCCCCACGCGAACGCGATACAAGAAAGCCAGATGGCGGGACCGATCTTCCTAATAAGCATGTTGCTAGGAAGCTCGAAAAGGATGTAGCCGATGAAGAAGATCTACCAAACAGTCAGGATACGATACGGCGCATATACGAGTGATGGGAAATACTTACAAGCAAGACTATAGACGCGCGGTTGCCGACTTTCAGGTCGAGATCATCGTCAAGACCAGAGATGCGGGCGACGGAGATATTGGTGCGGTCGATCAGAGCGATGGTGTAGAGCGCTCCCAAAATGGGCAAAAGACGGAAATCGATCTTGCGAAGGACTCGACGCTCCATATGCGAATCTTCAGTACTGAGCTGCTCGATATAGACATTGTCGACGCTGTTCTTGGACGCCGTGGAGAGCGTCATGGTGGAGTTTGGTGTTGTACACTCGTTACAGTTGTGGTCTGGAAGCGTAGAGTAAGATGCTCTAAAGACATTGAAGGCGGCAGCTCCGGAGCCGATCAATGATCTGCAAAGTGATCGGCCATGGTCCTCGGGGTAGCGTGAGGAGGTGCATGTGGAGTGCAGGATGCTGAGACAGTTTTGTCGGATCCGGGGTATCTTTTCACCGACCGGTCTCCGCTTTCCAGCGCTGTATCTTTGGTAGTCGTTTGGCTCGATTATCATACTTGGAAGGATGAGGTAACGTTGCGCTTCTGGAATAGATGGGAACACAAGTACCATACTCTCTTGCAGAAGGATCGAGTCGCCTGTAGCGCACTGGAAGACTGCATGGTGAGCTGTCACCAGCCCCCCGAAGCATCAACAACAGCTTGCATGTAATGAACGATGTCGTCGCTATAGAATGGACCACAGGGCCCAATAGTCCGCAGTAGCCTCAGACATCGTTGACGAATATGCGGGTGCTGGAACTTAGCAATTATGAGGCATATGCAAGGTACGAGTCCAGTTCCCATGGTGATACCATGTAGCACCTGAGATTGGAACGTATGCTCGTTTGAGCTTGAGAGCAAGTTGCCATCTTGATAAGCGTTCACATATTCTTCCATGACGCCCACAATGTAGCAGACCTGCTCCTCGAAGTGCTTGAATGTCGTGTAGTCCTCGTTCTGGCAGGTCTCGACAGATAGCCAGGTGTAGAATCCAAAGACGCGAGTAAGACGGTGCTCCATGGCGTTCTCGTCGGTGACTGGTATGTTGGTAAATGCTGCGAGCCACTTGCGTATGTCATGTCGGGCGGTCTCGAGTCTCAATGCTAATGACGGCTGCTTATCAAAGTCGACCGTGGGTCTTTCGAATGCGCAGAAGTAGGTAGACATTCGAGCATCCGTACCATCCGAATCTTCCGGGCCAAACCCATCACCTCTGGCGAGTAGATCAAGGTCGTCTATGATCTCTGTAACCGAGCTGGAGAGGGTGTCAAGGTGTATGTTGGCTTCTTCAAGCGAAAAGAAGTTTTCCGGTAGCTGTTTGTCGCAGACAGGATACAGGTATCTGTGAGTCCGTAGCGCTTAGTGATCTGTAACAAAGTCTAAATGGACATACATACCCGTCTTCACTCCCAGAGATAGAGTCACCATCCAAGCGTACGAACGCCCTCAGCATGATATCTATATTGCTACAGGGCGTGATCCTCAACAGAACGACGTGCCTAGCAGAATCCTCTCGAAGACCCTGATGTTGAAGCTGATCCGGCTGGTAACGAATGTTGTCGTATACCACCCGAAGACCCGAACGTAAATGGAGAGCCGCTCGGTCCCAGTGTCCGTGCAAAACCTCGAACGAGAAAAGCAGGAGCGTCAGAATGAGCAAAATCTCAACGTCACACTCTGGGTGGGTCGTAGTTGAGGGCACTGCGATGATGCCACGCATACTTGACATTGCCTTATTACAGTACTGTAGCGCAAGCTGATACTGTGTCGAGTCCGTGGCACTGGGACCACCATGCGTAAACGAGCGGTGGAGTGATGCCAATGCGACCACAGCATGGGCTACGGTGGGCTCTTGCGCGGACATGCATAGTGCCAGCCTCTCCCAGAGAAGATCCGACGAGCCTCCAGGCAGCTGCTTGATGGTCTCCAGACGAAAAAAATCGAAGGCTTGACATTCGACAGAACTGAGACGCATATGTATATTGGTCATGGCGCGGAGTGGACCACAAGTAGACTCTGCTCTGAGGTGGCGAGGGGCGATATGCACGAGAGTCGAGTTGTTTCTCATGTTGTGATGATCATCGCTGTATCCTTCGCAGGGCCTTTGCGATGCGATACATCGCTGGCACACGGGGCGTGTCTCATCGCATTTGACGTGTCTTGCTCTATATGAACACATTGTCAGCTTCTGAGGAGAAAGATAGAATGCAGAGTAGCATTACTTGCATGTCCGACAGCCAGAGCGTACCTTGGGCCGCTTGACGCGCCGACGGACTATGGGTACCACCATTACTTCGTGGCTATTGTTGGTGTTGTCGATGGATATACAGAGTACGAGGAGGTGGCCAGGTTAAGCATATAGGTGGTCAACTATGACTTCTCTGCAGCAGAGGAGCGAGTACAGGAACATTGCTGCTTGAGCAAACGCATAGTGAGAAAATCAATATACAGTCTACTAACCGTGGCCCTGCTTCTGCATCCCATACTCGGATACTGTCGACTCTTCGAGTGCAAGGGGATCATTCAAGGTTTTGCCATACGACTGCGCCACCAGCCGGAAGCCGGGCGTCTCGGAGTGCGCGGACCATGGCAAGACGAGCATGCATCCGCAGCATGTATGCTACCGAAACCAGTGACTAAGTACTTCACAACGTCGTCATCGTTCTAAATCTCTCTATGTTCTATATGGAAGCGTTGATACCTCCTAAAACTTCAAGTGCTATCGTAATCTTCTAGGCGCCTAGAACACCTGCAGACAAGCAAACATAAACCCCATTCGTTTGCCTCCTTTCATCCATTGGTGTGCCGCAGTACACCACATCCCCAATGGTCTAGTGGCTATGATTTCCGCTTGTCATTAACACCGACAAGTCGCGGGAGACCAGGGTTCGATTCCCTGTTGAGGAGCATTTCAGAACCTGACAGTTCTTCAATATCACCGTCTTCCGGTGCTGGCTAACCAGCACCGTCTACCTTTTTTGGTTTTTCGCTGTTCATATCAACTAAGCTGATTATGGTTTCCACTTTCCTCCTCCATCTTTGCTTCTCTGTGCCCCTCCGTCTCCGGGCCCTTGAGCACTGGTATTCCTTCGGCGAATTGGTTTATCTTGGTGCTCTTGCGTCCATTTTGCACATTACCGGTCTCATTAGTTGACCAAACATACCGCTTCGCTGCTGAGCTCACAACAGTCTTTCGGTCAAGGCAAGTCCTGGTGACTTGAGTACTAGATATGGGCAGCACCGGAAAAGCAGAGCTCAACGTCCGCTTTCGCTACACAGAGGTCCAGCCTCCTTTGTCACCAACCCTTCTAAACGGCAAAGTCTAAATTGATCCTTTTCATGAAGAGCGAGTCGATAGCCCGATACTTTGGAAGATCATCGAATGGGTGGAAGATATCGTCGAGTGCCTCAAGGAAGATGACGAGCTCATCGAAAGTAAAACCTTGACCGATGCTCGGGTCGAGCGGGCTCTTCCCTTGGTATCTCCGGTACATAGCCTGCAGAGCTGCAGGCAATCTTGACAATCCTTCTAGCTGGGAGAAATGCCAGTAGTCTCGAATGTCATTGAGCGACAGCATGCGTCCCTCCGGGTGTAAAGGGTCGGTGTGCTCGACTGCAAGACTCCAACTCTCCTGGAAGACATAGTACAGAGTTGTAGAGGAGCACATGTGTTTACCTTTGCAGGCGATGTGGTGAATGTGCCGCAAGTGCTCTTCGGCCATGTGGTCGCTGCCACCGAACGACTGATTGCACAGCTCCACCTTGAACGTATTCGCGGTCCAGTAATTGCGAAAAGCGGCGCATTGCATCTTGCTCATCTTAGCGTGGAGCTGCTTGCAAATGAAGAGTGGAGTCTTGCTGGGAGGGTGGACTTCTTCCGGTAAATAGTAGAAGTAGCCCGTCAATTCGCAGGCTCCCGGTATGCATTTGCGTCGTTTTGAAGAGATATCCAAGTCGATTGCCTTTGCGACCGTGCCGGTTGTGTTGTAGAGGTAGCTGAACTGACCAGTGTTAGATGGGTCTCATGACTAAGTCAGCGTTCGCACTCACGATCTTGTTGCGTAGCTCTTGCGGGATACCAAGCAAGGTTGGCTTGTTGCTGGCGCCATCTTCGAAAGGCCGCTCGCACAATGACAGGCCAGCAGTCGGTGCTGACATAGCAGCGGGCAAGGGCGAGAGGTCTAAGAAGGTTAGCACGTCGAACGCAATCGCCAGAAGGCCCATTGTCACCAATCTGGAGGGAGCTCAGTGGCGCCAACTAGAGCATTCCCGCACGGAATATCGCTGAGTTCTTCAAAGCGACCAGCAGCGCCTTCGAGTGAATGGTGCGCCATGATGTCGAGCTCTTCGCGTGAGTAGCTGGGTCTTTGCAAACTGCCTGATAAAAGTCTTGCACTGTCGGCCGTAAGACACAGATAGTGATTTTGCTAGACTCTGTTCCACAACTTGTTAAGGTGGCGGTAAATTGTATTCTAGTCGCTGACTTAGTGTGGTGAGTGATGCGAAGTGACCAGTGAGCGGCGTGCGTGATGTCAACCGCAAGCCCAGCCAACCAGCCACTCAAAAGTGCAAGCACACAACCCGCTTGATCATCAAGGAGACATGCAAGTGAAGGAGAGAAGAGTGATGACTGCATACATTAAACATCGGAAGATTGAGACAAATGGTTGTGCATCGTTGCCTTTTCTGCAGCTTCACTAAATTTCCTTGCCTGCAGCTTCACCAAGCAACCTACCCGTTCCAGGGGCAAAGAAAAGCTCTACACAGAGCTACACATGAAAATGTCCCCTACCAGATTTGATCCTTGCTTGCTCCACCCTCAGTGGTTGCCTAGTCAATTCACTCGACCCTGATAATCTCAAGATCTCGGCGCTCAAAGCGGACTTCGCTAGAAAGAGAGAACGTTAGCACTCTGTCTGACCGCCATTCTTGATGCGATTCACAAAACGTGGACCAAACACATACCGGTGCCCGTGATGAGCAGATAGCCTTGCGGTCATTCCCGAACAGGTCAAGCAGTCTGGCTGATCGTCTGATCAAGGGTACAAGACCTGAAGATCTGAGGTCTCGAATTCGGTTTGGCACTCGACCACTTCAATGACTCGTTCATTGATCGAGATGTCCTGTAGCATATTGCAATCAAGCCCACGACCAGCGCGAGGATCGAGAGATGCCCACATGATCGCAACGCATGCCATGTACTCGGATACCGCTTTCTTTAGTAAGCCTTGATTCAGGAACCAGATGCCGAAGTCGTTTTGCCCAAGGATCCTGCCATCCGCACGGAGCAGCCATGAATCCCACCTCCCTCCCTCGAATACAATGTGAACGTAATAGTTCGGTAGACGGTGCAGCACAAGGCAGAATTGTTGAATGTGTTGCAAATTTTTGTCCGCAGGCAGAACGGACTGAGCCTCAAGCCATCCAACATCGTAGACGAAACGGTTATCTGACCAGTACGCGCGGTAGGCCGCGGCGTACATTGCCTTCATCTCTGCATAAAGCTCACGGCACGCCACGATGGTGTCCCTGGATGGCGGCGACGACTTATCGAGGTGGATTCTGGCGGGCATGTCTGCGATCACGACTTCGACCCCCCGCTCGTATCTGGTGGGCTCGCGGACATGATCGATGATGTCGCAGAAGACGAAAGCATAGATGATGTTGCGGATTTCCTTTGGCAGGGTCATGAGCCGAGAACTGCTCTGATCGGCATACGCTGCACTTGAGTTTGGATCGGCGACATGGGTGGGGGATTTAGGTTTCGAGGGTGTGGCAGCGGTCGACGACGTCGTGAGCTGCTCGGTTGGCGCCATTGTGATCGATGACAATGTGGTGTGATGTGGTAGTGCTTGTGAAAGGCAAGATAGTAAGTGGAAGAGAAGGACTGCTTATTGGATAGGAGGTATCAAGTCCCAGGTTGCTTGCCGACTGCAGTGAGCGCTCGGTCGCTGCCAAGCGTCAAGTGATTGTGACTTTTAGTTACACAATGAATGCTTTTATGTCCGGGTTCCTTGCAGTGAATGGATACTAATCTCGACTGGCACACTGGACTGTTGACAGCTCGTTCGCATGTGACAGCAACGTCAATGAAGCTGTAGATGCAAGGTCCCTGTCACTCAAGTATGGGCAACTGACACCCTACAAGCTCAGCTCGAATGCCTCAAAGTATTCAATCCTCAAGGTGAAAGACCACAATAAAAACCGCAAAGAACGATCAAAAATTGTTTGGAAAACATCTTTCATTTCATCCCAGTCGAACCAGGACCATGCTTTTAGCCATATCTGCAGGCTCAACTATATACATCAATGCATGCGTCCCAGCCGCAACGAAAAACCACAACTCATCATCAACTCGCTAAAATACCGCATCACATTTCATATCAACATCTCAAAATCAGTGCATCTATTTGCCAGCACGGAGCTGATCGAAGAGCGAAGTTGCGCGAGTGACCTGTCCAGCAGAGAAGCGGTCGAGGCAAGAGTCATCGCTGTAATCCATCCAGTTGTGGATAGAATCAACACCACCACCAGAGCAGGAGTCCTGGCCGACGGGGCAACCGGAAGAAGCAGTCTTCTGGGGAGGAGTGTCGGAGACAGAGTCACCGGGGGACGCGCAGCCGCCCTGGAAGACGTGGTAGAGGCCGAGGTAGTGGCCGATTTCGTGGATGGCGGTGGCGCCCTCGTTGAAGCGAGTGGCGGAGCCGCCGGGGATGGAGTCGGCGAGGTTGACGCAGCCGTCGAGGAGGAGATCGGTGGCGGAGGGGTTGGAGACGGGGAAGTAGCACCTGGGTGGGTTGTTAGTTGGAGATTGTTGATTGTGGAATCAATGGATTGACTTACCATCCGAGAGTGCCACCAGGGATGTCGGAAGCGAAGTAAAGGTCGAGCTCGGAGTAGCGACCCTTCTTCAGGGCGGACTTCATGGCGCGCTCAGCAGAAGAGCTGATATCGGCAGCGGCCCACTGGGCGTTAACGGTGAAGTCGGTGGACTTGAGGGTGAAAGTGATGCCCATGCCGGAGTAGGCATCGTTCATGGCGGCGATCTGGTTGTTGATCTGAGTCTGGGTGTAACGACCCTTCTTGGCCGAAGTGGTGACAACGTGGACATAGACAGGAATGTTGCGAGCGGCAACACGGCTGATCTCCTGGTTGGCGGCACCGATCCTGGCAGCCTCATTCAATTGAGTGACGTGCTCGGCCGAGGGCTGTTCAACAGCACATCTGTGGTACTCGGCGGAGGCGAAGCTCGCGGCGATGGCAGCCAGGGTGATGGAGGTGAACTTCATATTGAAAGAAGTCGGAGTAAGAACGAACGAAGGAGTTCTTTCGAAAGCGGACTAGGCTAGAGCGAATGGAGCCTGTTTGGATGGAAGTGATTGGTGATTGATGATTGATGCTGATGATCCGAGAACACCATGATGAGAGGGCCGTTTCCTCAGCCTTTATATATTCGATCACCCTCCTCAGGTCACCTCACCTCATCACGCTGGCTGATAGCACATGGCCCTTTCTCCTCGACAGCCCTCGCCGCTGAACTCTCTCGCGCAACAGATAGCAGGCGGAGGAGCGTGCACATGGTGTATTCGCCTTGGCTAATCCGGACACGCCCCTGCTTCAGGAAATAGATAGGCGTCGCAGGCCAGTAACCCAGGGACTCTGCGACCAGTCGCTCGTGACTCCGGCGGTGCCTTGCCGTGAACGGAAGGTTGTAGGGTTCTTGGATAGAGTGTCCTTTTCCCTAAACGGAAGGTTGTCGAGTTCCTGCATCGCGCGATACAGTGGGTTGTTTAGTGACCTCGCAGGATTGGCTGGCGGCGGTAGGCTAGCGGTGTCGACTTGCAGATCGCCAAGTAATTTTGCTTGGCGGCGGCGCGAATGACTGGGTCGGACAGCGCGATGTTATTTAACTTGCATGCTGTGCAGAGATAAGGATCCCAGTGACTATGCACTTCTGGGAAGCAGGATTCGACTGGAGCGGGTGCTGGCCGAACCTTATGGAACGCTTGATACTCCTACCCAGTGGGAAGTCGAACATGTCGTGTAGATCTGTCGTATCTCCACCTGGGAGGAGGAGGAAGAAGGTCCGAGGTGGGCCATGTTATAATGCCCAGCTGTAGGCCAATCTTTCGATCTTGACAGGGAGACCATCGCTATGTTAGATCATGCCTTTTGAGATTCAAGGACATGGAGTCTTCGCCCGGCTACATTTCTTCTCTCACATCGTTCGATTCGGCTTCGTGTTGTGATCATATTAATCCGATGTCGTGCTCGAATCCGACGCCATAAATCTCAAGCCACTCCTATTCAACCGCGCGCACGGTTAACGGGCATAATAACTCCAGACACTACTGTACTCCTCCGAGGTTCGTAGGCTATCAACGCAGAGAGAGTTCAAACTAGCGAGAAAACTCCCCGGCCGAATTGCAACGCTAGAATCCATTCCCATCTCATTCTCATCTCAATCTACGATTCACCCACAGAATAGGAGATTCGGAGAGAGCGATTAAGTGGCGAAACATGACCAAGGCCGCAAATCGCAGACCACGTTCTTGCGCAAGTGACGATCTGTTCCAACGGCGAACATTCGTGAGGGGCAAGGCAAGCAACTGTCAACTCCAACGTTACAGCAAAGCGTATCAATGCACGACCCGCAAAACGCCTAGCGCAAAAATGCAAGTACGGGGTTGTCTTGTACCGTCCAAACTCAAGAGAGAGGCGCTTTTGGGAGCCATGGCTAAGACCACAGACATGACAGCTCGTGATGGGTCCGGCGCAGGAGCAACCTCGGTGCATTGTAAAAGTTGCCCATGGTCAAGGCAATCCACCGAGCTGCCAGATACGGAAGAAACAAGCGAAAAATAGAGCAGGAGAGGGGAGAAAGGCGCTCTTTCATTGATTACCCCCCCCCCAAAAGGCCGTCACGATGTACAAAAACAACAATGAGCAAATTCGTAACGTTCGCAGCAAATAGGTATCATCTATCCTTTCCGTGTCCAAAACAATTACACAGATCCCAGAACTCCATGAACAAGCTGCCGAGAGGCTCAAAAACACGACTCAGTCGATGGTCATCCGATTTTGTAAATTCCCGAGTTGATGGCTTGATGGACCTTGCAGATCTCCTCCGCCAAAGTAGGAAGGCGTGGAAGCCTTGTTCTCGGCAGGGTTGACCACTTTGCGCTTCTGGATGTGTGGCTTGAGGCCTTTATTGAAGTTGCGCGTGCAAACGCAAGCAGTCGCGATGGTGGCAACGAGCAGCGAGATCGTGATAACGGCAAATACTGTCAGCGCCTTTCGCGCGGGCAGGTACTCAGTGACTTTCTGCATGTCACCCCTGTCGTACATGCGCACGAGCTTGAAGATGAAGTAGGCCATGGCCGCCAGATAAACGACGACCATGATTGCTTGGCCGATGTAAGATTCGCGACGGGTGACGAAGGCCGCGAAGAGGAGGAAGCAGACGGTCACGGGCACCGCGACAATTGTGAGGTAGAATTCGAAGTCGGTGAAGTTGGAGCCGACAATAACGAGGAACTGCACGGTAAAGGCGAGGAAGAAGAAAAAGTCGAACTTGAGGAGAGCGATGTAAATCTTGGGTAGGATGTTAGCGGGCGTTTGTTCACGGATGATACTATGGTAAAGTGGCGACTTACCTGGAAAGTCAGATACCGCCGCTTGAGCCGCAAATCGGCGGAGATGTTCTTGTAGATTGTCCAGGCAAATTCGTGGTAGAGCTTCCATGCCACACCACTGAGAAGGATGGTGCCGAGAGCAATGACACAAGGGCATGCCAGGAGGAACCAGTGTAGTTTTTCCCAGATGTCTATTTCAATTTGAGGCCCCGGGCTGCCATCTGTAGGGTTAATGAGTCCGTCGATGGCCTCTTTTACTTGCGCAATTTGTACGCCCGAGTAGATGACCATGCCAACATTGTAGAGACACAGGCCAATGACCTGAATGGTGTTCTTCGCGCGCAACGCATCGTAGACCAGGACCAGCTGGTACAAGAAACCGAAGATGAACAGGGCGAGATATGTGGGTACAGAATGTGAAGCGCTGGTACCCCGGGAGTTCTCGAGAAGGTTGACTTCGAACTGGGCGAAAACGTAGCCCTCTATGGCGAGCGCAATGATGGCTTGGGCGACAGCGATGAGCGCAAAGGACCAGGTCCAGCGAGAATTAGGCAGCCACATCATGCTCCTCCAGCAGCTGCGCTTATTACCATTCCCTTGTGAAGTGGTCAGCCCTTCGCGGTCGTGGTAGCCTCCGGGCGGGTTGTAGATGTTCTGACGGTCCTCGATGCTGAAAGAGTTGCTGTGGAGAGGTTTGTAGCGTTCGACACCCGCTCCGAGGAGCGAGGAGCGGTGTTTGTGTTTGGAGGCTATTTTGGCGGTTGTCTAAAGGTCGCCCGTGGGCGACCGAGTGTGTGGGAGAGGGAGAGAAAGAGAGGATCTGATGGTGCGACGGAGAGTGCGCAAGGGCGGGCGCGCGGTCAGGTGCTGCGACAGACAGGGCTGAGTTCTGAGGGACTCGGTGGAATTGGTCGCGTGCAGGGTGGGCCGCGGCGGTTGGACGAGTCACTGAGTATCGAGGTCGGACAAGCGCTCGGGAAGAGGTGGTGTCAGGCGGAGAGAGAGCGGGTGTGTATAGATCGGCGCTGAGGATAGCTACTTGCACGACGAAACGAGAGGCAGCAACGAGATGTTTCGCTTGAGATTTGAGTGGTACTGAGCGCAGAAGAGAGCGGTGGTGAGCGGTGGCAGCGGATGCGACGGCGCAAGAGAGTCTCGAGTGATGAGAGCGTTTCAGGATGGAGGATGCGCGTCGTCTTCTCAACCCTCAGCTGTCACTTGGCGAATGACAGGCGAATCAGGCGAATGCGTTTTGGCGGGGAAAGGCTCTAGAAGGCGAGAAGGGTCTGATGGCGCCTCTGAGAAGCGGATCAGGTACTGAGTTAATCGGGGGGAATATGATGTGTAATTGTTAAGGGCAAGCGGAAGGGTGTGTGTAGTACAAAGTAGTGTTGGGATGTTATTATTACCACCACCACTGCCTGAAGAAAGACACTCCACGCCAATACCAATCTACAGCAGCACCGCTCTACCCGCATCCTGCCCTCTGCTGTGCCTCCCTCACATCGCTAGTCTCCGTACGCAATACGCTGCTAAGCATTGGCATTCGGGCACTGCCTGTCGGGTACTGTGGGCAGTGCTACAGCCTTTCTTGTATGCTGTGCTTATGTTTGCGTGCGGTGCTCGCGTGCTTCCTCTTTCGGGCAGTGCTGGTACTGCATGTAGGCAGGGCATCTTGAGGAAAGTTTGCTGTCTACCTACGCACCCTTCTTGGAGACACACATTCCCTCGACACGTGTTATACCATCTCAAAAGTCAAATAGATCTGAGACAATTTCACGGCCGGTCTCATGGACGTAAATATGTGACGATTCATCGCCTGTGCTCTCCGCTCTTGCCCACGCGCACGCCCGCTCTCTCCTCCGTGCTGAGCCTCGAAGCTGTGCTTCTCCGCTGACTGCGCTGGTGGCTGATGCACCCGAAAAATAATCTCCTTCCGAACTTGCTGCAACATCCGGCTCTTCATCCTTTGCCATACACCACCACCACACCCCAGCACCTCACACTCGACTGCTGCTGGGGACCTCCCACAAGGGTACGTTACAATCATATCTCTCCCCTCCCTCCCCCGCCCCCTCACGTGATGACAGTAAACCATAACATTAGAACCGTTGCGAATGACTCTGGCTCAGGCCGGGGATTGATCACACTTTCTCATTATCTGACTTTGCCTACACTACACATCTGTTCGCATATCTGCTTGAAGAATCTCGCTAACGTACGAACCAGGCAATCTTTGCAATGTCACACCGCGCTGCGCGCTGCCTGCGGCCATATCTTTTCCACAGCTTCAAGCGTTCCCAGTGCGCTGCCTATACTCGCAACTTCACTTGTTCTACCATAGCTTCATCAATTAAAGCTCCGAAAGATGTTACAAATGACTACGAGAAACGGGTCGCCCAACTCGAGGCATACAAACCACGTGATGAGTGGTATCCTCGCGTCACCCAGGCCGAACGCATGCCAGTAGATGTCTTCCAGAAGGAGTACGCACAATTGGTCAATGATGAGACGCGTGATGACCCCCGCACAATGATCGGTACGATGTTTCTCGCCCATGTAGACAAGGCGCTGGTCGCTGATAGGTAAGGTAGGCAAAGTGCAATCCATCCGAACTGCTGGATCAAAGTTGGCTTTCCTTGACATCAAGGATGGAGACCATACTCTTCAAATGGTCGTACAATTGAAGAACGTAGAGGCATCCGGCAGCAGCCTAGCAGATTTCAAGTCTTTCACCAAGGCCGCTCGCAAAGGCGACTTTTTCTCCTTCACCGGCCACCCTCATCGCACTGGACGAGGCCAATTGTCGCTCCTCATCACTGAGATGCCTGTTCTGATGTCGCCCTCTCTACACCAAATCCCAGAAGTGCTGGACGATGCCGAGACACGCGCCCGTCAACGTCATGTAGACATGTTGGTGAACCCTGCTACCATCCAGACCTTGCGCGTCAGACACGTAGTCGAGCGTGCTATGCATGACTTCTTCAACGAGGAAGACTTCATCAAGGTCCAGACGCCAATCCTGCAATCCGGCGCCGGTGGAGCTGTAGCAAGACCATTCGAGACAGAAGCCACAGAAATGCAAGGCGAGACGCTCAACCTTCGCATCGCTCCCGAACTCTGGCTCAAGCGTCTCGTCGTCGGTGGCATGGAGCGCGTCTACGAACTCGGCCCCGTCTTCCGCAACGAAGGTGTCGACGCCACCCACAACCCCGAATTCACAATCTGCGAATTCTACGCTGCCAAAGCCTCTCTCGCAAACCTCATGCAATGGACCGAAGCCCTCCTCCACCACATCCAAGACCGCGTCTCCGCCGCCCACGCCCAAGGCCAACTCTCCGCCCTTGACCTCCCAGACCTCTCCCTAACACCACCCTTCCAAGTCCTCGAGTTCATCCCCGCCCTTGAAACCGCCATCGGCAAATCCCTCCCCAACCTCTCCGCTCCCACAGCCCACTCCGACCTCCTCTCCCTCTACGCTGACCTCAACCTAAGCCCTCCCTCAAAACCCACCCTCCCCCGACTCCTCGACGACCTCGCCTCAACCTACCTCGAACCCCTCTGCACAGCCCGCCCAACCTTCATAACAAACCACCCCGCCGCCCTCTCCCCCCTAAGCAAACACTACCCCTGTCCCGCCACCGGCCAGCTCATCTCCGCCCGCGCAGAATTCTACATGCACGGCAAGGAAATCGCCAACATGTACGAAGAAGAGAACTCGCCTTTCGCGCAGCGCGCGAAGTTCGAAACGCAGCTTCTTTTCCAGGCGGAGGACGGGGAAGGTGATGGCAAAAAGACTGTTGATGAAGGGTATCTTGAGGCGCTGGAGTGGGGGTTGCCGCCTACGGGGGGTTGGGGGTGTGGTATTGAGAGGTTGGTTATGATGTTTGCGGGGCGCGGGAGGGTGGGCGATGTTCTTGCGTTTGGGGGGTTGAGGAATGTTGTTGGTGTTGGGAGGAGGTGATTTTGAGGATGTTTGGGTAGTGGGGGGTTTGTATGATGCTTGTATGATACGTTCGACGGATTTGTATGATATGTCTAGGTTTATTGCTGGTCCTGGATTTCAGCAGGCTTCATCATCTCATCAGATCTGGAAAGTTCAGGTCTCTTTCGAGCTCTTTACTGGGTAAGGTACATGACTCAGGCTTCATTTGGAAGGTCGCGAAGTGAGAGCCACATGTCACTCGACCAGACTTCAAATATTCTTCATTACCAAAGTCAGATTTAGGCGTCACAGACGGGACTTTCGCTTGAGGACAACTAATTTTGGGGAACTGGATGACATTACCTTATCTCAGTATCTCACTGGACTGGACAAGCATTCGAGCAACTATATTCGCCGCCAACATGGATACAGAGGCAGCATCGCCACTGAGAGGTACCTTCTGTGGCCGAGTGGTGTGCTGCTACCACGCATCATAGCCATCTGCGCCTGCTTGATCCTTGATTCTCAGGGCTTGCCCTCAATCTCATTCCCCCTTGATGTTGTCGCCCACGAACAACCAACATTGAACAACATCACTCGCGAAGAATAGCACATTCAAATTGCCTTATCGACTTTCGTACCCTTAGCCATTCGCAAAGACGACCTACTACGCCATCGCATTTACTTCTGACAATAGCACCGCACAACCTCTCTCAGTGGCTCATACGTCCACATCATGTCTACCAGCGAGAAAGAAAGAGCCCGGACTAGGGACCAAAGTCGAAGAAAGAATCCCGATGGGGGCCTCGGAACTGATCTCTTGCCTCACACTCTCCATATGCAGCGCGGCCTTGGGGCTAACATCAACCACACGCATTGACTCCAACGACGGGTTCCAAGAAGGCGTTGTCAAGCTCCTCCCGCAGTTCGGTGCAGCAATCCTCATCTCAGCCGTGGTCCTGCAAGTGATGCTCTTACGCGCCGTCTGGACTGGCCGGTTCCCTGACGAGAGGATGTCGCATGGCCGGAGGCTCGCGTGGAATTCGTATTGCTGTGGGTTCACTCTCAGCGACTGGAGACACTTTTTCGGGTTTCACATCAGCGCCCTGTGTGCTCTCGCCGCGGACACCAGTCTTTGGTGGGCTCTACGACGCGCCCGGGAAGCCGGAGAGCGAACGAAGCCATTGAGAGCAGCCTCCACGGCCGAGAAAGGCCATACATTGACAGCAGAGCCCTCAGCCGAAAAAAGCCATGCCTCGACGGCAGAGACCACCGCTGCCAACGGCCATCGCCATCCATCGACGTTGCGTCGCCTGAACATAGTGCTGATGCTCGTTTTCTCATCCGCCGGGTTCTTCGATCTAGCAACCGCGATATACTCCGAAACCATCGAGACAGCTCTCTTTCTTCGGGCCCTGTTTTCTGGGAGCCCTAATCGTCGCATCGTTGATGCTTCACGTTGCGCCGTCACTGCCACGCATATTGAACGGTTCGAACAGCTGGTATCTCGTGTCCGCTTACAGAAACGGCGGATTGATCGTTTTTCCGTGTACCTGCACCGCCTTGGGATTTGCGTCGTGGTATCATAAGGGCCTGCCTTTGAATCCGGGTGTCTATGCTGCTGGGCACTGGGCGACTGCGTTGTGTGTGGGCGTTGGTGAGGTTTTGGAGCAGAGCTTGTCGCCGGAGTGATGGTGGATGTATGGAGGAATGGGGAAGTGGAACGGCGTGCAGGTCGGGTGTGTTGGGAGGGTATTGTGCCAGGAGGGTTGAGATCGCTTGTTTTATTTTGTACAATCATTGGAAAGTAGACGACAGTCTAGCGAAGGTAACCGAAAACATCATTGTATGCTTCCGTCGTCTTCTTCAGTGCCAGGCTCCCATATATTTCCCCAACAAGCATCTATTTCTTGCTGAACGCGTTCCTCGTTCTCTGACAAAGGATATTTTCGGAGCACTGACTGGAGCTGCTTTGCGAACAGCTTTGAACTCGACGAATCCCATTTATCAAGATGGTGTAGTGCTAGGTAGTGTCTCGGGGTGTATTCCATTGTGTAACTTGCCAAGCGATTGCAAGACTTTACATTGTGGCGGATGTTGAGCTTGCTGCGCGCCAATGCGCAATACCACAGATCCTGCTTGTAGCTGCCACAGTCGATGTATGGTGTAGCGTATGCCGCAGGCCAAGCTCGAAGCTCGTTGATATAGGCGAAAATATCGTTACCCGTGGCATCGAGCGCGTAAATATCATCGAAGATCGCCAGAAGACGCAGGAGCGCCATGAGTTCGTCCTCGGATTCTGGATTGATGACGCGGGCCATGAAGACAAACAAGCAGTTGAAGCCGTAGTTGTCGATCTCCGCAGTGTTAGCACCTTTGTCAGCAAACGCTTGCAGGAGAGAGGGATCTTCCAGGACTGCTTTTCCCAAGCACATTTCGAGCCAGTAGCCCCGACCTTCCCTGGATTCAAATCTCTCTCGAAGGTCTAGGAACGGATTGCCAGCTTTGATACACGCATGCAACGGTTGCTAGAATATGTGAGCACGTGCAAAGGGGTTTGGTGTGTGTAATCCTACCGATATGTTGTGGCTTGCTTCCCAGGATTCCAGTATGTCAAGAAGCGGTGAAGGCGACCTGATGGGATCTGCAGTGGCTGTCGGATCAACTCCAGCGTGCCACAAGATGTCGAAGCATGTTTCGGCTCTTTTAGTTCGCCTGATCGACACTTGTAGAAGCGAATCGTAACGGGGTCTGTATAACCTAAACCACCTAAGTGATCAACAAACTCTGTGCAATTCGAGGAAAATCTCAAGTCTTAGATTTCGAGTTTCCTAATGCATAGGACTTCGGAGTCATGCTTACCCCCTGGCTGGATCTTTAAAAGGCAAACGCGACAATTCGAACCTGTCGATGTCAACACCTTGATCAAGCAAGAACGAGCAACACTTGCGACTATTCTCAAAGCACGCATACTATCGCTGTCAGCATGGTTATATCAATCTGGAGAGACAACCTTACATGGAGCAACGAGCGGCCAGATTCATCGCAATCGCGAATTGACGCTTTGCCACACGCCAAAAGTCTCAGAAAGCCATCTAGGTCATCCCATCGTACACGATTGAACACGTCCGATCTGTCCTTCACCATGTTGTACGCCAACACAGTCGGAGATATGGTACTTCTGGAATGGCCATCCCAATGTTCGCTGAAGAATACTGCCAATGCTCGTCCGAAGGATTGATGTTGTGATTCGACTCGTAAGATGGAAGATGTTTCCAACTCGCGGAGACTGCCCTCACGCTGAATGGCATGCGTCGTTGTCGTCAGAGAGATGTTCCAGTGGCCTATTTGCACGAACGTTCGGCGCGTTCTGGCCTTTGCATTCTTGCCGACAAGGACCCGTCGCGGCACCGAGTTGATGTCAAATCGCTCTTCCCACCTCACAATCGCTCCCAATTTCCCCAATTGTCGTGCAGTCGTCTTATCCCACAATGCCTCATCTCCATGGGTCGTAACCGCATTAAAGATGGCAGCAATCCGTCGGGCGATCTTCTCCGCCGCATCTCCCTCTTTTCGGTGTCGAACGCTCAGTGACAGCTTTCCCAGCTTCTTCAGCACAGTGTCGAGGCTCTCCTGCGCTGCACGTGCCCTTGTATTGCCCTCGATGTCAGCCAGGGATCGCTTCCGCTTTAAAGTCGCCTGCACCGAGCTCTCTGCGAAGTCATTTCCGTCGCTTTGCACTATGTAGTGTTGGTGGAAATGGAAGTTGTGGCCGTTGTGAACGCGGCTGTTGTCGTTCGCCGTGATGTTGGAGTATGCGCTTGTGGCGTTGGACGGAATGGAAGGCCAAGCTGGCACCGCCGTGTGATGCACGATGGCATCCTCCATGCCGTCCATGACTGGCTCGCATGTTCAGGAGGGATGATGATTTGGGAGCAGCAATAGTTGTCCAGATTCTGGTCGGACAGCTGGAAGAGTGTGGTGGGACAAGGCTGTGTCCTGTGGCGTTTTGCTTGTGCATGTGCAGGAGTTAGCGGGCCAATGACATGCAACCACATCTTCATGCATCGAATAAGAAAACGCATGAACCATCAGCTTTCAAGTCGCGATCGAACGTAATCATAATCTATATTCGTGAGCCTGTCTAGGTCGCCAAAGTTCCTCATCATAATCATTGAGCCCGTTTCCCACGTCCAGTCCATCAAATACCTGCAAGCTCGTAGAAGTTCTTCACGCCCTGCCTCAAACCCTGCTCATACTCCCACACAAACTTGCCCCCTTGGCCACTTTCACGAATGCGCTTCAAGATCCAAAGTTCCAGCATGCCAATCTTGTCGCCACCTTCGAAACCCCTCTGCCTACGCATGCCAAAGAAGTGCTGAGCATCAGTGAAACCAACATCCCAACCAGCCTGGAAACGCCAGTGCTCGTAGTGGCCCGGGTGGTTGCTATCCCACCAGTGACAGTGCGACGCGTATGTGTCGCTACGCTTCTGATTCTGCTGGCTCTGAGCGTGCTGGATCCGACCATGGATGTCGTCCTTGTTCAGCGTGAGGGAGTAGGGCGGCTTGACGGCGTGGGCGTTGGTCATCTGCTTGAACCCCCATTCGCCGCCGTCCATCCAGTCCATGCGGTAGGTCCAGAAGAAGCTGCCTCCGGAACGATTCTGGTAGCGGTCAGACTGTGCATTGCCAAAGGCGCGTACCAGATCGTCTTTGGGTGTGCCACCGCCTTTGGCCCACGAGTCCTCGGTCAGGACACATGAGTATTCGCCGACGATCGCTTGAACGGCGCCGCGATCGATGACGCTACCATCTTTACCATCGAGCTCCCCAAGCTTGCCGTGAACCTCGTTCGTGATCTGCTGGGGAGTCTTCTGCTTGTCTTCGTCCGTAAAGGCCCAGTAGTAATGAGTGTCAATGACCACGGGGTTGACAGCTGAGTGGCTGAGGTTGTTCGGGCCCAGTGTCCAGTCGACGCAGCGACCAAGGTTCCAGCCATCAGAGATGTAGATGGGCATGGAAGCGTCAACACGAGAGACTTCGGCGAGCACCTGTTCGTACCACTCGTACATGTTGGGAGCGTCGTGCTCGGCCTCATTCACGATCTGGATGCCGAGCACACCCGCCATACCCTTGGCCTGCTGCGCGACGAAGCACATGCATCTGGTCGCCAGCTCACGGTTGCTGCGCGAATTCCAGAACTCGGTCTTGCCGCTGTTCGTGCCCGAGTGCTCTTGGGAGTTCGCCCCACCAGGCAAGCCATGGACGTCAATAAGAACTGCAATGCCGCGCACCGAGCATCGAGCAATGAGCTCTTGAATGTAACGCCAGGCATTCTGGTATATGCCTGCTAGCTTGTCGAAAGCGGTACCTTTGCAGAACTCCGATCCCAGATCCCAGTAGCCAATGGGCAGGCGGACAGAGGTGCATTTGGCGACGTCTCTGAGCCAGTCGAGATCCTGGTCGCTCACATACTCTCTCCAAGCCTTTTCGAAGCGATCTCTCGTGGCATCGACGCCCTCGCGAGCAACCCAGGCGTCAGCCGCGGCCTTTTCGGATGACCCTTCGGCACCGTCCGGGAACCTGCTGCCGGTGAGCCAGCGCTCGATAGCAAACACCGATCCTATGTTGGTGCCGTGATGGTAACGGTAGCGGTCTACATCCGCTGGAGTAGGAGGTTGGATGGTTGAAGGGCGGTCTGGCAATTCTCCGATGGGTTGTTGATGGTTGCCGCCGTGGGTGTGAACCTTGTGATCGTCTGAGAAAGCCTCTTTGGCTTTGTTGAGGAATCTCTTCATCTTGTCTATACTTCGTATAGTCGCAGGATGAGAAGTAGCTGGTACTGCGGTAGGTGAAAAATATTAGAAGTAGTAGTTGAGTGCGATAATAACGAGAAGGGTAGGGCTATAGTCAAGATATAGACAAGCAATAATTATGAGGTAGTCTCCACTCTCAAAGTTGGCAACTGGCAGCTTGAGACTTGGCTTGAATCATGAGGACGCGCAAGAGCACCCGACTTGCTCATGAAGCTGGTGCCTGCCCTCTTTCAGCACTGTATTGGCCCTCAGATGCTGAACTTGTTGCCAATTCAAATTAAAAGTAGCGATGTCTTTCACCTGAGCAGCGCCTTTGAGGAGGTGGGAAGTCGCATGATATCATAGTCTAGACTGCATTGAGAAAGTGGCTTGCATCGCGTGGACGGATGTGTCGATTCAATTGAGGGAGGATCTCGAACAGGGGCACGCGCAGATTGAACGACGCCAAATGAGAGACAATACATGTAGATACTTTTGGTAATTTGTCCATGTGTGCAGAGAGTCATGTACGACCAAAGCACAACCCAAAGCAGATGCATTCCTTTTGATCTCGACCCTAACCCTATGCACATGAGCTGATGCACTGTAAGTGTGCAGTCAGATGACATCTGAATCCAGCCCCACGTACATGTATTTGGAAGAGCCTATGTTCTGATCTTCCTTGAGTGTCTTGTCCACCAAAAGAGAAATCTCAACCACAGAATTCAGGAGATTCTGCAAGCTTGTACAGCATCTCGTGGCTGAACACATCACCGCTATCGTCTCGACCATGAGACAAATCAAGCCAGAAGACTGCTAGTAGCCCAACCCATAGGACGCCTGATAGTATGATCACCATCATCGCCATTAATACCTACCAAATGCTCTCCCATTCGACGGGACGCTTTGTGTCTTCTCCAAAATCTGCACCGCCGTTCGAGCTCATGTGCCTGCGTGGGATCCACAAGTTTTTGTCAAACGGATCGGTGTGCTCCACGCGACATTTTTCGTTGCCCTCGAGACAATCCAGACACAAGCCGACGCAGAAAAGCTCGATCCGCTCGACGATGTATACCAACTCGAACTTGGTAGGCGGCTTGATGACTTTGGCGGGCTTCGGCCTCCCGAAGAGTCTCATGTACTCTGAATTATCAAAGGGGCGAAGATCCTCGTGGATATCTGTGGACTGCCCTGGAAGGACATCGGCTTGCATGATCGGAACATGGTATTCTCGCAACTCCTCGAACACGTGTCTCAGAGGGGTTTCTCTCAAGTCCAGAGGCCACAGATCCAGACCGAGCACCACGTCGGTGAGCTCATTGAAATAAGCTGTGGCATTGAGCGCAAATGCGGCAGTGTGGTCCTTGGTGACGAACTTGCTGAGGTGATACATGAGCTCTTGGCCTGCGAAGGCTCGCTGGGTATATATAGAGGCTAGAAATGTTAGCGAAGCAGGAGAGAGGGTTGACGAAATACTTACTTGACACCTTTTCTGGAAGGAGGTCAAGACGACTGCCTTCCGTCGCAACAGGTCCGTGCTCGTAGTGTGTGACGATCTCCTTGCTCAAGTCTCTGAAGTACTTCGGCTGGTCGAGGACCCAAGCAGCGGCCAGATAGCTGACGTGCTCTGCCTGCTCAACACCAGTGAGCTCAAGCGTAGCAAGCTTGCTGATTATCACATGACGCAAAGCCTTGGCACAGTCGTACTTGTCGATGATCAGGGCGAGGTCGAGGAACCGCTCATGCCTGATATTGTCCAAGTCGCCTTGGAAATGCAAAAGCTCGCACAGCAAGAGGAGATCGGATGGGGCATCGCTGACATGGATCTCGACAGCAGACTCGGCAGCGTTACGCAAGGCCTCGCCCTCTGCAAAGGCGCCGCTGAACAGTGCTCGGAAGACTTTGCTGGCGGTAGAGAGAAGAATGGAAGAGACCTGGATTCTTTGTGGTGGGCGTGAATCGTCGTCTGCGACAAGTAGGACATCACCAGTATCGCAGAGGACCGTGGTAAGAGGTTCAACTTCAGGGTACTGTCCGTACGGGAAGTCGCGCGTCGAGTCGTCGAGGTCAGTCATGGCTATCGAGGATAGTTGACGAAATATCTCTCTCAGGTGGTGGGAGTAGCAGGGTTTTGTTGCGCCAGAGATGGGTTTGATGGGTAGGTAGTACGATGCTCTGAAAGCTCGAGTTATTTCAAGATCGTGTGCAGTTAAAGGGAAAGAGCGGCCGGCTGTGGCGAGCGAGAAGTGGCTCAGATAGTTACCAGGGCACGCGAGCGAACATGTGAGATCACGTATTGTTACCTTCACTACTACCATGAAGAGGCGAATGTGATGGTAAATGAAACTGCGCTTCTCGGTGAGTGGACATGTGCTTATCATCGTGTTCACATCACCTACTTCACTTCCACTTTACTTGTTGGCACTCTTCAGACGCTCATCCACCAGCCTCTGCACCATCTTCTCCAGCATGGCTCCTCCGCTAGCACCGCTGCCCTCGAAGTATGCAGCGACGCTCTTCTCCACGTATTTGCCAACCTGGTCAACCTCAATGTTGACATCATCACCCTTCCTCTTGTTGCCCATAACGACCTTCTCTTGAGTGTACGCGATCATCATGATCTCCCACCAGCCTTCCTCATCATTCACAGCAGTAATGGTGAGTGACGCGCCGTCCAAACACACGTATCCCTTCTCGACAATGTACCTGAGAACAAACTTGTCTCTGGGCTTCAAGCGGAAAGTGATAGCATTGCCGTCCTGTCTGGTCTCGGCGATCTCGGCAATAGTGTCCACGTGACCCTGCACAAAGTGGCCGCCCATTCGTGTGTCTGCTCTTACTGCGCGCTCAAGGTTTACGCCGCTGCCTTCCTTCAAACCACCCAGGTTCGTCCTGCGCAGAGTCTCGGGTGCGACGCCAACCTTGAACTCATCCTTGCCGAACTCGGTCACGGTCAAGCAAGTGCCATTGACACTGATGCTGTCGCCAAGGTGGACGTCTGTGAGGATGTCGGCGCAGCCAGAGATGGTCAGGCTGGTGCCGCCGCCGCCGCTGGAGGTTTCGTCATGCTGGACGAGGCGCGAAACAGCTGGCTGGGAGTCAGCGCGGCGGCGAGGATAGTTGTGTGATGGATGGAGACGTACTGCCGATGGTCTCTACGATGCCGGTGAACATGATGGCGAGGATGTAGAGGCGGTTTTGTGGTGATGATCGTCGAGTCTTGGGTTATGACATCGACTACTTTGGCGGCGGGGTGGAAAGTCGAAGGAAGCCCGCCGGCGTTCGGTGCCGTTGGCCGAATGCCGTGGGGCCCTGCCGAGGCACTCATCTGTTCTCGTGTCTTTGATGCGGTTACTGCTTTGCTGTTTAAACATACAGACATTGAGTCTACATCAATTATCTGGTCATTTTTAGATTGCAGTCGTTGGTTCACAATGTCATTCCAAAGATCATGCCGTCTTCTCACCCAAAGAGCTGTGTTTCAGTCAGCTCGTCAATCGCTTCTCACAAAGCCGAGATATATGTCGACTGCGCCTGGCACAACCGATACCTCAACCTTGCCATTGGCAGGAATCAAAGTCCTAGACATGACCAGGGTGTTAGCAGGAGTTCGTGGCATCATGCCCTAAAGCTTGGACTCATCGCTGATACTTTACAGCCATATTGCACTCAAATGCTTGGAGATTTAGGGTATGGTTGCTGTCTGCGTGACATCTTAGGGCCTCGATGAATTATTAAATTTACTGACGATACAAAGAGCCGAAGTTATCAAGATTGAACACCCCATACGCGGCGATGACACCAGAGCCTGGGGCCCACCCTACGCCACTTACACCGAGAAGAGCGGCAAGCAAGGCTCTGGTGAGAGTGCATACTTTCTGGCCGTACGTCTCGGGTTGTCTTGATACGCCGGTGTAAACAATCTGACATCGAACAGGTGAACCGTAATAAGAAGTCGCTTGGTCTCTCGTTTGCACACGACTCCGGGGTTGAGATCCTACACAAGCTGGCAAAGGAGTGTGACATTCTCGTCGAGAACTATCTACCAGATGCACTCAAGAAGTATGGCATGGATTATGAGACTCTCTCGAAGATCAACCCGGGTCTTATCTATGCAAGCATCACCGGTTACGGTCAGACCGGCCCTCTGAGGAAGAAGGCTGGCTACGATGTGATGGTTGAAGCGTGAGTGGTCTATGAGAGGTCGCGATTTTGATACGATGCTGATGGTAACAGCGAAATGGGTCTCATGCATATCACTGGACACCGCGATGGTCCACCTGCCAAAGTCGGCGTTGCCGTCACAGATCTGACGACTGGTCTCTACACTAGCAACTCCATCATGGCCGCTCTTCTCACACGCGCTCGAACCGGCAGAGGTCAACGCATTGATGTAGCTCTTTCAGACTGTCAGGTCGCTACCCTCACCAACCTGGCTTCATCAGTCCTTATCTCCGGGAAGCCGGATACAGGTCGTTGGGGAACAGCGCATCCCTCGATTGTGCCATATAAAGGGTTCATCACCAAGGATGGCAACGTGATGCTCGGTGGCGGAAACGATCGACTTTTTGGAATCCTATGTGATAAGCTCGGCAAGCCCGAGTGGAAAACAGATCCCAAATTTGTGACAAATGCAGATCGAGTGAAGCACCGCAACGAGTTGGAAAATCTGGTCGAAGCGATCACAATCACCAAGACTACTGATGAGTGGTTGGAAGTGCTGGAAGGCTGTGGCATGCCGTACGCGAAGATCAATGACATCAAGCAAACCTTTGAGCACGAGCATGGTATGTGTCTATGCATTTCTAAACAGAAAAAAGCACGCCCGGAACTAACTGGTACACAGTGCTAGCACGCAACATGGTGACAGAGGTGGAACACCCGGATTGCGGTCCCATGAAGCTAGTCAGCCCGCCTGTCAAGTACTCTTTCTCACAGCCCAGCATTCAATCGCCACCTCCGACATTAGGACAGCACACCGACGAGTTGCTAGGAGAAGTGCTGGGCATGAGTCCAGAAGAGATCCAGAGCCTGAAATCGGAGGGTGTTGTCGCCTAGCGTGTTAAGCAACGATCTTGGTGGAGATAGAGACCTAAACATCTAGAACATAGATTAGCTGTTCCACGTGTACTTCCCGGTCAGATCTTGTCAGGATTCACCCACGAAGGATTGCTGTCAAGAATAAAGTTGTTATGCCTTTGCCGCTACACCATAGCGCCTCGTGTCTTGGGAGCGTGCTGTCCACTGATTGGGTTCCGCGGCACTCCCCGAACCGTCCCCCGAACCCTTTCTTAGCCATCACGACCTCATCTGTTGTCTGTACACTGTCAGTCACATATCCTTCCGCCTGATGCACCAAAAGCAATACGGCGATCACGCTCATCCGTGGAGTCTGTGACAGCGCATGCATAGTCTCGAGCCCTGATGTCGGACGGTGTCCACCCGACCGACCACAGCGCCGAGGCCATCATAACGCTTGGCGGCCACGGTATCGCGCGGGTAATCGCGCATGTTTGCGTTCCACACTCGCAGGTCACAGGCTGGGGTGTGCTGATCTCAGGGGATACGCTCGATACGACAAGCTCTTCTCCGCTGTCACCAAAATCACCGAAAGACCAGGCTAAGAGTGCACAAGCAGTACTAATCACCATCAAGCCGCAAAGACAGGCAGGGCAGACGGTCAGGTTATCCAGGGTGTATGCCAAGAACGTGACTCTGCACGACTGCTTAAGCGAACGGCCCTACACGCCCTACTGCCCTACGGCAAGGCGTGCTGCGTTTCAATTCGTCTGCAACACGCTGCGACCCATAATGCTACCTTGGCCTGCATGATGGTGCAAGCTGAACACCAAAACGTCCCCACCTACTCTATAGCATCGGGACCCGCAAACGCGGATCCGCAATTGTCCATTCCCCATGCCTGAGAGGGGCAGAGAGGGCCCAGCATGATATAAAGAAAGCTGTCATGGTCGGCGTTTGTTTCGAATCCTTTTCTACCTTCTACTCATCTTGCCCTATCAACAAGAATCACATCAATCATGTCGTTCTTCTCAAAATTGACCAAGGAATTTGACGAGCTCAAGGCTAAGTTCACTGACGACGACAAGCCCAAGGAGGCCGAGAAGCCTAAGGAGTCTGAGAAGCCAAAGGACTCTGCTCAGGAGACTGGCACGAGGGGTGCATCCGACTCCTACTACGGAGGAAGTGCGCCCCCTCCTCCTCAAGCTCCTACGCCTTCTGGCCCTCCCCCTTCAGACCACTACGGTGCCCCTCCTTCCCACCAAGGACCACCGCCTCCTGCACAATCGCCTTATGGTGGACCGCCTCCTGCTCAGTCGCCTTATGGCGCGCCCCCAGCTCCTTCTCCCTATGGTGCACCACCTGCACAGTCTCCTTATGGTGCACCACCCGCGCCATCTCCATATGGTGCCCCTCCTGGGCAGCAGTCTCCATACGGTGCCCCTTCTGGACAACAGTCTCCGTATGGAGCACCTCCGGGTCAACAGCCCTATCCTCCTCAAAATCAATATGCCCAACAGGGCCACCAACAATCTTATGGATACGGAGCTCCCCAGGATAGCTACAACCGCGGCGCGCCACCCCCTCCTCCCTTCGGACAGCCTCCTGGAGCACCGGTGTGCCCTCCTGGTTGGAACGCGCAGTACGACCAGGGCTCGCAGCGTTGGTACTATGTAGAGCACGCAACTGGACGCACGACTTGGGAGATGCCCAGTGGAGCTGCCGTTGGTGGTTACGGTGATGCTGGCAACAATCCTCCTCCCGCTGGCTCTGATGCGGCTCGTGCTGCGGAGCCTGGTAAGAAGGAGAAGGACAGCGGTGGCAACAAATGGGTAAGTGTCTGATCAAATGTAACATTGCCATCACATCTTACTGACATCTTACTCAAGCTGTACGGAGCCGGTGGTGCTGCAGCAGGTCTCGCTGGTGGTGCTCTTCTTATGAACGCCCTTGGTATGTATAAGCTCGAGGCCATCGCTAGCGACAATCTGTCGATACTAACACGCAGTTGCAGATGACTCTGATGACGAGCACAAGGCTGCAGCCGCCCCTGCCGCAGCTCCTGCAGCTGCGCCTGCAGCCGCACCTGTTGCAGACCCGTACGCGCAGTACGGAGCGCCTCAGCAGAGCTACCCTCCCCAAGACCCATATGCCCAGCAAGGCTATCAGAGCTACCCTCCAGCGGACCCCTACGCCCAACAGGGCTACCCTCCAGCTGATCCTTACGACCAACCCCCAGCTGTGCTCCCTGTGAATGACGCGTGAGTAACTCCAACATACACCGTATCAATGTACATGCACTGACAACCACAAAGTGATGGCAGCTCTGTCTCCAGCTCCGACCGCGAAGACGTCCAGGACGCCCGCAACGACTACGAAGATGCTCTCGCTGAAGGCGACAAGTCCGACATTGAGGAAGCAAGGGAAGAGTATGAGGAACAGTACGAGGAAGTCTACGGTGGTGACAGCGACTAGAGGGATTGAAAATATACACGAGCGTTTGAGCGGCATAGCTAGCGGATTGCAATCGACTTTGAGTTTTTGTCTTTCGATTCTTGCACCGTCAAATGCGTCATCATCATGGTCTCAAATGGCCGGATGACTTGAGTCGTCATTGTGATACCACAAACGCTGAGTAGGGGTTTACGTGAAGTGGACTCTAGTGGCTACGGTCATACCGACAGGCGTAGCCTCTGCCTTAAATCGATACACCACTGAGATTACGCCAAAGCTTGATTCGTTCCTCGGTGTCTAGTATGCTAATACCACAAGCGTCGCGTCCTTGGAGCGATAGTGTCTGCCACTGAGATGCGGTTAATGACTGCCCAAAGCTGTATGCAACCATACGTAGGCATTGTACCTCCACGGATACCGACCGGAACACTTTATCTCAAACCCCGCGGCGAAACGGCGAGGCTCCGAGATCAATATCGCTCCAGTGTGTTATAATCAATATTCACAGGAGAACACGGCTACGCCATTAACTCTTTAGTTATATCTAGCTTGTGCACTCTCCAGTCCCTATGGTCTCTGGCAAACATGGCCACAGTCGCACGTGCAAATCTCCAAAAATTG